>CM028135.1:610157500-610757500 GCA_016271365.2 Neoceratodus forsteri
TTAGCAGCACCAGCACACAACACTCTCTTACTTCAACCTGATTGTCTAATTTCCTTACCATCATTAGCATAGTCTTCACCTCCAGGGCAGCTGAACCCAGCTGGCATACTGCATTAGTCAAGCATACTGAGGGATTCCTGGGGTGAGAAGTATATATTTTATCCTGCATTTAAGGCCTATTTTTTTGTATCCTGAATTATCATCTGCCTTAATAACTGGCACACAGAATTCAGTGTGCTAAACTTAATTTCTGTGCATCTGCCTCATACCTTTTCACCCCTTCACAAGTTGGTGTTCACAGTGGGATCGATTGTACTAGTTCACGTTTAGGCCGAAGAGGGATGTAGCTAGTAGGTGTCTGACCAGGTACCTAGGAGGTGAGCATGGATAAATATCAACAACTCCCTGGAATAAATGGAGTCCTGAACAGAAGGATGGCAGAAGAAACAGATGAACCTCTGATGGCTGTCCTGAGACCAGCAGTCCGACCAAAAGGCCCTAAGGCAGAGGCGATTCTGCCAGCCAGAGGATTTGATGAGATAAGAGAGGTGACGTCAGGTGAGCTTCCAGAGTGCATTTCTGAATTGCTGCAATGGCTGGCGATAAAGCAGCCTGAAGGTGACCAACGTGTCAGGCAAGAGGCCAAATGGACCGAAGCCCTATATGTGGGAGATGCAGTTACTAGGAAAGGGTCACATGTTACTAGCTCAGCCTGAAAGACATCAAAACAACAAAATTAACTCCTGATGATGACAGCTAGACATTATCTTACAATGTTTGAAAGAGTGGCGCAAGCTTGCCAATGGCTGAAGGACCAGTGGGGAATCCAGACGGCACCATTCATTACTAGGAGGGCCCAGCTGGCATATAGCCACAGAGACTCAAACAATGCACTGATGTACGACTTGGTGAACATGACTATCCTGCAGTGATATGACAGGGGAGAGGTATGGCCAAATGGTCTGCACCCTCCTGCACCAAGGGAGGTCTTTACTTGGCTATAAGAACTGTTCCTGAAGTGAATCCAACCAGATGGGAAGACAACAGCACAGATCAATGACCTGATGAAAACAGATCCTCTTCTGCATATCCTGTTACTCTGCCCTCTGATGTGCAAATCTGAATTAGGGAGAACAGCCCGCAGACCGGTGAGAAAATAGTGTCCCTGGTGGAACTACCACATGGCAAGACAGCACACCACTGCGAGACCATCTAAACACCCTGGTATGGTAAGACATTCTCCTGTGGAATATAAAGTAACCTCAAAAAGTGAGCCTAAAAGCGAGAAAGAGAGAATGCCTCTTGCAAAAGTGGTGTGTTACTACTGCCAAGGAGTGGGACATATTGCCAGGAATGTCCTAAAAAGAAGAGGGAAGCCAGCCACCTTGCCTTAGCAAACTGGGAGCAGTACACAGTTGAGGTTGGGACAGGGAATAACAAGGTACACGGATTTACTGATTCAGGAAGCAAGCTAACTTTGGTGAAGGTTGGTGTTGTACCTGGACATTGCAAGGAAGGTCCTGGGACTAATGTAATGTGCATCCATGGTGACACCAAATGTTATCCTACAATCCCCTTAACCATACACTTACACAGTAAAACCCAACAGGTGGTGGTTGGTATTGTTCCTTCCCTTCCAGTTCCTGTAATTTTGGGCCATGATTTCCCTGATTTTGTGGGACTAATTCAAGAGGGACTTCTGGATAAATTAGCAACAATGGTAACCAGATCCCAAGCAGCCAAGGCCTAGAATGACGTTGATTTCACAGAGATTTTTCCTTTTGAGGGACCAGAGGTTTTTTTTTCCTCAGAGCCAGGAGAACATCCTCGAAGCCTATATAAGAAGGCTAAAAGAGAGTGGATAGCAAGTATCAAGCAGTTGCAAGACACATTACCGCCTGCACTAAATTGCAATGACACTGGTAAAGAGTAGCGGAATGTTACCTTGCTAGATTTATATAGGCAGGTGGGGATGAAATCAGAAAAAGGTGCCCATTATGCTGAAATGCATAATGGTGCTGTGTACAGGGTAGTGGAAAACCCCAAAACGAAGGAGCAAGTTGATCACCTGGTAGTCCCCTCCCAGTTCACAACCCAGTTGGTGGTGCTAGCCCATTATCTACCCCTTGGTGGTCATGCTGGTAGAGAGTGCACTTTGTCCCAGCTGCTCACTACTTTTGGCCAAACATCCACTCAGATGTGTCTTGAGTATTGCAAGGCATGTACAGAGTGTCAGCTGCAGGCACCTGTAGGAAAGCGGGACATGGTTTCCTTAATACCTCTCCCTCTGGTAACCACTCCTTTTGATCAAATTAGTATGGACATTGTGGCATGGGTCCTTTGGAAAAAAGCTCAAAGGGAAACAATTTAATTTTAGTGATTTGTGTCTATGCCACAAAGTACCTGAAAATGGTGTGCCTGCGAACAGTTACTGCTTCAAAAGTGGCGACTGAACTGGTAAAGATTTTCAGAAATCTTGTCTGACCAGGGCAGTAATTTCTTTTTATTTGCTCCATCCTGTCCCTGGAGCCTCACTCTTTCTGGCTTCCCAAACTCTGGCCCCTTCAATTGTGCATCCTTTATGTTTCTGCCATCTCTTGCCTCCAGACACCCCAAGCTTCGCCAACTCCCCCAATATTCCAGCTTATCCTTGCCAGGGGCCTCCCTTCTGCCAGCAGGGGTAGGTCAGTAATTTCAATGCCCAGATGCTTAGAGAATTACACTGGTTACTGGGTACTGAAGCTGTACATACATCCCTGTACCCCCTTCAGACAGATGGGTTGACAGAGCATTTCAATTAGACTTTAAAGAGGATGTTGAAAAAATTTGTTCAGAGGAAGGGAGGATTTGTATCAATTTCTCCCACACCTGTTATTCGCATACCAGGAGGTGCCCCAATAATCTATAGGATATTGTCCATTTGAGTTGTAATATGGCAAAAACCCGATTAGATGTGGAGAAAGAAAATTGGGCAGGGTACACAGATAAGGGGCAAATACTCATTTGGTTAATCTGCAAAAGAAACTGCTGAAGAATGTGTAGAGTGCTTATCAGAACTGTGCACTAACACTAAAAGAACAGAAAGAAAGTACAGTTAGGTAAGAACTTACCATAACAGTAGATCTTTGAGACGAGCTCTTGTAGCAGGCTACATAATAAGGACTATGCCACCTGGCACTAGGACCCCACGGAAAAATTCTAGCTAGCAGTATACAGTGGGGTCCGCCTCCGACGTTGACCAGTGGTATAAAAGGGGGAAGTCCCCAGCCCCACCTCAGTTCTCCCACCTGAGACCCAGCTAAGCTAAAAGAATTGGAGAACCAAGAGGGTTCGACTGTTCCCAAATAATGGAAACAAAGAGACTAGGGAGAAGGAGGGAGGGAAAGCAGTGCCTGCTGCAAGAGCTCTTCTTGAAGATCTACTGTTACGGTAAGCTCTTACGGAACTGCACTATCTTACTTTGAGTTGGAGCTCTTGCAGCGGGTTACACAATTAGGACTGAGTTACAAGCAGTACAGAAGAGACCCTGGTTGCAAGGGTGGTGGTGCCATATATGGCAAGAGCCCTCATGAGAGGAGTCCCTGAAGGATGGCAAGGCTGAAGCCCGCTCTCCACCGAGAGGCAATGTCCAGGCTATAGTGCCTTATAAAAGTATGCACTGAGCTCCAGGGAGCTAGCAGCAGCACAAATGTCCACTGCTGAGACATTCATTCATTAAGGAAACGAAAGAGGCAGCAACCCCTCTGGTAGAGTGGCCTTTAACCGAGCCTGGTAAGGTTTCGCCGTACTTGTTGTAACAAAAGGTGATGCAGTTCACTAGCCACTTTGATAGAGTCTGTTTAGCCACTGATGTCCCAAGGTCCCTGGGGCAAAGGAACTGAACAGGTGTTCAGATTTCCAAATGGATCTGGTGCAATATACATAATAATGGCATACCCTATGTACATCAAGGGTGTGCAGAAGAGCTTCCCCCCCCGATTAGCATACTCAGGGTAATACACAGGTAAGCAGATGTCCTGATTGAGAGTAAACTCAGACACCACTTTAGGAAGAAACTTAGGATTGGTTCTCAAAGACACCCTGTCCCTGTGAAAAACCAAGTAGGGCTCTTTACACATAAGAGCCTGAAGCTCGGAAATTCTCCGAACAGAGGTATTGACAGCTAAAAATAATGCTTTCCACGACAGAAGGCGAAACTCACAATCTGCATCTGGCTCAAAAGGGGGAAGGGTGAGCTTCTCTAACAAAAATAAAAGCTCCCATGTGGGAATAGGGCCCCTAATGGGGGGTTTTAGATGCAGCATGCCATGCAGAAAGGAGCAGGGCATGTCCAGTTGGGCAACATATTTGCCCTCCACAGGTACATGACAGGCTGAAATAACCTAAAGGTGCACCTTAATGGAAGAATAGCAGATACCGGAGTCCGAGAGGGGAAAAGAGGTACTCCAGGATAGAGTTGACTGGACAGGTGAATGGGTCCAGGCTGCAGGCGGAAGTCCATAGACAGAAACGCTTCCATTTCATGGCATAAGCAGCCCTAGTGGAAAGTTTTTCGAGCCATGACCAAAACCTCAATGACCCTAGAGGAAACTCCAAAGCAGGTGGTGACTATGTCTGTAGGAGCCAGGTATGCAGATGTAGAGATCTGAGATCCAGATGGACCAGGGTGCCCTGCTCCTGGGATAGCAAATGTGAGGACGGGGCAGGGGAATGAGAGGTTCCACAGCAAGCTGCTTGGAAGGGGAATGAGAGGTTCCACAGCAAGCTGCTGCAGTAGAGGGAACCAAATCTGGTGGGGCAACTAGGATCATGTCCACACTTTCCACCTGGAGTTTGAGGAGGACCCTTTGGAGGAGAGGGAAGGCATACAGAAATCTCCCTGTCCAGGAAAGGGATGTGTCTCACCAGAAAACACCAGGCCCTGGATCTAGTGAGCAGAAATTGAGAAATTGGGCAGTTTGGCATTGGACAGGGACATGAAAAGGTCCAGACCTGGACGTCCCCATCTATCGAATAAGTCCTCCACTATGTATTGTGGGAGCTCCCACTCATGGACCATGGATCAAGATTGGCAGAGTCCGTCGGCCAAGGTGTTTTGGACTCCTGGAACATGAACTGTGGTGAGGAACAGACCGTGATCTATGACCCAAAGCCATACCCTCACAACCTCCCGACAGAAAAGATATGAGTGGGTCCCCCCTTTTTTGTTGAGGTACTGTCTGAATCAACAGGGGCTCCCAGAAGAAGGTCCATTTGGAATGCCTGGAGAGCATAAAGAACTACTCTCATCTCCAGGACATTGATATGCAGGGTTAATTCCACTGGAGACCAGGAACCTTGGGTCTGTTGATTCTGAAGATGGGCTCCCCATCCTGGACATGAAGTATCTGTCATCAAGATTTGTTGCAGAGAACTCTTCTGGAAGGGCACTCCCAGCTCCAAATTGAGAGGAGTCACCCACCAAGAAAGGGTCTGAGTCACTGCTCTGGAGATTAGAATGGGCTGATCAAACTCATCCACTCACTGGTCCCACTGAGCTCTGTGAGTCCATTGGGGAACTCTTATACGTAGTCATGCTAAAGGGACCATCACCATGTGGCTGAGTAGCTGGAGCATAGTTTGTGTTGGAACTTGGCAGGAAGAGGAGACCCTCTGAGTGAGTGCTGAAAGCCTGGCTGTCCTGTCGGGGGGAAGAAAGGCCTTTCACTGTGAGGTGTCCAAAATGATCCCTATGTATTGCAGATGTTGATTGAACCAAGGGGACAACTTTGTGATGTTCAGTGTGATGCCTAGATCCCTGAACAGCTGGAAGGTTTCTGACAGGATGGCCAGTAGCCAATCCTGTTGGGGCTGTCAGAAGCCAGTCATCCAGGTAGGGGTAGATGTAATAGCCCTGTCTTCTGAGAGCTGCAGCCACCACTGCAAGGCACTTCATGAATATGCGCGGTGCTGAGGAAAGACTGAAAGGCAAGGCCCAGAACTGGTAAATGTTTCCCTTGGCAGGAGAACCGCAGGAACCTCCTGTGGGCTGGGAGTACCAAGATATGGAGGTAGGCATCCTGCATATAGAGGGAACAAAGCCAATCTCCTTGATGGAGCATGGGGAGGAGGCTTTGCAGGGTCACCATCCTGAACCTCTTGTACTCGATGTAGTTGTTCGGGATGTTTAGGTCTAGGATGGGGCAGAGATCCCCCATCTTCTTGGGGACCAAGAAGAAGTGAGAATAGAACCCTTTCCCCTGTTGAAAGGGGGAAAGGGTTCTATGGCCCATTTTTCCAGGAGGGTCTGCACCTGTCCAGGAGGGGAACCGGAATCTTAGGTGATAGGTTTAAATGCTTCATTGGCAAGTATTTAAACTAGCCAAGTGGGGAGGCACTGAAAAGGAGCAGGGTAATTCTAGCCTTCCCCAAAAAATCAGGGTAGTTAGTGAGGTAAACAAGACAGAGAAGTCGATAGGCAGATGAGCAGGGGTAAATGGAGAAAAAGGCATTAAGGACAGCAATGGGGCTAAAAGGGGTAAGGCCATCAAAAAATGGAGGGCAATGAGTACCAATGCCCGTAGTCTAGTTAACAAGCTTCCTGAACTGGTGGCCTTGATGGAAGAGGGATGCCTGGATATCATGGCAGTCACAGAGACATGGTACACAGCCAGCTATGACTGGGATGTCAACATACCAGGGTACACAATCTACAGGAGGGACAGGGAGGGTAGAAGAGGAGGAGGAGTAGCTCTCTACGTAAGGGAAGGGATCAAAGCAATGGAACTAAAAGGTAGACAGGGTGGAGAGGAGGCACTGTGGATCATCCTGGAGACTGGAAATGGCACCACAATCTGCACAGGGGTTGTATACAGACCCCCATCTCAAGGGGAGGAAATGGGCATGGAAATGATAGAAGGCATCCTTAGGGTGGCAGAAAAAGGGGAGATATTGTTGATGGGGGACCTGAATATGCCAGATGTTAACTGGAGCACCTTTGCTGCAGCCACATTCAAGAGAAAGGTAATACTCGATGCCCTACAGGGGGCTTGCCTCAGACGGCCAGTGTTGGAACCCATTCGGGAGGGAGCAATCTTAGACCTGGTACTCTCAAACAGGGATGGAGAGAGGATCTCAGATCTAGAAGTGGGTAGCCATCTGGGAATAAGTGACCACCAAACAGTGTGGTTCACGATAAACATAGCCACAGAGTCAAGCCATACAAAATTGAGGGTACTGGACTTTAGGAGGGCTGACTTTGTCAAAATGGGAGAGTGCATCAGAAAAGCACTAGCCAACAGACAAGAAGGAGGGGTGGAGGAACAATGGGGAAACATCAAAACTGCCATCACAGAGGCAACAAGCCTTTGTGTGAAGCAAATAAACAAATCAAAATTAAAGAAAAAAACACTATGGTTCTCAAAAGAGGTGGAGGGGGAAGGTAGGGGAGAAAAAGACAGCATTCAGGAAGTATAAGGAAACACAGAAGGAGTAGGACAGAGAATTGTACCAGTTAAAGCAGAAAGAAGCAGGGAAGACAGCATAGCAAATGACCAAACCGAGGAAAAGATAGCCAACTTGGTTAAGAAGGGGGATAAAACCTTTTATAGGTACATTAGGAAGTGAAGAAAGATCAAGGGAGGACAGCGAGGCCTAATAAAGGGGAAGGTGGATGGGCAGACAGAGACAGTGAAAAAGCAGGGAAACTGAATGAATACTTCTGCTCAGTATTCACAAAAAAAGAGGAGGGGGAGGTACCTAATCTAAACAACAGAAGCACTCTCGATAGGGTGGTCAATACCAGTCCTTTCACAGAATAAAGGGTTCTGAAAGAACTCCTAAAACTGAAGGTGGATAAAGCAATGGGGCCTGATGGGATTCACCCCAGAATTCTAAAAGAACTAAGGGGAGAACTTGTGACACCATGGACTACCCTTTTTAAAAAAAAATCATAGGAGGATGGTGCGGTATCTAAAGACTGGAGGAGGGTGGATGTGATTCCCCTTTACAAAAGTGGGAGCAAAGCAGAGGCAGGAAACTATAGACCTGTTAGCTTGACCTCGTTGGTAGGGAAAATGAAGGAAACACTTCTGAAAGACCAGCAGGGTACATGACCTAAGGCAGCATGGATTCACAGCAGGAAGGTCATGTCAGATGAATCTAATAGATATCTTTGACTGGGTGATCAAAATAGTAGACCAGGGAGGGGCTGTGGACATGGTCTACTTAGAGTTTAGCAAGGCATCTGATACAGTCCCACACAAAATATTAATAAACAAATTAGCCAGCCTGGGAGTGGGTCCCAGGGTGGTAGCCTGGGTAAAAAATTGGCTGGACAAGAGGACACAGAAGGTAATAGTAAATGGAGTCCACTCCGAAGAAAGAGGGGTTACTAGCAGGTACCACAGGGTTCAGTACAGGGTCCAGTCCTTTTTAATGTCTTTATCATTGACATTGCAGAGGGACTGGAAGGAAAAGTATGCCTCTTTGCAGATGACACAAAGATCTGCAACAGGGTTGATACACAAGGGGGTTGGAAAAGATATGAAGGGACTTGGCAAGGTTGGAGGAATGGTCACAAGTATGGCAGCTTAGAATCAATGCAAAGCAGTGCAAAGTAATGCACCTGGGAAACAAAACCCAGGGGAAGAGTACACAATGTGGGGGGGGTTAACTCATTCACGCCACAAGAGCTCTTTGAGACTTTCACCACTTGTGCCCTGTATACTCTTAGCACTGCATCCTGGGCTTTTCTAAGCAAAATCAAGCTGTAATCAGCATACCACAAAAAAAAAAAAAAAAAAATACCTCTTGAACCACAAGTGCTAAACACAAAGTACCAGTGGCAAAGTTGTTCAGCACAACATTACCTTTCCAATGGTGCTATGCAATCAATTATAATCAATTTCATTTTTACTTTATATTAGCTGAAATACCAAACAACTGATTTTTTTCAAGGTGCTTAGGTGAGGCGTGAGAGACAAATTTCAGCCATGCTCACCATACCTTAAACAAATGCAAATAACTCCTAAAGTATACATGGTAGACACAAAGTATCAGTGGCAAAATTGTTCTGCATAAAATTACCTTTCTAATGGTGCTATACAAGCAATTGTAATCCATTTAGTTTTTATTTTATAGTAGCTGAAATACCAAACAACTGTGTTTTTTTTTTCAAATTTATTCAAGGTGCTTAGGTGAGGCTTGAGAGACAAATGTCAGCCATTCACACCATACCTTAAACAAATGTGAATAACTCCTAAAGTATACATGATGGACAAAAAGTATCAGTAGCAAAATTGTTCAGCACAAAATTAACTTTCTAACGGTGCTATGCAATCAATTCTAAGCAATTCAGTTTGTTTGCTATTTAGGTAAAAACTGCTGACTTCCTCAGACATTTCTAGGCCAGAGTGAAAGTCAACAGAGTACGTCTACAGGCGTTATTGTCCTGAGTGGCTATGCTTTCAGAAGCCACCTACAGGCGTATGTAGGCCTGAATGAGTTTTAACAACAAAAATAGAAAGGGACTTGGGGTAGTCATATCAGATGACCTAAAGGTAAGCAAGCAATGTGAGAAGGCAGTAAGGATGGCTGGGTGGATACTGGGATGTATAAGGAGAGGCATCACCAGTAGAAAACAGGAAGTTTGTTATTCCTCTGTACAGACAGTTGGTGATACCCCATCTGGAGTACTGCGTGCAGTTCTGGAGACCCCATCTCCGCAAGGACATAGACAGGACAGAGGTGGTCCAGAAGAAGGCAACTAAAATGTTGCAGGGCCTGCAACAGAAGCCATATGAAGAGAGACTAAAGAAACTTAATATGTACACCCTTGAGGAAAGGAGGGAGAGGGGGGACATGACAGAAACTTTCAAGTACCTCAAGGGAATCAACAAAGTCCAAGCGGGTAGCATCTTTCAGAAAAAGAGATGTGGCCAGCTCGGTGGTGCTGAGGGTTGAGGCACTGGATGCCACACCTTGCGCCGCGCCGGTGACCCGTGTTCGGGAACAGACTCAGGCCACTGGTGGCTGGCAGGGGGAGGGAAGGATTAAGCATCCCACGACTGGTCTCCTACTTTTGGGGTGGGTGAGGGACATGCACTGCGCTGTAGTGACACCTAGCTGAGACTGGGTGCTCCACAGATATGGGCATACACAGGGGGAGGAGTGCAGTGGGCATCTGTGCGTCAAAGCCATTAAGTATTTTTTTTCACAGAGAGGGTGGCGGATGCATGAATGGCCTTCCTGAGGAGGTCGTGGGGTCAAAAACAGTGGGGCAATTCAAGAATACATGGGACAAACATAAGGCAATTCTGGTGGGGACAGGAAGAAGTAGGCTGTTGGTTAACTAGGATCTGCAGCTTATCTAATAGGTTGAGAAATGGGCAGACTAGGTGTGCCAAGCGGTCCTTACCTGCCTTCAAAGTCTATGTTTCTATGTATGAATTTTCTTGCTGATGAGGGTGGCGTGGGATAGGGAGTAGGTGGAAGAACAGGAGGGTTGTCTGGAGGCATCTGCAGGAACTCCAGCATATGCCCCTTTTCTATCATCTGAAGGACTCATGCATCTGATGTTACTCTGGTCTAGCTCTCTAAATAGAAGAAGAACCGACCCCCTACCGTTACCCCCAGGGACTCTGCTGGAGGAGAAGAGTCAGGCTGAGGCACCAGGAGTAGGCAGGGTGACTTGGGACGATTTAGCATTCCGAGGTCCCGTAGGACCGGAGGGCTGTGAAGGGGCCCTTTGCTTGAAGGACCCTCTTGCTTGTTGGCCCGATGGGGCGACAAAAAGGCTTCCATCTTGCCGGGTGTGGTTCCAATTTCTACATCTGAGACACAGATTGGACCGCTTTGCCTGAGTCCTGAAGGCCTGTGATTATTTTCTCAGAGTCCTCACTACTGGCTACTTGGGCAGGAGGTCCCCTTTTATGGCATTCCTCTATGATGTAAACAGGGTCCCTACATCTGACAGCAAGACTAGGAGAGCTCCTGGGTTGTCTGGCACCGGGGAAGATACGTCAGGCCTACCCAGCATCAGGTCTGTAGGTGCTGAAGGCTCTGTCATCAGGTCTGGGGATGCTGGCATCTCTGGTGGCGGTCCCACAGGCGGTGGAGTGCATGACGCCATTGGGCTATCTGACATCAGTTGATTTGGTGTCGGGGGTGGGGGCTCTGGTTTAGCTGGTGGCTGAGCCCCTGACGGTGGCTTGATAGAAGCCAGTGGAGGCGGTGTCACCTGGTTCGACCCTGGAGAGGCAGACATAGGAGATGTTAGGGTCTGATGACGAGTATCCGTCATCTTGTGTTTAGGGGGAGCATACTCCGGACTGGAGTTCTTGCTCTGGGCATCTCTTCCTGTCGTTGGACCCTGAAGGGTGGCCCAACGAGGAAGACACTCCAGCTGGATGGACAATAGGCCCGTACCCGCCGTCCAAGGAGGAGCCGGCTGCACCCCCCGGCTTAGGCCCTGACTGATGCTGGAATGGCCTAAGACACAGGGAGGGAGCCGAAGGCCCTAGCCCCGAAGTCTCCCCACCCGTCTGGATTAGGGCGGGGGGCTTCATCAACAGCAGCCCAGAGGAAATGAAAGCTGTCAGAGGGGCAGAGTCCACTCTCCCATGGGAGTGAGGACTCAAGGAAGCCACCTTCTGATGCAAAGATCTGGAGCGGGAGTCTGACCTGGGTCTCTCTTTTTCCTTATGGTGGTGCTTTCCACTTTTCTTTTTGATGGAAGTCAAAGACTCAGGAACTGAGGCTGAAGAGAAAAGTACAGTTACGTAAGAACTTACTGTAACAGTAGATCTTCGAGAGAAGGCTCTTGCAGTAGGTAATAACCTTGAGGACTGCGCCCCCTGGCATCAGATCACATGGAAACTTTTAGCTAGCAGTGTCTGATGGGGGACTGCCCACCGACGTTAGCGTGACACTACATAGTGGTTGGTCCCCACACCTGCCTTCTAGTTCTCCCACTGGAGACCGAGGAGGAGAACCGACAGGAGAATGGAGAAGAGGCTCCTGGAGCCCAGAATGAGCTCATAGACAAACAGCAGCACAGAAACTCTGGGGAGATGGAGAGAGGAAAGGTTACCTACTGCAAGAGCCTGTCTTGAAGATCTACTGTTATGGTAAGTTCTTATGTAACTACTATCTTACTTTGAGAGGGCTCTTGAAGTAGGTAATAACATTGAGGACTGAGTCCCAAGCAATGTGAATCAGAAGAAACTGAAACATGGGAGGCAGGAAAGGATCTGCAAGAAGGCAGAAAGTTTAGGACAGGAGTCTCTGGAGGACTACTAGGCCAAAGCCTGCCATACGCCTAGAAGCAAAGTCCAGACTGTAATGTTTTGTCCAAGTAGCCGCGGAGCAAATGTCAGTGGCCAGCACATTCTTGAAACAAGCAGCAGAGACAGCCATGCTTCTGGTGGAATGCCCCCTAATCTCTCCCAGGAGAGTTTTGTTATACTTCTGGTAACAGAAAACAATACAGTTTGCCAAGCATTTGGATAAACACTGTTTGGAAACTGCTGCACCTTCTCTCTTCAGTGCAAAAGAAACAAAAAGTTGGTCTGATTTCCAGCCAGACTAGGTCCTGTTAGTGTAATAACGCAGGATTCTATGAACATCCAAGGTATACAGAATCGCCTCCCCCCCCAGTTGGAATGCACTGGCAGTTGAATTGGCTGATTCAACGTGAATTTGGACACCACCTTCAGTAAAAATTGAAGGCTGGTACGCAGAGCCACCTGGTCTCTGTGAAAAAAATAAGGCTCCTTACACATCAGGGCCTGAAACTCGGAAATCCTCCAAGTAGAAGTGGCAGCACCTAAAAAGAGTGCTTTCCATGGCAAATAGCACATATCACAAGAACCAGCTAGTTCGAACTGAAGTAGGGTCAACTTTTCCAAAACAAAATTAAGGTCCCAAGATGGCGTGGGGCTGCGCATCGGGGGTTTTAGGTGAAGGATTCCCTTCAGGAAGGTTTTGGAAACCTCCAGCTGAACTACTGTTTTACCTTCCACCAAAGTGTGGTAGGCAGAAACAGCTGACAGGTGGACCTTCAGTGACGAGTAACTTAGGCCCAGGTCGTAAAGGTGCAGGAGATACTCCATGACTTGAGGAACAGGGCACGAAAAGGGGTCCCAACCCTTAGAGGCTGCCCAAAAGGAGAAACACTTACACTTCATGGCATATGTTGTCCTCGTAGACAGCTTTCTAGCCTCTACCAAGACCTGCGCCACTCTGGAGGAAACTCCAAAATGTGAAGCAGCTACAGTATGTCCTGAGGTGCCATGCATGAAGGTAAAGGGACGTCAGCCCTGGATGGACCAGTGTGCCCATCTCCTGAGTCAGGAGACTGTGGCAGAGAGGCAGAGGAACCAGAGGCTCCACTGCAAGCTGCTGAAGAAGTGGAAACCAAACATGGCGAGGCAAATACGGGGCGATCAGAACCATGTGAGCTCCCTCTGCCTGAAGCTTGAGCAGCACCCTTTGCAGAACTGGAATGGGAGGGAAGGCGTACAAAAACCTCCCTGTCCAGCGGAGAGATAGTGCGTCTTGCCAAAAAGCATCATGTCTGGGAGTGAGCGACCAAACCTGGGTAGTTTTTGCATCATATGGGGAGGTGAACAGATCCAGATCCGGATGACCCCATAGGTTGAAAATGTAATCGACAACCTCTTGCTTGAGCTCCCATTTGTGGGCTCTTAACTCTGGTGCGGCTGAGACGGCCCACTCAGATGTGTGGTATACCTGGAATGTGAATGGCTGTGAGGTGAATTTGATGCAGAACTGCCCAATTCTACACCCGTGTCACCTTCCTGCAGAGGGGATACGAGCGAGTGCCTCCTTGCTTGTTGAGGTACCAGACTACACACACATATTGTCCTACTGGACTAACAATGAGTCCTGGTGGATTAAGTGTTGGAAGGCTTGAAGAGCATACAGCACTGCCCTTGTCTCCAACATATTTATGTGCAGAGAGAGCTCTGATGGAGACCACTGCCCTTGAGTCCTGTGGCTCCCAAGGTGAGTGCCCCAACCCATCCCTGACGCATCTGTCATCAGGGTCTGGGTAGGAGGAGGGGACTGGAAGAAGACCCCTTTGGTGAAGTTATTGACAGCCTGCCACCATACAAGATCTCACTGCATCGAACTGGAGACCATGACCAAGTGATCTAGGTCGTCGAACCTCTGATCCCACTTTGCCTTGAGCGTGCACTGTGAGATTTGCATGTGGAGCCTGGCTAAAGAAACAGTGGGGATGGCCGCTGCCATAAGGCCAAGCAGTCAAAGGATCGACCTGGCTGGTACCTGCCTGCTGGAGGCTATCAGATGAGCCTGTCTCTGCAATGTTTCTACCCTGTCCAGAGGGAGGAAAGCCATAACCTGGATTGTATCCATCACTGCTCCAATGAACTAGAGGCGCTGGAAAGGGGCAAGTTGGGATTTTGGGAGGTTTAGAGTAATCACAACCTGCATAAAAAGGTCCAGGGTAGCTAAGAGGAAAAGTTCCAGCTGCTCCCTTGACAGGGCTGACAGGAGCCAGTCGTCAAGGTAGGGGAACACACAGTGACCCTGACACCTAAGGGCCACTGTCACTACTGCCAGACACTTGCTAAATACCCAAGGTACTGAGGACAGGCCAAAGGGAAGAGCCTTGAACTGGTAGTGCTCCCCTTGAAAGGCGAATCGGAGGTAACGGCGATGAGCCTGAAAGATTGGGATATGCAGATAGGCATCCTGCATATCCAGAGGACAGAGTCACTGTCCCTCGTGCAGGAGGGGCAGCAGGCCAGGGAGGGTCAGCATTCAAAACCATTTGTACTCTATGTACAGGTTTAGAGTGCTGCGGTCCAAGATGGGATGAAAGTCTCCCATTTTTGGGGGCACCAGGAAGAAGTGGGAATAACACCCCTTTCCTACCTGGCCAGACGGAACAGGCTTTACTACCTCCTTTTGTAACAGAGCCTCAATTTCTTCCCTTAAGAAAGGGATGTGCATCTTTGGATAGTGGGACACTACTGGGGGCCTGTCTGGAGGGTTCTTCAGAAACTCCAGGGTGTGGCCCTGTCCGACTAACTGAAAGACCCATAAGTCGGTAGTTACTGCCTGCCACCCTGGCAGATGACTGGTGAACCTTTCCGCTAACCGGCTCCTTTGAGGGACAGGGAAGAAGGAGGGCAGACCTTGAGTCAAGCAAGGGGGGGGGGTTGGAGAGAGCCACGCCAGAGGCTCTTTGGGCCTTTGTAGGAGGGGTCGGCTGTAGCCGACATCTGACTGTCTGCTGTTGCTTCATCTACCGCTTTGCTTGGTGATGAAAGTCTTTTTGGCCTGAAACTTAGGGCAGTAGATTGTGTAGACTGACCCACTGGCCTCTCCCCTATCCTGCAGACTGGGGATGATGTCTTGGGCATCACCCCCAAAAAGGACTGAGCCCCTAAAGGGAGCATCCTGGCTGGTCACCTGAATGTCTGATGCCAGTTCAGATACCCTCAGCCAGGAAAATCTCCTGAGGTGCTCATATGTCTTGGCTTGGACAACCTAGGCCGCTGCAATGACTATTGAATCTGCCTTGGGATGGACGCTAAAGTGGTCCTTCCCCTCTGGCGTCCGATATGTCCGGTCGGCCTTTTTGGCTACCACCGGTATCGAAGAGGGCATCAGCCAAATAGTGGATGCTAAGTCCTCTTGGGGCTACAACCAAGGGGGAGTGAGGATAGGAGCTACTTCCTGTATGCCTAAATGCTCTGCCAGCCTTTGGCATTTGGGATCTTGAGCATTGAACTTCCACTCATAGACCTCCGCAATCTTGAGAAGGTCTGCAAAAGAAAGGTCCTTAGGTGGAGACTCCTTAGGTTGAGGCTCCTCTGTGGGAGGAGTCTTGAACCCCGCCACAGACAAGGAAGCAGCGTAGGAGTCTGAGTCCAGATCCAAGCCCAAAGACCAGATGTCAGGTCAGAAAGGCTTCTGGGGGTCAGGGGCTGGTCAATCTGGTGTCCGCCCTGACAAAGGGTCTTTCTGAGTGCCCGACATTGGTTGACACACATCGGGGAAGGCCTGGGTAGCTGATCCACTGGATCCCATGGCCCCCCTGTGGGGGTCTATCCAGCTCTGACATGAGCCGGGCCTTAGTCTCTGACCACCATGACTGTAGGATAGCCCAGATGTCCACCTGAGACTGAGAAGGTGGTGGAGGGGGCTGGGCTGGTAGGCCGGTGGGTATCCCATAGGAAACTCTGGTGTCAATTAGTCCAGCGAATGATAAGCATGCATTGGTTAACCCAGTGGAAGATAAGAGGGTGAATAACCCAGCGTATGGTATCCTGGCATGAGGTAGCCCAGTGTGGTGTACGTTGGAAAATGTGGCATCAGGTAACCCAAATGAGGTGCCAGTGGGCCTGAAGTGGGACCCTGAGGAGTCCTAAAGCCTGACCCCGATGGACCTGGAAAAACTGGTCGAACGTCAGACCAGTGAAACACAGAAACAAAGAAACATAGACTTTGACAGCAGATAAGGACCACTTGGCCCACCTAGTCTGCCCATTTCCCTACCTAGAGGATAAGCTGCAGATCCTATTTAACCAACAGCCTATTTCTTCCTACCCCCCACCAAAAATTGCCTTATGGCTGTCCCATGCATTCTTGAATTCTCCCACAGTTTTAGACCCCACAACCTCCTCAGGAAGGCTGTTCCATGCGTCCATCACCCTCTCTGTGAAAAAATTCTTCCTCACATTGCCCCTGAGCCATCCCCCCCTCTATCTTCAAATTGTGTCCCCTTGTTCTTGCATATCTCTTTTTCTGAAAAATGCTACCCTCTTGGACTTTGTTGATTGTACTGAGGTACTTAAACGTTTCAAATGCTACCCTCTTGGACTTTGTTGATTGTACTGAGGTACTTAAATGTTTCTATCATGTCCCCCCCTCCCTCCTTTCCTCAAGGGTATACATATTAAACTCCTTTAGCCTCTCCTCGTATGGCTTCTCTTGCAGACCCTGCAACATTTTAGTTGCCCTCCTCTGAACTGCCTCCATCCTATGTCCTTGCAGAGATGGGGTCTCCAGAACTGGATGCAGTACTCCAGATGGGGTCTCACCAACTGTCTGTACAGGGGGATAACAACTTCCTGTTTTCTGCTGGTGATGCCTCTCCCTATACATCCCAGTATCCCCCTAGCCCTCCCTACCACCTTCTCACATTGCTTGCCAACCTTAAGGTCACCTGATATGATTAACCCCAGGTCCCTTTCCATTTTGTTGTTGTTACTACCTCCCTCCCATTGTGTAATCTTCCCCTGGGTTTTTGTTTCCCAAGTGCATTACTTCGCACTTCTTTGCATTGAATCCAAGCTGCCATACTTCTGACCATTCCGCTAACCTTGCCAAGTCCCTTCTCATCCTTTCCACGCCTCCTTGTGTATCAACCCTGTTGCAGATCTTTGTGTCATCTGCAAAGAGGCATACTTTTCCTTCCAGTCCCTCTGCAATGTCACTTATAAAGACATTAAAAAGGACTGGACCCTGTACTGAACCATGTGGTACCCCACTAGTAACCCCTCTTTCTTCAGAGTGGACTCCATTTACAATTACCTTCTGTGTCCTGTTGTTCAGCCAATGTTTTAACCAGGCTACCACCCTGGGACCCACTCCAAGGCTGGTTAATTTGACTACTAATCTTTTGTGTGGGACTGTGTCAAATGCCTTGCTAAAGTCTAGCTAGGCCATGTCCACAGCCCCTCCCTGATCTACTACTTTGGTCACCCAGTCAAAGAAATCAATTAGATTTGTCTGACATGACCTTCCCACTGTGAACCCATGCTGCCTTGGGTCCTGTGCCCCACTGGCCTCTAGGTACTCAACAATTCTTTCCTTCAGAAGTGATTCCATCACTTTCCCTACCACAGAGGTCAAACTGACAGGTCTGTAGTTTCCTGCCTCTGTCTTGCTCCCACTTTTGTGAAGGGGAATCACATCAGCCAGTGAGCAGTAGGTGTGGTGTCAAAGTCAGCGTCTTCACCAGAAATCCATCAGCAGGGATCCCTGAGGGTTATCTGGGAAAACCCATGTAAGATCCAGATGTGAGCTGGGGAAGGTGCCACCTGATGGATGACCCCCATCTGCCCCTCTCTCATCTGGAGAGGGCGGAGGAAGCTGTTCCACATGGAAGTGGGGGGGGACCCAACCGGGGAGAACTATGGCAGATTCGGCAACTAGGAATGGTGGGGGCCCTCGCTGGACCCCGACACCAGATCGGCCTGGTGGACGTTGGGTAACCCGATGCCTGACTTTATAGATCAGGCTGGTCGGGTAGACATCAGAGATACTGTCACAAATGCACTCCGCAGATCAGGCCCTCTGCTCCCACAGTGCCAAATCTTGAAGTGCAATATGTGAATAGGAGACAAACAGGGTAACCCTCCTGTCTGTTTTGGGTCCGAATCGCCTACTAGCCTCAAGTCCTGGAGTCAAATATGAACCTTTTTTTGCTAGCACACCCAGTTAACAGGCTCAGATATGTACTCTCTTCGGGGGATGCAGTGCAATACTTCACCCAGTGGGCACCAGCCTGGTTCACAAGTCTACTCCTTTTGACTCAATTTGAGACCTAGGTAATTTCTTAACTTAGCAAGAAAGTAACACACTTGTTAAGCCCTTAACAGTTTTTGTCAGAATTATCCAATACTGTTTCAGCCTCCACATGCAAAAGAAAAGAATCAAGCAGGATTAAGGAAACCAAAAGGTTTACTAGAATTAAAAAAAAATTAGTAAATACATGCAAAACATATAACAAATACTTAGTCAGAAATAAACGGGAATTTCAGAAACAAAATAAATGCCTGTACTGAATTTCTAGTCTTAACCCAATTTCTAGTTGGTAATACCTAATTTTTTTTAGTCTTTGGTAACCGGGTAAGGCCCACTAGGCACAAGTGCCTGTTTTCAGGGGCGACCTGGGAGCACTGAACGGTTAAGTGACCTGCTCAGAGTCACACAGTATGCAAGTGGAGGTTGTGAGAATCAAACTCAGGTCTGGTCTGCTGGATATACCAAGCTCATTCACACCTCGTTCCTCTAACCTCTAGGCTATACTACCAGCCTGATTGTAACAGAAGTGCATTTTTAGTTCTGATACACACTGTGTGTCTTCCTTTTGGAGTCCAGAAATGAATTGTTCCCACTCCTTTCAGCCAGAGTGATAAAGCATGCCCCTCCTGTCCTGCGAGGTCACAGCTCATGAGGTCACTGTTAGCCTGTAATTCATTTGTAACTTGACCAAGTATATCCAAAGGGATGTCATTTTACTGCTGGCTGGAAATCTGCAAGATAGCAATATTAAAATATGACAGTCTCTTTGATCAGAGCATTCACCTTTGATGTTGTCAGAAGTTTCCTAGGAGCTGTGATCACCTAGTTGTGAAATCTAACAGAACTCAGTTAACAACTTCCTTTTCCTCAGAGGTCATAAAATGCATACTTGGTTCCTTGCACTTCAAAGTAGAAGGGTTTTACAAGGTGTTATAACCTGGCCTTTGGAAGGAAGTTTTTTAATTAGAGTTTCCACTGGGTCAGTTTTACAACAGACAGCTGTTATAGCACTTGGGGCCTTTAGGGTCAAAAGGTCAGGCCTCTTTAAAAGCTGATGATTGCCATTTTTCCTAAGCAGACATTCACGCAATGTATGAGAAATGAAACGGATACTCGTCTGAACAAAGTGGTCGAACTGCAGCATATGATCTCCGAGAGGTTCGAAATGCTCTGGTTGACTGCTGAAAAGAACTGGAAGGTGGGCATGGGGACCGCCCACTACATAGTGTCACACTGACGTCGGTGGGCAATCCCCTGTTAGACACTGCTAGCTAAAAGTTTCCATGTGGTCCTGATGCCAGGGGGTGCGGTCCTCAAATTTCTTATCTACTGCAAGAGACATCTTGAAGTAAGATCTGTGGCTGGAGGGGGTCCTTCTGCATGGCAGCTAGTTGCTCAAAGAGATGAGTCTTCAAGGCCTTCAAGCAACAGATGCACGTGTGGCACTTAAAACTGTGGCAATTGGGCCAGCCTGGTGGTGCTGAGGGTTGAGGTGCTGGACGCTACACCTTGTGCCGCGCCAGCGACCCGGGTTCAAGAATGGACTTAGGTCACCAGGGGCTGGCAGGGGGAAGGAAGGATGGAGCGTCCTACGGCAGCTCTCCT
This sequence comes from Neoceratodus forsteri, assembly GCA_016271365.2. Classification (NCBI taxonomy): domain Eukaryota; kingdom Metazoa; phylum Chordata; order Ceratodontiformes; family Ceratodontidae; genus Neoceratodus; species Neoceratodus forsteri. The sequence goes on from CM028135.1 coordinate 610,177,673, forward strand.
TTCTTCGGGGTGGGTTAGAGATATGCGTCACGCTGCAGTGACACCCAGTGGAGGTGTGGGCATTAACATGGGGGAGAAAGCCGGCAGACATCTGTATGTCAGTGCATTGACGTCATTGCACATTGGGCTCTCTACAGGAAAGGAGGAAAAACATCTCCCAATCCTCCTAGATGACGACTGCCGTTGCCTGCTTTGCCACCCACCAACTAATAAGAGGCAGACTCCGCTGTGCGCAGCTCGATCACTCAGGGATAGAGGAGGGTTAGGAGGGTTCCCTCCTTGCCCCACCTGGGGGGGTAATCCGGGCCATCAAGGGACCCCGAGGACTCACGAGTGTGTGGCACTCTAGGAGCAGACTCCGGGGTAGTCGGTAGGGTCAGGAAGCAGAGCACCTTGGTGGCCTGAAGGAGTGGAGGTTAGAAGACAATAGATGCATAGAAAAATAGAAAGTAGAAAAAAAAAACTGCGGCAATGCAGGAAGCCTCTGAGTTATGAGACAGGCCTAAACAAATCAGGCAGGCTGAATGGCCGTCTTTGGCTGGAATCTGTTTCTTGCAGGCACACTTAGAGTTTCGCCACTCTGTGGAAGACAGAGAAGACATGCACGGAGAAACTCATGAAACGGAGTAAAAAATAAAATGTGGAACTCACAAAGAAGTGGTGGTTGACAGGTAGCAGGAGCCGTCCGTGGATCTGAAGCATACAGGTCAATGGTGGTAAAAGAACTGAGGTGGGGCAGGGGACTGCCCCCTTTTACATCACTGGCCGACATCAGAGGTGATCCCCGGTGTATACTGCTAGCTAGAATATTTCCGTGGGGTCCTAGTGCCTGGCTGCATAGTCCTTATTGTGTAGCCTGCTGCAAGAGCTCCAACTCGAAGTAAGATCTTTAGATATTGGGGTGGGACAGAAAGACTTTTGCTTCCATTATCCTCTATTGAGAACAAACTTCTCATGAATGGCAAGGGCCTTAAAAAGTCCTTTACAGAACTGGTCCTGAGAAAGTACAGTTACATAAGAATTTACCGTAACAGTAGATCTTCGAGAGGGGCTCTTGCAGCAGATATAGGCTACACCATAAGGACTATGATGCCAGGCACAAGGACCCCACAGAAAAATCTTAGCTAGCAGTATACAGTGGGGACCACCCCCGGACAGTGGACCGCCTCCGTACCAATGGTGGAAAGGGGAGGTCCAGCCACACCTCAGTTCTGCCGTCGGAGACCCGGCTAAACAAGAAATGGAGAACAGAGGCAAAGAGGATAACCCCGCCAAGGGAAAGGAAAAAGGAGAAAAGGACCAGGGGGAAGGAGGGAGGAAAAATAAAGTACAGTTATGTAAGAACTTACCGTAACAGTAGATCTTCAAGAACAGCTCTTGCAGCAGGTTACACCATTTGGACTGAAGCCGGCAGGCACCAGGACCCCACAGAAAAATTCTAGCTTGCAATATCCAGCGGGGGACCACCGCTGATGTCATCCCCATCCCCGCCCCCAACATCTGGCATCATACAGAAGGGGCGGTCCCCCAGCATCCCTCAGTTCTCCCGCCGGAGACTCCTGGCATAAAGGTGACTTCTGAAGGGGAGACCGAGGATCCGCTTCCAAAGGAAGAACTATGAAAATATAATCTGATTGCATCCTAGACGCCCAAGTCTGAAGACCAAACGTCTTAAGGGGAAGGTGGGAGGGAAACTACCTGGTGCAAGAGCTGTTCTCGAAGATCTACTGTTACTGTAAGTTCTAATGTAACTGTATTATCTTACTTCTAGAAACGGCTCTTGCAGCAGGTTACACCATTAGGACTGATTCCCAAGCAGTAAGGGAACAAATTACCCTGAACGGGAGGAGGACAGGAGGGATCCTGAAGTGAACCAAAATTAGGACAAAAGTCCTTGAAGAACTGCCAGGCCAAATCCAGCTCTATGCCTAGAAGCAATGTCCAAACAGTAATGCCTTATGAAAATACGTACAGTGCTCCAAGTAGCGGCCGTGCAAATGGCTGATGTGGGGATGTTCTTAAGCGCCGCAAAAGAGGTAGCCACCCCCCTCATGGAATGTCCTTTCACTGATCCTGGTAAAGGCTTGTTGCGCTTTTGGTAAAAGAATGTGATGCAGTTGACCAGCCACTTGGAGAGAGTTTGCTTTGATACTGGTGCTCCATGCATCCCGTTTGCAAAAGATAGGAAAAGCTGATCTGACTGCCGATGGGACTTGGTTTTGGTTAGATAGTACCTGAAGATCCTATGCACATCTAATGTGTTCAAGAAAGCTTCCCCTCAGTTAGAATGATTGGGATAGTACACCGGAGGGTCAATATCCTGACTGAGAGTTAAGGCTGAGACCACCATGGGAAGAAACTTAGGATTTGTCCTTGTGGAAAAACCAAGTAAGGTTCTTTACACATGAGCACATGAAGCTCAGAAACTCTTCTGGTGAAGTAACCGCAACTAAAAATAGCATCCGCCAAGAAAGAAGACACAGCTTGCAATCTGCGGCTGGTTCAAACGGGGGCAGCGTGAGCTGCTCTAGGACAAAAAGAAGATCCCAAGGGGGAATTGGATCCTTGATAGGAGGTCTCAAATGGAGGATGCTGTGCAGAAAAGCACAGGCGACCTCTAGCTGTGCTAGTGATCTCTAACCTACCGGGGAATGGTATGCCAAAATGGCACACAGGTGTACCTTTATGGAGGAATAGGCAAGCTCTGAGTCATACGGAGATAGGAGGTAGTCCAGCACTGTCTTCTCAGGGCAGTCAAGTGGGGCTAGGCCGTGGGCCTGAGCCCAAAGACAAAACCTGTGCCATTTCATGGCATAGGTGGCATGAGTGGAGGGTTTTCTTGCCACTACTAAGACGTCCACTATGTCCTGTGAAACCCCGTGTCTAAGGACTGCTATGTCCTTAGAAGCCAGGCATGCAGGTTCAGTGACCCGAGATTCGGGTGGACCAGGGGACTGACTTCCTGGGACAACAGGTGTGAGCTGGCCGGCAAAGAAAATGGTGGTTCTTGGGCCAGTTGGTGCAGGAGTGGGAACCAAATTTGCCTGGGCCAAAAGGGCACCACTAGGATCACTGATGCTCCTTCCTTGCGGAGCTTTAGCAGAACCCTCTGGATCAAAGGGAAGGGTGGGAAAGTGTAGACTAACCTGACAACACATCTTGCCAGAAAACACCAGGCCCTGGATATAATCAGCAGAAGAAATTGGGCAGTTTTGCACTGTATGGGGACGTGAATAGGTCTAAATCTGGTATCCCCCATCTGCGGAACAGATCCTCTACTACTTGCAGTAGTTTCCATTCGTGAGCCTTGGCCTGCGACCGGCTCAAACAATCTATGATGGTGTTGTCCACCCCGGGATCATGCACTGCAATGATCTCTGCACCATGCTGTAATACCCAATCCCACACCCTCTTTGCCTCCCTGCAGAGAGGGTAGGAGTGGGTGCCTCCTTGTTTGTTGATACAGTACATCACCGAGGTATTGTCTGTCTGTATCAGCAGAAGACCTGGTGTGATCTCCAACTGAAAGGCCTGTAGAGCATAAAGGACTGCCCTCATTTCGAGGATGTTGATGTGGAGGTGACACTCCCGGGTCAACCAAGATCCCTGGGTCCTGACACCCTTCAAGTGGGCTCCCCAACCGGACCCTGAAGCATCCGTGGAGAGAGTCAGAGTTGGAGCAGGCGCCAAGAAGGGGACTCCTCTGGAAAGATGCTCTGGGACAAGCCACAATTGCCAGTCTCGGATGACGGCATCCATGATCCGGATTGGCTGATGCAGTTGATCCTGCTTTTGGTCCCACTGAACGCAAGCATCCATTGGGTAACCCTCATATTGAGTCGAGCTAGGGGAACCGTCGCAATGGCTGCCGCCATGTATCCAAGCAAGTAAAGAATGGTCTTGGCTGAGACCAAGTTCTTGTCCATCATATCCCTTATGAGGGACCAGATGCATTCCACCCTGTCCTGAGGCAGGAAAGCCTTCCCTTGAACGGTGTCCAGAACTGCACCAATAAACTGCAACCTCTGTGAAGGGATGAGGCATGACTTGTCCCGGTTGATAGTAATGCCCAGCGATTTGAAGAGAGAACAAGTGTCCTGAATTGCAGCTATCAATGCCTCCCAAGAGGGAGCCATGAGGAGCCAGTCATCTAAGTATGGGAACACATAGTGGCCCTGTCTCCTGAGGGCCACTGCCACTCATTTCGTAAACAATCGAGGCACTGAGGACAGTCCTAAGGGGAGTGCTCGGAAAATGGTAGTGGCGTCCCAGGAACTTGAAGCAGAGAAATTTCCAGTGTGCTCGAGTGATGGGGAGATGGAGGTGTGCATCCTGCATGTCCAGCGATGCGAGCCATGAGCCCTGCTTGAGCATGAGGATGAGACCCGGAAGGGTGACCATACAGAAGTGTTTGTACAACACAAATGTGTTGAGATCGCGGAGGTCTAGGATCGGACCCAAGTCCCCTGTCTTTTTTGGAACCAGAAAGTAGTGGGAATAATACCCTTCTCTCTGGTTCGGTGGTACTAGTTCTATGGCATCCTTGTCCAGGAGTGCCAAGATCTCATGCTGTATGAGCAAGGCATGCTGACCTGAATAACGGAAGAGCAGAGGAGGCCTTGATGGTGGGCGGTTTAGGAACTCGATAGAGTGTCCATGACCTACTAACTAAAGAACCCACCGGTTGGAGGTTATCCTTTGCCACTCTGACAGGTGGTAAGAGATACGACCCTCAACCTTTCCTTCCAGAGGTGGGACAGGGGCTGGGAAGGAATCATGCTGTGGTGGTGTTGGCTCCAGTGGGCTGGGCAGATTTTTGATGTTTCTGGCCCTGGCCTGCGGAGAATCTTGGTTGATTTTTTCTATTAAAGTTGCCCCTTTGTTGCTGGCCAGAGTGTGGCTGTTGCTGTTGCCGGCCGTGAAACCAATTCTGGTTCCTACAAAAGGAACCAGTCTTAGGTCTGTACATAGCTTGTACAGTTCTGACTGCCTTCCCAGCGTTCTGTAACTTAGTGATTACTCCTTCTAATTCCTCACCGAACAGGACCAAACCATTATATGGAACATCCAGGATGTTCTTCTGGACGTCCAGGGTAAAACCGGAGACCCTCAACCAGGAGTGCCTCCATAGACAAACGCTGATAGCTGCACCCCTGGCCTCCGAGTCCACTGAATCATAAGCAGACTGAAGGACCTGGGTCCCCACGTCTGACCCAGTGCAGAGGAGGTTAAGAAGCTCCTCTTTTTTCTTGCCATCTGGGAAATCTTTGCTAAAGTCTTGACCCTGTTCCCACAGGGCATTCTGAAATTCAACCATGTGCGTTAGGTAGTTGGGAGACCTTATAGAGCATGTAGTGGCCACGTACCTGCGTCTGCCCAGTGAATCTAGCTGTTTAGATTCCTGGTCCGGTGGCTGGGTGCTCAGATGCTGAGGTCTTTGGGACTGGTTGTGTGAAGCTGTAATTACCATAGAATCGGCCAAGGCCTGCTGAGCCAAGTAAGGGTCCTCTATGGGTGCCCTATAGAGGCAGTCGACCTTCTTAGGTACCAACGGAGTGAAATGTGGGCGTTTCCATGCTGCCTTAGTGACATCTGTAAATGTATCCACCAATGGTGGGACCACCACAGGCTTAGGATCTTTTTGCCTGAGATAACGTGCAAGGCGTTGTCTTTCCGGGTCTAAGTCTTTCATCTCCCACCCCATATTCTCTTGGATGTGCCTCATGATATCGGAAAAGGAGGGATCATCCGGTGGTGACCTGGGTAGGTCTCATGGTTCGGGTGAAGGGAGACTGACTGGAGAAGGCGACCTGGAGGTATCTAAAGTGTCCGGCCTTGAATCATCCCCTGGCAGAGTAAGCCATCTGCCTCTAGGGTGCTTAGGCGGGCAGTCACTGGGATACCTGGAGGGGAGTCTTTTCTTTTCTCGTGACCCATCCCTAGGAGGTGGTGTGGTCTCCTTGGGGTTGGGGGATCCTCTGTTATCAGGGGTTATCCTTTGGGGGCAGGCTGTGGAGGTTTGGTGTGCACCATATCCCTTTTAATGTCCCACCAAAAGCTGAAGAGGTCTTTCACCTTTTGTAAGTTAAGGCCAGACGACAGGCTGGGCGTTGGTGCCTGGCTGTCGACGGGATCAGGTGTCGGACCTTGGGGAGTAGTCGGGTTTGGCATCAGCTCTCGGGACAGACTGACTTCCTCAGTATTGCCTGCCTGGTTATCAGGCATGATAACTTCGATCTCCTCTGCAGAGGACCTCTGGCGACTGGTGTCAGCCGATGTAGGTGGGGCTGACGTCGGTTCCTTGGCCCACTTAGGGGGCGTCTGGTCAGGCACCCATCTCGGCTTTGAGGTCCACTTGAGGGATGTCAGCTCAGTGGCCTTTCTTGGAGGGGCATCCAGCCCTCTTGGAGGCTGGGAAACTGATTGGTGGTCTGAATCCCGGCGTCGGTCTGACGCATTGGCACCCTACATTTGGGGACCGGTTCGGACTTATGCAGGTCCGAGGCCCTGGCCCTAGCTGTGGAGCCAGACATCCGGCTGTCCTTCTTTGTCTTAATAGGCTGAAGGGAGATGGAACTCGAGCCTCCCAAAGACCGTACATTCACCGGAGGGGACTAAGAGCGAGCCTGGGAGGGACACCTATCTGACCTCGTGGAGCTGGAACTGGCCCTGGAGTCCGAGGCCCAACTCGGGGATCTGGCCCTATCCTTGTCCCGGTGCTTTTCACGGTGTTTCCTGGCTTTATGATGGGAAGATTCCCCCCCCCCCCACCTGGAGGTAGGGTCTTTCTCCATGGCTTTTACGTTATCTTCTAGAAGGAACCCCTGGAGAGCTTTTTGGTGGTGGATCCTGGTCCTGCTGTAGAACTGTTGGAAAATGGAGCAGGCCTTGATATCATACTCTGGGCCTAGGCATCACACGCAGGCCATGTGACAGTCCTTAAAAGGGATCTGTTTGCCGCAAGCACACTTTGAGGGGTGTCCTTTGGTAGAAGGAGTCAGAGAAGAAGACATGCAGGTGATTTTGAAAAGAAAATACTTAATCCTGATCGTCGCTCGTCTGCTAGTGGCATCCATGAGGCCGATGCTGGCAAGTCGACGGTGGGAAAGGAACTGGGGGATGCTGGGGGACTGCCTCTTTTATATGATGCCGGACGTCGGGGGCAGGGCCAATGTCAGGGGTGGTCCCCTGCCGGATATTGCTAGCTAGAATTTTTCCGTGGGGTCCTGGTGCCTGCTGGCTTCAGTCCAAATGGTGTAACCTGCTCTAAGAGCTGCTTCTCAAAGTAAGATCGCCTGCTGCAAGAGCTCCTCTTGAAGATCTACTGTTAAGGTAAGTTCTTATGTAACTGTACTATCTTCAAGTTAGAGCTCTTGCAGCAGGCTACACCATAAGGACAGAGTACCAAGCAGTACTAATTCGATCCCAATCAGACAGGGAGGTGGTAACCAATGTAACGGGAAGCTTCAGGATAAAAGTCCCTGAAGCACCACCAGATCAAATGTAGCTCTCCAATGGGAAGCAACGTCCAGGCTGTAGTGCTTCACAAAGGTATGCACTGAGCCCCAAGCAGCTGCTGTGCATATATCTGCCACAGAAACATTACAAAGTGCCGAAAAGGTGGCAGAAACACCCCTGGTGGAGTGACCCTTAACCGATCTGAGTTAGGGTTTGTTGTACTTCTTGTAGCAGAAGGTGATGCAATGAACGAGCCACCTGGAAAGAGTCTGCTTTGCCACTGGCGCCCCCAGAGTTCTCGGGGCAAAAGAAACAAAAAGCTGATCAGACTTTCTCAGAGTTCGAGTGCAGTCAATATAGTACCGAAGCATTCTATGTACATCCAGAATGTGAAGAAGGGCCTCCCCGATTACAATATTCTGGGTAATAAACCGGAAGATTAATGTCCTGATTAAGGGTAAAAAACTGAGACACTACCTTAGGCAGGAACTTAGGATTAGTCCACAAGGACCTCCTGTCCTTGTGGAAAATTACATATGGCTCTTTAGGCATAAGAGCCTGAAGCTCAGAAATCCTCCAGGCAGAAGTTACAGCAACCAAAAACAACACTTTCCACGACAGAAAGTGCAGCTCACAATCCATGGCTGGCTCGAAGGGAGGCAAAGTAAGTTTCTAACAAAAATAAAAGATCCCAAGAAGGGCTAGGATGCTGAATGGGAGGCTTAAGATGAAGCATTCCTCTCAAGAATGTTTGGGCCAAATCTGACTTGGGCAACATATTTGCCTTCCACCGGTGCATGGTAGGCAGAGACTGCAGAAAGGTGCACCTTAATAGAAGAATAATGGAGGCCTGCATCTGAGAGGGAGAGGAGTTACTGGAGGACAACATTAAGAGGATTCAGACACCTGTTAGTGGCCCACAAGCTAAAGCGCTTCCACTTCATGGCATGAGTAGCCCGAGTGGACGGTTTTCTGGCTGACACCAGGACTTTGGCCACTCTAGAGGAGACGCCAAAATGCGAAGTGCCTCATCTGCAGGCACCACGTATGCAGATGTAGGGATCAGAGGTCTGGGTAAACCAGCATGTCCTACTCTTGTGACAGTAAGCAGGAGGACAAGGGCAGGGGAACTGGAGGTTTCACTGTCTGCTGCTGCAGCAGAGGGAACCATGTCTGGTGAGGCCAAAGTGGAGCTATAAGGATCACCTCTGCACCCTCTGCTTGGAGTTTGAGTAGAACTCTTTGAAGAAGAGGAAAGGGAGGGAAGGCATGCAGAAACCTCCTTGTCCAGCAGAGGGACAATACATCTCACCAGAAAGCACCAGGCCCTTGATCGAGCAAGCAAAAACTGGGCAGTTTTAGCCGGCTCAGTGGCGCTGAGGGTTGAGGTGCTGGACACCACACCTCGCGCCATGCCGGCGACCCAGGTTCAGGAATGAGCCCGGGCTGTCGGCAGAGGAGGGAGAGGATTGAGCATCCGGAGGACAGCTCTCCTCTCCCGGGAGGGTGGGGAGTGTAGACTCGGCACTTGTCTGGCCTCTGGCAGAAGCTAGAGGCACAACAAGCACATGAGCACACAGAGAGGGCTGGGAGTGAGGACGTCGGAGGGGACGCCTTGACGTCTGGGTGTAGCCACTCCCCTAGAACAAGGAAAAAACACACTACAGCACCAAGGGGAAGGAGCACTGGGGTATAGGCCCTAATGACTGCTGCCTGCTTGACCGCCGGAGGGGACCAGATGAAAGCTGATTGATCGGGGTGTACCTGCCCCACCTCGTACCCGCCTGGGGGACATATCCACGGCTCCACGGGGGTCTACCGGGGTTCCAGGTAAGACAGTAAGCGGGGGTAATACCCTTAGCGACTCCCGACAGAGTGGGGCTCTGATGTCGAGAGGAGAGATTAAAAAAAAAAAAAAAAAACTGGGCAGTTTTGCATTGCATGGGGACGAGAAGAGGTCCAGCTCTGGACAACCCCATCTTCGAAAGAGATCGTCCGCAACAGACTGCAGGAGTTCCCATTCATCAGTCCTTGACCGTGCTCAGCTTAGGGCATCAGCCAACATGAGTATATCCTTATATCCAAACTGGTCCAAGTGTTTGGATTACTTGTCTGGCAGCTGGGAGCTCATATGCCGGGGCTATTTGGTCCTGCAAGTAGGCAGCTGTCATACCACCAAGTCCGCCTTAGGCTGTTTGCCTAAGAATGGCTCATTTGTGGGTGTGCGATATAGCCTGTCCGCATTCTTCGGAATGGCGGAGGCTGTTGGAGGCTAGCCTGGTGGCATCCTGAAAGGGTGCCACCAAGGGTGGTTCCACTAAGGGCTTAGGCTCATTTATCCCCAGAAAATTAGCAAGCCTTTTTCTCTCCGGGCCCAGATCCTCTTGTTTCCCACTGATTTAAAAACTGGATGTGATGCATCATGTCCACAAATGTGGGATTGTCCTGGGGAGAGCGGGACGAATCTCCCTGAGGATCTGGGTAGGGGGGAGGAGAAGAAAACTCACCTGAAGATCTGGAGGAGATAGAGTAGTAGGACGACCTCAAGGAGGAGTTTGAGCATGAACGTCGGTGCAGCCTCCTGTGATGCCTGGAGGATGACCTAGACCAACATCTGTGTCGCCCAGAGGACCTGTCGCCCAACAGGTGCAAAGCGTTTGTCGGAGCAGAAGATGGTTCCTTGGGGGAGGTGGTGACTGGGGTGGCCACTGCAGGGAGCCCACCGGGTGAGGTTGAGGTGTTGGAACCAGGGGTACCTTGGGGATAATATCCTTTTTGACTATATCCCACCAGGAACATAGAGACCATGGCTAGAGCCGATGGGCCTGGCATCTCCAACAGGTCGTCAGGCTCCTTGGGCGGTGGACCTGACGGTTTGTCAGGAACTGACAGATGTTTCAGGCGACTTAGGCTTCACCAGCGTCTGGTCCTGGGGTGGCGGTGGGGCCGACAGCAGGTCGACTGGCTGATCCGGCATCTGACCGCCTGATGCCTGAGAGTCTGGCGTAAGGGAAGGCAACTCCTTGGCTGGCAGCTGTCCCCTCTCCGGCAGCAGCTTCAGGGGTGCAGCCAGTGGAGGTGTAGACTTCTGGGACCCTGAAGGCAAAGATGCCGAGGACGACGGGGTCGAGTGCCAGGAATCTGGTGCTTAGAAGAGCAGACATCAGAGTGCGAGTCTTGCTCCTTACGTCTCTTCCTGTCATCGGACCCTGCCAGACAATCAGACAAAGTGGAGGATGCCTTAGCCTGGTGTGGGGTGGCGTGGAGGGTGATGCCTGCCCCTTGACTGGCTGTATCCCTAAGCTTAGACCCAGAGGTATGACTGTAGGGCCTAAGACTCGGAGGGGGCTGAAGGCCCTTGCCCCAAGGAACCTCCGCCTGATGTCTTCACCAACGCCTGCAACCCAGAGGAAGCTGGTTGTCCGGAAGGTGGCATAATCTGACTTCCTGGGAGTGGTGGGCGCTCGGCCATTTTCCCCAGTGGAGACCTGGAGTGAGAGTCTGAATGGGTCTTGTCCTTTTCGTGGTGATGGTGTTTTCCGATGGGCTTTTTCTCCTTCTCCCTATGAGAAGTCCCTGACCCTGAAGAAGAGGAGGATTCTAGGCCTGATGGGGTCTTTTGCATGGTGGCCAGCTGCTGTCCGAGGAGATAAGTCTTCAGCTGACGGATGCAGGTCCGGCGGTTGAATCCTTGGCAGTGCGTGCAGGATTCTGCATTGTGGCTGGGCCCCAGGCACATCAGGCAGGCCGAGTGACCGTCCCTGGCTGGGATCTGCTTCCTGCACATGGATTGCCATCACTGAGAAGAGGAAGACAGAGAAGACATACACCGATGATGCGGTATCAAAAGGTAGAAAAAGTAGAAAATAGTAGTCGCAACTATGACAAACAAATGGCAGTCGGCTGGTTAGCAGGAGGTGTCTGTGGAGCTGACGTGAACGGGTCGATGGCAGGAAAAGAACTGAGGTGTGGCTGGGGACCTTCCCCTTTATACCACTGGTGGATGCCGGTGGTGGTCTGACATCAAGGGGCAGTCCCCGCTGGGTACTGCTAGCTAAGATTTTTCCATTGGGTCCTAGTACCTGGTGGCATAGTCCTTATGGTGTAACCTGCTGCAAGAGCTCCAACTCAAAGTAAGATCTACAACATAAAGACCGCAGATAAAAGGTAGAAAAATAAAATCTTTCATGCTAATCTAATGAAGTTGTGGGTTACAGACCTCCACACCCAGGTGCCATCTTAGTTTTTCTAGGACTTCCTGGTGCCTTTTACTCCTTCACATCTATTCAGATTTTTTCAGGATGGCCTACTGGTGGATCTGCATTTCAGTTGGTGAGGGATTGGTCCCTGTCTCAGTCACTGAATCCAGTTTGAGGAATGTTCCAGCCAGCTGAAGATGTACCCAACATAAGGCATATTACAGTGATAACACCATGGTGGTTGGGGTTTATGAGGTAATAACTGGCGTAGGGGTAGTAAACACCAAGGCCAAAAGCCGCAGTGTATTATCTCCCCCCGTCCAGTTATTTCCAAAGAAACCCAGATCACTATTGGTATTATCCTTACAAAATGTAAGAAAAAAAAATTTTAAACTGCTAAAATCTGTTTGCCACGCTACAGTGCGTCAGGGAGAAAGCAGTAACTGTTTCTCACAGGTGCGATGCAGCTTGCTAGTCATTTCTGACTGGCTGCTGTGTGTTGAAGTGGGAAGTCAAAGTGGGCTTGCTCTCTGATTGGCTAAGTGCACACACAGCAGCCAATCAGAATGCGCAGCCCCCATCCCATTATTGTTCTTAGCCAATCCAAATACAGAGCCACAGTTCCGTTACTGCAGAATAACTGGACAGTAACTCTGCATTTTGATTTGCTAAGAATGATTTTTTTTTTCAGTACAATAAAAAAAAAAACTGAAAATATGCTTAAGTTACGTTTATACATGAATTGTCAGATTTTATTAGTGTTCCTTTTTTGTCTGCCAGTAATCCATGGCTGAACCAGAGGTATATTGTAAGTATGGTATTTTTTTATTATAATTTACTTTTTATGCACCTTTGTCACTGGTGCAACCCCCTTATGGAGGTTACCCCAGCCCCATACTCAGCTCTCTCCGACTTTTACTCAAGGCGGGGTCCTACCTAGATGGCCGGTCCACACAGGGTGTTGCTCCTCCTTCAAGAGGATCGCCAGAGTGGGTGTCTAGTCAACTGGGACAGCCTGAAGGCACTCTGCCATCTTGTTGAGCAGCTGGGGAGGGCCGCTTCAGTTCTCTCCATCCTCTCAGACTTCCAGCATGTATGGGAATCAAAGCACATGCATATGCAGCATAGAAACATAGGCTTTGACGGCAGATAAGGACTGCTTGGCGCACCTAGTCTGCCCATTTCCCTACCTACAGGATAAGCTGCAGATCCTATTTAACCAACAGCCTATTTATTTATTTGCTTTTGTTTACCGGGTAAGTCACATTAGACATCCAAGTGCCTATTTTCAGGTGCAACCCAGGAGAGTTACAGACTTGTGTTTTACAGGAACAGGGATTAATACAACTTTTACATACAGTGAGTGACTAATACAGCTATTGATTAATACAACTTCTACATACAGCGAGTGACTAATACAACTATTGAATACAGTGAAAATGACAGAATACATAGAGTGGTGACATTCAGTAAAAAAAAAAAGAAAACCACACACGCCCGGGGCCGGGGGTGGTTACAGATGACCCGGGAGAGATAAGAGCTAGGGCCTACAGAGGCAGTGGGAGGGTCAAGTTTGCCTGCTAAGGGAGAGCAGACGATACTAGTAAGAGTAATCCAGTTTGTCAAGGCTTGCCCAGGCTACCAGGAGGGTAAGTGCAGTGGGCCCAGGGATATAGAGGCCCCCTATGTCAGCATAGAGTGGGCAAGGCTATGAGGTGCAGGGGCAAGCGCAGGGGGCCTTCAGGAAGTTCCAAAAGGAAGTTTTAAATCCAGTATGGGAGGGGGAAGACCGTGCTAGGGATGGGAATGAGTTCCACAGTTTCGGGTTATAGTGGGTGAAGGCCCGATCCCCCATGAGGGTGCGTGTCCTAGGGACTGGGCGGTTGAGTGCAGCCCTGGACCTAAGTTGGTAGGTAGAGGGGTCGGGGTTGAGGGGAAGAGCAAGGGCAGCAGGGGTGGCTGATCTGACAATGTTGTCTATGAAATTACCTACTACAAAGATGCGGTGCTTCTCAGGAGGGAGCCACTCAAGACGAGTGTAGAGGTCGCAGCGGTGTGTAAGGGGAGGGGCAGATAGCGCGAAGCGGCAGATGCTGTTGTAGGCCATGTCCCATTTCAAGAGGATGGACTTTGGTACGGGGGCAAAGGTCACTAAACCGTAGCAGAGGGAGGGGAGGAGAAAACCCTGGCTAGAGCCACTCGGGCAGCTGGGGTGAGGCAGGTTTTGTCTCTGTAGGCGAGACAGAGTTCAGCATTTGTGGCCTTGCAGATGTTATGTATGTGAAGGGAGAGGTCCAGCTGGGGGTCCAGGGTGATGCCAAGATACTTAACTACAGGAACCATCTGCAAGGGCGAGCCATCGGCCCCGTGGATTAGAAGGGGGGTAGGACAGGATTTTGTTCTGCTCAGGGAGTCAAAGATCATGGCCTGGGTTTTCTTGAGGTTGGTGATGAGCTTGTGCTCAGCCAGCCAGGGTTGGATCCGCTGGAAGTCGGAGTTTTATTGGGAATTGATGGAGCCAATGTCATGATCACTATGCAGGATGACAAGGTCGTCAGCGTATAAGGTGGTTAGCCCATGGGTAGGGACTGACGGCAGTTTGTTGATGAAGAGGGAGAAGAGTGTCGGACCAAGGACAGATCCTTGGGGAACCCCGCATTGTACCGTGGAGAAATGGGAGTGGGTCTGGTTAAAATTGGTGTATCGCTTCCTACCAGTAAGGTAATTGAGGAACCAGGCATGAGCAGGGTTAGAGAGTCCGAGGGAGAGGAGGGTGGAGCTGAGGAGGGAGTGATCGACCCTGTCAAAGGCCTTGGAGAGATCCACAAAGATCGCACCTGTGAGTTTGCCTTGGTCGATAGGTTGTTTCTGATCTGTGAAATTGGGCTATAAGGGCGGTTCCCACTCTACAAAATTGCCTTATGTTTGTCCCAGTGCTCTGAATTCTCCCACAGATTTAGACCCCACAACCTCCTCAGGAAGGCTGTTCCATGCATTCACCACCCTCTGTGTGAAAAAAGAATTCCTCACATTGCCCCTGAGCCGTCCGCCCCTCTATCTTCAAATTGTGTCCCCTTCTTCTTGCACAACTCTTTTTCTGAAAGATGCTACCCTCTTGGACTTTGTTGATTCCACTGAGGTACTTAAAAGTTTCTATCGTGTCCCTCTTCTCCCTCCTTTCCTCAAGGGTATACATATTAAGCTCCTTTAGTCTCTCCTCGTATGGCTTCTCTTGCAGAACCTGCACCATTTTAGTTGCCCTCCTCTGGACTGCCTCCATCCTATGTCCTTGCGGAGATGGTGTCTCCAGAACTGGACGCAGTACTCCAGATGGGGTCTCACCAACTGTCTGTACAGAGGAATAACAACTTCCTGTTTTCTACTGGTGATGCCTCTCCCTATACATCCCAGTATCCCCCCAGCCCTCGCTACTGCTGTCTCACATTGCTTGCTTACCTTGAGATCATCTGATATGATTACTCCCAGGTCCCTTTCCGTTTTTGTTGTTACAACCTCCCCCCCCCAATTGTATAATCCTCCCTTGGGTTTTTGTTTCCCAGGTGCATTATTTTGCACTTCTTTGCATTGAATCCAAGCTGTCATACTTCTGACCATTCCTCCAACCTTGCCAAGTCCCTTCTCATCCTTTCCACACCTCCTTGTGTATCAACCCTATTGCAGATCTTTGTGTCATCTGCAAAGAGGCATACTTTTCCTTCCAGTTCCTCTGTAATGTCACTTATAAAGACATTAAAAGGACTGGACCCACTAACACTGAGGCTGATGCACTGACAACACACCTCACGCCAAGCGACCTGGTTTGGGAACAGATCTAGGCTGCGGGAGTTGGCAGGGAGAGGAGGATCGAGCATCGATGACTCTCTCCTCTCTCTGGGGGTGGGTAATGGGGCTTGCATGGTTCTGTAGTGGCGAATGGCGGAGGCCAGCCGCACTACAGTAGTATGCAAATTAGGGGAGGAAAGCATGGCAGGCATCAGCACTACATGCTCTGACGCCATTGCACTGCTGGCTCACCATAAGGGAGAAAAAGAGGAAAATGTGGAGGGCGATCTTCGCTGCTGATGGTCGCACCGTTGCACCCCCAGAAGTGACCTGAGGAGAGGCGTGTACCCAATGTGGCATGAGAGCTATAATAGCTGGCCCATTAAGGGTACGGGTTCGTGTGGCCTGTGCACACAACCGGGCCTGCGGGTGCAGGGGCCGGCAGCCGGAGATCATGGGGGCTGCTCTGCCAGGGGAGAAAAGATAAAAAAAATAAAAAGGACTGGACCCACTACTGAACCCTTCGGTACCCCACTAGTAATCCCTCTTTCTTCAGAGTGGACTCCATTTAGTGTATTGTCCAAGGCATTTGACCTTGTTGACCATAGCCTGCTGCTCAGGAGCCTAGCTGCCAAGGGATTATCCAGATTGTCATTAGAATGGGTGGAGAGTTATTTATCAGGTAGGAAATTACAAGTTCTTTATGAGGGTTCAGTTTCAAAGAATAGAATTTTAGAAAAGGGTGTACCTCAAGGGTTAATCTTGGGACCCCTATTTTCCATATTTGTGGATATTATACCAAGTAAAATTCTTAAGGCTAAGGCAATCTTATATGCTGATAATATAATAGCTCTAATTCATTAGATAAAATTGCCCAAGATTTGACTGTAGATTTTCAGAGTCTAGAAAATTGTTTGTTGGACTTAAAATTATCATTGAATATTTCAAAAACCAAGAGTATGATATTTGCCTCTAAACAAAAGTTGCTTAAATTAGGGAAACTGAATATTTTTGGTAAAAATGGAACTAATTTGGAGCAGGTGCAATGTTTTAGATATTTGGGAATGAATTTGGACTCAAATTTAACATTTTCAAATCATATATTGACTAACAAAATCAGTAAATCAAAAATTAGGGTTTTATTCAGACTACAGAATGTTTAACACAAGCCAGGAAACATATAGCCCAAAGTATACTACTTTTTTAACTGAATTATAATTCATTTTTGTTTACTAGTTTGTCTAAACGTGGTAAGTAACTTAACTATGACTTTTCATAGTATTTGTAGATTTGTTTATAGATTGCCTTATAGTACACATCATTGTACTTTATATCAAGTATCAGGGTTTCTACCGCCTAACTTGAGTTCCATTTACTCTCTTTGTTGTAAAATGGATAATGTATTGAGACAAAAAAGTGTCTCTCTCCCTTGTATTCTCTGATATCTGTAAGGGAAGCTTCCAGAAACTTGAGATCACATTTTCTTTCTTGTTTAAATTTGAAAGTCACTAAAACTAAAATGGGTGCTCAAGCTTTTTCTATCCAAGCACCAAAGTACTGGAATGATCTTCCAATTGAATTGAGAACTATGAGTAGTCATAATTTATTCAAAAAGAAATTGAAGTATCATTTATTGAGTAGCTTGCAATGTCGCTGCTATTTTAAATGATTTGTATTATATTGTTTGTCTTATATGCCATGTATTTGTATTCCTGTATTAAGTGAATGTAAAAGTTATCTTTTTGTATAACATCTTGTGACTATTTTATAGTCTCGGGTCGCATATGAAAAAGGGCCTTGGCTCATATATTTACCCGCTTAAAATAAATAAATAAAAATTTACAATTACATTCTGTGTCCTGTTGTTCAGCCAATGTTCTACCCAGGCTGGTTAATTTGACCATTAATCTTTTGAGTGGGACTGTGTCAAATGCCTTGCTAAAGTCTAGGTAGGCCATGTCCACAGCCCCTCCCTGGTCTACTACTTTGGTCACCCAGTCAAATAAATCAATTAGCTTTGTCTGACATGTCCTTTCTTCTGTGAACCTATGCTGCCTTGGGTCCTGAGCCCCACTGGCCTCTAGTTACTCAACAATGCTTTCCTTCAGAAGTGATTCCATCACTTTCCCTACCACAGAGGTCAAACTGTAGTTTCCTGCCTTTATCTTGCTCCCACTTTTGTGAAGAGGTATCATATCCACCTTCCTCCAGTCCTCAGGTACCACACCATCCTCCCATGATTGGTTAAAAAAGGTAGTCAGTGGTGTCACTAGTTCTCTCCTTAATTCTTTTAGAATTCTGGGGTGAATTCCATCAGGCCCCATTGCTTTGTGCACTTCAGTTTTAGGAGTTCTTTCAGAACCCTTTCTTCTGTGAAAGGACTGGGATGGACCCCCTCCCCCATCCAGAGTGCTTCTGTTAATTGGATTAGGCACCTCCTCTTTTGAAAACTGAGAAGTATTCGCTCAGTATCCCTGCTTTTTCACTGTCCGTCTCTGCCCACCCACCGTCCATTCTATTCAGCCTCACTATCCCTCCCTTTGTCTTTCTATGCTCCCTGATGTACCTATAAAATATTTTATCCCCCTTCTTAACAGAGTTGGCTATCTTTTCCTCAGTCTGGGCCTTTGCTATTCTGACTACCCTCCCTGTTTCCTTCTGCCTTAACTGGTACAGTTCTCTGTCTTGCTCCTTTTGTGTTTTCTTATACTTCCTAAATGCTATCTTTTTCTCCCTAACCTTCACCGCCACCTCTTTTGAGAACCATAGTGGCTTTTTCTTTCATTTTGATTTATTTGCTTCACACAAAGGCTTGTTGCCTCTGTGATGGCAGTTTTGATGTTTCCCCATTGTTGCTCTCCTCCTCCTTCTAGTCTATTTGCTAGTGCTTTTCTAAGGCACTCTCCCATCTTGCCAAAGTCAGCCCTCCTGAAGTCCAGAACCCTCACTTTTGTATGGCTTGACTCTGTAGCGGAGTTTATTGTGAACCACACTGTTTGGTGGTCACTTGTTCCCAGATGGCTACCCACTTCTAGATCTGAGATCCTCTCACCGTCCCCATTTGAGAGTACGAGGTCTAAGATTGCTCCCTCACGAGTGGGTTCCAAAACCAGCTGTCTGAGGCATGCCACCTGAAGGGCATCGAGAATGGCCCTGCTTTTGGGTGCTCCAATTAACATCTGGCATATTCAAGTCCCCCATCTACAGCATCTCCTCTTTCTCTGCCCAAACTCTCCCCTCAAGTCCCACCCTCTCTCCAAAACGGCCTCCATTCTACTTCAAATCAGTCAAACTGTAAGAAGCTCGCAAATACATCAGTACAGCTATTGTTAGGTCTAGGTCAAGTGGGAACTCCCTTGACCTCAAGCTGCTTGCCCTCATCCTCGACGAGGTGCTCCTACCATTAACAAAAATCTTCAACCTCTCCCTCTGTCTCGGCCAGTTCCCTGACAGATGGAAATCCGCCTCTGTCACACCGGTCCACAAGAGCGGGGACAGGGCCCTCCTGGTGAACTATCGGCCATCTCCATACTACCCCCGCTTTCCAAGGCCATAGAGTGTATAGTATCAGATCAGCTTACGGAATACCTTGATAAATATGATGTCCTGTGTGCTCAACAGCATGGCTTTAGAAAAGGTCACAGTACCACTTCAGCCCTCCTTGAATTCATTGGTGCAATCCACAGTTCCTTGGACAATGACCTTCTTACAGGGGTGGTCTTCATTGATCTGATGAAGGCATTCGATACCGTCCTTCATCATCTACTACTACTCTCAGCTGCTAAATACCAGACTGTCCCCTGAATCTACATCCTGGTTTAAGAGCTACCTGGAAAACCACTCACAGACCAGTGCGCTCTGGAGTGCCACAAGGGTCAATCCTTGGGCCTCTTCTCTTCAGCATCTTCCTAAATAGTCTTCCACAATCCTGTGTGAAGCAACTTCTCCTATACGCTGATGATGCTGTCATCCATTCCACCTACAAGGACCCCTACCTTCTGCAAAGCAAACTACAGCATGGCTTCTCCTCAGCTGAAAACTGGTTCAGTAAACACAAACTTGTCCTCAACTATAAAAAAACAAAGTCCATGCTCTTCTGCAGCTCGCAAAACAACCACCGGGACCACCCCTCACTATTACAAACTGTCTATGAGCAATCCTAGAACAAGTGCAAACCTTCAAATACCTTGGAATCACTCTTGACGGTTGTCTGCCCTATGGGGCTCACATTGACACTGTTGCCAAAATGACTAAAACACATATTGGCCTGCTTTACAGGCATAGGCAATGCCCAACTCCGGAAGCCTCAAGGATCACAGTTCAGAGCTCGGTGATCTCAACTATCGACTATGGCCTCACTATCTACGGTTCTGCTTCCACCACTGCCCTCAAGCGCATATCTATGGCTTTTAACAAAGCTTGCTGACTCATCACTGGATCCCATTGTCTCACCCATACGTGTGACCTATACGCCCAAACTGGTTGGCTTCAACTCTCAAGCCGCATCAAGTATCTAACATGCATAACGACTAAAAAAAATTGATGGGCTTTGCCCCCCTTCCCCGGAGTTCAAGCTCTGCTACAACCTGCACAGAATCCTCGCCTCACCAGGAGCTCTGAATCTCAGTTACTGCACAAGATGCCGGACCTCACAGGGACAAAGATCCTTTGCCTACAGAGCTCCCAGCTGGCTAAATAGTCTCACCAGGGACATCTCCTCCCTACCTAAGCTAGGCCTGTTCAAATCTAACTTACGCCTATTCCTCTCTGCCTCTAGCACATGTGACTTTCTTCTCTAACCTGCTGTTCTCTTTTTGGCAGTTGTCCGTTCTCATCCATCCCCCTCCTCCTCCTCTTACCTGCACTTTCCACTTTTGTAACCCCCCTGTTACCCGGGGTTACTAGAACCCTAGCTAGATCTAGTGGCAGGCAGGGACAGGCAGCTAGTGAAACTCCAGTTAAATGGATTTCACTATGTCTTGCTCTGTTTTCAGTCTCTGCTGAGCTGGCGTTATGACATCATTTAGAACTGTTGCAGCTGCATAAGCCACACTGGAATGTTGCAGCAGGGAGTTTGGTAGAACGTTGGGGAATTTTCAAAGTCAGTCTGGAGCAGGCTCACGAGAGAGGAGGATGTAGATCCTGCAGTGGAGGGAGGGGGGACCCTGCCCTCAGCTCTGAAGCAGAGCTACCTTAGGGTGTGTGCTTCCTCCATAAGAGAGGCACAAGGAACCAATTTCCCAGGGGCAACCCCCTGGCCTGGGAAAAGGAAGAAGCTGCCTGATGGAGAGTGCTAGGGCACTACAGTTTTTGAGGAACGAGATTTATTCAGAGTTTTGGACATCTGCAATGTGGAGGGTGATGAAGCTTTGACAAAAGGCCAGTGTCATTCACCAAAACAGTGAGTAAATACTGTAAGGCTGTGGGTCAGTCAGGATGTCAAGTCCAGGGTTTATGGAACAGTGAGACAGTAATGACTGTTGTATGTGGGGGGCCTTCAAGAAAAAGACAGTTACTGCATTAGAAAGCCATGTACAGCCTTCACTACAGTAGCCAAGGAAGTGTGTGTAAACAAAGGAATGGCCGGGTATGGGTCTATGGAACAAAAGGTGGGAGACCACCCCACCTGGCGTAACAGGGCTCACCTCTACGGAGTTGCTTTGAGACACCAGATACCTTCCTGTCGGGTATTGTCCAGTGCCTGAAGAGAGTGCCCAGACGTTGGGATGGAGTAGAGGGTGGTAGTGTGCCACTAGTTAAAGAGTCCACGATATATGGAAGTTTAGGATCCAAGAATGGATTGTGTCTGTGTCAGTACCTTATCTGCATTATTTTATTTATTTATTTATTGAATAGTTTCAGCAGGTAGGACACACTAAGAAAAAGATGCCTGTCTCCCGGTGCAACCTGGGGGGGGGGGGATACATGGGAGATAGCATATACATTTCATAGAGTTATACATAGGAGACGATGGTACATGATACAGAGTGTACAGGGAATACATACCATTGAGATTACATTAGGATCTTGGTACATTGCTACATACAGGTTTACAGAGTGCAGATACATACAGGGGGAGGTGGAATATCATGCACAGAATACAGACAGAGTGATACTGAGAATATGTACTGCTGGTGACTAGGACTTGTTATCTATGGAGAGGTTGAGAGCAGGGTGGGTAGGAAAGTGCAGGAATTTGAATGTGCCCACAGCAGACAGACATAGCCAGTGGGATAAACGAGTTTAATTGTTTAATTAATATTTCGGAAAGACCTTTGAGCGTGAGCTCTTTTACAAAGGTTCCACGTCAGGGTGGACAATAAAACAATACACATATTCAGTGGTTACAGAGGCCTGATCATTAGGCATTAAAGAGCGATTACATAACAATTAGACAAATAGGAGAAAAAAAACTGAGCAGTTGTAATTGAATACTAAGCTATTTCTAATCGGTTGCCCTAGGTAGGACACCCCTGGAAACCTCCACATCCATTGATAGACTATGGCAGAGTAACTGCATAGGGTTTAACGCTATCCCAGATGGCGAAAGGCTGGGTGACAGTGAAACAAGGGGGACTGAGTTTGAAACCAACCGCAGAGAGCAAAAGGTGGGGGTAGTGAAATGGGGGAGGGCTGTGATGGGGGAGCGGCTCCAGAGGGCTTTAGCCGAGTATGGTGTGTGAGTGTGGGGAGGGGAGGTTTGGGAGGGGCAGCACCAAGTGCGCTTAAAGAGGACTGATAGCTTACTTAAGCCCTTGGCTAGGCTGGAATGGAGGCAGAGTTCTCTAGGTAGCCCTGCTGGGTGTTACCTTGGGGGTAGGCCCGTCTATCAAGTGGGACCTGAGAAGCAGGTGCATTTTGAGTTAGACATTAGGTGCTGTTTGAGGCCTACATTGAATTGAGACAGGCTGTTTGTTTGTAATTTCATCGGGAGTTCATTTATCCAGAGGGGGGGCCCCGATAGGAGAAAGCACGCTGCCCTAGTGAGGTTCAGCGGAATGGTATGGACAGTGCTCCATTCTTCCTCCGTCTGGTGATGTGTGTTGAGAGAGAAGCCTCAAGCAGGTTTCCTATACAGGGTGGGGTTTTTCTGAGTAGTGCCTTCTTTACCAGGAGGAAAGTATGGTATTTGATCCTGTCTTTTAGGTTAAGCCAGTTTGTACGCTCATACAGGGTGCAAGTATGAGTGTAGTGATCTGCACACAGGGTGAGGCAGCATGCCTTATTGAGTGCAATTTGGACCCTTTTGAGCACTGTATCAGTAGCAGCTCCATAGACCACCAGCCCGTAATCTGTCGTGGAGGTATGGAGCTGGAGACAGATTCGGAGTGCTTCCGGGGTGAGGGATTTCTTATGCCTATAGAGGACCCCGATCTTTGTGTTTACCACTTTGACAAGGGAGTCTACGTGGTGCATATAAGTGAGAGTCATCAATATGATTCCAAGGTACTTGAACAAGTGCACCTGCTCAATCTGCTCACCAGCCTTGTTGGTGATTACGAGAGGAGCACGCTTGTGTTTGTTGTAGGGGCTGGATTGCAGCATGGCCTTGGTCTTCTTGTAATTTAGTAGCAGCTTTTGCCTACTGAACCAGTCCTCGCGTTTATTGAAAGAGTTCTGTAGTTCTATCTGTAGGGCAACCTGAGAGGTGCTGCTGCTCAGCAGCACGGCATCATCCACATACAGAATAAACTTGGTGTCACAGGCTGTGGGTAGGTCATTTACAAAGAGGCTGAAAAGCAGGGGGCCCTAGAATTGATCCTTGAGGGACTCCTAGGAGTACATCTCTGGAGCTGGATAACATCTGCCCGATTTTGACTCGCTGGCTCCTGTGTGTTAGGTAGTCATTGAACCAATTCACGGCATTTGGTGCCACACCCAATCTTTGGAGCTGGAGTACTAGTAGAGGGTGGTTGCCAGTGTCGAAGGCTTTGGACTTACCGGGGGCTGAGCAGAAGTGCTGGGTGGGCAAGTGCAGGGTTGGATGAGCATATATGCCAGCATGAGAGGAGAAATGCTAGGGCCGCTGGTAAGGCCGCATAAGAAGGAGGGGGTCGAAAGGGGGGATATGACGATAGGGGGGGAGGAGGTCAGGAGCAGGAACAGCTTGTAGCGTAGTAGTTAAGTAGGGCAGAGGATATTGAATGTCTAGAGGAGGAGTAGAGGATTTGGGCCGGTTGGGCATTCTATAGCTCGGGGGAGACTGTAGGAGAAAGCTGATTGGCCTGCTGCGGTCTGCCTGAGAGGGATTGTCAATAGCCGGGAATCAGAAGACCTAAGGGCGTGAGAAGGGGTTGGTAGGGAGGAGAGGGTGGAGGTGAGGTAGGAAGGGACAGCACCGAGCCAGAAGTTGGACACAAATTTGATACTGTGAGTTAGCCGATGGTTGCTCAGGGATGGGAGGGCCAGTGAGTGACAGAGCTCACAGTGGTGTGTAGATGGGGAGGCATCTAGGGCAAATCGGCAGAAACCGTTGAAGAGTGGGTCCAGGTTGGATAGGATGGATTTTGGGGCCGAGCTGTAGACTATGTCGCAGTAGTCAAAGCAAGGTAGAATCATTTTCTGGATAATTTCGTGTCTCACCAGGGATGGGAGACAATTGCGATTCCTGTAGAGAGTGCCAAGCTTGGGGCGTAGCTTTTTCTGGATAGCGTCCACATGGGTGGAGAAGGACAGGTGATGATCGAGCCAGACTCCAAGGTACCTCAAAGAGGGCACATCCTCTAGAATTTTTTCATCGAGGGTGTGCAAAATCGGTTGTGAGGCGAGTCTGGATAGTCTCTGCCTAGGGCCAAAAGTCATGGAGACTGTCTTTTTTGCGTTGAGGGAGAGTTGGTAGGAGTTAAACCAGAGCTGTACCTTGTTGAAATCAGCCTGGAGAGTGGAAGTGACTTCTTCTTGGGTCCGGCCAGAGGTAAAGAGGATGGTGTCATCTGCATACATGTGTATAGAGGTAGTAGAGCAGGTTTTAGGCAGGTCATTTAGTAGGACGGAAAAGAGAAGGGGGCCGAGAACGGAGCCCTGTGGGATGCCAGTGAGGATAGGGAGTGGAGGTGAGATGGAGTCTGCTATTTTTACAGACTGGGTTCTACCTTCCAGGTAGGCTCTGAACCAGTTAGTGGCTGAGTGGATAACCCAGCAGTGAATAGGCAAGTTAGTAATAGAGGGTGGGATACTGTGTCGAAAGCTTTAGCTAAGTCGACAAAAATGGCTGAAGTAATTTGGCTTTTGTCCATCCCTGTAAGGACGGAATCTATGAGCCTTAGCAGGGAGGTGGTGGTAAGAGTGTTTTTTCTAAAGCCTGCCTGGAAAGGCGTGAAGAAGTGTAACTCAGAGAGGAAGTGAGAGATTTGCAAGAGTACTAGGTGCTCCTGCAGCTTCACTAGGGTGGGGAGCAAGGAGATGGGGTGGTAATTTGCTGTGGAGGTGGGGTCATCTCCTTTTGGTAGAGGGATAATAGTGGCATGTTTCCACACCTTGGGAACTGATTCAGCAGCAAGTGAAAGGTTTGGGAGGGCGGCAAGGGGAGATGCAATGGCGTGGGCAGATAGGAAGAGAAGTTTAGTATCTAACCCATCTGGTGATTTACCCTTTTCGAGGTTCAGGGAGAGTAGGGCATCTAAAGTATCGGCGGGTGCAAGGTGTTTAAAAGTGAAGTAGTTTGGCCCTGGTGGTTTAAGGGTTTCAGACTGAGAGGGTGAGGTTATTTTTGGGAGAGAGGCAAATAGGGTTGTGGCACAGGTGGTGAAGTAGGTGTTGAATTTGGAGGCAACCACAAGGGGTTCTGTGGTGAGAGTCCCTTGTGTGAGTAGGCGAGGGGTGGAAATTGAGGATGGAGGGGAGAAAAGGGAGTTGATAACTTTCCAGAATTTAGAGGGTCTACCGAGTTTGACGTTTAAGGTGTTATTAAAGTATTCCGCCTTGGCTAAGCCAGTAACCTTGATACATTTGTTACGGAGTACGCGGTAGGAGATATTGTCACTAGGGAGGAGCGCAAGATTTGTATAAATGCCACGTCTTGTCCCTGGTATTCTGGCACGTAATTAGTTCGGGGGAGATCCAGGGGAGGTGGGCTCCCGGGACTCTAACTTGACACAGGGGGGCATGTTTGTCCCAGACACTGAGAAAGGTATTCCAGAAGAGTGCAAAGGCTTCATCTACAGTATATCATTACTAGTAAGGAGGAAGTCCCAGCTAGAGTGGGCTAGGTCATCCAGGAGAGGGGCGAGGTTTAGGGATTTGTATGACCTTTGCAGTAGAACATTTGGGGGGGATTTTGGTTGATGGATTTTTGCGGACTATGTAGGTGATGTGGTAGTCACTTACAGAGTCAGGAAGTAGGCTGGAGCTGATGACCCAGTGGGGGTGAGAGGTGACGGCCCAGTCAAGTAGGGATTGATTGTTAGTCTTAGGGTTTGAGCGTGTGGGTTCGGAGATGGTTTGGCCTAGATTGAGGGTAGTAATCTCAGCGCGAGCTTTGTTGAATGCAGGGGATGGCCGGTTGTGATTTAGGTCACCCATGATATAAAGTTCACCCGCAAGGGCTAAGGAGGCTAGGTGTGTTAGGAGGTCAGTGACTGTCGCAGCCGGGGTACCAGGACGGCTGTAGATACCAGCCACATAGATAGGGAGGGAGAAAGGCAGGGCCAGTTTTAGCATGAGTAGTTCATAGACTTTGGGCTCAGATTTTGTGAGTGTGATCGAAAAGTACAGGTCATATTTGGTATAGATAGCCACTCTGCCTCCATGGGAGGGTCAGACTTACCGAGTGAAATTAAAACCCGGGATGGCAATGGCTGGTTCTGGAAGGTTAGGGTTTAGCCAGGTCTCAGACAGGATAATAATATTGGGGACGTGCTGTGTGGCTAAGACTTGGAGGAGATAAAGCTTAGGGGCTAAGCTACGAATGTTGAGGTGGAGTAAGCGTAGCCCCTGGGGGTGGGAGCTGGACAGGTTATTTGTGGAGGCCTTGGCAGGGGGGAGAGACATTGAAGTTGAGAGCGCTGGGCCAGGGTTTGGGTGTACATCCCCCACGGCAAGGAGCAGTAAGGCAATAATTAAAGGGTAAGAAAGGATGTGCAAACATTTTGATTTGGGAGAGTGCCTTCTAGTAGGTGGATTGGGATACCCAGCATTTGAAGTGTGGAGGGTAATTTGGTAGATATATGACAACGAGCAGGACAGGGTGAAAAGCGAGGGGGGGCTCATTGGAAAGTAGGTCCACGTGGTGGCTGGAACGGGTGAGGTGGCGGTGTGGGGGACATGGGTAGGGAGAGTTAGTTCGATCGATTGAGGGGGAGGGGTGGGATAGCAGATTAGAGGAGGAATTAAAGTGGGTGCATAGGATAGGAAGGAAGAGCTGAGGTGTAGGTTCCTTGTATTCTGTGTCATGGTTTAAGGAACACAGAGGGCACGAAATGAAACCTAGGGTTACCATCTGTCCCTATTTTCGCAGGACAGTCCTGATTTGGGCAGCTGTGTCCTGCAAAAAAACATGAAAAATACTACATGTCCTGACTTTGTACCAGTAAAAATATTTTCTAATTTTCCACTAAATGTTGCAGAAAACTATCATATCTTAACTAAACTACCTTAAAATGATAAACAATAGAAGCAACTAAGAAACTACAATACTCAGCTTTAATTCTGATTATATAGAGAAAACATGTTTGTTGTATTTGTCGAGGTTACGTACTGTCCTGCGAAAAATCTTGTTTCAGTAAGAAATGTCCCACTTTGGACTTCTTAAACGGTGGTTAACCCTAAATGAAACCAGATATGCGTTGTAGGGAGAGGGGCGGTTGGTTGAGGCTGACAGGAGAGCAATAGTCACGTGGAGGAAGCTAGGAGCCAATAACGGTAGAGTAAGTATAAGGGGTGGGGCAAGAAGTGTATTTAATAGGAGGCCAAGGAGGGGGCAGGAGAAAAAAAGCAGGCTGGCTGTGCGTGTTGTTAGCCTCGGGTAGTGACCGATAAGGCAATTCGGTTGCAGGGCTTCAGAAGGCCATACAGCAGCTTAGATACCGCGATCAACAGGCGCACCAATTGGGGGCTTAGGGCTACCTGCCGGGCCAATCAGGAGTCATCTAGGTGGCAGGCGGACCAATGGGAGAACCGCTGGAAGCTGGGCGTCTCCGGGAGTTTTGGCGGCAGTACCCGAGAGGCTTGGCCAGGCGCTGGGACCAGGAGGGCAGCTTGAGGTCATCCGAGGGTTCGGTGGCAGCAGCTGGAAATGCCAGCGGAGTCGGGAGGCGCCGCTTGGGCGTGGTGGCAGTCTGCGAGGAAAGAGGGAGAACAGCGTTAGATAAAGGCAGATTAAGTTGGAGCTACAGTTAGGCGGGGGGCAGACAGGAGCTTGAGGATTGGGTGGGGGTGCGATTCTAGACAAAAGGAAAATCAGCAATTGAGGTAGGAGTGGGAGGGGATATAGAGAGACAGAGGAATGTGATTAAGAGGAGTTAGAGAATTAAAAGCGGGGAGGGCTGACTGCCAAGAGTTAGCTTAGTGCAAGAGTTAGGAAAGGAAAAAAACAGCAGGGGTCTGGGAAAAGTCGCCGGTTGAGCGGGATTTACAGAAATACTGAAAGGCAGGCTCTCATAGAACATGGGTGGTGAGAAAAAAGCAGCAGAGAATACAAGCAGCAAGAACAGGGCTGTAATCACTTAGAGCAATAAGTTTAAACAGGCAGTATAACTACAACCAACACATAAATAACAAGGTTACAGCACTTTTAAGCCTGAAATAGTGCGTCAGTAATTGACTACATAGATCAAAAATACGTTACAGAGTTAATCCATAAAATCATGCATTAGACTCAAAAAGCAGGCTGGCTGCGTGCTTTGTTGTCTCGGTGGCGACATTCAAACAGTCGGTTGCAGGACTGAAAGCCGTACAGCAGCTAGATACCTCGGTCAAAAAGGCACCAATCAGGAGCTTAGGGCTACCCACCAAGCCAATCAGGAGTCACCTAGGGCGGCAGGCGGACCAATGGGAGAGCTGCTGGAAGCTGGGCGTCTCCGGGAGTTTTGGCGGCAGTATCAGAGAGGCTTGGCCAGGTGCAGGGACCAGGAGGGCGGCTTGAGGTCGTCCGAGGGGTCGGCAGCAGTGTCTGGAGATGCCGGAGTCAGGAGGCACTGCTCGGGGCGCGGTGGCAGTCTGAGAGGCTTGGCCAGGCACTGGGACCAGGAGGGCGGCTTGAGGTAATTTGAGGGGTCATCGGCAGCGGCTAGAGATGCTTGGCCGGGCGCTGGAACCAGGAGGGCGGCTTGAGGTCATCCAAGGTGGGGGCAGCGTGCTGGAGATGCCGAGAGTCGAGGCGCCGCTGTGTGGGTGGGCAGTCTGAGAAGCTTGGCCAGGCGCTGAAACCAGGAGGGTGGCTTGAGGTCATCCGAGGGGTCGGCGGCAACGGCTGGAGATGCCGCCGGAGTCGGGAGGCGCCGCTCGGGGTGCAGTGGCAGTCTGAATCTTGGAGTGTAGATCCATGGGGGTCCATCTATGTTTTTATTCAGAGTCTTGTTGAATAAAGCCACACTTCAGAATCCCACCTCCTGGTATTGGACAATCTGTTACTGCTTCTAGTCTCTGGATTACTTGGGTACACCAGGTCAGAGTAGCCAAACCTAGCCAATATGCCAAGTGACATGTTCTCCCCGACCCTAGGTTACACTTGCACTTCCTGTATGTTTTGACAATTGCCTCTGGCAGCATCTTCTCGTGTCTCACCAAGTTCTCGTTATTAATGTTACCCCTGTCCTGTGCATGCCCCTAGTACCGCCTAATCTATATTTCCTCATGTGATGATCAACTATAACCTGTTATCCTGTAATAATTAATGTCCTACTTGTTTGTTCTCATCCTGACATGGAATCTTTGTAAAAGAGCCTTGGCTCAAAGGTAATTGTAATCCTAGACTCTTAAGAAATAAATAAAATAAATAAAACATAAATCCCCTTCCCCCGACATGGGGGGTCTGTATACAACCCCTGTGCGGATTGTGGTGCCATTTCCAGTCTCTAAGGTGACCCACAGTGCCTCCCTCTCTTCCCTGTTTACTCTTTTGTTCAGTTGCTTTTATCCCTTCCCTTACATACAGAGCTACTCCTCCCTCTCTTCTCCCCTCCCTGTCTCTCCTTTAGGTTGTATACCCTGGTATGTTAACATCCCAGTCATGGTTCTCTGTGTACCACGTTTCTGTGACTGCTACGATATCCAGGCATCCCTCTTCCATCAAGGCCACCAGTTCAGGTAGCTTGTTGCCTGGACTACAGGCACTGGTATTCATTATCCTCCATTTCTTGATGGCCTTATCCCTTTTTGCCCCATCCCTGTCCTTACTGTTTGTCATTTTCTCCATTTACCCCTGTCCTTCTCCCTATCGACATCTCTATATTGGTGTTTACCTCACTTACTACCCTGATCTTTTGGGGGGGGGGGGGTTAGGATTTCCCTGGTCCTTTCCAGTGCCTCTCCCCCTTGGCTAGTTTAAATGCTTGCCAATGAAGCATTTAAACCTATCACCTAGGATCCTGATTCCCCTCCTGGACAGATGCAGATCTTCACGCCAGTAAAGGCCTGCATCCCTCCAGGTGGACCCCCCAGTCCCCAATGAAGCCAAATCCCTGAGCTCTGCACCAGTTTTTCAACCACTGACTGAATTCCATGGTGTGGAGCACCCTAGCCTCACCCATGCCACAGACAGGCAGCACCTCCGAGAAGGTTACGTGCATGCTACTTGTCTAAGGCCCCATCCCAACTCCACAAACTCTTCCTGCACTACTCTGATCCCTTTCTTAGCCATGTCATTTGTCCCTAGGTGGACAATGACATCCAGCTCCCTCCCCTGTGCAGCTGCATCGACGATCCTGTGGATTCACTCCCTGTCCCTCCAAGCCATGGCGCCAGGCAGGCACCTTACCTCCCTCTCCCCTTTCTCCTCTAGTTCTACCTTCCTAACAATGGAGTCGCCCACAAGGAGTTGTTTCCTTCCCCTGTGGGGTCCCATGCCACCCTCCTGCGGGTCTCCTTTGTGAAGCATGGGAGCAGCATGGCGATGCAGATCCCAGCCAGCATCCTCCCCTTCCACAGTGTGCCTCCCCTGCATGCACTACCACCTGTGGTCACACAAGTGGCAGCATTACTGCAGAGGCAGCGATCCTCTGGCCCAAGTGTAGGATACGAGGAAGGCATCATTTTGGGACGCTCAATCCTTCTCTCCCCCATTTGCCCCAACAACCCAAGCTCATTCCTGAACCTGGGTCTCTTGTGTCAGGAGTGTTAATGCTACTGCTGTGCTGACTAGCCAGCAAATAAGCGTATGTTTAGTGCACTGCTCTTCTGTTGGGATGCGCTCTGATCTATGGATGAGTGCAATTAAAAAAAAAAAAAGTCGAACCACGCCGGCGACCCGGTTTCGAAACAGACTCGGGACGCCAGGGGTCGGCAGGGGAAAAGAGGATTGAGCATCCATAGGACTGCTCTCCCCTCCTGGGGTGGGTAGCGGGATAGCTTCCCTCTGCAGTGGCCCCCAGTGGAAACTGGGAGCACTGCATGAGCGTCGCAACACAAGGAGGAACCAAGAAAACTGAAAAACAGCCCAGGATTGGCCAGATGATGATGGACGGCCTATCGACGCCTCCAAAGAGCCTCCCATGGAAGTTCCACCTACCTCAGCAGCGCCCTGGGACCGTGGGAAGTGTGTGCTGGGTATCCCCCACCGGTGCCTTCCCCCTCGGAGGAGGGGGATCCACCCAGAAAAGGGATACGCCGGGCTACCCTCGGGGTCAGGCTGCAATATGAGGTGAGGCGGGCTCCAGGGGGAGGAGTAGTAGGAGGACGTGAGAGACCATAGCTGCCAGATGGAGTGGCGAATCCTGGGCACGTAGGGGCGGAAAAAAGAAATAATGCAAAAAAAAAAAAAAAGGCAACTGATTGGTGGTGTTATAAAAATGTCATGTAAGGACTGCTGCATACTGATAACGGGGTGCTGGTGGGATGAGGAGGAGAATGCTTCTGCTTTACTGTTAGTTTTGTCAAAGATGATCCCCATAATATCAGCATGACTCATCCTCTTGTTAGCAATCCCACATACCTAACATAAAAGGGGAGCCCTACAAAATCCCGACATGTATTTGCCCGACACACAATATCCCGACCCCGTCTGCCCAACAGTCAACTGCTCAAGTATAAAAGCCCGACAGTCAACTGCCTGACAGTCAAAGTTTGTGTGCCACAGAGGTGATTATATTTTAGTTATGGGGGGGGCCGGGGCAAAGCCCCCTGCAACATATAACTAACATAACATCACCTCTGCAGCACTCACACTTGGAATATCCAGCAGTTAACTGTCAGGCTTTTACACTTGTCGGGCAGCTGACTGTCAGGAAAACGGAGGTGGGATATTATGTGTCGGGCAAACACATGTCGGGATTTTATAGTAGATCCCACAAAAGTCCTAAACAGGTACAGTATTCTAGAAATTAAAAAACGAGTGACATGGATCCCTGCTCCATAACTACTGTGAATGATTAATGGTTTTACAAACATGAAAAATCAAATCATACACCCAACATATGATAAATTCATTTTAATGGAAAATGTAAAACCCCTCTCAACTTCAATGTACAAAGCATGTTTAACACTTGCACTTTAACAAATTGAAGCAAGCCATGTTTTTTTAAAAAAATACATCATTGAATGTATATATGTATATATGTACACAGCATATTAATTTTTAATAGTTATTTAGCTCCAAAAATTCACCATAACAAATTTTAACAAAATGAGACAAGGTTCAAATAAATTACAACTCTGCAAACGTCTCTTTAATTTTACAGTGAATAGTTTTAATAAAAGGTTTGTGTTTATGTAATTAATAATTATCTGTCTTATAATATATAACTATACAATGTTTACAGTTGGTTGGCAGTAATTTTATATAAGATATGACATGATGGCTGTGCGATTCAACAATTTCCCCCCAAAACAGGCAACAGCTGGTGTTTTTGTCCTTACCTCACAGTAACTGTCTCAATGTAGTGAAAAATATCCAAATTATTTTAGCAAACTGTACAAGTCACATTTACATTTTGATCTACAATATAGCATAGAATTTTTGTAATTCATATGTTTTTCAAAAATAAATACATCATTTAAATCTGTCATTTTCACAAATGTAATATACAATATAATACACATGATAACAAGAGTGCTGTTTTCCTGTAAATTATGATCAACCTAATGTTGTTTAATCACAGTAAATGTGATATTTCAGACTATACTGTTGTGGTATCAGTAACTAAAAAATACCAGAATTACATTTTCTTGGCACTGTAGGCTTGTGATGTTTAAGTGAATGTGCAACCATTTCATCACAGAGCCACAAAGAAGAGCAAAGCATTCCTCTGATGAAACATGATCATTGAATGGAGACGTTTCTTCTTAGTTCTCTTCCGTTTCCTCCATTTCAACTTCATATATCCTAAGAGCTCCGACTGCTTCTTTCACTGAATGGTATAGTATGTTTTTGACCTGTTAAGATGATACAGACAAGAATATCAGAGCAGAATCTCTAGTAGCTACTGTATATACCTTTGGCCTCTTTCTCTGGAGTAAGACATTTTTTATTAATAAAACTGGCAATGTGACTGGGTAACAGGGAACTTTTTGCATGACTGTGCGGTGATTTCACTTCACTTGTCCAGAATCTTGTTGTTTTACCATTTAAAGATTTTGGGATCGTTTTATAAGCACATTAACAGTCTAGGGCATGAATCAGACTAAATCAATGCATTTTTAGGCTGCCTGTCACAATGAACTCATGCATGCACTGATTTAACATGATGCATGTTGATGGGCAGATTGGATGGGTCTAGCGGTCCTTATCTGCTGACAGCATCTATGCATCTATGTCCTTCTGTGTAACTGCTTATATGTATGTGTGCATACAAGTATACACACACTGCATATACTGACTGCTTTTCAGTTAAGGTGCCTTATCAGTTGGTAGTGTAATAAGTAAAATAAATCTATACATTTGAGCAAGAACAATTAATAAAAATGAAATATGTCCATTAGCATTTGTTGGAAAATAAAATAAAAGAAAATCCATCAAGTAATTACCCTTACATGTTTATTTTACACATCACAGTTCTAAATTCTGAAGTTAATCTGGAAAAACAAAATGGACTAGTTTCTTGAACACACCACAAAATAAACTTCTGTATTACTAAAACAGCCAACAAATCACACATTCTGATCATTTTAATTCTTGAAAATATACCATTATAAAGGTAAAACATACAGAAACCCAGAGGTCTACTTCTTGAAAGTCAGATGGAAGGTCCAGTCTACCTTATCAGTTAAGAGAATACGCTACCTTTCCTGCTTAAAAGAACTTGAGCATAAGTTAAGTGTGCATACTTCTTTATTTGAAAGCAGCAGCTGCTTACAAGTTAAGCCAATGAGGATGGCTATATGAATGTTGTCCAGTGCAATATACAAAGTACATACAGGAATACAGACGCTAATGGCATTAAAAAGCCCTCTGGTCATCTAATCTGCCTGGCTCTATTTACAGTATGATGTGAATGCCCTATTAGTCCCTCACTTCCCCTGCCCCCTTGTCATCCTCACCCGCCTCATATCTGTGTCCAACCCTCACTTGAACCGCACTAATCTGGCACAGACCAACCCCTCCAGCAGCCTATTCCACTTACTCTCCACTCTCAGATTTTCCAACATCCTTTCTGAATCTTCCTACCACTAGTTTGAGTTCCCCTTGTCCCTGTGTTTCCAGGCATTGTGAACAGTTCCCAGTGACTACCTTGTCTATCCAATGAACAAATGTTGTTTTTGTAATTTCAAGATGATTTGGTAAGTTGTTCCAAAGACATAAGGACATGGATAGGATTATCCCTAGTACAATGTTACAATGTGATACGTCTTTCGATGGCACATGTTCAATATAAAAGTAAGAAGTATTTGAATTATAAAGTGAACACAAGAGCTAACAGGAAGACAAGTCTTCCATAAGTAAGAAACTTTCAACTTGTAGGCAGTCCCTTAAAAACGTGATAGTCCAAGATGTAAAAGGATTGTCCATGTGTCCTCAGCCTGTGAAAAAAGTAAGTAATTACAGGAATACCAAGGTAAACTGCATACAGAACTGTTGCTACACTGTACAATAAAGATTACATTTTTGCTCATAGTCTCATGTAGTAATTCAAATTGTCAATCTCTGGTGTATTAATCCTATCCCAAGGGGGGCTCTGTAAATTGCGGGGAGGAGGAAGCACCGTCCCTTCAGGAACAACAAACTAAGGCTGGAGTTGGGTGGGTCTCTATCTGGTCATCTGCCCCTCCCCCTTGCACCTGGAGGAGGCTCCAGGATTGCCAAAGTTCAAAGAACTTTGGGAGTCTGAGTTGCAGGGTAGCTGTGATCCTCTCCATTGACTCCAAATCTGCAACCTTGGTCCTCCAAAGGGCTACAGGGGGGTTGGGGTGGTTAACCACTGCAGTGTGATGCACTTAATCTGTGTAGGTTTCCATTTCATCCGGGGACTATTCAAAAAAGTGGGGAGACCCATGACTAAGTTTTGGAAGGTGAATGGAATCTGGTTGGGGCAATAAGCTGTAGTACCAATGTATATATTTCCAAAATGGCTAAAGGATTAGGCAGTCCCAAAACACAAGGTAGTGGGTCCCCACCCTACTGCACTGCCTCCAACACGAGTCTGTGTAAGTTGTGTGGAAGTATCATGTGAGGATTCACCAACTGAACTCCTGTCATATAGGGGAGGTAGTTATAGCCCAACCTACTTGAAGGCACTTTGTACAGTGTGGCGTTGGAAGGGGGTGCCACACTCTGCCTCCCACTTCAGCAGAATCTGTTATGTGGGAGAGCAGCTTATACAGTTCTGAGACTAGCTTGGCCTTATCCTTTAAAATTATCAACCAGTTAAAAATCTGCTACAGACGAGACTGGGACTGCGTTATATGAGTCAGTTTATCCCAGTGTAGCAGGAAGTGCTTCACTTGAAGGAACCTAAAATGATCTTGTTGTCAGAGATGAAAAACCTCTAAGTTCTTGTAAGCGAGGCACCGTCTGCCTGACAGACACTGCTCAAACCATGTGGGTCCTACCCTTTCCCAATACCTATATCACAGGTCTAACTGGAGAGTGAAGAAGGCATTATGATGCCGTATTGAAATGAAGTGTCCTAAGGCATTAGGTGTAGCTGTCAGCATTCTAATTTTAAACAAAATGTGTATGTGTATGTTTAACTCAGGGACTGTGTTGGGTGTGTACTACTTATGGGGCTAGTACTCATGTGGGTACAGTCCACAAATGGAGATCCGGGGTGTCTGCCTCTTCAATACAGTACCAACCTGACTCTCCCCTCTGCTTTGCCCATGTTGCTAAAAATTCCACCTGGGCTGTCAAACAGCAGGTTTTAAAGCACGGTAGGCCAAGGCACCCTGTTCTCTCGACAGTGTCAGAATACGATGTGACAATCTAGCTTTTTTTGCTGAGCCTTAAAATATTTGGGGTCTCTTTAGTTAATAGGTTCCAAAATCTATTAGGAATTGGGATCCGGAGCGTCTGAAACAAAACATACGTGAGAACACAGTCATCTTCAAAACTTGGGTCTGGCCATAGATGGTGAGAAGAAGTAATTTCCAGTGGGCTAAATCTTGTTGAAGGGTTCCATATAATTTCTTGTAGTTGTCTCAGAATAGTCTGGTTATAGTTCTGGCACTCTGAACACCTAGGTACTTAAAGGTGTTATTTGCCCCCCAAAAGGGCAGGAATTCCAAAAGTTGGAGGGAGGAGAATCACTTAGGATCACTGTCTCAGACTTAGTGCGATTAATTTTATGTCCTGGTAGTTCCCCAAAAACCTTCAGGGTGTCTAAGAGTTGCGGCAAGGAGTGGGAGGGATCCCCCAAGAAAAATAAGGAATTGTCAAGATGCAAAGACATTTTTTGCTCTATGCCACTGGCCATTAACCCATGAATGTCCAAGTTCATTCTGATATGTACTGCTAAGGGGTCTAAGCTTAAGGCGAAAGGCAGGGCAGAGAGGGGGTCACCCCTGCCACGTGCCCCTGGATAAGGGAAATCTTTGTGTGATGTGCCCACTGACTCAAACCAGTGATTTCAGGTTGTACTATGAGGAAGAGACCGCACCCACAAATCCCTCTCCCAGGTTAAATCTAGTGAACACCTGGTATGGGAAGGTCCAGTTGACCCTGCTGAAGGCCTTCTCAGTGTCCATACTGATGGCAAGCTGGAAGGCCCTCTTACCCTGCTGTGCTGAAATGATATTTAAAAACCTGCAAATGTTCTGGAGGTACCTGCCTTGAATGAAATCAATCTGGTCAGGGTGAACCAGGTAGCAGATAACGAGTTCTGCAGTCTGTTGGCCAAGATTCCGGAAACTATTTTAAGGTCAGTATCCCATGAAGAAATTTGAAAGTTTCAATCATGTCTCCCCCTTCTGGAGTAATCTCCAGTATATACATGTGGAAGTCCTCAAGTCTCTCCAAATCAGACTTCTCTTGCTGCCCCTGAATCATTTTTATTGTCTTTTTCTGTACTTTATCTACCCTATTCCTGTTTCTTTTTGAGTTTGGACTCCAGAACTGCATGCAGCACTCCAAATGCGGACGCACTAGAGTTCTGTGTAGGGGCAAAATATCATCCTTCCTTCTGCTGCTGATTCTTATCTTTATTTTTTTTAAACTTTGCTTATACCCCGGGTACTAATGGGTCCTCCCTTCCACCCTCAGCCAATCTCGGTTCCCACTCTACCACGATCCAACTACTCACCTGACTGGGCCTCCAGGCCAACCCATGACTCACCGCTGTGCTGCTCCCTGGGGCTCGCCCGCTGTCTATCTGGCCACCTGCAGCAGAGATGAAGACCTGGAGGTCCCCAGTTAGTGCTGGTGTGGAATCTGGTAGTGAGTGTGCTGGGCAGTGGGCAGGGGTTTCATTTGCCCTTTCCAGTCCCTGCAATTCCCCCCCAGTCCTGCCCTCTCCCCAGGATCATGCCGCATCACAGGCTGCCGGCTAGGCAATGCATCCCCATGACCACGATGTTCACTCCTGGCCCCTGTACTGACATTTCTCCCCTGCATCTCCACCTGTGGTCAGCTAAGTGGCAGTAAAGCAGCAGAGTGTCGAATCCCCTCTCCCCAGAGGAGGAGAGCATTCCTGGGACATTCAATCCTCCTCCTCCTCCCACCCCTTGCTGGACCTCCAACAGCTCTGGCTCATTCCTGAACCTGGGTCATCATTGTAGCAAGCAGTAGCGCTACTACTGCACCAGTGGGCCAGCTGCTGATTCCCTTCCTATGCACCCCAGCACATCTGCCTTCCACTGTATGCTATTAAGACTCCTAGATTCTTCTCTTCATTTGTTTTTTTCTAACACTAATATATATTCATAACTGTAGTGTGCCGATGTCCGATGCACAACGTATGTATGAATAAAGGGACGTGGTAGCATTACCTAAAGTGTCAAACTGCAGTGCAGATCCCCTGCTGATCACAGAGACACACAGGAGGCTACCACACCTCAAACGGGTTAGTGTCTTTGCTCCTGCATGCTATAATCAAACACCAACATGGACGTTATAAGTCATGCAAAGCTCTAACATGCCATTTGCATGTCATTATGTGGCAATTAGCATGTCTGAGCTATGCTTCTGTACATTTGTAATGGACCCCCTCCCCCACCTGAATGCGGCAATTGCCCATCTGGCAGAGTAACAGCCTCTTCAAAACCAGTCATCAGCACGCACACACACACACACACTCCTGATGGTAGACACCCTCCACTCACAACCACAGCTGGCTACTATTTCCTTGCAAGACCTCTATTGATAGACTGTACTTCCATATTTCATCAAAAATTACTTGTGGGAGAGAGTGTGTGCATGCCCGCGCAACTGTGCACAGAGCTAAAAGTAGGAAATCAGCAGTGTTAACTAGCATGGCACTGCCTGCCTGTTAGCACAGTCCAAATCCGTTAAATATGCCAGTGCATCTGTATGCAGCACTAGTCTGCACATGCACCAGACTGCACTGAGCTAACTGTGCCTTTTAATAAGTCCAGTTTAATATGGCACCCGAAGTACAAATCCCAGACAGTGTAGTGCAATCAGTGCTTGTGCAGACCTCACCTTTCAAACATTAGGGCTTTATTCATTAGGCCTATTGGTCTGTTGACATTTGAGTCACAGAGCAGGGGTCAAGCATTTCCCTGTAGCATATAAATGCCCCCCTCCCCCCCCGGCTCCTGGTCATCTTACAAAGCTATACAGGCTAGATCAGGACCATACACAATATCACATACTGGCAGGAGAGACGGTTTGTGTTCTTATTTTAAGACAGGGGACCATGCACAACTCCCCACTCACCAAAAGGCATGGCAATAATTGGGGTCAAAAGTGCCCCCAAAAAAAAAACACACTGACTACAAACTGCTGTGAGGCTTCTACCCAAAATTAAAAGCCAGCAGGGTAGATTTATGAACTGATCTTGCTGGCTCTGGTCACCAAGCTTGAAGGACTCTTTGTTTTTATTGCTTGAACATCAAGGATACAAAGAGAAAGCGACTGTAGTAGTTTAAAACAGCTTGCTCCTGCATACGGATCTGCATACCCATAATGCCCTACACTGAGTTTGAGGCTTGTGTATGTATAGAAACATAGAATTTGACGGCAGATAAGGACCGCTTGGCCCACCCAGTCTGCCCATTTCCCTACCTGATGGATAAGCTGCAGATCCTAGTTAACCAGCAGCCTACTTCTTCCTACCCCCACCCCCTAGAATTGCCTTATGACTGTCCCATGCATGCTTGAATTCCACCACTGTTTTGACTCCACAACCTCCTCTGGAAGGCTGTTCCATGCATCCACAACCTCTCTGTGAAAAAATACTTCCTTAAATTACCTCTGAGCCACCCCTCTATCTTCAAATTGTGCCCCTTGTTCTTGCACACTCTTTTTGAAAGATGCTACCCTCTTGGACTTTGTTGATTCCCTTGAGGTACTTGAAAGTTTCTATCATGTCCCCCCTCTCCCTCCTTTCCTCGAGGCTATACATATTAAGCTCCTTAAGTCTCACTTCATATGTCTTCCGGTGCAGACCCTGCACCATTTTAGTTGCCCTCCTCTGGACAGCTTCCATCCTGTCTATGTCTTTGCGGAGATTGGGTCTCCAGAACTGCACGCAGTACTCCAGATGTGGTCTCACCAGCTGTCTGTACAGAGGGATAATAAATACAGGTTACTCACCTGTAACAGGAGTTCTAGGAATGGTATATGTTGTTCATCCACACTTATTGGCAGGTTCCTTGCCGCTTTAAATCTTGCCGGAAGGTCTTCAAGCTGGCTCCTCCCACCCACCCGGGTGGTAAAACTCTCGGCTCCGCCCCATGACGCCAGATCTGGCCTGCTGGAAGCTCAGGTTGTGCGTCGAAGCCGGGGAGGTCGGGTGGGTCGTGTGGATGAACAACATATACCATTCCTAGAACTCCTGTTACAGGTGAGTAACCTGTATTTCTAGGGACATGGATATGTTGTTCATCCACACTTATTGGCAGACTCCTAGCAGTTCTCCGGGAGGAGGGAGGCAAGGCGCACACCCCAATACTTACTTGGGAAATAAGGACTGGAGAACCGAGGCCCCAAAACCAGCATCCCGGCGTGACTCAAGGTCGATGTGGTAATGGGTAATAAAGGTGTGTGCTGACTTCCAGGTAGCAGCCCTGCAGATTTCCTGGATGGGGACGTCCCTGGAAGCAGCCACCGATGCAGCAGTATGACGGGTAGAATGAGCTCTTATCCCTCTGGGAGGCTCCATGCCCGCCAACTTATAGCAGCGATCTATGCAGGAGGTGACCCACCTGCCTATCGTCCGCTTGCCTGCAGGTCTGCCAGGTGCGGCTTCAGCGTAGGTGACAAACAGCTAGCGAACCTCTCCCCGAATTTCAGCCATGCGCTCCTTATAATAAGCGAGCGCCCTTCTAGGGTCCAGAGTATGGAGCCTATATTTGGCCTCAGAGGTGTGATTGGGGTAGAACACTGGCAGAGTCAGCACCTGGTTAAGGTGAAACTCCGACACCACCTTGGAAGGAATTTCGGTGGGAGCAGGACAACCTTGTTCCTGTGGAAGACCAGGTAAGGAGACTCGATGCAAGCGCCTGGAGCTCTCCCATCCTTCTGGCTGACGTGATAGCCACCAAGAAGGCGGTCTTCCACGACAGGTGAGAGATCACACCTGTGCATTGGTTCGAATAAGCTTGCCCATGAGCTTTGCCAGTACCAGCAGTAAATCCCACGGAGGTGGAGCTTCCGCACCGGAGGGAAATGTGATCAAGGCCTTTGAAAGCGCCGACCACCTTTCCTGCGCCACCGACTGCTTCCCGCCCGCGCCCGGTAAGCAGAGATGGCTGCCAGGTGCACCTTTAGGTCGTCGACCCACGCCCTTGACTAGAAAGGGACCATAAATAGTCCAAAATGCTTGCCACAGAACAGGAGGAAGGGTCCAAGCCCTTGCCCTGACACCAAATGGAGAATCTCTTCCATTTGAAGGCGTAGCATTTTCTGGTCGACTCCTTACGGGACGCCTCAACAACACTGAGGACCTCGTCGGAAAGACCCAAGGCCTGGAACTCTAGCCGCTCAGGAACCAGGCCGTCAGGTGCAGGGATTGAAGGTCCGGATGGAACACCTTCCCCTGATTGACTGAAAGCAGGTCCGGGTGAGCTGGAAGCTGCCTCGGGAGCCTGGAGCTGAGGCTGAGGAGATCTGGGTACCAGAACTGGCGGGGCCAGTCTGGGGCTATCAGGATCACCTGCGCCTTGTCCCTCCTTGCTTTGAGAAGCACCTTGTGAATCAAGGGAAATGGGGGAAAGGCGTAGAAGAGGCCCGGGGTCCACAGCCTCGAGAAGGCATCCCCCTGCAGCGAGCCCTGCTGAGGGGGGCGGGCATGAAACAGCCTCAGCTTCGCGTTCTCCCTTGAGGCAAACAGGTCCACCTGAGGTGTGCCCCAGTGGGAGAACAGATCTTGTACTACCTCCGGCAGGAGAGACCATTCGTGAGACGCAGCCCCTATCCGGCTCAGGGCATCGGCCAGGGTGTTGGAGGCTCCTGCCACGTGAATGGCTAGGAGATCCGCCTCCAGGCTGCGCATGAGAGACCAAATGCGGAGAGCTTCCTTGCATAGAAGCATGGAGCACGTCCCGCCCTGGCGGTTCAGGTAGTACATGGTCGTGGTATTGTCCGTCTGGACTCGGACCACTTGACCCCGGAGAAACGGGAGCAAAGGCGGTGAGAGCTAGGCGGACCGCTCGGAGCTCCAGCAGGTTGATGTGGCATCGGGACTCCCACGGGGACCAGAGGCCATGCACTCGGTGTTCCCCCAGATGGGCACCCCAACCCATCAGAGAGGCATCGGTCGATAGAGAGACCGTCGGCTCGGGGCGGACAAACGGGATGCCCTCCTGCAAATGGAATAGAACGGTCCACCACTGGAGAGCGTTCCACATCTCCTGGGTCACTATCACTAGCTGGTCCAAAGGATCGCAGCGTTGTGACCACTGGCTGGCCAGTCCCCACTGAAGGGGGCGCATGTGCCAGTGGGCCCAACGGACCACGCTGGTACAGGCCGCCATGAGACCCAGAAGGCGCAGGAAGTCCCGGGCAGGGCGCGATTGCCCAACCAGAAATGATTGGGCAAAGGAGGTAAGAACCTCGGCCCTGTCCGCCGGGAGTCGTGCTCTGGCTCGAAGAGAGTCGAGCTCTGCCCCGATGAACAGGATCACCTGCTTTGGCTCGAGTTCCGACTTGGCCTCGTTGATGAGAAGGCCAACTCAAGAGCAAACCTGGAGGGCCAGATCTCTGGACCGCTCCACCTCCTGTCTGGAGGGGGCTGCTATCAGCCAATCGTCCAGGTAAGGGTACACCCGGACCCCTCGGCGCCGCAGGAATGCTGTCCCCACTGCCATGCATTTGGTGAAGACCCTGGGAGCTGGAGATAAGCCGAAGGGCATGGCTCGGAACTCGAAGAGGGATCCCTCTGCTTGAAAGCGGAGGAATCTCCGATGTGACGGACGGATAGGGACGTTGAAAGAACGCGTCCTGTAGGTCCAGAGAGCAGAACCACATGCCGTGTTCCAGAGATGGTATTATCTGCGCCAGAGTGACCATTCTGAAGGTTCGACACCTTAGGAACTTGTTCAGGTCGTGTAGGTCGAGAATGGGGTGCCAGCCCCCCGTCCGTTTCGGAACCAGGAAATACCCGGACACGAACCCCGGGTCTGAAGCGGGGTCCTCCACCTCCGTGATCACCTCCTTTTGGAGGAGGAGAGTGATGTCGGCTCGGCGAGCCGCCAGTGAGGCTGCGGACCCCGAGGCCCCCAGGTGCGACGGCTCTGAAGGGCGGGGCCTGCTCGAATTCCAGAGGTAGGCCTTTTCCCACCACCTCCAGTACCCACCTATCCGTGGCAACAGTGGACCAGGCGGAAAGGAAGTGTCTGAGCCGTCCCCCCATGGGGGGAACTAGGGTGAGGTGACAGGGATGGGGCGACACCCCTCAGCCCGTCACTGGGCAGGCTTGGAGGGACCGGCCGAGGAACCTCCTGGGCCTTTACCTCCCTGCTTCCTGTTGGAGGAAGCCGACGGCTTGGGCTTGGGATACCAAGGTCGGGCCTGCTGGCCCTGACGTTGCTGGGCCGGGCGCGCCGTGGGCGCAGAAGGACGAAAGGGCTTAGGCTGTGGCTTGCGGCCTTTGTCCTTCTGAGCGGAAGAGACCGA
The DNA here is from genome assembly GCA_016271365.2 of Neoceratodus forsteri. NCBI lineage: Eukaryota > Metazoa > Chordata > Ceratodontiformes > Ceratodontidae > Neoceratodus > Neoceratodus forsteri. The sequence goes on from CM028135.1 coordinate 610,220,936, forward strand.
GTCCAAGGTAGCATTGGACTTCTCGATCCTCTGCAGGTGACCTTCCACCCCAGGGCCAAAGAGGTCAGTCCCCAAAAAGGGAACATCCGCCAACTTGTCCTGGGTATCCGAAGTAAAGGTGGATATCCTCAGCCAAGCCCGACGACGCATGGCCACTGCAGCCGCCACAGACCTGGCACATGAGTCCCTGATGTCTAATGCAGTCTGGAGCTGCTGTTTAGCCACTGCCCTGCCCTGGTCCCGCACCTGCCTGACCGTAGTCTGCAGATCTGCGGGAAGATGAGGGACAACCTCATCCAGGGAGCCCAACAGGGCGTGAGAAAAATGTGCCATGAGGACGGCCGAACTGGCCTGACGAAGGCCGAGAGAGGACGCAGCATAGACTTTTCGCCCGGCATAATCCAATTTCTTGGATTCCTTGTCGGGAGGTTTGTCCACATCCCTGGCATTCCCGGCACGCCAGAAAACGCTGTCGGTAACCAACCCCTCGGCCGAGGGGTGTTCCGAAAAACCGGACAGGGAACCGGTAGGGACCGCATACTTCCTGGCCAACCTGGCCGAAGGCGCAGGGCAGGAAGCAGGACGCTGCCAAAGTTCCAAGGCCGGACCCACTATGGCTTCGGCCACCGGAAAGGCCTCCGTAGGAGAATCCCCTCGGTCCAGAATCTCCGTGAGGGGATACCTGGCCCGTTTAGAAACGGGTTCGAGCTTCATCCCGGTGGACTCCGAGATGAGTCGAAGCAACCCTAAGAAGGACGAAGGGCTATCGTCCATTGACTGTCCTCCCGAGGACTCCAAGTCTATGCGCTTGGAGAAGAGGGAGGAACCATCATCGGACTCAGAAGAGTCCTCAAAGAGCTGCCTCGGCCCTGAGCCACCCTCCACCTGCCGAGGTTTATCGGGAGTGAGGGTGACCGACAGTCTATGGGGCAAACCCAAAGCCGACCGAGAATTTTTGGTCGGAGCCCCAACCAGCTGGGGGCGGAGGTTCCACCAGAATCGGTGGGGCAGCTGGAATTGGTCGAACAACCGGCCTGAGAACAGGCTCCTCGACTACAGCGAGGGTTGTTTCGCTGCTCGGTGACAACCACTCAATGGCGGGGAAGAAGACTGGGTCGGCTTATTCCCGGTCAAAAGAGCTGTTGCCACACTAAGTTCCCTCGTACCTCTAGCGCAACTTAGCGAAGCCTCCCTCGTCCGAGGAAGAGGGAAGAAGCGCGGCGCCGCTGCCGCTGATGCCGAGACCCGAGACCGCCTATGACGGGCGGATCGCTGATGCTGAGGATGTCCGAGACCGAGAGTCTCGACTAGGCCAAGGAAGGCGAGGAGAAGTGTCGGAAATCGGCACTCCCCTCGGCTCGGACGATCCCACCGAAGGCTCCGGAACCGGAGGCACAGACGAGCCGACAGGATCCTCAACTCCCACCGGGGGAACCGGGGAGAGGGGATTCTCAGCTTCTCCAGCCGACAACCCGTCCAACAGGTCGAGAAAAATCTCGACCGTGTCGACGGGAGTCTCGGCCAACTGGCCTGACGGGGACACTGTGAAGCCAGTGGCCGAAGCTGAGGGGTCGACCGAAGTCGACTGTCAACAAGGGGAAGGGGATCTTTCCCGCTCCCAACAGCGTCGACGGAGAGACTTACTTTTGCTCTTTTTGGACCTGGAAAAAGGTCCCGAAGAAGTTGGACCCTCACCTTTGGTCGAGAGGGTCAGACAAAGCTCCTTAAAAGAAGCCGAGTAAGAGGCACCGAGAGAGAGCGGGACAAATGCAGCCGAGGTAGAAAGCGCCGCCTCCTCTTCGAGCGATCATCTGCTCAAGCTGATCCGCCCGAGGCCACACCGTGGACACACGCCAATTAGGTCTCTTTAGATTTCACGGTGGAATTCTTTTCTCGGGCCCCAGTTGTAATCGGGCAGCACGGGTCTTCAAGGACGTAGGCCGAAAAGGAAGAGCACAAGTTGCAGGCCTGCGGGTCGTGCTCAAGGCCCAGGCAGTAGACGCACGTGGAGTGCGGATCCGTCCTAGACATCTTCTGCCCACAAGGGCACCTCTGAAATCCGGGAGTCGATTTGTCCATCGCAGCCGCGAGGAGAAGACCGAAGTCTTTTTGCAAAAACTTTTCAATTTCGAACTTTTCGAAGAATTAGGAACCAGTCTTAAGCGCAACGCGTTAAGGAGGGAACCTGAGCTTCCAAGTGGTAAGGAAGATCTGGCGTCATGGGGCCGAGCCGAGAGTTTTACCACCGGGTGGGTGGGAAGAGCCAGCTTGAAGACCTTCTGGCAAGATTTAAAGCGGCAAGGAACCTGCCAATAAGTGTGGATGAACAACATATCCATGTCCCTAGAACTTCTTGCTTTCTGCTGGTGATGCCTCTCCCTATGCATCCCAGTATCCCCCCAGCCCTCCTTGCTGCCCTCTCACATTGGTTGCCCACCTTTAGGTCATCTGATATGACTACCCCCAGGTCCCTTTCCATTTTTTGTTGTTGTTAGTATCTCACCCCCCATTGTGTACTCTTCCCCTGGGTTTTTGTTTCCCAGGTGCATTACCTTGCACTTCTTAGCATTGAATCTAAGCTGCCATACATTTGACCATTCCTCTAACCTTGCCAAGTCCCTTCTCATCCTTTCCACCCCACCTTGTGCATCAACTCTGTTGCAGATCTTTGTGTCATCTGCAAAGAGACATACTTTTCCTTCAGTCCCTCTGCAATGTAGCTATAAAGACATTGAAGAGGACCGTCTAATACTGAACCCTGTGGTACCCCACTGCTAACCCCTTTTTCAGAGTGGACTCCATTTACTATTACTCTCTGTGTCCTATTCTCCAGCCAATTCTTTACCCAGGCTGTCATCTTGGGACCCACTCCCAGGCTGGCTAACTTGTATATTAATCTTTGTGTGGGACTGTGTCAAATGCCTTGCTAAAGTCTAGGTAGGCCATGTCCACAGCCCCTCCCTGATCTACTACTTTGGTCACCCAGTCAAAGAAATCTATCAGATTTGTCTGGCATGACCTTCCGCTGTGAATCCATGCTGCCTTGGGTCCTGTGCCCCTCTGGCCTCTAGATACTTAACAATTCTTTCCTTCAGAAGTGATTCCATCATTTTCCCTACCACTGAGGTTAAACTAACAGGTCTGTAGTTTCCTGCTTCTGCCTTGCTCCCACTTTTGTGAAGGGGAATCACATCTGCCCTCCTCCAGTCCTCAGGTACCACCCCATCCTCCCATGATTTGTTAAAGAGGGTAGTCAGTGGTGTCACTAGTTCTATCCTTAGTTCTTTTAGAATTCTGGGATGAATTCCATCAGGCCCCATTGCTTTGTCCACCTTCAGTTTTAAGAGCTCTTTCAGAACTCTTTCTTCTGTAAATGGGCTGGTATCAACTTCTGTATCCAGAGTGTTCTACTGTTTGTTTTAGGTACCTCCCCTCTTCCTTATAAATACTGAGCAAAAATATTTGTTTAGTATCTGCCTTTTCACAGTCACCCTCTGCCCACCCTGCCTCCCCTTTATTAAGCCTCACTATCCCTCCCTTGGTCTTCCTTTGCTCCCTGATGTACCTATAAAAGGTTTTATCCCCTTCTTAACTGAGTTGGCTATCTTTTCCTCGGTTTGGGCCTTTGCTGTTCTGACTGCCTTCCCAGCTTCCTTTTGCTTTAACTGATACAGTTCTCTGTCCTGCTCCTTCTGTGATTCCTTGTACTTCCTGAATGCTTTCTTTTTCTCTTGAACCTTCACTGCCACTTCCTTTGAGAACCATAGTGGTTTCTTACCTCGTTGCGTTTTGTTTATTTGCTTTACACAAAGGCTTGTTACCTCTGTGATGGCAGTTTTATTATTCCCATTGTTCTTCACCCCCCTTCCTGCCCATTTGCTAGTGCATTCCTTAGGCACTCACCCATTTTGGCAAAGTCAGCCCTCCTAAAATCCAGTACCTTTGTCTTTGTATGGCTTGACTCTATTGCTGTGTTTATTGTGAACCATATTGTTCGATGGTCGCTAGTTCCCAGATGGCTACCCACTTCTACATCTGTGATCCTCTCTTCATCTCCGTTTGAGAGAACTAGGTCTAAGATTGCTCCCTCTCGAGTGGGCTCCAATACTAGTTGTCTAAGGCATGCCCCCTGTAGGGCATCCAGAATAACCCCACTCTTAGAAGTGGCTGCTGCTGGTTTGAAGGGAGACTCGGAAACCAAACAATCTACCTAAAATAGATACAGGACTCTTCACGGTGCTTTGAACATCAGATCTTTTATAGTGAAGCCTTTTCTACTAACACTATCCCATTCACAGAAATGTTTTTTTCACATTTTCCACTACTCCCAGACTGAATGAGAATGACAGCATTTTTTTTCCCCCTTGGAAAAGTACATCTTAATAAAGGCTAGTTTCCTACCTGTAATTTATCATCATAATTAATTTCTTCTTTAAATGGTCTTAGTTCTTGTGTTAGGTGAAAGGACTGCTCAAGATGTTCCGGAGAGACAAAGTCTTCCGTCACCTGAATACAGCTGTGTAGATTCTGTATCTGCAAAATACAAAAACACCCCAAAATAAACCAGATGTTTGATTATCACTCTAAATTATGGGCTTACCTTTTACTCTGGGAAAACAAGCAATACTAAAGGATCAAATATGTATGAGAGGGAATGAGGAATATTAATAAAGAAAGCCGTAAAACTGAACTGTTTGAAGTATAAGAAATATTTTGAGTGCTGACCTTTTCACACTATGGCAGGTTTGTTTTTCTCATGCATAACAGGACCTGAGACAACTGGCATTAAAAAAAAAAAAAAATCTTCATTATGAATAAGATTCATATACAGTGAACTTAAAGAGATCTACCAAACTGTTTCTAAATGTGAACTGCACCACACATTGTGGTGCCTCACCTCCAGGAAATGCTGTCTGTGCATATCTTCATAAACATTTTTTGTTAGTTTATAACTAGAAGGGATCGTAAATTTGCCCACCACGGATCCCTTCCGCTTCCCAATATCTGAACCCACCAAGATCCATACATGCTCAGGCAATATTAGTGTACCCAGGAGAATGCAGGGGTGTGCTCCATTAAAAGTCTATGGTGGGGAGAGGTTTAAGAATGTTTTTATACATCATAACGGTCATTTGGTGATTAATCAAGGGCAGTGAGCGACTAAAAAAGGGCCTTGTTAGTCGCCTGGTGCCCTTGATTAATCACCAAATGACTGTTACAATATATAAAAAAAATTGTTCAAGCTGCCCTAAATAGATTTAAGTGGAACGCGTCCCGTGCTCTCCCTTGGCACAAGTCATTATGCGCCTGAGTGCAGTGGCGGATCTTAGGCGGCTCCAGATACCGGGAAGTGCAAGGGATCCGTGGTGGGCAAATTTACGATCTCTTCCACTTTTAAACTAACAAAGACTATTTATTATTAAGCTATGCACAGAGAGCCTATCCTGGAGGTAAGGCACCACAACATGTGGTGCAGTTCCACAGCTTGGCAAATGTCTATAAAAGCTCTTTTGTTTCAGTTCATCCAGACTTGCCCATATGAGATACAACATCAAGTTCTCTGAGAGGTCCTGCTTCTGTCTGATTTTATAAGTGGGTGGCCGAAAGTACTGAAAAGTCAAGTGATTTCCATTAAAGTCATGCAAAGAGTCACTGATTGTTGTGTGGAGGTAGCCCAAGAGCCCTTATATCTTCTTCAAGGATATCCCCTACATATAGAGTCAGACACATTAAACAATAAGCCGGTGGTGTCAGGAACTAGTGGGAAAGTTTTTATTTTCTTTGTATTTTGCATGAACACCTAGCCCAGCGAGCAGGCTGCTTCGACCGAGCCTTTACCGGAGCCCCCCTCCTGAGTGGGGTCACAGCGGAACTGTCATGGCTGGAGGGTGGGCACCGAGCCCCGGCTCATTCACGGGGTCCAGCAATTTTCTTGTGTTTTCTTCCCCTGGAGATGAGAACGTGCAATGACGCTAGCGGGAGAGCATCCGTCCCAGCTCCACTACAGTGCGATGCCTTGTCCCCCAGCCTCCGCCACGGGACAACCAATGCTGGCATCAGCTAACCCCCCCCCCAGAGAAGGAGAGCAGATCCTTCTCTTCCCCTGATGACCCCTCAGACACGGGCCGCCAGCATGGCACGAGGTGTGGCATCCAGCACCTCAACACTCAGCACCACTGGGCCAGGAAGTGGGAAAGTTTTTAGAGATGTTGCAGCCAACATCTCTATTTTGCCCCCATGTATAACGTCAGACGATTCGGTAATGCATGTGTAACGTGTGTTGACTCAGGCACTACAGTTCTTTTTTTTATCCACCATTAGCGAACATGAGACTAGTTATTTGAAATCACTGTTACGCCGAATATTGTTTCCTCACCATCTCTGTTACTTTTCCACCCACATGGTGACACCATCCTGTGCGATTGCCATCTACCCTCCCCACCCCACCCCACCCCAAACTGACAAATCAAATCTGCTGTGGCCAGGGGTTCAAAGGGTAGCAATAGCATCTTGGTGAGATTCGACCAAGGACTCCTCAAAGACGGCCTTCAGCCACACCTCGCTATGAATGTCCCAGGACTCCTTACCCAGGGTGATCCTGATCGACAACCAGCCTGGAAAGCCAGGAGCCGAATGGTTAGCTTCCTTGTACGGAGCACCACTGAACAGCTGTCGTAAGGCAGCTCCACCATAATCAGAGAAGTGGGTGTGGGCAGCACCCATGGAACCCGAGCTGGTGGGGTGACCACTGGCAGATGCCAGGGGAGAAGGGGACCATGGGGTAAAGCCCTAACCTGAACTGCGGTGATGCACTGCTGCCAGTGGAGCTTCTCATAGCACCGGCGCATCTTGCAGTGGTGCCTCTCCTCTCCAGAGGATGAGGATGACGAGAAGCACTGATGGCAGAGCCTCCCGGTCAAGTGGAATCAACAGTGGGAACACCTAGACTGTGGGTGACAGGAGGCAGGAACATCCTATGACTGCTCATAGATAATATGTTGACCTATGTTCAGCAACACAAGTGTGAAAGTCCTGACCTCAGTCATGGACTTGTCCTGAGCAGGGTAGATCAGGGACACTAATCAAGCAATGTCCTCCAGGGTCAGAACCGGGAACATCAAGGTGTGTAGGACTGACTCTTTGGGCTCATCCTACAGTGGATCATCTGGGTCAAGGTAAATCTCGGTTGGCTGATCAGAGTTGAGGTCGAATAACTCATTGGCAGGGCCGAAGAATCCTCAACCTACCCCTTGACTGAGGGGTGCTTGATGTCCATTGAGTGGTCAGGTAAGTAAAGGGACTGGGAGGATCAAGATCTCTCTCTGTCCCATGACCGGCGGCAATGGTGAACGGCTCTCCCAACTGGTCTTGAGGGACTGGCACAACTCACGGAATGGGTCCGCAAAGGCCCCTTCAATGCTGGATTCAGCTGGGAATAGTTCTGAGGCTGAGGAGGCGCCCACTGCAGTCACTGCCGCCTCCACTTCTAGTGTGTCACACTGAAGTGCAGATCCAGCAGCTGCTGAGGCCTTTTGCCCCCCCCGCCGAGCAGTCCTTCAGATCCAGTTCCAAAGGCTAGACCATAGCAAATTGGGGCTTCCTGTCCTTGAGGATCTCAGAGAGCAGAGAGAGGCATAGGCCACACCCAGCTACGTTGCGTTTCCTGCCCAGGCAATACATGCATGTGTTGTGTGGATTCATAGCCAACATTTTCGACGGCACTAAACACAAAATTTAAATCCAAGCTTCTTGCGATCCAATGTAGATCAGAAGATGGAGTCGAAGAAACCATAAAAAGAAGAAGTGTCAAGTAATGCACCTGGGAAACAAAAACCCAGGGGAAGAGTACACAATTGGTGTGTGGGGAGGGAGGTAGTAACAACAAAAATGGAAAGGGACCTGGAAGTAATCATATCAGATTACCTAAAATGTTAGCAAGCAATGTGAGAAGGCAGTAGGGATGGCTGGGGGAATACTGGGATGTACAGGGAGAGGCATCACCAGTAGAAAACAGGAAGCTGTTATCCCTTTGTACAGACAGTTGGTGAGACCCCATCTGGAGTACTGCATCCAGTTCTGGAGACCCCATCGCCGCAAGGACATAGACAGGATGAAGGCAGTCCAGAGGACGGCAACTAAAATGGTGCAGGGTCTGCAACAGAAGCCATACAAGGAGAGACTAAAGGAGCTCAATATGTATAGCCTTGAGGAAAGGCGGGGCATGACAGAAACTTTTAAGTATCTCACGGAATCAATAAAGTCCAAGAGGTAGCATCTTTCAGAAAAGAGATGTGCAAGAGCAAGGGACACAATTTGAAGACAGAGGAGACGGCCCAGAGGCAATGTGAGGAAGTATTTTTTCACAGAGAGGGTGATGGACACATGGAACGGCCTTCCTGAGGATGTCGTCGGGTCAAAAACAGTGGGGGAATTCAAGAATGCATGGGACAAACATAAGGCAATTCTTGGGGGGGTATGAAGAAATATGCTGTTGGTTAACTAGGATCTGCAGCTTATCCAGAAGGTAGGGAAATGGGCAGACTAGGTGAGCCAAGCAATTCTTATCTGCCATCAAAGTCTATATTTCTATGAATAAGCAACAAACTACTTCAAAACAACGGTTCACCAATGATGCAGAGCAAATCCTAAGCAGAGTGTGAAGGAGGCAACCTGTTCTTCCAGCAGAAAGAAAGATCAGGCATCACAGGGTAGAGTTGGGGGTTATACCCATCTGGGTGGTGGAAGAAGCTTAGCTTGTCAGGTGTTCCGGCCAATCATCACCTTCCAGTGGAACTAACAGAGTGGGGATAGTATACCACATCCACAGAAAACAAGTTTTCTACCTGTAATTGCCTCAAACTGGAGTGCTTTTCTAATCCAAGTGGTGTTGACCTCCACTGGTGCTGCCCTTCTGCCATGATAGTAAGAAAAGATGGCCAACTACAGAAAAACACACTGCTACACCTCAACTACTGCGCTGCCTGAGCAAGGAAGAGTATGCATGAGAGCATGCTAGCATGATGTCATGCCAATGTGCGTAACGTTACCAGACATGCAGCCATGCACTTGGCCAAGGAAACAAGTGCACAAAGGGAAAGGGCACGAAAGTACACTAGGCTACAGCACCTAACCAAAGGGAAGGTGCAATAACATGCTGGCACGTTGCCAGTAATGGCGGATGAAATGCACAGACACTCAGGGAAGGAGGGACATGCACTAAACAACGCTTCTCATTGAAAGGGAAATCCCACTTGAGGCAAAAAATTCAGGGAAGGTGATAAAGTTGAGACTCGGACAGCCACAGTCCACAAAATAACACCCACAGTGAACTGGAGTACAGGCAGTCCCACAGCACAGATAACACCAAACTGCTCAGAACAGTACACAATAATGCCACTCTATCTAAAAACCTCAGCAGAGGATGACAAGGAGAAAGAGGGAGGGCCCATCACCAGAGAAACACTAGCAGAATGAGAAAAAACAAGGGAACAAAGATTATTAAGACAGCCACAATCTAAATGTGCCCCCCCTTCCCCAACACCAAATAAAGTAGGAGGGGTGTAGGAACAATGGGGAATAATCAAAATAGCCATCGGACAGGCATATGGTTCTCAAAAGAGGTGGCAGGGACGGTTAAGGAGAAAAGGATAGCATTCAGGAAATATAAGGAAACACAGAAGGAGCAGGACAGATAACTTTATCAGTTAAAGCAGAAGGAGGCAGGGAAGGCAGTCAGAATAGCAAAAGGCACAAACTGAAGAAAAGATAGCCAACTCTGTTAAGGGGGATAAAACCTTTTATAGGTACATTTGGGAGCGAAGAAAGACCAAGGGAGGGATACAGAGACTTAATAAAGGGGAAGGAGATGTAGGCAGAGGGTGACAGTGAAAAAACAGGGACACTGAACGAATATTTCTGCTCAGTATTCACAACAGATGAGGAGGGGGAGGTGCCTAAACCAAACAAGGGAGAAATTCTGAATAGGGGGGTCGATACCAGTCCATTCACAGAAGAAAGGGTTTTGAAAGAACTCTTGAAACTGAGGGTGGACAAAGCAATGGGGCCTGATGGGATTCACCCAAGAATACTAAAAGAACTAAGGTAGAACTAGTAACACCACTGACTACTCTCTTTAACAAATCATAGGAGGATGGAGTGGTACCTGAGGACTGGAGGAGGGCAAATGTGATTCCACTTCACAAAAGTGGGAGCAAGGCAGAGGCAGGAAACTACAGACCAGTTAGTTTGACTTCAGTTGTAGGGAAAATGATGGAATCACTTCTGAAGGAAAGAACTGTTGAGTACCTAGAGGTCAGTGGGGCACAGGACTCAAGACAGCATGGCTTCACAGCAGGAAGGTCATGTCAGACGAACCTAAGAGATTTCACTGACTGGGTGACCAATGTAGTAGACCAGGGAGGGGCTGTGGATATGGCCTACCTAGATTTTAGCAAGGCATTCGACACAGTCTCACACAAAAGATTAATATACAAGTTAGCCAGCCTTGGAGTGGGTCCCAAGGTGGCAGCCTGAATAAAAAACTGGATGGACAACAGGACACAAAAGGTAATAGCAAACTGAGTCCACAGTGAAGAAAGGAGGGTAACTAGCGGGGTACCGCAGGGCTCAGTACTGGGACTGGTCCTCTTTAATATCTTTTTAAGTGACATTGGAGAGCACCTGGAAGGAAATGTATGCCTCTTTGCAGATGACACAAAGATCTGCAACAGGGTAGATACACAAGGTGGGTAGAAAGAATGAAAAGGGACTTGGCAAGGTTGGAGGAATGGTCAGATATGTGGCAGCTCAGATTCAGTGCAAGGAAGTGCAAGGTAATGCATCTGGGAAACAAAAACCCAGAGGAAGAGTACACAATGGGGGGTGAGTTAATAATAACAAAAATCGAAAGAGACCTAGGAGTAATTATATCAGATGACCTAAAGGTGGGCAAGCAATGAGAGAAGGCAGTAAGGAGGGCTGGAGGGATACTGGGATGCATAGGGAGAGGCATCAACAGTGGAAAACAGGGAAGTTGTTATCCCTCTCTACAGACAGACAGTTTGAGACCCCATCTGGAGTACTGCGTGCAATTCTGGAGACCCCATTTCCGCAAAGACAGACAGAGTGCAGGCTGTTCAGAGGAGGGCAACCAAAATGGTGCAAGGTCTGCACCAGAAGACATACGAGGAGAGACTAAAGCAGCTTAATATGTATACGCTTGAGGAAAGGGGGGGGACATGATAAAAACTTTAAAGTATCTCAAGGGAATTAACAAGGTACAAGAAGGTAGTATCTTTCAGAAGAAGAGCTGTTTAAGAACAAGGGGGCACAATTTGAAGATAGAGGGGGGGGGACGGCTCAGAGGTAATGTTAGAAAGTATTTTTTCCACAGAGAGAGTTGTGGATGTTTAGAACAGCCTTCCTGAGGAGGCTGTGGAGTCAGGGACAATACTGCCCCCTTCAATAGGGCCTGTTGTAACCCTTTGTTTTTTTGTTTTTTTTATTAGATTTTTTGAATGTTGTCTTGTTTTTGTCAGCTCTATGCAACTTTCTGTCTGATCACCAAACTATGATTTTCCCTTAACTGGGAAATCAGCTGCTTTGTTTTGCAGGTCAATGGACGGACCAATGGTTCTAAGTCAGGCATACTGCCCGGTAGGCACTACATTATTTTAACCCCTTGTAGCAGTGTCATTAATGTCCAATGACATCTGTAGTTGGTGCTTAGCAGCATCAAGACCAATTTTTACTACCTGCAGTGCCTGTGAACTGTCATCAGAGGTCAGGCTGTCACAGAGTGTCACCATTTCCTTCCATAAGGCTTCCTAATAATGAGCAGTACAGCCATAGCCCTTAGTGTTCTACAGCATGCTGTCCTGATTTCTGTGGCAATGCTCTGATGCCTCTGTGGCAGCTTTTTCTGATTTCTACAGCATAATTTATTAATTTCTGTAGCAGAATGCAATCCGGCCATTAGCTAAATTATGATGAGATGTCATCAATGTGATGACATCATATGCTGAGCAGGGGGGGGACTTCAAGATAAACGAGATATGAAAGGGGGCTAGGCACTATGGAAAAACTATATAGCTGTATTAAAAATTCACTAAGAACAATGAATTCTGTGGCATTATGTACTGTATATTCTGAGGCATGATGCAAATTCTGCAGAACATTCTGCGGCCGTGGAACTTTAGAATTCCAGGGGCTTTGAGTACAGCTCAGAAAGGCAGCCTGTCTCATCATGAGGGATGATGAGGACTGGAAGTATTTTCCTAATGCACCTGTTTTCCTGAAATCTTTATCCAGTGTGTGTGTGTGTGGGTGTGGGGGGGGCGCTACTGATGAAACAAGTTTTTGCCTTTTCACATGCAGTAGCTTGGTTGGATAACCCCTTCTGGACTTGGGTGTTTGTGAAGATAATCAATCAGAGACAGTTTTGGTGACCTGATATCTTTTTTTCCACCTTTTTGTCAACAGCCATGCAGCTGATGGCATTTCCAGGTGTTTTGTACTCAGCTTCTTGAATGCCGTATGCATGGTTATACTAATTCTCTTAGTGAAGGTTAGAACCAGCGTACTTTACCAGCTTCCTGGGTTTCATCAGTGGCAATGTTTTATCATTTCAGCCATGCCTCTGAGAATAGCAGAATAGGATGAGAAATCACCCAGAGCTCCGGATGGGGAACCAATGTCCTCATCTCTGGTAACATCAGGTGATATGGGTTCCTCATCTTCCTCCTCCAGAGTATATTCTGCCAGGCTGGGAGAAACAGAGGGAGACAGTCTGCATATTGCTCCATGCTTTGGAAAAATGCCCACATTTGTTTAAATTCTTCCATACAAGGCACATGGGTCTGGACAGGATGCACCACTGTTTCCTTTGATTCAGGTTCAGTGTACTTACTTTATTTAGGCAAGTAGACAACATTGGAGTATCAGCATTTCATTTTTATGTTTGCTTGCACACATGGACAAAGCGAACATATTGTTACTGTAGTGTAGGGGGCTGTATAGGGGTTTACTGTAAAAGTCAGTGGATGTATAAATGCAGGAGGCTTGCCTCTGAAAAGCCAGTGCTGAGAAGCTTATGATGACAGTTTTCAAGTAGCTGATGGGTGTAAATTTCTTGTAGTTCAAAGGATAAGCCCCACCAATCACAGTGGTTTTCTGCCCATTAGCTAGCTAGCAGACATCAGGCTTTGATGACAAACATCAAGACTCGCATGGTGCGACTGTGTTTGTGTGTGCACAAGTGCATTTTCCCCTAGGTATACATGAGAAGGGTCATGTGTTTTTCCCTAGTTACAGATGGAAAGTGCCTATTTAAAAGCACTGAACACAGTTGGGAAAAAAACAGCATGCAGAATGCTAATATAATCACTTCAGATACTGTATGTTAACAGCATGTCAATAATAAATAGAAAGCACAAGCAGCAATTGATTTAAATTTACATATTGTTTATGTTCCCTTTAAACAGAGTGATACCAGCTGAATAACTTTGAAAAATGTGAGACAATTCAGTTTATCATTCAAATATTTTTGCAATACTCTTTTTTTTTTTTTAAATATGGACTTCATCCTTCTGTCCTTCCCCATCGACTCCCTTCTGCTGTTGACCTCCAGCCCCTTCACCCACCTCCAGGTCTTACCCCATCTACTACTTACCTTGTTGTGAGAGTTGTTGCCGTGGATGGTAGTGGTGTGATGCCTTCAGGGTCGCAGCATTGGAGATCCATTGATACATGCTAAATCCCCCTTCCCCTGCTAGCCCCTGAGGGACATTGGTCCATTCGTGAACCTAGGTCTCGGGTGTGGTGTGAGGTAAGGTGTCCAGCGCCTCATCCCTCCATGCCACTGGACTAGCTACAAAAGTTTATTGTACTGTAGCGCAGATTTCCTTAGACAATACTGTGTTGTGGCCCTGAGGTGGACTGAACTTGCAACCCACCATTTTACAGTTCTGTGTTTTTACCCTCTGTACCATTCAGCCAGAACTATGTTTTTGTAGTTATTTCCCCTTTTGTCTTTATTACCAAGGGGATTAAAAAAAAATTACTGGCCCTTTGACTTTATTAGCACTACCTGCTTGTCTGCACATGACATCATAATACCCTGTTTATGACATCATAACGATCTCAACAGCAACAGACTGGGATGTCAAACAGAATTGTGCCTGCAGAAGTAGACAAGCAGACAGATCAAATGGGGCAGAAATCTTGTTTCTATCCAAATGTCCTTAATTACTAACAAGGACAACAGTTACAAAAAAAGTGAAATATGTGCTAAACTGTGTCTATATATTATGTTTTTCAGAGTTATTCCAACACCATCAGGGTGTCTTTAAAGCCCTGTTACATTGCAAGCAAACATTCGGCATTGACAAATACTTTTTTGTCTTATCCTTATCTGAATGAACATCAGATGTGGATTTTGAATACTTATTTAAGGATTCTGCCTTACAGGTTATATCCTTTGGGGTAGTGGATTCAGCTGACATTTTCAGCAAAGGGTACACAATTTTTACAGGGGAACACTCTTTGGAGTGGAACAGAGAGGCAGGAGCTGACAAAGAAATTATTTTTGCCTGTCTTCGGCTAAACACTTGCAAAGCAAACAGTTTTCCCAATCGTAATCAGTGCCCAAACAATTGTAACACTCTGTATACCGATCTGCCTTAGGCAAACTGGTGACACACACTGTGTACAACTTTTAAAACCAGGAGGCCCAGTCTTTTTCTTGGGCTTTCCCGATCTGGACATGAGACCAGAAGAGGTACCACAATAAACAGTTCAGCCTCAGTCCTTGAGAGCCGGTTTGAACATCGACCACAGTTATCGTGAGATGACTTGTAAATTTCACTTCAATGGTGAAATCTGAGTGCTTTAAAGCAGCAGTGCAACAAAATTATGCAAAAAGTTTGACCGTACCCTGCTTTAACTATAAAAGATAACACCTACCAAGGGTAATACCCTGCACTCTCCCAAAGTCCCCAAGCTTTGTCCCCCTCCCCCCCAAACACTCAGTGTCCTTATAACACTGCATACCATGTCTTCCATCACCATATGCCACCTGCTACTGACCATAGCACCCATCTTCCTACTAGGGGAGGCTCCACTTCTCCCTCCACTTGGTGACTCGGAATGGCCTAGCACCAAGCTCCTAACCTTAGCCACCCTACCCACCCCTACCACTGACCCATACCTCTCACTCTACCAATGGACCATACTTCCCCTACGCTCCAATCACCCTACTGGTACTACCGTGCTACTGCAATGGACACTACTCTGCCTGGCCTCTCCCTACGTATAGGACCTATATACTCCCACCGCCATACGGTGCTGTTCCCCCCTCCCTAATGGTGCCAAAGCTCATGAAGAAACATTTAAAGTTGGCTTCCCTGCGCATCCTCCTACTACTACTCCTTCTTTCCAGAGACACCCCCCCCCCCCGGGGTTACTATATCCAAAAGCCTCACTATCGCCTCCCTCAATATATGTAGCCTACTCAAGAAATGTGATTCCTTTCAGGGATGGGTTGCTCAGAATTGCCCCAATGTCATCTCAGTAGTTGAAACCTGGCTCAACAACCACCCCTCCCCCGACTCTGCGGTCTCACACTATACCGGGCAAATAGAACCTCAAAGAAAGGGGGTGGTTGTGCACTGTATGTCCAGGAATCACTACAGTGTCTCGACCTACCCTCCCCATCACTTGAACACGGGGCCCAATCTCTCACATTGAAGATCACTCTTGCCCAAAACAGAGCTCCCTTGTTCCTCTCCTCTGTAAACATCCCCCGAAATCAGAAGACTGCTTTCCTCTCTGTCCTCAACCATCTCCAGATTCTCCCTGACAATGCTGACATCACTGCCCTCGGAGACTTCAATACAAACTGGCTGGCTGACACTTCAGCCCCTGTTAGGGATGCTGCAACTGCTCAAAACCTGACCCAGCTTGTAACTACTGCCACTAGAATAAACCGGAAGACTGATACTGCCACCCTCCTAGATCTAGTGCTCACTAATGCCCCACATAAAGCTACATAAATCAGAGTACTACCTGATGCCCTGAGTGACCACTCCCCAGTGATATGTCACTGGTCGCACTATATTAGCAAGCCCCCCCCCCAAAAAAAAATGACTTACAACGCCACCTAAAACCTGGCAAACTACAGTCCCTTAAACAGTACCTCCTAGTTACTGACTGGTCCCCCATAAGAAATGCTCACAACATTGACTCTGCCCTCAACTATTTCATTCATACATTCAACGCTGTCTGCAACCTGTCTGCACCCCTAACCAAACAAAAAATTAAAGGTGCCAACGCACCTTAGGTATCTCAAGTCCTTTTGGACCAGATGCGCGAACGAGACAATCTGTGGCACACTGCACAGGATACCAGAAAAGCCTCTGACAGGCAGCGCTACCAGGAAACGCGCAATAAATGCACACGGGATATTTGAAAAGCAAAGGTTGAGTACTATAAAACCTTGCTCACCAACACATGGGGCTTAGATCGTAAGTTTTGGGACTCGCTCAAAACGCTAAGTGGCAAAGCCTTCACTGCCCAGCCTACCCATATCAGGGCCAACAGATCTATTACCTCAGACCCAGCCCTTATCGCAGACACATTAAATGACACCTTCTCTGACCTCACTGGTGTTCTCTCCCCCCCCCACCCTACACCACACTTTCCCCTTCCCAACCTCCCTTTCCACTTTAAAGCAGTTTCCCAGTGTGAAGCTGCCCCTCTCCTACTCAAAGCCCTCAGTAAATCTCATTTCAGCAGTGAAACACTGGACCTGAAACTGCTTAGACTCACATTCAATGAGGTCCCCGCCATGCTTTTGAACCACTCCCTTTCTCTGGGCCAGTTCCCCACCAAAAGGAAATCTGCTCTCATCACTCCTATCCCTAAAAGTGGTGACCACACCCTGCCTGGGAACTACCGCCCAATATCAATCCTGCCTCCCCTCTCTGAAACCCCTGGAGAAAATCGTGGCCACCCAACTAACAGACTACCTCACTAAATATAGTATCTTGTGTCCTGAACAACATGGCTTCTGCCAGAACCACAGCACCACCACTGCCCTCTTGGAATTTACAAACGCCCTCCATACATCCCTGGATAGCGGCTATACTGCAGGCGCTGTCTTTATAGGCCTCTCAAAGGCATTCGATGCCGTGCACCACTCGCTTCTCCTGGACTCCCTCACTCAGGCCTCTCCCATGAGACCACTCACTGGTTTGCCAGCTATCTGTCTGAGAGAACCCAGACAGTCCGGATTGCCCACTCCTTGTCATCCCCCCACCAAGTCAGTTCTGGGGTCCCTCAAGGCTCTATTCTTGGCCCACTTCTCTTCTCCCTGTTCCTCAACACCCTGCCCAATGCCTGCTCAGGAAAAATGCTATTGTATGCAGATGATGCAGTCCTCTACAACTCACACACTGATCCCGCAGCCCTCCATTTGGCACTCCAGAAATCCTTCTCTGAAGCTGAATCCTGGTTCATTCAGCATAGGTTAGTACTAAATTACAAAAAAACTAAATCCATGATGTTTGCACACCCCCAAAATAAGAACCTAAGACAACCCTTGCTCATTCTGAACTCACTGAAAGACCCCCTTGGGCAGGTTACCACTTTCAAATAACTTGGCATCACCCTAGACACTGGCCTCAATTTCTACAACCATATCCGGATGCTAAGCACTGCCGTCAATACACGTATTGGTCTCCTTCACCGCTATAAGCACTGCCTGCCCTCTGAATCTCTCTGCCTAGCCATCTCTGCATCTATTCTATCTCTAATTGATTATGGAATCATCATCTACGGTGCAGCCGACACCACCCACCTACACAAGATTAGACTGGCCCTCAATAAGGCTTGAAGACTTGCTACAGGCTGTCCTAGACTTACACATACCTACACCTTCTACGCCTCAGCAAACTGGCTCAACTTTGATGGGAGGCTAAAGTACCAGGCTTGCCTCTTCACTAAGAAAATCACCTCAGGATTACTCTTACCAGCCCTCTCCCCACTACTTCAGTACCCACTGTCTACCCACCTCACACGGCAATCAGCGACTACCCACTTTAAGGTACCTCACTGCAAGACCACCTCAGGCCAAAGAACGTGTCGATATCTGGCCCCATCCTGGCTCAACTCACTCCCAGATTCCCTCCTCACTGAACCCAAACTTGGTCGGTTCAAGTCCCAACTAAGGGACCTTATCACCCAGGGATCAGCATGCGACTGCCCCTAAACCTGACCTTCCATTTCTACCACCCCCCTCCTCCCTTGACCATGGACCTAACACTGGTCTGCCGCCCCTCGGCATGCCTATACCGTGACAATGGACCCCAATGCCCTGCCTTGGCCAATGAAGAACTCCTGGGCATCGCCCTGAAATGTTATGTTTGTACCTGTAACCTTTTGCACTTTGTACCTTGTTTAGCAGCTCTCTGTTACCATGTATTCTCTGCTGCTGTTTTGCATTTTCTGTATTCATTTGCAACCACTCTGTATCCATTGTGTTTAATTACTATGTTAGTTGTTACTTTGTTCACAGTTATCTCTGTCTTATGTACAACGTGGAACCTTTGTAAAGGAGTCTTTGACTCAAAGGTGTTTGCTGATATTTGTCAATAAATAAGATCCTAAGCGACTTTCAGTTTTATTTTGTGTTAATATTTCCACCAAAATTTGAGTATATTATGAATGTTTTAATTTATTTATTTTTTTCTCAAGAAAAAAGATGGGCAACATTTGGCCTAGAAATACCACTGCAGACCTTGCAAGGGTTAGGGTTAAGAAAAAAAAGAAATAGACTTATGACGGGTTTTAAACAAGCACTGAAAACCTGGTTATGGAGCCAAGCTTATGGTACTTAATGTATGAAAGTCTACGATCATATTTATCGTTTATATGTGTTGTTGATCTTGTTACTGTGGAATTTTTTGATTTATGATCTTAACCTGTTAGGCGCCTTGGCTTTTGAAAGGCGCCATATAAATAAAGTTTATTATTCATTAACATAGGCGGTACCGAGAAAAGTATATTTAACAGGGGTGCTAATATTTTTAACTGTAGCTGAAACTAACTTTCTAGAAAAGCATTTTTTATTGCACTGCTGCTTTAAATGCTGGCAGAGCACTCAGAAACCGACCACAGTCTTCGTGAGCCTGTGACAGTTCCAACACAAGACCTCAAAATAAAAGGCAGAAAAACAGGAACAAAGTACACATTTTTTTAAACTGGGAATGTTTTCACAATAATTTACTGTTAAACTCTGACAATCTCTTAGTGAAAAGAGAAACATGCAGTTATGTTCCTGGTTCCCAGTAACAGAGAAAATAATGATTTTAACAAAAATATACTGTTAAGATACAGAAATGAGAAATAACAGACAATAAATAAAGTTAACTCAAAACTATTAGGATTAAATAAAACAGACAGAGTCGTTGAATGGTTGGAGCACCGTCTCAGTGGGAACCACTCTCTTCAGCACAAACAGACTCTTCAGCACAAACTCAAAATCTCTGTTAAGGAAAGCTTGTCAGCATGAGATCATCACAGAGAGTGAGAGTTACACAGCAACATAGAATTTGACAGCAGATAAGGACTGCTTGGCCCACCCAGCCTGCCAATTTTCCCCGCAGACCCCAGGACATAAAAAAAAACATGCTTTCTTCCTGCCACATCATATGTGGGGGCATACAACAACCTGGGTGAACACAGCTCTGGAAAGTCTCTGTGATGTCCTGATGGTGCTGGCTTACAATCTATGTGTGTGGCTCTATGGAGGGGATTCTCTCAAATTCCTACTGTTACTGTTAAGGAACTGACCTTTCACAGTTCTGTATTCTAACCACAAAGTCTTCCCTTTCATTCACAAAATTTGCTTTAACTTTTGCTTTTTTGGAATTTACATTCTTCTGTCTGGAAAGATTATTTTCTGCACCATAGTGACTCGGATCATATTTTGTAACTAAATGTCTGCACTATTGCATTTCTACTGTACAACAAGCTCTTACTTAAAAAATCACTAATCGTCTCAAAATGGTGCTAGATGTAAGACACAGTGATACACAGAAATGTAGAAGTTGACGTCAATAGGAGATTGAAGGTCCATCAAGTCAGCATTTACAACACTACCTCACCCCACCGACCTACTGCCTTGGGGGACTGTATCCTCTCCCCCCCCTCCACTACACTACCCTTCAAGCCCCTGCTGCCCCCCTTGGGGACTAGGAGTTCCCTTTCCCTGTCCCAAACATGTTTAGACCCATTAAGGGTAGCTGTCCCCACCACTCCCGCCAGCAGTCTGTTCAATGACTCTACCATCCTCTCAGTGAAACAGAACTTCCTCAAGTTTCTCCTGAATTTTTCCCCCACCAATCTCCAGCCATAGCCCCTAGTGACTGCACCCCTATTTCTTACAAACAGGTCCTCACTGTTTACCTCGCTTGAGCCTCTGAGAAACATTTATGTTTCAATCATGTCCTCCCCCCTCCTGCCTGGCCTCCAGTGAATACAAGTCTAGGGCCTCCAGCCATTCCTCATTGGATAAGGTATACCCTACTGGCCCTGGATCACCTTAGTGACCCACCCCTCGCTGTACCAGTTCTAGTCTGTCCATGTCCTCCCCCCTCCTGCTTGGCCTCCAGTGAATACAAGTCTAGGGCCTCCAGCCATTCCTCATAAGATAAGATATACCCTACTGGCCCTGGATCACCTTAGTGACCCACCCCTCACTGTACCAGTTCTAGTCTGTCCATGTCCTCCACCAGGTGAGGGCTCCAGAACTGGGCAGAGTGCTCCAGACGAGGCCTCACCAGGGGATCTGTACAGTGGCAAAATCAACTTGTTTCTCCTACTGTCAAAACTCCCCGCTATACAACCCAGTATCCTCAATGTCTTGCTGTAGTGCTTTGTTGCACTGGTATGTTTGCTTAAGGAAGTCACGGATTATGACTGCTCTCCTCTACTGAAATGGCTAGTCTTTTTATTTATCTAGATCTCAGATTACAAATACCTTTGAGCTTGAGGCAGCTCATTTACAAAGGTTCCACATCAAAGGAAAGGGTTACAATAAGGTAGGGAGGTATAGACAACATTCATGGTATCAACGGAGGTATGGGCAACATTCACGGTATCATCGGAGCACAGCAAGTTAATTGGTAAATAAGTGAGAACAGTGCTACACACACAAGATTACAAGCAAGCATAGAAAACCACAAGGTACATTTGAAGCAACATTGCTAATCAGAGGTGGGGGGAAGGGGAGGAAAGAGTAAGGAAGGGGTAGGGGAGAGGAGAGGGCAGAGTCCAGATAGAGAAGGAAAAGAAAATATGGCAGCCAGAGGCCTTGTCGTAGGGTAAGAGGGAGGGGAGAGTCTAACTCCTGCCATCCAGTATTCAGTGCATGGATTCTGCCTCCTTAAGTGCATTACTGTACATACTGTATCTTGGCATTGAACCACCACTGCTAGACCACAGACTATTTCTCTAGGTCCTTCTGGAGCCCCTGCATCCCTTCCTCATGATCCACCCTACTGCACAGCTTTGTGTCATCAGCAGAAGTGACACAACTTTCCCTGGATACACTCCCCTATGTCACATTAAGAATATATTAAATAGGACAGGTACTATGATTGATCCTTGGGGCACTCCACTTGTGACCTCTCTGTCCCCCTATTTCTCCACATTAACCAACACTAATTTTTTTTTTTGCTATACTTTTTCTCCCCTGGGCAAACCTAGTCTGCTCCCATAGTCTCGGCATCCTGTGGGACTCCAGCTACCATCCGTATCAGCCGCACCCCCGGAGACTCGGCCTCTAACTCCTGCGGCTTACCTCCCACAGCAGGGCGGTGGGGAGCCCCCAACTCACCCACTTATAATGGATCCAGTTCAGGCAATGCACCAGAACCAGAGATCTTTCGGACTACCATCAAGCCGCATGATCAGGCTGCCAACTTTTTCAAAGTTACTCCCTCATGGGCAGTGAAGCGTGCAATGCCATCAGGGGACGTGCCACAAGTGCGTCTGCCCAAAGCACATCTGACAGCTGCTCCTCTGCCTCCCCTTGAAGACACAGTGTCGGTGTGTCAGCCCCTAGCCACCGCTAGGGGGCCAGGCAAGCACAGACAACTGGAAGACCCCCCAACCCGGAGAAGGAGAGCTGTCCAAGGACGCTTCATCCTTCTCCACCCCTGCCAACCCCCGTTGACCTGCGCTCGCTCCCGAACACGGGTCGTCGGCGTCCAGCACCTCAGCCCTCAGCACCACCAGGCCGGACCCATTAACAAACACTCTTTGTTGCCTCCCTTTTAGCCAATTGCCTACCCGCCTAACTAAACCTGGCACCACTCCCAAGTCCTCCAACTTCTTCAGCAGCTTCCTGTGTTACCAAATCAAAGAACTTGCTGAAGTTTATTTAATTTATTAAAATTTTGTTGACTGGGTAAACCCACTGGACCTCTGTAGGACCTTTTTCAGGGGCGACCCAGGATTAATTACAGAGATAAGTCACAGACTGTCCAAAAACAATAAACAAACAACAGAACTGTCAATCATACAACGCATAAGATTAGTTACAATACAGTACAAATACATACAATTTTAGACCTTTGATAGGGCCAATACTATAAGGCTGGCTAGTCATTTAGTACCATGATCCATGGAATCTAAGATTATTTCAGTAAACTGAACTGACACCAAGTCAGTCCTGGTATATCTAGTTAGCTGCACAGAGGAGGTGTATCTGAGGGCCTCCTTCATTCGACCTTGGAGGTCCCGTCAGCAGTAACAGTTGCAGGAGCTGCGTTCTAGTAGCAGATTCAAAGAGTGCACCTTTAGTTCTTTTTTGAAGACCTCAAGTGAGGAGCTTACTTGTACTGTATTAGGAAGGGTGTTCCAGATGGTTGGGATAGCTAAGGCAAAGGACCTTGTCCCTGTCTGGGATGTACTGAGCAGAGTTTGTTTTGATGACCTGAGAGGGCACCTGCCTGACTTGGTCATTAGCAGGTCTTTGAAACTTGAGGGGGGAAGGCTTTATTGCTCCTAAGTTTGAAGGTTAGGGATAAAGCAGAATATTCCATCCTACCATCAAGTGAGGTCCAGTTAAGGGTTCAGAGTACTCTACAATGATAATCATTTGGAGCTGCTCTTGTAGCAAACAGCCTCTTTGCTGAAGTCAAGAGTACAGCAGATCTACTGCATGTCCCCTGCCTATCGTCTTGGTGACTCAATCTAAAAAACAGTATCAGATTGGTCTGACAAGACATCCCTAACGTAAACTCAAGCTGCTTTTCATCCAACATTCCACTGTCCTCTAGGTAGGCCACCAAATTGTCCTTCATTATGGTCTTCATATCAGCTTACCTATGATGGAGGTAAGACTGCAATCTGTAGTTGCCCGGATCCTCCTTACCCCCCAACCCCACCCCTTTGTGGAGTGGTAATCCATTGGTGTATCTCCAATTCACTGACACCACTCCAGACTACAGTGAGTCACTGAATAGATGAATTAAGGGATCTGCCAATACTGCAGCCAATTCAATTAGCACTCATGGGTGCAGGCCATCTGGGCCTGGCGCCTTGTTTACCCAGAGAGCTTCTGGTACACAGATCCTGCTGATGAAGCCTCCAGTGAGAGGACATACATAGGGGAGTTAAACTCAGCCACTTTCCTTGGCATATTTTGTTTAATAAAGTCATGTTCACCCGTTAATGGCATGTACACCGTTTTGTTTCTTATTTTCTAAAAAAAATGCTTCCGTTACAGCAGCAATTTTTGAGGGACCAGAGTGCTCTATTTTACAACTTGAGACCATTTGGTCTGTCTGCAATTTAATGTTCTCCTTAAGGACTGTCATTTTCATGGCCTCTAAATTACTGTTTTAAGCTGGAGAAATGCTAACCCACTGGTATCTGTGACTTGGGGGGCTGATGCTGTATCAGTGTAGATTCTCTAAGAGTTTGCCAGCTTCACCCGCATAAAGATTAATGTCACAGTATTTGGAGCACATGATAAGATACACAATATTTGTGGAACTGCAGCTGACTGATCCCAGCACATAGGTGCCATACCCGGTGGGGAGCGTAAAAGGGGCGGTAGCCACTCCACTTTTTATTTCTGTATGGCAAAAACCAGGAGGCAGTTGTCCTTTTTGTTGTGAGGCTTGGGAACTGCTGTATGTTACTTTGATGTGGGCATGTCTGGCATCTTTTCTGTTGGCAGCAGAGTGTCTCATTCATTCTCGACTGCTGGTGTTTTGCTCCAGACAATTAACTGCCTCAGCTTGTGGTGTTGGCTTATAGTAGCTCCAAAAGTATGGGTTATGAAAAACAGCTGGCAGTCTCTCATCCTCTTGAAGAACTGGACTGAAATATTTTATTTATCTTATGCAGGGATTTGGAACAAAGACTACAGGTAACCAGGGGTGGGGGAGTGGTGGCATGTTTTTTTTCCTGTATCCCATTAAATTGTTTCTAGGTATTCTTGTTGCCCTGCTGTACTGACTATAAATAATTTGGGGTTTTTAACCGATTTGTGAAAGCATCTCCGAAGGTGCTAATATGTCTGTCCCTGTCTGCTGCCTCAAAGCATATCTCATTGTACTGCATGGCTTGATTGCAGATAATGGAACGTTTTGCATGCTTGTGGTAGAAGCTCTTATTTGGCAGGTATCTCAATTGTTCTGTGGATCTGCAGTGAATAGATGGTTGAATTGTCCTATCTTCTGTGTGCTTGTGGTGGAAGCTCTTATCTGGCAGGTATCTGAATTGTTCTGTGGATCTGCAGTGAATAGATGGTTGCATTTTCCCATCTTCTGTGATAACAAGCAACAGAATTTGAATCCGATAGTGCAGCAGAAGGAATTGATGCAGCCGTTTTCAATGGCAGTCCTGTCAGCTATAGATTCACTTTTTGTGGGAGTGCTGGTCTGGTCACAGCGTCAGCTGGTTTTGTCAACCAGCGTTTTCCTATTTAAAGGGGAGCTGTCAGCTCCCCAAGAACAAAGGATAAGAAACACATGTTTAGATTTTTTCAGTGACTTATAGGGCTGTAATCTTTATTTTTATCTAGTTGATCCTGCGATGACCCCCCCCCATCATTATTTTCCAGGAGTCCCCCATGGCCAGCCTTCTGATGACATGACCAATGGACTAAGCTGCAGGGGACTTCTATATATCAATATATTTCACAGGAAAGGTTAACAAATATACAGGCTGTATAATAAAGAGCATGTCTGTGCTTCTAATGTCAGTATTGATCGACCGAAGAAAGCTCTTTCCTTGACTGATGGGTACCAGCATTAGAAGCACAAACACACTGTATATGTGTTAATCTTTCTTGAAATACACTGGCAACACAGGGTCCTCTACATGAGTTAGCCCATGGCTAAGCGCTCATCAGAGGGCTGGTCACAGGGAACTCTGGTAATATAATGGCAGGCGTGGGAAGGGGTCACAGGATCAACTAGATAAAAACAAAGATTCCAGCTCTGTAAGTTACTGGAAAAATTCAAAAACATAATGCGTTTTTGCTTCTTTGCTCCTGGGGAGCTGACAGTTCCCCTTTACTTGTAGGTGCTTGTATGTAGAGTATGGCATGGTTTTGAGCATATTCAGCACTTGTGTGTTCTAACAATGTTTAATTAGCAGAAGACCCGAGTGCTCTGCCTTTTTATGAAGTCTGTGGATCTGCCAATTCCCGTGCTTGTGATGGGGACTCTCTCCATTACCTATAGGAGCCGGCTGTTTAATATGTTTGGGATGACCAGTGGTGCAGCAAAATAATGTTGGATTCAAGGAAAACTTCTCTAACGTAATACTTCACGCATATACACTTTTTCTGGGGTCACTTTTTTTTTTTATTCTGTGACTATGCCTGTAGATAATTCACAATAGGGCAACATTTTATTGCTTTATATTTGGTCATTCTTTATCTATCACACCAGCCAAACTTTTGTCTAATTACTTCTTTAAGAGCGCTTTGTCTTTTACTTGAATGCACAAGAACACAGGAATAGATGGGACAAATGGAGGCCATGCTACCTATTTCGGTCTAGCTCCATAGTTAATTAAGCCTGTTAAGCCTTTTTCTTCTAAGTATTTATCAAGCTATTTTTTTTTTTTTTTTTTTTTAAACTGTTTACAGTCCGATTCTACAAACGGTAAAAGCAAATACAGCTGAAGCAGCAGAAGTATTTGTTAGTCTGCAAAAAATGTCATCATGTAGTTTTTTGGTAATACTGTATTTAGTATATTTTTGATCCCTCTGTTATTTTTAAAACAGTTTTTGTTACTACTTTGTATACCGAGTGACTCAAGGCACTATATATGGACACAACTAGCAACTATACTTAAAATCTCCTTCCTTGAGATTACTTTCCGATTGTAAAGCTAGATTCATACTGTGGGTGTATCAGGGTGATGTTTGTACATTTCTGATAGTAAACTGCGTAACACCATACCAATATTTTACATTTTTTTTTAATGGGGGAAGGGGCAAAACAGCATAGAAAAGGAAGTGTGGAAAGGCAGGAGTGACATCATGCAGGGGGAAGACTGTTTCAAGTGAGGGAGAGACGGCAGAAAAGACCATGTGTCCAGCAGAGGTTTTACTATAGCAATGAGAGAAGGAGCAAGAGTCAGAGGAATGAAGGAAATAAGAGAAAGGAAGGGACCAGGAGAGGTAGCAGCGGAAGAAGCTGAATCAAAATTTGCAGAGAAAAGCAGCACAGCAGAAGTAGTGCTGGGCATCAGTAGTGGAGAAGGAGAGGTTGGAACACGATGAGCATTGGTGTATGCATGGAGCACGTTCAGGGTGCAGCATCATAAAGGGTGAGAAAGGGGGTCCATGGGGGCATGGCCAGCCACCGAGCATACAGCAGCTTCCCAACGGAGCTCCAGCTACTACAGCCTAATTTTCTTATTTTGCCAAAAAAATACTTTATAACCTGCAATCAATTGCTGCCACCCGAATCTAGAAAGTGTACTGAGTCTGGCAATCTATTTGTTTTCCTGATACCTAATAGAGTTTGGAAGAAATGGGTAGAACAAATAAAGCGAATGCGAGAGGGGAAGGAGCCCACATAAAGGATCCAAAACCAGGTGCCAGTAAAGACATCAACGCAGGGACAGGAGAGGAGCCCTCCTTTCAACCATCCAATGCGGCGCTTTTAAAAGTGATACAAAACTGGACCAGAAAATGTAAGAATTCTCAGCTCAATTTAAGAGCATAAACACTAAAATTACCACATTGGAAGAAGAGACTAAAACGGCAACTAAATCGACATCCACAGCTTTAACTGTCACAGCTGGATTAACGAAGGAAAATGCAGTATTGAGAAGAAGACTCGAAAATATTGAGAATTTATCCAGGGTGACCCATGTTCGGATTCTAGGACTACCAGAGGGAGCAGAGATGGAGGACTGTCTGGGCTTCTTAAAATCATTTTTCTTAGAAACTAAGCACATTCAAGAGGAACTCACCGTAGTTCAGGCCTACAGAGTAACTCCACGTGGCACAAGAGGATACTGTCATAGTACAAGCAAAGAGTAAAGGCCCTATCGACTGGGAAGGCCAAGCAATACATATATTTCCCGACTTAAGCTACGCCACTAGACAACGTCGGAAAACCTTTGATGGCATAAAAGCGAAGCTGCGGCAGTTGGGAGTGCAACATGGGCTGTTGGTACCTGCTAGTCTGAGGGTCTTCCATGGTGGAAAATCTTACCAGTTTGCAGATGCTGCGGAGGCAAGTAAATTGTTGCAGCGTACTGAGAAGGAATTTCAAACTAAGGAGGACAATTCTCAGAGTGATTCAGGGTACAGTGAGTAAAATTGAGCATCGCTGAGACCTCATGTATTAGGTCGACAATTCAAATCAACACAGTGAACTGAAACCCACCACTATCTACAGTCATAAGACTTCGATATCAGTTTGGGACTTTTTTTTTTTTGTTTTAAATGATCCGAGTACTGTTCAAATGGCCTTAGGGTCTGGGTGGTTGGGGGCTTCTTGCTCCGATAAATAAGTATAACATTTAAAAGGTTAAAAGAATGCTATCATAGACAAACAGCATGGCCTAGTTTCCTTTTAGGGCAGTCATCGTTTGTCACTACAGACTACTTCTGTAGGAGCAAGTTGAAAATTTTATAGGTCACGCTACAGTTTAAAAGATTATGAGGTATATTAGTAACTGTTTTGTTGTTATTAGACTGTTTCATTCTGTGACCAAGATATGAGTCGATTTGGTTGTATTGGGCTGTAGGGGTGGCAGGAGCAACGTGGAAATTTTCAATTTAACTGATCGTTGTAGAAAGGAGATGGTTTTTAACCTCCTGGATAGGGTAAAAGATGGGATAATAATGTAAGCTATGATTGGTAAATCCCTAGTTCATGGCAGTAATGGCAATTTAGGCTTCTGTTTAAGAGTAATTACTAGTTTTGTTAGGAATTTCCCCCTTGTGGAGTAACAAGTTGTAGGGGCTTTAAAAATCCTTACTGTAATACTGTGATCAAGCACTGTTTGTAATGCATCTGTTGTTATTATATGCCTGCCTAATTGGGTAGATACTTGTGAATTCTATACCATGAATCAATAAATACAGGTTACTCACCTGTAACAGGAGTTCTAGGAATGGTATATGTTGTTCATCCACACTCATTGGCAGTATCCTTGCCGCTTTAAATCTTGCCGGAAGGTCTTCAAGCTTGCTCCTCCCACCCACCCGGGTGGTATAACTCTCGGCTCCGCCCCATGACGCCAGATCTGGCCGCTGGAAGCTCAGGTTGTGCGTCAAGCTGGGAGGGAATGTAGGGATGAACAACATATACCATTCCTAGAACTCCTGTTGCAGGTGAGTAACCTGTATTTCTAGGGACATGGATATGTTGTTCATCCACACTCATTGGCAGACTCCTAGCAGTTCTCGGAGGAGGGAGGCAAGACGCACACCCCATATACTTACTTGGGAAAGAGAGACTGGAGAACGAGGCCCCAAAACCAGCATCCCGGCGTGACTCAAGGTCGATGTGGTAGTGGGTAATGAAGGTGTTTGCTGACTTCCAGGTAGCAGCCCTGCAGATTTCCTGGATAGGGACGCCCTGAAGCAGCCACCGTTGCAGCAGTATGGCGGGTAGAATGAGCCTTATCCTCTGGGAGGCTCCATGCCCGCTAACTTATAGCAGAGATCTATGCAGGAGGTTACCCACCTGCTTATCGTCCGCTTGGCTGCAGGTCTGCCAGATGCGGCTTCAGCGTAGGTGACAAACAGCTGGCGAACCTCTCCCCGAATTTCAGCCGTGCGCTCCTTATAATAAGCGAGCGCCCTTCTAGGATCCAGAGCATGGAGCCTATATTCGGCCTCCGAGGTGTGATTGGGGTAGAACACCGGCAGAGTCAACACCTGGTTAAGGTGAAACTCCTACACCACCTTCGGAAGGAATTTCGGGTGGGGGCGCAGGACAACCTTGTCCCTGTGGAAGACCAGGTAAGGAGACTCGATGGAAAGCGCCTGGAGCTCTCCCATCCTTCTGGCTGACGTGATAGCCACCAAGAAGGCGGTCTTCCACGACAGGTGAGAGAGAGCACACCTGTGCATAGGTTCGAATGGCTTGCCCATGAGCTTTGCCAGTACCAGCAGTAGATCCCACGGAGGGGGTTCCCGCACTGGAGGAAATGTGATCAAGGCCTTGGAAAGCGCCAGACCACCTTCTCCCATGCGCCATACCGACTGCTTCCGCCCGCGCCTGTAAGCAGAGATGGCGCCAGGTGCACCCTTAGGTCGCCGACCTAAGCCCTTGACTAGAAAGGGACCATAATAGTCCAAGATGCTTGCCAAGGAACAGGAGGAAGGGTCCAAGCCTTGTTCTGATACCAAATGGAAAACCTTTTCCATTTGAAGGCATAGCATTTTCTGGTCGACTCTCACGGGACGCCCAACTACATTGAGGACCTCGCGGAAAGACCCAAAGCCTGGAACTCTAGCCGCTCAGGAACCAGGCCGTAGGTGCAGGGATTGAAGGTCCGGATGGAACACCTTCCCTGATTGACTGAGAGCAGGTCCGGGCGAGCTGGAAGCTGCCGGAGTCCTGGAGCTGAGACTGAGGAGATCTGGTACCAGAACTGGCAGGCCAGTCTGGGGCTATAGAATCACCTGCGCCTTGTCCCTCCTCGCCTTGAGAAGCACCTTGTGGATCAAGGAAATGGGGAAAGGCGTAAAGAGGCCCGGGGTCCATTGCCTCGAGAAGGCATCCCCTGCAGCGAGCCCTGCTGAGGGGGGGCATGGAACAGACTCAGCTCGCTGCTCCATGGAGGCAAACAGGTCCACCTGAGGTGTGCCCCAAAGGGAGAACAGATGCTGTACTACCTCGGCAGGAGAGACCACTCGTGGGATGCAGCCCCTATCCGGCTCAGGGCATCGCCAGGGTGTTGGAGGCTCCTGCCACGTGAATGGCTAGGAGATCCGCCTCCAGGCTGCGCGCCAGAGTGACCAAATCAGGAGAGCTTCCTTGCATAGAAGCATGGAGGCAGCGTCCCCCTGGCGGTTTAGATAGTACATGGTCGTGGTATTGTCCGCCTGGACTCGGACCACTTGACCCCGGAGGAACGGAGCAAAGGCGGTGAGAGCTAGGCGGACCGCCGGAGCTCCAGCAGGTTGATGTGGCATCGGGACTCCCGGGGACCAGAGGCCATGAGCCCGTGTTCCCCAGATGGGCACCCCAACCCATCAGAGAGGCATCGGTCGACAGAGACACAGCCGGCTCAAGGCGGACGAACGGATGCCCTCCTGCAAATGATCTGGAACGGTCCACCACTGGAGAGCATTCCACATCCCCTGTGTCACCGACACAAGCTGGTCCAAGGGATCGCAGCGCTAGGACCACTGGCTGGCCAGTCCCCACTGAAGGGACGCATGTTCCAGCGGCCCAACGGACACGCTGGCACAGGCCGCCATGAGACCCAGGAGCGCAGGAAGTCCCGGCAGGGCGCACTGTCCAACCAGAAATGATCGGGCAAAGGAGGAAAGAACCTCGGCCCTGTCCGCCGGGAGCCGCCTGGCTCTAAGAGAGTCGAGCTGCGCCCGATGAATAAAAATCACCTGCTTCGCCTCGAGTTCGACTCTGGCCTGCTTGATAAGGAGGCCCAGTTGAGAGCAGACCTGGAGGCCAGATCTCTGGACCACTCCGCCTCCTTCCTGGAGGGAGCTGCTATCAGCCAGTCGTCCAGGTAAGGGTACACCGGACCCCTCGGGCGCCCAGAGAATGCTGTCACCACTGCCATGCATTTGGTGAAGACCCTGGGAGCGGAGACAAGCCGAAGGGCATGGCTTGAACTCAAGAGAGATCCTTCCGCCGGAAGCGAAGGAATCTCTGGTGAGACGGACGGATAGGGACGTGAAAAACGCGGCCCTGCAAGTCCAGAGAGCAGAACCACACGCTCGCTCCAAGGATGGTATTATCTGAGCCAGAGTGACCATCCTGAAGGTTCGAGACCTTAGGAACTTGTTTAGGTCGGTAGGTCGAGAATGGGGCGCCACCCGTCCGCTTCGAACCAGGAAGTACCTGGACACAAACCCTGGGTCTGAAGGAGGGTCCACCACCTTCTTACCACCTCCTTCTGGAGGAGGAGAGTGATGTCGGCTCGACGAGCCGCCAGTGAGGCTGGGGATCCCGAAGCCCCCCGAGGGGCGACGGCTCTGAAGGGTGGTGCCTGCTCGAATTCCAGAGGCAGGCCTCTTCCCACCACCTCCAAGACCCACCTGTCCGTGGTAACAGCGGACCAGGCGGAACGGAAGTGCCGGAGCCGTCCCCCCACGGGGGGACCCAGGGGTAAGGTGACGGGATGGGGCGACACCCTCAGCCCGTCACTGGGCAGGCTTGGAGGAGGGACCCGCCGAGGGACCTCCTGGGCCCTTCCCTCCCTGCCTCCTGTTAGAGGAAGCCCGGCTTGGGTTTGGGATGCCAGGCCGAGCCTGCTGGCCCTGGCGTTGGGCCGGGTGGCGCCGGGGCACAGAGGGACCAGAGGCTTAGGCTGTGGTTTATGGCCTTTTCCTTCTGAGCGGAAGAGACCGAGTCCAAGGTGGCATTGGACCTCGATCCTCTGCAGGTGACCTTCCACCCCAGGGCTGAAGAGGTCAGTCCCCAAAGAGACATCCATCCAACTTGTGCTGGGTATCCGAGTAAAGGTGGATATCCTCAGCCAAAGCCGCCCGGACTGATAGCCACCGCGGCCGCCACCGATCTGGCACATGAGTCCCCTACATCCAAAGCAGTCTGGAGCTGTTGTTTGGCCACTGCTCCTGCCCTGGTCCCGCACCTGCTTAACCGTAGTCTGCAGATCGGCGGAAGATGAGGGATGACTCATCCAGGAGCCCAACAGGGCATGAGAAAATGTGCCATGAGGACGGCCGAACTGGCCTGACGAAGGCCGAGAGAGGACGCAGCGTAGACTTTTCGCCCGACATAGTCCAATTCTTGGACTCCTTGGTCAGGAGGTTTGTCCACATCCCCTGAGCGTTGGCGCCGCTGGAAAACGCTAGTCGGTAACCAACCCCTGCAGAGGGGTGTCTCAAAAACCGGACAAGGAACCGTAGGGACCGATACCCTGGCCATCCTGGGTCAAGGCTGAGGGCAGGAAGCAGGGCGCTGCCAAAGTTCCAGTGCTGGACCCACTATGGCCTCGCCACCGAAAGGCCTCCGCCGGAGAATCTCGGTCCAGAATCTCCGTGAGGGGATACCTGGCCGCTTGGAACGGGTTCAGCCCATCCGGTAGACTCCGAGATGAGCCAAGCAGTCCTAGGAAGGACGACGGGCTATCGTCCATTGGCTGACCTCCTGAAGACCCAAGTCCAGTCGCTTGGAGAAGAAGGAGGAATCATCTTCGACTCGGAAGAGTCCTCGAAGAGCTGCCTCTGGCCTGAGCCACCCTTCACCTGCCGAGGTCGGTCGGGAGTGAGGGTAATTGACAGCCGATGGGTGAAACCTCATTGGACCGAGAATCCGGTCGGAGCCCCAATTGGTGGCTGTGGAGGCGGAGGTTCCACCGCAATCGGTGGAGGCTGGTTTTGGCCGAACAACCGGCCTGGGTATAGGCTCCTCGGGCAAGTCGAGGGGTTGTGTCGGCCGTCCCGGTGACAGCCACTTAATGGCCGGGGAAGGCGCCGGAGTCGGCTTATTCCCGGCCAGGAGGAGCTGTTGCAACATAAGGTCCTCGTACCGTCGGCGTAATTCACGCCCGCCCCTCATCCGAGGAGGAGGACGAGGATGAAGCGGCGACGCTGCCATCATGTGCCGAGACCGACCGCTTATGACGGTGGGAACGGCTGGATCATGGAGGTCCGAGACCGAGACCGAGAGTCCCGAATTTCCGTCGGTGCAGGAGGTGTCGGCGGAACCGACACTCCCTTCGGCTCGGAAGGTCCATCCGAGGGCTCCGGAACCGAGGACTAGGCGAGCCCACGGATCTCAACTCCTCCCGGGGAACCGGGAGAGGGGAATTCGGCTGCTAAAGGCGACAGCCTGTCAATGGGTCGAGAAAAATCTCGCTTCATCAGTGGGAGTCTCGGTCAACTGACCTGACGGGACACCGTGAGGCCAGTGGCCAGGCCGAGCGGGTCGCATCGGGCCGACGTCGACGGCCCGGGAGAGGGACTCTTCCCCGCCCCAAGAGCGCCGGACGGAGGGATCTACTCTTGTCCTCTTTTGGACCCCAGAAAAAGTCCAGCAGACGTAGGCCCTTCTCCTTTAGTGGAGAGGGACAGACAAAGCTCCTTAAAGGAAGCCGTAGGAAGAACCCAGAGAGAGCGGATAAATGCCGCGCCGAGGAAGATACGGCCAGCTGCCGCCCTCTCGAGGGCGCATCATCCGCCGAAAGGATCCGCCGAGCCCGCCGCTGACACCGCCGCAACCGGGCTCTCCTTGGACTTTCACCGAGGAACGCTCGGGACGTGCCCAGCGTAATCAAGCAGCACGGTTTTCGGTGATCGAGGTTGAGAAAGAGGAGACAGGCCTGTCAGCGTGGTCGTGCTTCAAGGCCTAAGCAGTAGACACGTGGGAGTGTGGATCCGTCCCGAGACATCTTCACCGCATGGGCATCTCCGAAATCCGAGTCGATTTATCCATCCGCGGCGGGGGATCGAACTGAAGTCTTTTGCAAAATATTATTTTTAAATACAACTGAGAAATAAACCAGTCAGCAGAGCTGCGTAAGGAGGAACCTGAGCTTCCAAGCGGTAAGGAAGATCTGAGGCCATGGGGTGAGCCGAGAGTTATACCACCCGGTGGGTGGGAGGAGCAAGGTTGAAGACCTTCCGGCAAGATTTAAAGCGGCAAGGATACTGCCAATGAGTGTGGATGAACAACATATCCATGTCCCTAGAAAAATAAAGTTACACAAAAGGAAAGGGGGTCCGTTTTAGCCAAGGTTTTAGGGGTGAATTCAGCATAGGGAGGATCATTATGAGGATAATCCTGTGGTGGACCAAAAGTGGGAGGCAGTGTTTAATGCAGTACAGTGAACCAAATTTAGGAAGATGTTTATTGCTGATGGCGTCACTGTGAGTGTCATTGGCAGGGGCGAAATCAAGGTCATCAATCAAATCACACACACCAAGTTACTTGGAATTTGGGGACATTTTTAAAGGGGCAACACAGAAGTTGACGGCAGATAAGGACCGCAAGGACCATCCAGTCTGCCCATTTCTTTTTCTACCTTATAAATGTGCCATCGGCTTTGTTCTGTCAATGGCCTATCTTTTCAAACTCATCTGTATTGCTCCCTTACACCTATCCCATGCCTGTTTGAAGTCTTGCACTGTATTCATATCCACCACTTCCTGAGGTAGGCCAGTCCATGCATCCACCCCCTTTCTGTGAAAAAGAACTTCCTCACATTATCCCTTAATCGGCCTCCCTCTAATTTCACGCTGTGTCCTCTTGTCCTGCTGTTTTTCTTATATTGAAACACGTTAGACTCTTTCGCCTTGTTAATGCCCTTAAATTGAATGTTTCGATCATATCACCTTTCTCTCCCTCCTTTGCTCTAGGGTATACATATTGAGCTCTGTTAATCTGTCCTCATATGTTTTCCGATGCAGTCCCTGCACCATTTTGGTTGCCCTTCTCTGCACTGCCTCAATTTGGTTAATTTCCTTGTGAAGGTGTGGCCTCCAGTACTGCACGCAGTA
The DNA here is from genome assembly GCA_016271365.2 of Neoceratodus forsteri. NCBI lineage: Eukaryota > Metazoa > Chordata > Ceratodontiformes > Ceratodontidae > Neoceratodus > Neoceratodus forsteri. Next base: position 610,256,145 of record CM028135.1, read on the forward strand.
CTCCAGATGGGGCCTAACCAGTGTCTTGAAAAGAGGGATTATTACCTCCTTTTCCGACTTGTGATATCCACTAATACACTCCTAACATGCCCCAAGCCCACCTACTGCTTTAGTGGCCTGCTTGATGATTTCAGGTCATCGGTGATGATGATGCCCAAATCTCTTTCTTCCCTTGTGACTGCCAGCAACTCCCCTCCCACCCTATAGGTGGCTTCAGGGTTTCTCTTCCCTATGTGCATGATTTTGCACTTCTCTGTATTAAACCCCAGTTGCCACTCTTCTGACCATTTTGCTAGTTTATCCAGATTTCTTCTCATTCTGCCCACCCCATCTGGATAATCTACTCTGTTGCAGATCTTGGTGTTATCTGCAAACAGACAAACCTTACCCTCCAGTCCATCTGCAATGTCACTGACGAAGATATTGAAGAGGACTGGCTCCAGGACTGATCCCTGAGGTACCCCACTTGTGACTTGCCTCTCTTCTGACTGTATATCATTTACCACCACTCTCTGTTTTCTGCCCGTCAACCAGTTTGCCACCCAGCTGACCAACTTCTGACCCAGCCCGAGCCTACCCAGCTTATTAATCAATCTTCTATGTGGAACAGTATTGAGCTTTGCTGAAGTCAAGGAAGGCGACATCAACTGCCCCCTTGGTCCACCACTCTGGTTACCAGTCAAAGAAATCTATGAGATTAGTTTGACAGGACCTTCCTTTGTAAACCCATGCTGTCTTGGATCCTGTGCTCCTAAGTTCCAGGTGTTGCACTAACCTTTCCTTAGGAGTGTCTCCATAATCTTGCCCACTACTGAGGGTAAGACTGGCTGGTCCGTTAGCTGCCTCCTCCTTACTACCACTCTTGTGGAGGGGGATCACATGAGCCCTTCTTCAGTCTTCTGGGACCTCTCCTGTGCTCTGAGACTCACTAAACAGTTCTGATAATGGCTCTGCTAGTTCCACCCCTAGCTCTTTTAGTACCCTGGGATGTATGCCATCAGGTCCCATTGTCTTGTCCACCCTGAGCTTATCGAGCTCTTGTAGGACCCTTTCTTTTGTGAAGAGACTAGTGCATACCTCCCTCCGCCCGTGTCCATGGCGCTGAGCTGTGGGCCCTGCCCTACCTTCTCTTCCGTAAATACTGAGCAGAAGTATCTATTTAGGATAGATGCTTTTACATGGCTCTCCTCCTCACATGCCCCCTTATCTCCTTTGATCTTAGCAATACCCCCTCCGGACCTTCTCCTTTCACTAATGTATCTATAGAAAGTCTTGTCACCTTCTTTTACTGTCTGTGCTAGTGTTTCCTTGGTTTGGGCCTTTGCCTGCCTTACTGCCTTCCCTGCTTCCCTTAGGGAAGTTTGGTATGCCTCTCTATCTTCATTCTGCTGCGCTCCCTTATATTTCCTGAAGGCCAGCCTTTTGGCTCTGACCTTTTCTGCTACTGTTTTTTGAGAACCAAAGTGGTTTCCTTCTTCTCTTGCACTTCTTTTTCACTCCAGCATCATGACTTGTGGTGCTTTGAGGAGCGTAGCGAGTATCTGCTTGGTACCGAAGCTCACGATGACAGTTTCTCTGGGATTAAGAGAAAGGTAGCTTGTACGAAACCACTGTTAAACGCAATTAAAGTGACGGGGAATGGTTTGGTGGCCAACCAAGAAGGACGTGCAGTGCACAGCTCTGGTGTACAATTATTAAAAAAATAGCCTTTAACCAGTCTCTTGAAGCTGTGGATGGTAGTACTCAGCAGAGAAGTGATGGAGGAGTATACCGATAATGGTGTGCTGGCCAAAATCTTTTTGGAAAACATGGTAAAACAGACAAATGCAGAGAAAGGCAAACTGCAGAAGCAGCAACAGGCAGTGAAAAATGGCGCCAGGCCAGTGGAGTGTGCAGTTGAACCAAGCTTGCGTGCTTCTTGACCTGGACAGAATAAAGATATGGACACAAATTAGACACATATAATACAAGGGTAACAGCGGTGGAATCAAAAGATGGACTTAGTGAACACAGATGTAAAACTGATTCTGCCAATAAAGCTTTGGATGCCATCTCTGGCCTGGTCCAGGTGAACAAACTTCTCCACCATCAACATCATTTACTTCTTTCTGGGCTTTGATGGCTGAGATATTAATTTGTTTTCTTTTTTTGTACTGGGGTCACCGTCTTATGGATCGTTTTACCACAGTGGGGGTACGGGGGGGGGGTGTCCAGACAGTGGGAGCCATATGCTCTATACGTTCATCTCCTTGGAACATGGCCTTAGTAGGAGACCAGAAGCATAGAGCACACTGCTCATATTCATATATATATTCTTTTTTTTTAATTTTTTATTTAGTTGTTTAACCAGGAGTAGCACATTAAGCCGAAAGCTTTTTTTTTTTTTTACAGGAGTCCAGGTCATACAGTATACAAGTGAAAGCTGTGGGATTCAAACCCAGGTCTGGTCTGCTGGATGTCACCAGATTTGCAGCTCAGAGCCTTAAACCACTGTGCTATACTGCCTCCCTGGTTTTTGATTTTGGTTTTAAAAATGCTTGGTTTTTGTACTTACCTGTTTCTAGATTCTAACATTTCTGTTTGGGGACTGATAATGTGGTGTGGATTCATTATATAGCTGGGACTTAAAGTTTTGGAGTGCACTGTTACTGCACTTCAATTATGGACCTGCTTATCTCTGCAACACTGGATACTGACTTTACAGCTTCATTTGCCACGCTGATGGGATTATTTCAACTGTCTTCTTCTTTGTAGTTGGGTTAGAATAACTGCACATTTCTCCTCTTTATTATTGGGCAGAATTATCGCTATTAAGAGATCACGGACTCCAAAACGTCCTCACAAGACTTTACTTAGTGCTTGGCCACCATAGTTAATTTTTTATTATACATTTGGACATTAGTTCATGGTCATGGCACCTTTTAGCCTTAGATGACTACATAGTTGCTCTTTATTCAGATATATGACTAGGAACTGCCCTCTTATGTTACGTAACACAGGATGACAAGTGACACATCCCAATATAACTTTGCTCAGCTGTATTACTGCTTCTTGGAACCAAGGATTACATTTTGTATGTATGTCTGCAGATACAAACAAATAAAAATAAATAAAAAATGTGATCAAAGTCACAGTGCAGTGTCATTTTTGGTTCAGGAACTCAGGCTCCTGAGGCTAAAAGTACAGTGTCATATGTGTGCATGTGAATGTTCCAGGAGACTCTGATTAAGGGGAGGACATTTAGCACAGGCTAGGGTCAAGGACAGAGCCCTGGCGAAACACCTAAGGAAATGGGGAGAGTACTGATTAGTACCAGTCAGGCAGGTAGGAGTACAACAGCTGATCATCAGGTCAGCTAGTCCCCCTCCCGAGAGTCTGTCAAGTGGCAGAGGATGAGAAACAGTGTTGAAAGACTCCACAAGATGTTGACAAGGATTGCAACAGTGAACAACCACTGATCCATCCCCTTCAGGACAGAGTCAGTGACCCATAAAAGGGAAGAAATAGTGAAATGTTTTTTTTCGAAAGTTGGACTGAAAGGACAGAGAAAGGAGAAAGAAGAAAGTCGAGGAGTTGGAAGAGGACTATTTTTTTCTGCACTCTGGCAAGTGTAGGAAGTTGAGAAGAGCAGGTTACTCACCTGTAACAGTAGTTCTAAGAGTGGTATATGTTGTTCATCCACACTCTCTGGCATGTCCCTTTCCCCTTTAAATTCACCGGAAAGTCTTCAAGCTGGCTCCTCCCACCCACCCGGGTGGTAAATACCTCGGCCCCATGATGCCAGATCTTAGCCCACTGGAAGCAAGGTGGTGCGCCTAAAGCCGGGGAGGTCGGGTGGGTGCGTGTGGATGAACAACATATACCACTCCTAGAACTACTGTTACAGGTGAGTAACCTGTTCTTCTAGGAGTGTGGATATGTTTTTCATCCACACTCTCTGGCAGACTCCAAGCAGTTCTCTGGGAGAACAGAGGCAAGGCGCACACCCCCTATTTAGGAAACAGGAATTGGAGAATCGAGGCCCCAAAACCAGCATCCCAGCTGACTCGAGGTCGATGTGGTAGTGGGTAATGAAGGTATTTGCTGAATTCCAGGTAGCAGCCCGACAGATCTCCTGGATAGGGATCTCCCTTGAAGCAGCCACTGATGCAGCCATATGGTGGGTAGAATGAGCTCTTAGCCCTCTGGGAGGCTTCTTGCCCGTCAACTCATAGCACAGACCTATGCATGATGTGATCCATCTCGCAATAGTCCGTTTAGCTGCAGGTCTGCCAGAAGCGGCTTCAGCGTAGGTGACAAACAGCTGGTGAACCTCTCCCCGGATTTCCGCCATCCTCTCCTTATAATAGGAGAGAGAACGTCTGAGGTCCAGAGTATGGAGCCTGTACTCGGCGTCAGAGGTGTAGTTAGGGTAGTATACCGGCAGAGTCAACACCTGGTTAAGGTGAAACTCTAATACCACCTTCGGAAGGAATTTCGGGTGGGGGCGCAGGACAACTTTGTCCCTGTGAAAGACCAGATAAGGGGAGTCCACCAAAAGCGCCTGGAGTTCCCCTGTCCTTCTGGCTGATGTGATGGCCACCAGGAAGGCCGTCTTCCATGACAAGTGTGAGAGCTCACACTTGTGCATGGGTTTGAATGGCTTGCCCATGAGCTTTGCCAAAACCAGCAAGAGATCCCACGGAGGTGGAGGTTCACACACCGGAAGGGATATGTGATCCAGACCTTTGAAAAAGCACCTGACCACTGTCTCCTGTGCCAATGTCGGCTGACCGGCCCATGCACGGTAAGCAGAAATGACTGCCAGGTGCACCCTAAGGGTCAATGATCATAGACCCCCTTTGGAGAGAGACCAAAGGTAGTCTAAAATGTTAGACACAGAGCAGGATAAGGGGTCCAGACTCTTACCCCGACACCAAATGGAAAACCTTTTCCATTTGAAGGCATAACATTTCCTGGTCGATTCCTTATGAGATGCCTCCACCACAGTGCAGACATCCTCAGAAGACCCAGAGCCTGGAACTCTAGCTACTCAGGTACCAGGCTGTGAGGTGAAGGGATTGAAGGTCCGGATGGAATACCTTCCCCTGGTTCAACGATATCAGGTCCGGGCGTGTACAAAGCCGCTCCGGGGCCCTGCAGCTGAGGCTGAGGAGATCTGGATACCAGAACTGGTGGGGCCAATCTGGGGCTACCAGAATCACCTTCGCCTTGTCCCTCCTCACCTTGAGTAGCACCTTGTGGATCAAGGGAAATGGAGGGAAGATGTAGAGGAGGCCTGGGGTCCACGGCCTTGAGAAGGCATCCCCCTGCAGCGAGCCCTGCTGGGGGTTGGGGCGGGCATGATACAGTCTCAGCCTGGTCTTCTCCCTGGAGGCCAACAGGTCCACCAACGGTTTGCACCAATGGGAGAACAGATTGTAAGCTACCTCTGGATGGAGAGACCACTCGTGAGATGTCTGGCCTAAGCGGCTGAGAACATCCGCCAGTTGGTTCGCGACTCCTGCCACATGGATGGCAAGGAGATCCACCTCCAACTGGCTGATGAGGGTCCAGATCCGAAGCACCTCCTTGCATAGCAGACAGGAGTGCGTGCCGCCCTGTTTGTTGATGTAGTACATGATCGTGGTATTGTCCGTCTGGACTTAAACCACTTGACCCCGGAGCTGAGGAGCGAAAGCTGACAGGGCCAGTCTGACTGCTCTGAGCTCCAACAGGTTGATGCAGCATTGGGACTCCTCAGCCCTGTGGTCCCTCATGTGGGCTCCCCAGCCCATGAGAGAGGCATCGGTCGTCAGGGCGACCATTGGCTCAGGGCGGACAAACGGGATTCCTTCCTGCAATCGGTCCAGGACGGTCCACCATTGGAGAGCGTCCCACACCTTTCAGCTGGTCGAAGTGACCATATCGCTGAGTCCACTGGGCGGCCAGCTCCCACTGGAGGGAGCGCATGTGCCACCTGGCCCAACGGACCACCGAGATGCACGCCGCCATGTAACCCCAGAAGACGCAGAAAGTCCCGTGCAGGGCGCAAGTGCCCAACCAGAAATGATTTGGCAAAGGAGGAGAGAACCTCCGCCCTGTCCGCCGGGAGCCGGGCTCTGACTTGACGAGAGTTGCGCTCTGCCCCGATAAAGCCCATCACCTGAGAGGCATGAGTTCCGATCTGGCCTCGTTGATCAGGAGGCCTAGATGGGAGCAGGTTCGGAGGGCCAGATCCCTGGATCTCTCCACTTCCTGAAGGGAGTAACCTGCCAGGAGCCAGTCGTCAAGATAGGGGTATATTCGTACTCCTCGATGCCGAAGATGGGCTGCCACCACTGCAATGCATTTGGTGAAGACCTGAGGGGTCGATGACAGGCCAAACGGCATGGCTCGGAACTCATACAGGGTCCCTTCAACCCTGAGGCAGAGAAACTGCTGGTGGGACGGACGAATTGGGAAGTGAAAGAACACGCCCTGTAGAGCCAGTGAACAGAACCACGTTTCGCTCCAGGGATGGTATGATCTGGTTCAGAATAATCATCCGGAAGGTGCAAGACCTGAGATATTGATTCAGGTCGTGGAAACCTAGGATGGGGCGCCAACCCCCCATCCGCTTGGGCACCAGGAAGTACCTGGACATGAAGCCTGGGTCTGTAGGAGGATCTGGCACTGGAGCTACCAACTCCTTGCAGAGGAGCTGAGCAATGTCGTCCCAAAGGGCCAACGGAGTGCGAACTGAGATCCTTTCCTCCTGAGGGGCGCGGGCTCGGCTGGGAGGGTACTGCTCGAATTCTAGAGGCAGACCCTGACCGACCACTTCCAGAACCCACCTGTCCGAAGTGATACCGGACCAGGCGGAAAGAAAGTAACGGAGCTGCCTCCCCATGGGAGGACCCAGAGCTGGCATGACGGGTGTAGGGGTGGCAACCCCTAACCCATCACTGAGCAGGCTTAGAGGAGGAGGAGGAGGCTCCTGGACCGGCACCTCGGCCTCCTTTACAGGGCTGTTGAGGACCCTGCTTGGGCCTGGGGTGCCAAGCTTGAGCCTGCGGTTGCTGCTGACCTCCTTGATAGGAGGGCTGTCTAACCACAGGGGAAGAGTGCCAAAAGGGCTTCTTCTTGCGCTTCTGCCAGTTCTTGTCCGAAGAACCCTTTGCAGAGGTAGCATCCAAGGTGGCAATGGACTGCTCTGTACACTGGAGGTGACCTACCACTTCCGGACCGAAGAGGTCGGTGCCAAGGAAGGGCACGTCAGCTAACTTGTGCTCAGTATCTTCCAGAAAGGAGGATAACCTCAACCAGGCCCTGCAGCGAGTGGCCACTGCGGCTGCTAAGGAGCGGGCACAGGAATCTCCAATGTCCAGGGCCATCTGGCACTGCTGTCTGGCAACAGCACGGCCCTGGTCACGGACCTGTTTCACCGTGGTCTGCATATCCGCTGGGAGATGAGGGAGGACTTCATCTAGTGACCCCAAAAGGGCATGAGTGAAGTGTGCCATGATCACAGCTGAGCTGGCCTGAAGAAGGCCCAAGGATGAGGCCGCATAAACCTTCCGGGCAGAATGGTCCATATTCTTGGACTCCTTGTCCGGAGGGCGGTCAGTGTCAGCTGAGCTACCCATGCGTCTAAACACAGAAGCAGTCACAAGGCTTTCAGCTGAGGGATGCTCTGTGAAACCCACCAGGGACCCCATGGGTACCGTTTACTTGCGGGCCATGCGGGCAGACGGAGCTGGGCAGGAGGCAGGGCACTACCATAGCTCAAGGGCCGGGCCAACAATGGCTTCAGCCTCTGGAAAGGCCTCCTTCGGGGTATCCTCCCTCTTGAGGATATCCGCGAGGGTGTACTCCACCTTCTTTTGGATAGGCTCCAAGGGCATTCCGGTTGATTCGAAATGAGGTGGAGGATGCCCTGAAAAGAGGAAGGACCTTCCTCCAAGCCTGCCACTGATGACTCGTCATCCCCCGGATGCGAGTGCAGACCAGTGGCATCCGAGCCCGAAGAGTCGGGATACAAAGGTCTCCCGTCTATGTCTCCCTTGATACGCTGAGGGTGATCGGGGATCACAGTACTGGACGATGGGGGAGGCCGGTATCTGTCCTATCCTCTTTCCAGGGAGCCCCTCCCTGAGGCTGCTTAGGTGGTGGTTCCACCAAAATCCGTGGGGAGACCGAAATAGGCCGAGCTGGAATGTGTGCAGGCCCTACGGGTGGAGAAACCGGGATTTTCGGTTCCGGAGGTGTCGGATGAAGAGGCTGAGGCCAAGTAATGGCCGGTGTTGCCAGCGGAGCCGGCTTCTGACCGGTCAGAATCAGCTGTTGCCACATGAGATCTTCATAATGTCGACGGAGCTTCCATCGAAGTCTCTCCTTGTCCGAGGAGGATGAGGATCGGTGGCGACACCTCTTCCAAGAGTGCTTGTGACCTTTCTTCGGTCTTTCAACCGAAGGGGTCCTGGTCCTCAATCGAGACAGACGGGGTTGGCTCGTTCGATCGGGAGAAGCCAGAGTCGGGGAGAACCGAGGTTACAGCACCTTTCCCTTGATTGGGACGGAAAGGATAGGTGACCGAGGGCTGGGTCTCCTCATTGGGGAAGGAAAGGATAGGTGTCCTTTCCAAGGAGTCAGTGACAACTGCTCGATCGGGTCAAGAGAAATCTCGTCCGGTTCAGCCGTTTCCTCGGCCTCAGTCCCTTGGCTTGACGGAAGGTCCGAGAAGCCAGCAGCCGAGGAAGCGATCTCTACCAAGGTCGAGACTGCAAGGTCCTGAGAATCAGACCGCTCTCGGTCCCAGGAACTATTCTTCGGGATGAAGAAGATTTAGGGTCCTTGTCCCTTTTCCTAGGGTGGGAGGAGTGTGAGCCCGAGGGTGCCTCACCCCTGGTGGGGAGAGACTGGCACAGCTCCCAAAAGGACCCAGTGAAGGTAGAACCCAGGTTAAGTGGTATGAAAAAACTTTGGCCAGCCGAAGCTTGAGCAGCTTCCTCTTCGAAAGCCGCCATCTGGTCGAGCTGCTTGGCAGATCCCGTGTCCGCGGAAACCGCCCACCTGGCCTCCTTGATTTCATGGGTGGTTGCGAAGCTCCAGTCTCCCCAGTTTTAGGCGCGCCTTGCGGTCGTCCAGGACATTGGGATGGAAGGCCAGACAGATGGTGCAAGAAGTGGGGTCATGTACGACACCCAAGCAGTAGACACACGAGAGGTGGGGATGGGACACCGGCAAAATACGGGGGACGACTTGTCCTCCATGTCCGATGCACTCGGATCGATATCATAAACTCTGATGAGTTTTAAAGAAAGCGACTGCAGTGAAAACCGTCATTGAGAATCCAGGGCCTACGAACTGCAGAAGTAGCACGAGGGAATCTTCCAGTGGAAAGGAGGATCTGGCGTCATGGGGTGGAGCCGAGGTATTTACCACCTGGGTGGGTGGGAGGAGCCAGCCTGAAGACTTTCCGGTGAATTTAAAAGGGAAAGGGACATGCCAGAGAGTGTGGATGAACAACATATCCACGTCCTAGAAATAGTGATTTAGCAACTGGGGAGGAGGGGTCCACCCCTTCACGGATGGAGAGGACACTGGCACACTTCCAAATACCAGGTACCTTGCCAAGACAGAAGAAATGGCTCAGCAGGGAGATGATAAGGTCAGCAATGGCAGAAGCAGAGAGGTGGAGGAGTTTGAAGGTCAAGCGTTTTAGAGCTAGTACCCCTGGAGAGACTTACAGAGAGCACAGCAATAACTGTTGCATCTGAGGAGATGAAGGAGAAGAGAGGGAGGATGTGAGAGGAAGGGCAGGAGAGAAGAGCAGAGGAAAAAGAGGAAGGAGGCAGGTGAGTGCACAAGAGGTAAAGTATAGATTAAAGGCGCGACCTGAAGGTGATCAGAGATCAGTGAGCCCTCAGGTTTTTTTTTTTTTTTATATTAAGCGCTTTGCTTTCCAATACCATCCGCCTGGTCCATAAACCTGGGATCATAACCTTGTGGTGACCATTCGTCCTAGCCCCCACCTCTGCTAGCATCCACCTATCCAGTTCATTCTAGGGGGGGGATGCATGGCGCAAAGCGAAGGAGTGTCGCTGGCCACCATTTTGACACTGGTGTACTTTTTATGCCCATTTTCTCCCTCTCATCTCCCACGTATTGGTATTTAAGCGTATACTTGTGTACAGATGCCACCCTTGAAAGGGAGCAGACTGCCTGGCTCACAACGAGGGGCCAGTGTAATGGCAGGACTCATCTATCTCCTTCCCGGGGCTGGTTCATGCTGCACTCAGCGGCACCCCCCTACCCTAGCCACCACAATCCTGGCTCTAAGTCCATTCCTGAATCCAGATCACCAGCATGGAAACACAGAGGCCTTGAGGTGGCCTCAAGCCATCTGGTTTGTGGAACAGAATGGTACACTGCTGTACCGAGTGGGGGAAAATAAAAAAAATCAGAAGAATAACCTTCCAGAATTTAGCGAGGGATCTAAGGATGTTCTGGAGATTGGTGGCAAATAATCTGAGTTGACTTCACTGACAGCCTTGGTACTGGCACTGTGGAGTTGTTTATACTGCAGTAAGTCCCAAGGTCACATGTTTGTACCACACAGTCATGAGCTCCCGTGAAGAATTTACTTCTGCGTAGATCTAGAGCAGGTGAGAGCCATGGACAAGCAACATCTGAAGGGGGGCGTGTTATTCCTAGATGGAAGAGAATTCAGCACAAAAGAAGGACAGGGCTGCATCTGTGTCAGTGGACACAAAGATACAGGACCAGCCCGAAGCACAGAGTCATCAAGCAAGATGGTCAGGTTAAGCAACCTGTTGAGACCAACAAAAGATGTATTTTCCGGGGAGGGGGCAGGGAAGCTTTACAGCAGCTGAGCAGACTATCTAGTGATCAATGAGGACTGACGTCTGAAGAATCTCAAACTCGGTGAGAATGCGAAGCAAGGGCCCTGTCAAAAAGGGAGTGGCTTCAGGTATTTTGTTGGGTAGGCTCTGTAATTAACAGAGTAAGGCTGAGGGCTTGAATTTTCCTTTTTTTTTTTTAAGAAGCGGAGGGCAAATCAGCATCAAGGTCCCCAAGGACTGGAGTTCACCAGAAGAGGAAAAGGGCAGAAAGTGATGCTAAGGGAGTTTCATGAGAGTCTGGGCTAATGCCAGGCCAACAGCCCCCTCTCCAGTCTTCATCAGGCAAATCAAAACAGAAAAAAAAATTAATACATTCCCTTTCAACTATTAATACTAACCACACTCTAGGTGTGTAACATCCATAAACCTCGAGAGCAAAGTTTGAGGGGATTGTGTAGCCATTACATTCCCTCTGTGTGTAATGCTTTAATAAACCTCTCAAACTATGATCTCAGAGAACCAGCTGCTGTTGATCACAGCATCTGTGGGAGTGAGGAATTCCTAGCTGTCCATTTGGATGATGTTTTCCTGAAGGGTGACTCCCAGGCTTGGAAACACATTCACCCACGCCAGTTCCATAGAACAGCATACACTGCTGACCTGAGATGTGAAGGGAAGGACGAACCCCACATGGAGGGGTACTGGGTACCGTCCGTCTCCCCACAGAGCAGCACTGCACTCATTACAACTACTCTGACCTCAAGTGAGCAGCCATTTCCTGCTGTTTTGAGTTCAGCAACTCATGCCTCAGCCATACAAGAGGAGGCAATCAGAGGAGTTAGCACAGGCTTTTCAGCCACTGTGAGAGTAAGCTTAAGATAAACACCGTAATACACAGGTAATAAATACAGGTTACTCACCTGTAACAGGAGTTCTCGGAATGGTATATGTTGTTTATCCACACTTATTGGCAGGTTCCTTGCCACTTTAAATCTTGCTGGAAGGTCTTCAAGCTGGCTCCTCCCACCCACTCGGGTGGTAAAACTCTCGGCTGCGCCCCGTGACGCCAGATCTGGCCTGCTGGAAGCTCAGGTTGTGCGTCGAAGCCGGGGAGGTCGGGTGGGTCGTGTGGATGAACAACATATACCATTCCTAGAACTCCTGTTACAGGTGAGTAACCTGTGTTTCTAGGGACATGGATATGTTGTTCATCCACACTTATTGGCAGACTCCTAGCAGCTCTCCGAGGAGGAGGCAAGCATACTACCCTACTTAGGGAATAAAAACTGGAGAACGAGGCCCCAAAACCAGCATCCCGCGTGACTCGAGGTCATGTGTGTAATGGGTAATAAAGGGTGTGTGTGCTGACTTCCAGGTAGCAGCCCCTGCAGATTTCCTGGATAGGACATCCTGAAGCAGCCACCGATGCAGCAGTATGACGGTAGAATGAGCTCTTATCCCTCTGGGAGGCTCCATGCCCGCCAACTTATAGCAGAGATCTATGCAGGAGGTGACCCACCTGCCTATCGTCCGCTTGGCTGCAGGTCTGCGGGTGCGGCTTCAGCGTGAGGTGACAAACAGCTGGTGAACCTCTCCCAATTTCAGCCGTCGCTCCTTATAATAAGCGCCTTCACGGGTCAAAGTATGGAGCCTGTATTAGGCCTCCGAGGTGTGACTGGGGTAGAACACCGGCAGAGTCAACACCTGGTTAGGTGAAACTCCACACCACCTTGGAAGGAATTTCGTGTGGGGGCGGACAACTTTGTCCCTGTGGAAGACCAGGTAAGGAGACTCAATGCAGAGCACCTGGAGTTCTCTCCATCCTTCTGGCTGACGTGATAGCCACCAAGAAGCGGTCTTCCACGACAGGTGAGAGATTCACACCTGTGCATTGGTTGAATGAGCTTGCCCATGAGCTTTGCCAGTACCAGCAGTAAATCCCACGGTGAGGTGGAGGTTCGCACGGAGGAATGTGATCAAGGCCTTTGAAGCGCCAGATCACCTTCTCCTGCGCCACCGACTGCTCCCCGCCCGCACCGTAAGCAGAGATGGCTGCCAGGTGCACCTTTAGGGTCAGCCGACCTAAGCCCTTGACTAGAAAGGGACCATAAATAGTCCAAATGCTTGCCAAAGAACAGAAGGAAGGGTCCAAGCCCTTGCCCTGACACCAAATGGAAAATCTCTTCCATTTGAAGGCATAGCATTTCCTGGTCGACTCCTTACGGGACGCCTCAACAACACTGAGGACCTCGTCAGAAAGACCCAAGGCCTGGAACTCTAGTCGCTCAGGAACCAGGCCGTCAGGTGCAGGGATTGAAGGTCCGGATGGAACACCTTCCCCTGATTGACAGAGCAGGTCTGGGCGAGCTGGAAGCTGCCTCGGGAGCCTGGAGCTGAGGCTGAGGAGATCTGCGTACCAGAACTGGCAGGGCCAGTCTGGGGCTATCAGAATCACCTGCGCCTTGTCCCTCCTTGCCTTGAGAAGCACCTTGTGAATCAAGGGAAATGGGGGAAAGGCGTAAAAGAGGCCCGGGGTCCACAGCCTCGAGAAGGCATCCCCCTGCAGCGAGCCCTGCTGAGGGGGGCGGGCATGAAACAGCCTCAGCTTCGCGTTCTCCCTGGAGGCAAACAGGTCCACCTGAGGTGTGCCCCAGTGGGAGAATAGATCTTGTACTACCTCCGGCAGGAGAGACCACTCGTGGGACGCAGCCCCTATCCGGCTTAGGGCATCGGCTAGGGTGTTGGAGGCTCCTGCCACATGAATGGCTAGGAGATCCGCCTCCAGGCTGCGCACGAGTGACCCGATGTGGAGAGCTTCCTTGCATAGAAGCATGGAGCGCGTCCTGCCCTGGCGGTTTGGTAGTACATGGTCGTGGTATTGTCCGTCTGGACTCGGACCACTTGACCCCGGAGAAACGGAGCAAAGGCGGTGAGAGCTAGGCGGACCGCTCGGAGCTCCAGCAGGTTGATGTGGCATCGGGACTCCTGCGGGGACCAGAGGCCGTGCGCTCGGTGTTCCCCCAGATGGGCACCCCAACCCATCAGAGAGGCATCGGTCGATAGAGAGACCGTCGGCTCGGGGCGGACAAACGGGATACCCTCCTGCAGATGAGATGGAACGGTCCACCACCGAGAGCGTTCCACATCTCCTGGGTCACCACCACTAGCTGGTCCAATGGATCGCAGCGTTGTGACCACTGGCTGGCCAGTCCCCACTGAAGGGGCGATGTGCCAGCGTGCTCAACGGACCACGCTGGTACAGGCCGCCATGAGACCGAGGCCGAGGAAGTCCCGGGCAGGGCGCGATTGCCCAACCAGAAATGATTGGGCAAAGGAGGTAAGAACCTCGGCCCTGTCCGCCGGGAGCCGTGCTCTGGCTCGAAGAGAGTCGAGCTCTGCCCCGATGAACAGGATCACCTGCTTCGGCTCGAGTTCCGACTTGGCCTCGTTGATGAGAAGGCCAACTTGAGAGCAAACCTGGAGGGCCAGATCTCTGGACCGCTCCACCTCCTGTCTGGAGGGGGCTGCTATCAGCCAATCGTCCAGGTAAGGGTACACCCGGACCCCTCGGCGCCGCAGAAAAGCTGTCACCACTGCAATGCATTTGGTGAAGACCCTCGGAGCTGGAGACAGGCCGAAGGGCATGGCTCGGAACTCAAAGTGGGATCCCTCTGCTCGAAAGCGAAGGAATCTCCGATGTGACGGATGGATAGGGACGTGAAAGAACGCGTCCTGCAGGTCCAGAGAGCAGAACCACACGCCGTGTTCCAGAGATGGTATTATCTGCGCCAGAGTGACCATCCTGAAGGTTCGAGACCTTAGGAACTTGTTCAGGTCTGTAGAGTGAGAATGGGCGCCAGCCCCCCGTCCGTTTCGGAACCAGGAAGTACCTGGACACAAACCCCGGGTCTGAGGGAGGGTCCGCTACCTCCTTGATCACCTCCTTTTGGAGGAGGAGAGCGATGTCGGCCCGACGAGCCGACAGTGAGGCTGCGGACCCCGAGGCCCCCGAGGTGCGATGGCTCTGAAGGGCGGGGCCTGCTCGAATTCTAGAGGCAGGCCTTTTCCCACCACCTCCAGTACCCACCTGTCCGTGGTAATAGCGGACCAGGCGGAAAGGAAGTGTCTGAGCCGTCGCCCCCACGGGGGGAACCTGGAGTGAGGTGACGGGGTTGGGGGCGACACCCCTCAGCCCGTCACTGGGCAGGCTTGGAGGAGGGACCAGCCGAGGAACCTCCTGGGCCTTTACCTCCCTGCTTCCTGTTGGAGGAAGCTGGCCAGGCTTGGGTTTGGGATGCCAAGCCCGAGCCTGCTGGCCCCTGAGCGTTGCTGGGCGGGCCTGGGCGTAGAAGGACGAAAGGGCTTAGGCTGTGGCTTATGCCTTTGTCCTTCTGAGCGAAGAGACCGAGTCCAGGTAGCATTGACCTCTCGATCCTCTGCAGGTGACCTTCCACCCCAGGGTCAAGAGGTCAGTCCCCAAAAACGGAACATCCGCCAACTTGTGCTGGGTATCCGAGGTAAAGGTGGATATCCTCAGCCAAGCCCGACGACGCATGGCCACTGCGGCCGCCACAGACCTGGCACACGAGTCCCCAATGTCTAACATAGTCTGGAGCTGCTGTCTGGCCACTGCCCTGCCCTGGTCCCGCACCTGCCTGACCGTAGTCTGCAGATCCGGCGGAAGATGAGGGACGCACCTCATCCAGGGATCCCAACAGGGTATGAGAAAATGTGCCATGAGGACGGCCAACTGGCCTGGACGAAGGCCGAGAGAGGACGCAGCATAGACTTTTCGACCGGCATAATCCAATTTCTTGGACTCCTTGTCGGGAGGTTTGTCCACATCCCTGGCGTTCCCGGTATGCCGGAAAACGCTGTCGGTAACCAACCCCTCAGCAGAGGGGTGTTCCAAAAAACGGACAGGGAACCGGTAGGGACTGCATACTTCCTGGCCATCCTGGCCGAAGGCGCAAGGCAGGAAGCAGGGCACTGCCAAAGCTCCAAGGCCGGACCCACTATGGCCTTGGCCACCGGAAAGGCCTCTGTAGGGGAATCCCCTCGGTCCAGAATCTCATTGAGGGGATACCTGGCCCGTTTAGAAACGGGTTCGAGCTTCATCCCGGTGGACTCCGAGATGAGCCGAAGCAATCCTAGGAAGGACGAAGGGCTATCGTCCACTGACTGTCCTCCTGAGGATTCCAAGTCCATTCGCTTGGAGAAAAGGGAGGAATCATCCTCGGACTCGGAAGAGTCCTCAAAGAGCTGCCTCGGGCCTGAGGGTGACAGACAGCCTATGGGGCAGTCCCTGAGCCGACTGAGAATTTTTGGTCGGAGCCCCAAATAACGGATGTGGAGGCGGAGGTTCCACCAGAATCGGTGGGGCAGCTGGAATTGGTCAACAACCGCCTGGGAACAGGTTCCTCGCTAGAACGAGGGTTGTTTCGCCGTCCGGTGACACGCCACTTAATGGCCGGGAAGACGACGACGCCGGGTTGTTCTCGTCAGGAGGAGCTGCTGCTACATGAGTTCCCTATACCTCCGACTTCGAATTTGCGCCAAGCTTCCTCGTCCGAGGAGGAGGAAGAGGATGAGTGGCGGCGTTGCCGCCGGGTGCCGAGATCGAGACCGCTTCATGACGGCGGGATCAGCTGGACGCTGAAGACATCCGAGACCGAGAATCTGGCTAGGCTGAGGACGGCGCGGGAGGTGTCGGAATCGCACTCTTCGGTTCGGACGATTCCACCGAAGGCTCGGAATCGAGGCACAGACGAGCCGACGGATCCTCAACTCCACCGGGAACCGGGAGAGGGATTTCAGCTTCTCAGCCGATAACCTCGTCCAACGGGTCGAGAAAAATCTCGACGCGTGGACGGGAGTCTCGATCAACTGACCTGGCGGGACACGTGGAAGCCAGTGGCGAAGCCGAGGGTTGACGAAGTGGACTGGTCGACAACTAGGGAGGGGAATCTTCCCGCTCCCTAAGAGCGCCGACGTGAGACTTACCTTTGTCTCTCTTTTGGACCGAGAAACGGTCCAGAAGAAGTTGGACCCTCACCTTTCGTCGAGAGGGTCAGACAAAGCTCTTAAGCGAAGCCGAATCTGAGGCACCAAGAGGCCGGAACAAATGCACGCGGCCGAGGTAGAAGCGGCCCGCACCGCCTCTTCGAGGGGCGATCATCTGTCTGGAAGGACCGAGCCACCTGGCCAGCCGCTGGATACCTCACCGACCGGGCCTCTTTAGACTTAACCAGAGGAAATCTTTTCTCGGGACGCCCCAGCTGTAAACGGGCAGCACGGTCTTCGAGGGCGTAGGCCGAAAAAGAAGAGCACAGGTCGCAAGCCTGCGGGTCGTGCTCAAGGCCTAAGCAGTAGACGCACGTGGAGTGCGGATCCGTCCGAGACATCTTCTGCCCGCAAGGGCATCTCCGGAAACCTGGAGTCGATTTGTCCATCGCAGCCGCGAGGGAGAGAAGACCGAAGTCTTTTTAGCAAAAAACCTTTGATTTCGAAAATTCGAAGAATTAGGAACCAGTCTCATACGCAGAGCGTTAAGGAGGGAACCTGAGCTTCCAAGCGGTAAGGAAGATATGGCGTCATGGGGCGGAGCCGAGAGTTTTACCACCCGGGTGGGTGGGAGGAGCCAGCTTGAAGACCTTCCGGCAAGATTTAAAGCGGCAAGGAACCTGCCAATAAGCGTGGATGAACAACATATCCATGTCCCTAGAATACACATTCATGTATAACAGAGTTTGAAAAAATGTGAAATCAGCATGTAATTACTAGCGAGACTTTGTTATGCATAGGTTTTGATGACTTTATGGTGAAAGGGCTTTCACCATAATAAACGGGTATGACACTACTCTTGTGTATTATGGCCAACAGCTGCAAAGCACCCCAGCTCATCTCACCAACAGTTTAACATTTTTCCTTGCAAGCTTTTCAAGCAACTTCCCACAGCAATCCCCCTTTCTGCTGCTGCTACTACTTCTCCTCCTCTGTCTGGCCTGCCTTAGAGACCCTGCTATTCCATGAGTTCTGCCACTGTTCAACCATTATGACTCAGCCTCCAGTGCTCACTGTCTCCTGCCCTGGTTGTGCCTGCCTTGCAGGTGTAAAACACTACTCAGATGGTGGCAGGCAGAAGGGACTGTTGTGCTTGCTGTCTGCAGATGTTGAAGCTCGAGCTGATCGTGCGCAGTTCTGGCAGCAGGAAGGATTCTGTACCTTTGCTGCCGTCTCTCCTCACCTTCTGCCCTGGCTTTGTGAAAGCACAAGAAAGAGGTCTCTCCAACTGCAATTTTAACACCAGTAATGGTATCAAATAAAATATGGGACGTTACATTATTTATTAGATTTTTTTTTTTTGTTAAGCCCTAAGTGTGTGTGATACCTTTATAAACTACTCGTGCTGGCCGGCTGGTCTGCCGGCGAAGCGGTGAGCTACCACTCATGATGCTAGTGACCTGGGTTTGGGAACGGACCGGGGTTGCTAGAGGGCCAGCCAGGGGGTAGATTAAGCAGCCTCCGCACACTCTCCACCCCGGGGGGGAGGAGGTGTCCCGAG
Organism: Neoceratodus forsteri; assembly: GCA_016271365.2. Taxonomy (NCBI): domain Eukaryota; kingdom Metazoa; phylum Chordata; order Ceratodontiformes; family Ceratodontidae; genus Neoceratodus; species Neoceratodus forsteri. The sequence continues at coordinate 610,274,535 of CM028135.1, forward strand.
TGCAGGGCTCCTGGGTGACCACAGGACATCTCGTCACCGGCAACCCAGCTAGAGACGGCAGATGGGAGTCATGCCAGACACATTGCGTGTTCCCGCTGCAGCGTCACTGCATGCCACGCCTCCCACAGTTATATGACAAGAACCCGCCGGCCTAGCTTGATGTCACCCACCTTGCGCCGCCACCACTGCATAGCTGGCCCAGGGCTGCTTGCCGAACACCAGATGTGGCGTCCAAAGGAATAAGGGGGAGCCCTTCAGGTTCCACCCTGGGGGGTAAGCCAGCTCTCGGTGTCACTGCTGATGGTGGATGCTCACGATGGTAGGGATGATGGAGAGTCATCCTGGCAAATAAAGCAAAGTAAGGAAAATAAAAAAAACTACTCAAGCTTTGGTCTCATGGTTTACATGGTATCACACACCTCAGATGTTTAAAAAAACTTGTACAGCTTCCCTTAAATTATTCTATAAATTATATTTAACTAGAAATTATATCAATTAAACTCTAAGATTAAAATACAGTTTAAGAGAATAAATAACAGATCTCCAGCAAATGAGACACTGGGTCACAAAGTCTAACAAGTACTTAAGCTTGTAAATCCAGTACAAAGGAAACATTCTAGCTCCTGAAAATAAAACTATGGCCAACCTGTATGATAGTAAACTGAACTTTCCTACCTTAATAATGTCAAATACTAAAAAAAAGGTTTTGCTGGCAGCAAGTATTTGGTACGCATCACTTAGATGAATATATTGGGGTTTTTATACACCTGCACTTTGCTTTATAGTGGGGGACCAGGTGCATCTTAATTAAGTTCTCTCTCAAAGAAAGCGGGCACATCATTCTGGAAACCTCAACAGAGGAACAAGCAAGAAAAAGTGGTTTCAAATAACTGAATGTCTGGTTTCCTAGCAACAAGAGTAGGCTGCTAAAAAAACCTAGGTTTAACAGAGTCCAGGCTGAAAATGTAAAAATAAACTACATATTGAGAGGTTAAGCCTCAAAATTAAAAATAAAAAAGGTCAAACATTGTTCAAAAAAAATGTGGCCTTCCAGAGACATATCAGCATAATATAAATCAAAAGGGGAGTTACAAAATGACAGCAAATGCAATAATGCCAAAACCAGTAATGTTACAACAGGCACTACAGCAATTCAGAAAACTGGATACTACAAAGCGGAGTACCTGCTATTGTTGAAAATAAATGAGGTTTGGGAAATCAAAGAAAAAACACAGTTCTAAGAAAAAACACAGTTCTAAGTCAAACTATGAAGTAAATAAGGGTTAAATTAGGGGAGAAAGTCATTAAATGGTGATTTGCATTATGGGTGTATGTGTGATTTTGTATTTCTTTGAAACTTGGCTTCCCGGCCAATGCCCTTTGGGGCAACCATTGCCTCAGTGCGTTCTTTGTCTTTTAGCTTGTTTTTTATTTTTATTGGGATCATCACAACATAACCCAGTTAGACCATCTTAGGGCAACTGGTTCATTCCATTGGGGATGTCATATAGAGGAGGTACATTGATGAGTCCTGGTAGGGCAAAACACATGTCTGTGTTTTCTGTTGGCACCCTTTGCAAACTGTGTGAGAGGCCTTTTGGCACCATGCATTTCTGCTTAAAGTTGAACCAGCATAATATTCTGTGGTAATTTGCATATGCATCCCATGATGCTTTTGCATTATGGGGGTATGTGTGATTTTGTATTGCTTTGAAACTTGGCTTCCCAGCCTATGCCCTTTGGGGTAACCATTGCCTCTTTCTCTGTCCATTAAGTATAGTTGCCTCAACTCCATCTGAAGGAGAGTAAAACAAGTACAATCCTGAAGGCCGCCCCGATGACTCAAGAGGTAGCTCACTGCACTTTCACGTGGAAAACCCAAGTTCTGGACTAAGGCCAAGGTCTCTGCTGTGTGGTGGCTCATAGTTGGAGTGCCATCGATCACTCCATTTCAGTGTCCTGTTTAAGACTAACGAGGCCATTTTACTGATACGCTCTAATAATCTTTGGCAAATGATAAATCACTTTATTTCAATCCTTCAACTTTGAATATTGATTTTTCATGGCCTGTAGTGTACTATTTTGGTACGGAATTCATTCATTTAATTGCAGCAACTCTGACTGTGCTCTTGTTTTTGTGCTGACTGACAATGTAAATGGGCCACGGTGGGAGGGAAAGGTTTGTTACTTACCAGTAACAAGCAAGTTTTCTTGAGGACCTTTATAGAGCTTTAATACATTGAACTCTAAGCCATCAGCATCAGGACCTCACAAGAAGGTTTACAATGATGGAGCCTCCAGCGTCAATGTGCCTACATTCATGTTAGTCGTGCTTATATAACATAGGGTGGCCCCATCCACTTCAGATTCCCTTGTCAGTGAACAAAGTTCTGAAAACATCTGCCAATGACAGGATTAGGACCACCCGCAATTATGCACAGAGAGGCAGAGGGAGCAATGCAAAGCCTGCCCACTGCATACTTAGTTGTGGCACTGACAGAAACAACAGACACAATATGTAGTGCCCACAATATGCCTCAGACAGGTCTGCCACATTGGGGGCACAGCAGGTGGAAAAAGGTATGGTTCTGTGGAGATCCTCTCAAAGATCTACTGTTATTGGGTACTGAGTGCATCTCCACAATACACCCTGTATTAGCAGTGTCAGTGGCTCAGCAGGTAGCACACTCGCCTCTGAGGCCGGGAGATCAGTAGGCTGTGGGTTCTATCCACACACCAGATACTTGGGTTAATATACCAATACTAACACTGTAGTGCAGCATGAAGGGGATGCTGCACTCCTGAGGTGCCGTCTTTTGGATGAAACGTTAAACAGAGGTCCCATCTGCTTGTTCTGGTGGTAGTTCAGGTGGATGTAAAAGATCCCATGGCACTTCTCGAAAACAGCAGGGGAATTTCCCCAGTCCAATGGCCAAATTCCTCCATTCATGAAAAATACCACCAACAGCTTAATCTGGTTCAAGGTCAGCTGGCATTCATCTGTATCCCCTCCCCCGGGTCGTGCCTGAAAATAGGCAGGATTTGTCTAGTGCACTTACCCGGTCAACAAAAACTAAATAAAAATAAAATAAATACACTGGACGACTACCAAGCAGTACCCACCCCAAAGGTTAGTGTGATAACAACAGGAATAACCCCTCAGGAAAGCAAACTTCGCACGACAGCAAGGCTAAACCTAGTTCAACCATGAGTGATCAGATCCAAACTGTAATACTTAATAAAAGTATGCACCCTGTACCAGGAAGCAACCTTGGAAATGCCAGAGGCTGAAACAGACCTGAAACAGATCACACAGGCTGCCATGCCCCTAGTGACATGTCCCAGAACAGTACTAGGGAGAAAGTACAGTTACGTAAGAACTTACCGTAACAGTAGATCTTCGAGAACAGCTCTTGCAGCAGGTTACACCATTAGGACTGAAGCCGGCAGGCGCCAGGACCCCATGGAAAAATTCTAGCTAGCTATCTTCAGCGGGGACCGGCCCCGACGTCGGTCCTGCCTCCGATGTCAGGCGTGTAGTACATAAGGGCGGTCCCACAGATTCCCCAGTTCTCCGCCAGAGACTCCGGCCGCAGGATGACATCAGAAGGGGAGACCGAGGATCCACCGTCAGAAGACAATAGAGGAGAAATCCCAATAAAGAGGAGCAGAACCATGCCTCCTCCAAGGGGAAGATTAGTAGGAGTACCTGCTGCAGAGCTGTTCTCGAGATCTACTGTTACGGTGAGTTCTTACGCAACTGTACTATCTTACTTCGAGATACAGCTCTTGCAGCAGGTTACACCATTAGGACTGATTCCCAAGCAGTAATGCTGCCAGAAGATCTGGGAGGAGGTAAAATGTAAGAAAAAACCTTCCAGGTCCTAACTTAGGACAGGAGACCCTGCAGCACCGCTAGGCCGAAACCGGCTCTCCGCCGAGAGGCGATAACCAGGCTATAATGCCTGATAAAGGTATGCACAGAACTCCAAGTGGCTGCAGCACAAATAGCAGAGATGGAGACGTTTTTAAGTGCTGCAAAGGAAGTAGCCATACCCCTGGTAGAATGACCCGATAGAACCCGGAGGGGCTTCACTTAATATCGTAACAGTATGAAATACACTGAATGAGCCAGCAGACAGGGTCTGTTTGGATACTGATTGGCCTATCATTCTCTGAGAGAAGGAAACAAAAAGCTGGTCAGAACTACGAGAGGTTTAGTTCTGTTGAGGTAATACCTCAGGCTGCGGTGAACATCCAGGGTGTGGAGCAAAGCCTCTCCTCTATTAGAATAACTCGGGAAATAGACCGGAAGGTCAATATCCTGGTTTAGAGTGAGTGCCGAAACCACCTTAGGCAGAAACTTAGGGTTCATCCTCAGGGATACTCTGTCCCGGTGGAAAACTAAATAAGGCTCTTTGCACATGAGAGCGTGAAGCTCAGAAATCCTTCTAGCTGAAGTAACAGCAACTAAAAATAACGTCTTCCACGACAGAAAACATAGCTCGCAATCCGCGGCAGGTTCAAAGGGAGGGAGCGTGAGCTGTTCCAGGACAAAGAGCAGATCCCATGGAGGCACCGGGTCCCTAATGGGAGGCCTAAGGTGTAACACCCCTCTAAGAAATTCTCGAGAGGCGTCTAATTGAGCAACAGTACGATGTCCCACCGGAAGGTGGTAGGCAGAAATAGCACAAAGGTGCACCTTAATAGAGGAGTAGGCTAGGCCCGAATGAAAAAGAGAGAGGAGATAATCCAAAATTACTCCCACAGGACAACCTAAAGGGGAAAGATCACGATCCCGTGACCATAAACAAAAACGGCGCCACTTCATGGCATACGTCGCATGCGTTGCCGGCTTTCTGGCTGCAGAAAGAACCTCTGCAACCTCTTGCGAGACCCCGTGACGCAAGATGGCTATGTCTCTAGGAGCCAAGCATGCAGGTTCAGAGAACGCAATCCGGATGGAAAATGAACCTTTCTCCTGAGACAGTAGGTGGGAGCTGAGCGGCAACGGGAGCGGGGGTTCCCGAGATAGCTGTACCAGCAAGGGGAACCAGATCTGTCTGGGCCAGAATGGGGCCACCAGAATCATTTGTGCATGCTCCCTGCGCAGCTTGAGAAGAACTCTTTGGATCAACGGGAAGGGAAGGAAAGCATAGAGGAATCTGTTCGCCCAGGAGAGGGACAACGCGTCTCGCCAGAAAACACCAGGCCCTGGATCTAGCGAGCAGAAATTGGGCAGTTTTGTGTTGGATGGGGATGCACAAGTCTAGCTCGAATTCCCCATCAAGGAACAGATCCTCTGCCACCTCCTGAAGAAGTTTCCACTTGTGGACTCTGGCCTGGGAGCGACTCAGGCCGTCTGCAATCGTGTTGTCCACCCCGGGAACGTGCACAGTGATCAGATTTGCGCCGTGACCGATTACCCAATCCCACACCCTCACGGCCTCCCTGCAAAGGGGGTAAGAGTGTGCGCCTCCTTGTTTGTTGAGGTAATACATCACCGCTGTGTTGTCTGTCTGAAGCAGGAGAGTGCACGGTGGGATTATCGACTGAAAAGCCTGCAGGGCGTAGAAGACCGCCCTCATCTCTAGAACACTGATATGGAGATGAGCCTCCAACGGGGTCCATGAACCCTGAGACTTGACCCCGTCCAGGTGTGCCCCCCACCCGAGACCTGAAGCGTCCGTGGTGAGGGTTACCTCCGGGGACGGCGCTACAAATGGGACGCCCTTGGAAAGTGACCCGCGGCTAGCCACCACTGCCAGTCGCGGATCACAGATTTCGTGATCCTGACCGGATGCTGCAAGTGGTCTTGCCTTTGGTCCCATTGCACCTTGAGCATCCACTGGGTTACCCGCATGTGGAGCCGTGCGAGAGGGACCGTAGGAATGGCTGCAGCCATGTGTCCGAGCAGACGAAGGACCGACCTGGCAGGTACGATCTTGTTCGATGACAAATCCCTTATGAGGGACCTGATGCGTTCTGCTCTGTCGCCCGGAAGAAAAGCTCTTCCCTGGACAGTGTCCAGAAAGGAAAATTACGTACCTACCGTAATTCTTGATCTTCTTGGACGAGTCTCCACCACTCATTCACACTAGTGGGACTAGCGCCGGAGGCACTAAGACCCATCGGGAGCAAACTTTTTGCTGGAGGGTCGGCGCGAGAGACGACGCCGCGAGCAGCGGCTCGAGCGGTAATGACCATCTCGGCGACGACCCTCCAACCGCCTCAGTACCTTTTTTACCAAGGAGGTGCAGCGCAACTAACGTAAAGAGTAAACCCAACATTAAAAAACGGACATAAGATAGTCCATGAGCCTGTACGATGAAGGGTCAGTAAAGAAGTCCTCAGGCCTAAAGATTTGAGGAGTGAAGACCAATACAGCGGTGAGCTCGGGGGATGGAGGGGTGGGTGTCGAATGGTAGGAGGACTCGTCCAAGAAGATCAAGAATTGCGGTAGGTAATGCACTTTTCCTATCTTCCTGGACATAAGTCTCCACCACTCATTCACACTAGTGGAGAGTACCAGTTGATAATCCCCAAAAGGGCGGCAGGAGAGCCAGAGCTCACGGTTCAAGATAGAAGCCATTAAGGATAGTTCTGCCGAATGCGGAATGTCGCCTAGCATGAACATCCAGTGCATAGTGCTTAACGAAGGTATGCACTGAGCTCCAGGTGGCGGCGTTGCATATATCTGCAATTGGAACATTGCGAATTTCCGCTAGGGATGCCGCGACCGCCCTAGTAGAGTGAGCGTACACTACCTTCTAATTTAACTTGAGCCATGGAATAGCAATGACGAAGGCATGCCACTAACCATGAAGAGATGCATCTAATAGCGACAGGTTGACCCAGCGGGTGTCGCTGAAAAGAAACGAACAGTTGCTGAGTCTTAGAATATCCTTGGTTCTATCTAAATAGAACCGCAAGGCTCTCTTAACATCCAAGGAATGAAGAGCTCGTTCCCCTTCATTTGGAAATTAGCTGGTAAGCGGAAGTACCAGAGGTTGGTTTAGATGGAATTCTGACACAACCTTGGGAAGAAATTTAGGATGAGTACGGAGAACTACCTTGTCTTTATGGAATACAGTATACGGAGGGTCCGTAACCAGGGCATGTATCTCAGAGACCCTGCGGGCTGAGGTAATGGCCACCAGGAAGGCAGTCTTCCAGGTAAGAAATTTTAGCTCACAGGTAGCTAAGGGTTCGAAAGGCTTCCGAGTGAGCATGTCCAGCACCAGGTTAATGTCCCAGGCTGCAACTGGACGCTTAACAGGGGTCTGGTATGGAGAATCCTCTAAGAAATCTCTTCACTATAGGTAACTGAGCCAGAGTTAAGGAAGAAACCGCTCATGGAACGCTGAGATGGCACTAAGGTGAACTTTAACTGTGGAGTACTGAAGACCTAAGTTTGACAGGTCCAAAAGATACTCCAGAACCTTGCCAGGAGGACAGGAAAAGGGATTCCAAGAGGATTTTGACACCAGAGAAAAACGTTTTCATTTGGAAGCGTAGCTGGTGGCTGGCTTCCGAGCAGCCAGAAGGATGTCTGAGACTCTACGAGAGACGTTGAACCCGATTCACTTCTATCTCTTCAGGAGCCAAGCATGAAGGTGAAGTGATTTCAGGTTGGGATGGACCAACGAACCCTGAGTCAAAAGACTGATTTGCAAAGGAAGTGGTCTCGAGAGGCTGCCAACATACTGTTGAGTAGAGGAAACCATAGTTGCCGAGGCCAGGAAGGAGCAATGAGAATCATCTTGGTCCCCTGAGACTCGAACTTGAGGAGTACTCTCTGGATTAGAGGAAGTGGAAAGGCGAAGAAAGCGCTTTGTCCACCGCAGCCTGAACGCATCCTGACAGAAAATGCCAGGCCCTGGATTTCTGGAGCAGAAGAGAGGCAGTTTTATGCTGAGTGGGGATGCAAAAGGTCCAGGTCTGGAGTCCCCACTCTTTGAACAGGGACCGAGCTACGGCTGGATCGAGACCACTCGTGAGGGTCTGCCTCCGCTTCTGCTGAGGTGATCTGCTAGGTCGCTTTGTATACCCGCAGACAAACCGCTTGAATCAGAGACTTGTGCTCCAAGCACCACTCCCACACCCTCATTGCTTCCTGCAAAGGGATAAGAATGAGCACGCCTGCTTGTTGATGTAATACATCACTGCTTTGTTGTCCGCTTGAAGGAGAATGTTCTTGTGACAAAGGACATCCTTCAGAGCTCGGATTGCATAGAGGACCGCTCTCATCTCCAGGACATTTATGTGGAGATGAGTTTCAACTGAGTCCATACACCTTGAGTGTGGAGGGAGAGACAGTGAGCTCCCATCCCATTAGCGGCGCGTCTGTGGTGATGGAGATCTGATGATCCGGGGAGCAAAGGGAATCCTTCCAGGAGATTGCTTTCTGAGATCACCAGTGAGAGACCTTCAAGGGCTCCGTCACCTTGATGGGATAAGACTGGGGTGAGAGGTCGGGGACCACTGAGTGGAGAGCATCCATTGGGTGGTTCTCATGTGCAGTCGGGCCAGAGGGACAGTGAAGACCGAGGACGCCATGAGACCCAACATGCGTTGCATCGAGAGAACTGTAACCGATTGGTTCTCCCTGATGTAACGGGCCATTCTGGGATGTCGAATCTTCTGTCCTCTGGAAGGAAAGCCTTCGCTGAAGAGGTGTCTAGAAGCGTCCCTATGAAAAGGAGCCTCTGGGAGGGTTGCAGTTGAGATTTTTTCAAATTCAGCAGAACTCCCATGGACGTGAGAAGACGAGAAGTCGTTTGCACGGCTTCCAAAGTCCCTTGGACGGAAGGGCTTGCTAGAAGCCAATCGTCCAGGTAGGGAAACACTCGGAGTCCGACTTTCCTGAGATGTGCCGCGAGAACTGCACAACACTTTGTAAAAACTCGCGGCGCCGAGGATAGCCCAAAGGGCAGGACTCTGAACTGATAATGCTGACCCAAAGCTACAAACCTGAGGAACTTGCGGTGGGTCGGGGGACGAGGATATGCTGGTAAGCATCCTGCATATCCAGAGAGGCCAGCCAGTCGTGCTGATGCAGCAAGGGTAACAGGGTACCTAGGGAAATCATCTTGAATTTCTCCCTTGGGAGGAATTTGTTTAACTTTCTGAGGTCTAGAATGGGGCGCATCCCCCCAGATTTCTTTGGAACCAGAAAGTAATGGGAGTAGAACCCTGTGTTTCGCAGATGCGGGGGCACCAGTTCTATTGCCCTGTTGTTCAGAAGGCCCTGGATCTCCGCGGTGAGGAGGTCTGACTGAGAGGCCGACAACCTGGGTTGTCGTCTGGGAGGACAATTCGGGGGGGTTTCCAAGAAATTGAGAGAATAACCCTCGCAAATTATCCGAAGGACCCATTTGTCCGAAGTTATGGACTTCCACTGGTTGTAGAAGTACATCAGACGACCTCCCCACGGAGGAGAAAGTTCCACCTCGGGCAGAGTGGATGGAACTTGGGCCAACGACTCATAAGGTAGCGCTGGGAGCTTTAGGCCCCTGCGCTTTCTGCTGCGTCTTCTTTTGAGGTTGGGCAGGTTGGCTTTTATGGAAGCTTCCCCTGCCTCTGCCTCGAAAGGACTGACGACTATGAAACTGACGTCTGTTCACATGCCCCCGAGAGGGGGCAGGCGGAGGTCTGGCCAACTTAATGGCCGATCTAGTCTTCTGAGTGGCCTCTAAGGCTTGCTCCACCTGAGGGGCCAAAAGAAAGGAGCTATCAAAAGCAAGCATGCCATCACCTGCTACTGAGCATCATTCGTGAAGCCAGAAGTACGCCAGGAATGGCGCCCGAGTACAAATCCTCGCGGCTGCTGGCGAGAAGCAGTGTCGAGCGTCCATGGCGGCTTTGACCTGTTGGTTATTGGACTCAATACCTCTAATAACGGTCAGAAGAAGCTCTGACTTGGAATCCGAATCTGGAAGAGCTTCAACCATTCTTTCATAGAGTGCCACAGGATATACTCATACTGAGAAAAATAGCCTTGATAACTTTGTCATACATACTTAGAGTGGAGGCAGCAAAGACTCTCTTACCTAATGTATCAATCTTTACGAGACTCTCTTGTTATTAGGTCGAGCTGTAGTAGTTTGAGGAAGAGCGACCTTGTCATTCTCTGCCAGGACTACAATAGGATCCGCAGGCTTGGGATGCCAAAATGTGACGATCCTTGGGAGCTGAATATTTTTTATCAATGGATTTAGCCACTGAGGAATAAGAGCAGGATTATTCCATACCATTTGAGACAGTGTCTCGAGGAGGAAGGCTGGATCGGAGGTGATCAAACGTGGGGATACTCCGAGCATGAAAGATACTGGAGTCTTAATATCTTCCCAGGATCGATGTCTGTAGTCTGGAGAGAAAGAGTGGATCCCAGGTTCTTCAACAGAGACTTAAAGGACAGGTCCTGACCACAGGCTCTGTAGCAAAGAAAGATCCTGTTTCCTCCACTTCATCACCCAACCGAAGGTCTGGTCAGGAGCTCCAACATCATCTCCTGATGGTCCAGAAGGACTGTTTGGACAGGAAGGAGTGAAAATTTAGAGAGGAAGGAAAAAGGGAGATCCCGGCTGCCGCCAGACGGCAAAACGGGCCAGACGGGTAATTTAGGAGTAAGACGTACCGGCGAGGGGTACGCGGGTTCTGCAGCGCCCGCGGTAAAGCCAGAGACGAATGCCGCGACGGGCGCCGACGACGCGCCGCGATGGGCGTCATGTGGACGACGCCGCTAACGGCACCGCTGTGGACGACGCCGCGAACGGCACCGCTGACGATACAACGCCAACGCCTATCCAACGTGGCACCACCGGGCGCGCTGACCCCGCGGGCGCCACGGACGCGCCTGCAAGACCCAGCGTGCACCAAAACGGCGCCGACAAGCCAACAGACCCCGCCAAGGCGCCGGAAAAGCCCCAGGAACCTGGAAAGCTAGAGAAGGAAAAACCAGGAGATAAGGGCATCGGTGAGGCCCCGCAACCGCAGCCATGTGAGGGGGAACACTTGAAGCACGGGAGTCGCTACCGAAGAAGGCGCCACGCGACTAGGAAGGTCCAACCGCCTACCTGATCGCCGGAGGGGCCCGAGGCTCCGAGGCAACCGAGCCAGGCAGAAGAACCAACCTCCGAGCCCATTGCTCCATAAGAGCGCCCACTGATGAAACTGCTCATCTGGAGTCCTACCTATAGGCGGGAGGGACTCCGATGTCGAGGACCACGACACGGAAGTTCGACTACCAAGAAGGAGACCGCAACTAGCAACGATAACCGAAGCCGCCGACGCCGAGACATACCAGAGGGCTACCTCGAGTGATGCTCTTTCTTTGACCTTGTGGGGTCAAGAAGAGCTCGAGGTCAACGCGCGAATGCGACCGCTTATTTTATGCCGGCGGGGACCGCCATCCCCGGCATCGGACTGACTCGCTGGTCGGAACCCCGCTGGAGGAGAAGGAGGCTGACCGACCCACGCCCGGCTGACTGAACAGCTTTCAATGGGTCTCCCACTCGCCACCTGACTCATGCTCATGGTCGACTCCGCCCAGTAGGCCGAGACTTCTTCATGTAAAATTTAAATATTAGAAAAATTTAACTGAAAATAGAATAAAATTAAGCAATACTATTTATCGTGATAAAGTTACAAAAAACAAACTGAAAACTATCGCTAGTTTGAAGTTTGACTCCGACAGTGACGACGTCGTCACTGAAGCGCACTCGATCAGCGGAAAAAAGGAACTGGCGGTTGAGGGTGCGTCGCCGAGATGGTCATTACGCTCGAGCCGCTGCTCATGGGCGCCCGTGTCTCGCTGGGCGCGCCTCTCTCGCCGACCCTCCAGCAAAAGTTTGCTCCCGATGGGTCTTAGTGCCTCCGGCGCTAGTCCCACTAGTGTGAATGAGTGGTGGAGACTTATGTCCAGAAAGATCTGAGCCTATAAATTGCAGTTTCTGCGACGGTACCAAGAGAGACTTCTCGTAATTTATGAGAATGCCCAGAGACTGGAACAAGTCTTGAGTGCTCTGGACCGCAAGCAACAACGCCTCTCTGGAGGCGGCCATGAGAAGCCAGTCGAGGTACGGGAACACATAGTGGCCCTGTCTCCTTAGAGATGCTGCATGACTGCCATGCACTTGGTAAAGACCCTTGGTGCAGATGACAGTCCGAACGGAAGAGCTCGGAACTGAAAATGGTGTTTGAGGAACTCAAGCGCAGGGAACCTCTGGTGCGCTCTGAGCTATGGGGATATGCAGGTCTGGCCCTAGCATGTCTAGGACGCCAGAAAGCTGCTTGTTTCAGCATGGGAATAAGGCCGGAAGAATCACCATGCGGAATCTTTTGTAGGCGATCGACATGTTGAGGTCGCTGAGGTCCAGAATTGGACGGAGGTCCCCTGATTTCTTGGGAACCAGGAAGAAGTGAGAATAATATCCCTGTCCTCTCTGGTTCCCCGGGACGTACTCTATCGCCCGCTTTTTTAGGAGCGCAAGTACGTCTTGCCAAATTAAGTTTCTGTGCTGACCGGATACCGGGAGAGCAGAGGAGGCCTCGGTGGCCTCTGCGAACTCTATAAAGTGGCCAAGACTGACCAACTGCAGAACCCACCTGTCGGTGGTGATAGCCTGCCATCCCGGCAGGAAGTTCGCATGGCGACCCCCGACCATAATTTCCCGTTGATCCTGAGGGGCGGGGGCCGGAAAGGAGTCAGGCTGTGGCGGCAGATGGGCCAGTTGGCTGGGTCGGCCTAGGGGGGCGCTGACCTCAACTAGCGGGCTGTTTACCTTGGGTTCTACGGAAACCAGAGCCCCTCTGGTGTGTAGCGGAGCGGGGCTGCTGCCTCTGTGTCCGCCCACGAAAACGGCTTTGGTTCCTACGAAAGGAACCAAGCCCTCGTCGGTACATGGCCTGACCGACCTCACCGCTTCTTCCTGCCTCTTGAAGTTTGGTAATAATCTCTCAGAAGGATTACCAAATAAAACATCTCCCTCGAAGGGGCGCCCATAATGTTCTTTCTGGACGTCCGGGGTAAAGCCGAGACGCGAGGCCAGGAGTGTCTCCGGAGGCAAACGCCGGAAGCTGCTGCTCGGCCGATGAGTCCGCTGGAATCGTGACGCTGCTCGGCTAATTTGGTCCCCACGTCCTGAACCTCGCGGAGGAGGGAGCATCTCCTCCTTCTGATCACCTTCGGGTAGTTTCAGCTACCTCCAAACCCTGTTCCCGCAGAGCGTTCTGAAACTGAACCATGTGGGTCAAGTAATTAAGGATCTGATGGCGCGAGATAGCGGAAGCACACGTCGCCTGCCCAGAGAGTCCAATTGCTTGATTCTGGATCCGTGGCAGGGTGCTCAGATGCTGCGCTTCTGTGACCGTCATGTGAGGCTGTGATGACCAGAGAGTCGGCCTGAGGCTGCTGCGTCAGATACTGGTCCTCCTTAGGAGCCTTGTATAGACGGTCAGCTTCTTCGCACCGCCGAGTGATGTGGGACGCCCACGCAGCATTGGTGACGCCCACCAAAGTGTCCACTAAGGGTGGCACCACCACAGGCTTGGGTCCTTTGCCGAAGATACTTGGCAAGCGTGACCTTCGGGTCTAATTCTTCCGCATCCCACCCCATGTTCTCCTGGATATGACGCATGATATCCATGAATGAGGGGTCATCCGGAGGAGACCTTGGCGTCTCACGTGGGTCCGGAGAAGGGATGGAGAAAGGAGATGGGATCTAGAGGAGGTGTAAACTGATCCCGTGTCCTCCGTCTGACGGGCGAACATCGGTGTCCCTGGACCTCTTGGGGCTGGGTGATCCAGAAGAAGATCTTGACGGAGGTCCTCTTTTCTGACCGTCCCTGGGAGAGGATCTGGGCTCCGGGAAGTTAGCGCCTGCCGACCCAGGGCTGACGGGCGGAGGAGGGAGGAGGAGGAGGAGAAGTGGGCACCACATCCCTCTTAATGGTGTCCCACCAATACGTGAAGAGGTCCTTCAATTCCACTAAAGAAAGTCCCGACGACGGGCCCACAGGGGCCTCGGGCGGCGGCAAGGGAGCCCTGGGAGACTGCACGAGGCTGGGGTCGCCCGTCTGGTCCTCGGGCTGCGTCAGGTCTTCCTCCGTCAGCGACTCCTGCCCGACGACGGTTGGAGGCGCAGGAGTCCTCTTCTCATGCAGGACGGACGTCGGCCCCCCAACCGACGTCCGCTGGGAAGGCTTAGCTGACGACGGTTCCGAGGAGGAGTGACGGACGGCCGACACAGGTCGAGCCGGCGTCGGGTCTACCGGCCTCTTCAGAGGAGTAAGTTCCAACGTCTTGCGGGGTGGAACAGAAGACGACCGGACGTCGGGTGCCGAAGGGCGGGAACCCGACCTATGGTGGTGGTGGTGGCGCTCCCCGGACTTTGCCGAGGCCTTGGAGGCGGAGGACGATGACGGCCTGGCGGGAAGGGCCTGAGAAGAGTGAGAGGCAGGAACCACAGCCGGGGGAAGAGAAGAGGCCCTGGATGGAGAGCGGTCGGACTTTGATCCGGAGCTGCGGGACTCGGAGGCCCTGGTCGGGGAACGGGAAGAGGCCTTCTCCCTTCTCTTCTTTTCTGCATGTTTGTGGGATTTTGAAGATTCCCCTTTGGAGGACATGGCTCTTAATTTCTCCTCCAGCAAGAACGCCTGAAGAGCCTTCTGACGCCGGATCCTTGTTTGGCTATTGAACCCTTGGCAGAAAGAGCAGGCCCGGGTATCGTGATCTGGGCCCAGGCATCTGACGCAGGCCGTGTGGGGGTCCTTGAAGGGGATCTGCTTCCACAAGCACACTTGATGGATGACCGGAGGTCGGAGAGGACATCAGCGGTAATATCTTAGAAAAGAGGAGAATTCCGTGAGAGCTCTGTAACCACCGTCGCGCTAGACTAAGACCGGAGGTCGAGGGCATGCAAGTCGGCGGCGGGGAAAGAACTGGGAAATCTGTGCGGATCCGCCCTTATGTACCACGCCTGACGCCGGAGGCGGGACCGACGTCGTGGGGTGGTCCCCGCTGAAGACAGCTAGCTAGAATTTTTCCGTGGGGTCCTGGCGCCTGCCGGCTTCAGTCCTAATGGTGTAACCTGCTGCAAGAGCTGTATCTCGAAGTAAGATCCTACCCTACCTGCCTGTAGCAGAACAGGATACAACAGAAAATCCACTTGTAGAGGCACTGTTTGGAAACAGGTTTGCCTCTAGTGCCTGGGGCAAAGTATACAAGCAGCTGGGAGGAATGGTACAGTCCCTGGTGTGGTCCAAATAGTACTGAAGGGACATCTAAAGAATACAACAGCACCACCTCCCCCTTGGGTTCTGAGGGAGTGGTAAGATGACGGGTATATCAACAGGCTGGTTCAATGTGAAATCAGATACAGGCTTTGGCAGGAACTTAAGGTGAGTGCACAATGCCACCCCATCTCTGTTAAAAAAAAAAAGGAAAACAGAGAGTGATTCACGAACCAAGGCCTGCAGTTCAGACAAACATCTGGCCAAAGTAATAGCCACAGGGAATAAAGCTTTTTCAAGCAAGGTACTTCAACTCACTAGAAGCTATGGGCTCAAAAGGGGCTTCTCTCAGTGACTCAAGCACAAGGTTCAGATCCATAACAGGAACAGGTCTGTGGACCAGCAAGGTCACATGCATCAGACCATTAAGAAACCTGTGGGCCCCATCTAGCTGAGCCAAGTTTTACCCCAAAAGGAGCATGACAAACCGAAACAGCTTAAAGGTGAACCTTCACGGAGTGCTGCAGCCCTAGTCAAGAGTCAAAAGATAGCCCAGTGCCCGCTGCACAGGATATGTGAAGGCATCCAGAGATGCACCTGGCACACAGTAAGCCTCTTTCACCTCAAGAAGTATGTGTGCCTGGTGAAATGCTGTCTCACAGCAAGCATAACAGCAGAGACTTCAGCTGAAACTCCAAACCAAGTGACCTCTACATCCTCACAAGCCAAGCATGGAACCACAGGGATGGGAGCTCCAAATGCAGTAGCGTGTTATGTGCCAGAAGAAAAAAATACACCCTATAGTAATAATGTTTGTTGTAGAAAGTATGTCTGAGTGTCATAAAATTTGCATCAACTCAACCCTGAGGTTTTGCCTAGGAAATTGAACTTCAAATGCTGCAGTGGGGTCACACTCCACCAGACTCCCCAACAGCACATTACCAGTTGAAGCGCTAAAGAGAGCAGTGACCATCCAACTAATCTATGGCATGTATTGAGCAATGTAAATGTAATAAGAAAAACAGTAAAATGGCCAAGTCTGAATGAAAATATGCTAAACACAGTTTTTAAATGCTCAAGTAAAAAAAATTAAAAAAGGAACACATTTAAACTGTATTATCCTCAAGAACCCTTTCTATGCAGGTTCTAGAAGGGGAGGTAGGGAGGTCTTGCATGACTCACAAATATACTCTCCATATACCCTCATTATTACGATTAGTAATTTTTTTCCTTTACCAACAGCAGCATATTTGAGATGTCGTACAATTTGCAGACTCCAAGCAATACTTAGGAGACAAGGTCTAGAATCTATTTAAGAAAAATGTTCATAAGCACAGAAATACCAAAAAGCTGGAATCCCTTCCAGCTTGGAAGCCCAGACAGCAGTGAAAAGTGAAGGTGTGTACAGCTGACTATGTGGCTGCTTTGCACACCTATAGCAAGTGTATACCTCTTATTGCTGCTACTGTGGCAGATGCAGCTCTAGTGGAATGTGCCCTTAACCCTCCTGGTGACTACCAACCTTTAAAAATGCCTATGAATTTTCTTTCTTTTTTTGATATTTAGTTCAGATTTACAGCAAAATAATTTTTTTCAGAAAAATAACATTGGTATTCATGTATTATTGTAGTCCTGGCACTGCAACACAAAAATAAATACATCCATTCAAATCAACCCCAAGTCTTCTTTGTGTTTGCATGAGAGCTGTGCCTCATGCACAATTCCACCTGAGGAATCCATGTGAAATGTCAGTTTCACATCCAAAATGGTTTTCAGAATTTCTGTTTTAATCACATGGAAGCCTTTCTACATATGCAATCCATACTTTGTGGTTTGCAGAAAGTGAATCCGTGGTTTACATATAGTGCAGCATGTGAATTCCCATTTAACATTTCGCTTTCAGAATCACGCTTCCAATGGAATGTGAAAATTCCACACAGCTCTAGTATGCATTTGAAGGAGTCAGAAGGGAAACTGTTCCATTATTTTAGCAAAGAACAATGATACAGGTCCACTAACTATATTATACAATATGATAAAGTGGCTACTAGATCAGCTCCAACATGTTATGGTCTAACCACTTCAGACATCAGAGTAGTGGCATACACTCTTATGCCACTTTTTCATGTGTGCAAGTTAGTTCTTCTAAAACAGTTCTTCTGGTTTACATTGCTAATAGAACAATGCTATTTGCTCCTTGTACCTTTTTCCATGGTGTGCCTGTGCATTTGGACCCGTTTACCACAGAGCCGAACAATAATCTTTATCACCATCAATTGTATTTTTTATAGCGCCCATTCCGAGGGATCACGGCACTACACAAAAAAATTAAAATGTACCATATGATATAAAACCACAATATACAGAACAAATAAGGACTCCTCCAGTTGCTACACAAATATTAAAATGTACCCTCCAAACCCAAGTAAGCAGAAAAATAAATGTACCCTCAAGAGCCAGGGAGAACAGATGGGTCCCTTTAACAACCTCCATTGAGGAGAACGGACATTTATTTATTTCAAAAGTTTTACCAGGAAAATTATACTGAGCTGGTATCAGCCAGTTTCCAGCTGTGTCCTGGTGTACAGTAACTGTGATGGTGGAGAGTTTCACAGGTGCAGGGCAGCCACAAAGAAGAAACTGTCACCTGAAGACTTCAAGTTAGTGTGTGGAACTACTAGGATTCTCCCCGGTGGAGTGAAGAGGATGATGAATACAGGAGGTCTTTATGTAGTCAGGACCCAACCCATAGCAGGGGCTTGACTATTCAAGCAAATCTTGAAAGAGGTGGCAAGCATTCTATTTAAAGGAAATGTTTAGGATAACTAGCACCAAGTTCAGTGCTTTCTCCAAAAACACAGCAAGTTCCCTTAACACTGCACCAGTGATCCTTCGATATTTTACGTTCCTTGCCATTACTGTGGAAATGGATCATAATTTAGCCCAGAGGAGGTGGTCAGCCCACCCATTCCACTTTCCTGTGTGCCACCCATGTGCTCAGATATTTTGTGGTGGCTGACCAGGTAGAGAACTGAAGCATGCTCCCCAGAAGTGAATGGGGCCATTTTTCCTTAACATTTTGTTTTCATCCTTTGTTTCTCTATCTTCGATCTGCAGGCCTTCCTTCCTCCTGAAGGCACCTCCAGCCCTGTCACCAAACTCCTCTACAGGTGTCTGTTGTTCAAGTCTCCCTGCTGGCAAACTTCAGCCCCATCACCCACCTTCTCCAGAACACATCTCACCATTTACTCAGGACCAACGCTTGGTGAGTGAGCACTCCAGTCAGTTGTGCAAACTGCGCCTACCAGGGTGTAGACATCATCCTACAGGCTGGGGGGGGGGGGTTCCTCTCTTTTCTCCCTGAGGACTGCTAGCAAGCGATGACATGGGTGTGTGCACATGGAGATCCATACGCATGCTATCAGCATCCGAAGAATGCCTTCCCCAAGTGTGCGCATTCCTGCTTGTACTGCTACTCGACTTCCATTAGGCAGCATGCATTCAGCAGGATGCTTCACCCCCCCCCCAAGGGTGGAGAGTTGTCCATGCGATGCTCAATCATCCTTCCCTCTGCCAGACCCTAAGTGACCTGTGTCTGTTCTCAAATCCAAGTCGCCTGTGAAGCGAGCTGCAGCACTATCACTATGCTACCAGGCTTGCTCTGACATTGAACTTCTCCTGTACTGTTTATTCACCACATACCCAGGACCACTAAAGTGGTGGGTAGCCTGCTATGTTGTTCATGCATGGGCCTGCGGAGGGTGCCAGCATCAACTCCTTGACAGACCTTTCCCCCCTTCCTTTTCTCCAGAGGGTGCCGAAATGCAATGACATGCATGACGGTGTGCGATGTCTGGTGGCAGTCCCTTCCGCCGCAATGTGCGGATACTGCGTTACCACCTGACCTCCACCAGGTAGCAGTCAAGCAGCAGGATGCAGCACCCCACCCCACCCCCGAAGAGGAGAGCTGTGTCTGGGATGCTCAATCCTCCCGAGTTTGTTCCTGAACTTGGGTCACCAGCAGAGAGTGTTACAGCAATACCGCTATGCTGGGCCAGCTTTTCCTTAGCATTTTTTAATATGTTAAAAAGCCATTTAGTATAAATCAAAACTACTGCTCAACTAGCAGGGGCCTTGTCATTTCTGTAATGGTCTTGGTTTATACTAAATGGTGGTCTAACATATTACAAAAAAGCAAATACCCACAGTCTTACATGGAACACACTGCCATGCTCCCCTTGGTCAGACATCATAAAACATCAGAGCATCGGGCAGCACACCGAGAAGTGGAAGAAATCAACATGACGCCTCCTTGTGCTAAATCACAATCCCTTCTCTAAGGGCAATGAATATAAAATTATGATGCGTTCTGCAAAGTTACTGGAGTTTGCTGTGTATCTGGACAGTTTAAAAGCACCAAAATTGGTACTAGTTATATATTTTTTTTTATATATATCAAAATTAACGCACCTTAAAACAGCTCTGCATTAAGGTGGCAAAACCTTTAATCTGATTTGTAAAGTTTTACCTGATAAGGTGTTCCAGCTGGTAAAATGATACTGTCACCAAGGAACTGAACAACAGTCACGCCCTTCACCCCGTAGTCTTCCAAAAGTCTTTGGCGGAGCTTCTTGTTCAGGTACCAGCTCTGGTCTCGGAGCGGATCATGTTCTGGGGGTACCTCTAAGCCCTCTTCTTTTGCAACCTGTAATACATAAGCAAAAAATCAAGATTATAAAATATCTCTGTGCATGTGTTTGTTTGTGTGTGTGGGTGTACATGCACATTAAATTGTGCCTACATGTCTGTGTCTTGAGTGAATGCATGTGTTAAGTGTGTGTGTACTGCTTCTACCCAGATACCTTTTTGCAAATCAGGCCCAGTATGCTTTGATGAAATCACAATATGCGTTCAAATCTCTATTATACTTCATGCCAGTGCCTTCAGGTCTCGCTCAGTTTTAAAGCACAAGGACCGAACCAACCATCTCATTGAGAACCCAACTTGATTACAACTGAAGCACACTAAAAAAAAAATCCTCATACTCTCAACGTTGGTCTTTAAAGGGATACAGTCAGTACTAAAAGCCCTACACCCAAATGTGGGGCTGGTACCAATTTGCACTTGGTGTGCAGAAATATTTTTCTTACTATTTACCGCAGTACAGTAGATTTTATCAGACTGATTCTACTGACTTTCAAGATGACATTTTCTGTAGCTGCAAATCACAGAATCCCCTGCAGTGGACATCAGAGGACGACTGCAGCAGTGGGAGATTCAACAGCCTGCAGTGTACGTTAGAGGTTTTGTAAAACTCTTACCTTTTGTTTGCTGGTTCTGCTGTCCTCCATGGGCTAAGTACAGTCACAGAGCACTGTACTTACCCCAAGGAGAATAGCAGGACTGGCAAATATCTAATCGGAGGTTTTAAAAGCTCTACCGTGCACTATAGGCTACTGAATCTCTCACTGCTGCAGCGGATCTGTAGTTTCAGAAAATGTCAATTTGCAAGTAACTGAATCAGTCTGATACAATTTATTGTGCTGCAGCAAACATTAAGTAATAAAAAACAAACAAACATGTTTTTGCACACAAAGTACAAACTGGGACCAGCCCCACACTTGGGTGTGGGGTTCTTAGTGCTGATTGTTCCCTTTAAAATGGGACATTACTTTGAAAATTGCAGCCAGTATGGTTTTAAAACAACATTTCAAAATGTGCTTGGGGAGTAGCTCTCTATCTTTTCAGTGACTTCAAATTGCCAAAAGTATAAAATCAATAAAAAAAAAATAAACAGTCGGTAGAAAGCTATTATCATTTCCAAAGCAACAAAAGGAATAACAGAATGATAAAGTAATAAAAAGTAAACCTTCTGCAGAAGTTCCTTTATCTTGTCAGCATCTTTTGAAGAATAGACGTGCCACAAAGCACCTGGAATCTCATTGGAGTCCTTTAGCCGTTTCCTCATCAGATCATCTATGTCTTCTTCTTCAAGTTTCTTTAATACACCTACAAAAGTTCAAATAAAACGGAAATCTAGTAAGAAGAGAATTAAGACTGCATATTGTTTTTTTTATCACAACCTTTGTAGTCATATTATTACCATTCTATTACCTGCATAATTGGAGTAGAATACTGACTGAACTACAGAACTACAGTGGCGTGAAAAAGTATTTGCCCCCTTCCTGATTTTCTCTATTATTGCATATTTGTCACACTGGATGTTTTCAGGTCTTTAGACAAAATATAATATTAGATAAAGGGAACCTGAGTGAACAAATAACACCTTTTTTTTTTTACTTATTTCATTTATTTAATGAAAAAAGTTAACCAACACCAACTGGCACTGTGTGAAAAAGTAATTGCCCCCTAGTTAAATCAACCCAATTAAAGGGATAATTAGAGTCAGCTGATTGAACACAGCCAGGCTTGATTGCAGCCAGCCCTGCTGAATATAAACCTCACTTATTTTGGCCCTTACCATCAGAGTCACGTTGCCAGCACAAAGATTCAACAAGCACATTATGCCATGATCAAAGGAAGTTCCTGAAAAGATCAGAAAAAAATTTGTTGCCCTCTATCAGTCTGGAAAGGGTTACAAAGCTATTTCTAAGGCTCTGGGACTCCATCGAACCACAGTGAGATCCATAACCTCCAAATGGAGAACACTTGGAACAGTAGTGAACCTTCCCAGGAGTGGGCAGCCTGCCAAAATTACTCCAAGGCGTGTAAAATCATCCAAGAAGTGTCAAGGATCCTAAAACAACATCCAAAGAACTGCAGGCTACTCTTGCCTCAGCTAAGGTCAGTGTTCATGACTCCACAATCAGAAAGAGACTGGGCAAAATGGGCTTCATGTGAGAGTAGCAAGCGGAAACCACTGCTAACCAAGAAGAACATAAATGCTCGTCTCTCATTTGCCAAGAAGCACCTGGATGATCCACAAGCCTTTTGGGAAAATGTTCTATGGACAGATGAGTCCAAAGTGGAACTTTCTGGACAACATGGATCCCATAATGTCTTGCGTAAAGCAAACACAGCATTCCACAGTAAGAACACCATACCAACAGTCAAACATGGTGATGGTAGTGTGATGGTGTGGGGATGCTTGTTGACTAAGGACCTGGATGACTTGCCATAATTAAAGGAACCATGAATTCTGCTCTGTATCAGAAAATTCTAAGGAGAATGTCCAGTCATCCTTCCATCAGCTGAAGCTGAAGCGTAGAGGTCATGCAGCAAGACAATGATCCAAACACAAAAGCAAGTCCACATCAGAATGGCTAAAAAAGAAGTAAAATTAAAGTTTTGGAGTGGCCTAGTCAAAGTCCAGACTTAAACCCAATAGAGATGCTGTGGCAGGACCTGAAACGCAGTTCATGCTCGAAACCTACCAAATGTTACTGAATTAAAGCAGTTCTGGCGAGGAAGAGTGGGTTAAAATTCCTCCACAGCGATGTGAAAGACTGTTATTGAATTATAGGAAGTGTTTGGTTGCAGTCATTGCAGCTAAATGTGGCATAACCAGTTATTAAGTGTAAGGGGCAATTACTTTTCACACAGTGCCAGTTGGTGTTTTAACTTTTTTCATTAAATAAGTGAAATAAAAAAAAAAAACAAGTGTTATTTGTTCACTCAGGTTCCCTTTATCTAATATTACATTTTCTCTAAAGACCTGAAAACATCCAGTGTGACAAATATGCAATAATAGAGAAAATCAGGAAGGGGGCAAATACTTTTTCACGCCACTGTATTTTTTCAACCTGCTAATGTGAACTTACTGGAATTTATAACACAATATCATATTATTGCAATTATTCTGCAGTACATTGTTGCACTTGTTAATAGGTATACAGAGCCAGCACAGTTGTTCTTCATACTAACCTGCAATTGTGATAAATACGAAAGTTACTTATTTGTAATTCTTGATCTGCTACATGGGTATCTCCACAGAGGTATGTATGATTTTTGGCCTTAGTACGTGAGGCACTAGGACCCTGTGAGGAAAAAGAATTTTGGGACACACCAAATCATGTATTTGATGTGGCTGAAGTCTAAATGTCTCAGTTTCTTTTGCCACTGGATGGAGCACAGAAAAAGTGAAAACACAACTCCAAGACTAAAATAAACTGAAAAGCACAGCTTAGATGACATGAGAAGAGCTCAGGCAAATAACAGCTCCCAAAACATGGCCTCCATTAAAGACATGGCAACTCTTATCTACCCAGATACAAAATCTTGAAACAGATCAAGAAATGGCTAGTACAATACTGATAATAAGACTTCCATCTGGGAGAAGGAGGAAGGCTCATGAGTGGCTGTATGTAGGGGATGCTCTTGAAGATCAAAGGCTTATTTTTAATGGTAGCAGCTGCTGAAATGCAGAGTCCCGCACTCAGGGTAGGTCTGAATTAAATTACCTCTTCTTGAGTTTGGAAGGCTTCAGTAGTTCCCTACCTAAGGGATTAATCCCAAGCTTCTTCTCCCACTTATCCATTATCCTAGAGGGCATCATGAGCAGTATCATGCTTTCTTTTGCCGGAAGAGCAAAACTTGAGGTTTCTTACTTTACATCTCCAACACTGACATAGCATTCAGGCTGCTAGTCTGAAACTAGGCCTGGCACAGGTATATCAACCAAATGTAGTAAAGACCTGGCACGGCTGCATCAATCAAATACAATAATAATTTTTTAGTATGAAAAAGAAAGTCTAGCCCTAATTAAATAAAACAAATATAAAAAGTCACATCATCAGAACTCAATTACACAACATTCCAAAAAACTTTAAATATCACGCCATTTAGTTTAAAAAAATATTTTGCCCACAAAGGATTCTATCTCTTCTGTGTCTGGTGGCAGCTCATCAGCCCTGTGCCTGCTTCCCTAAGTCAGCCACCATCTCTCTCAGGATTCACCTGGTCTCAGATTCCCTCACAAATCCCACCTCGTGGCAAGGCCGTAGGGCTGTCTCCCCCCCCCCCCATGTCTGTTATCCAGAGCAGACCAGGCAAGCTCCCTGGACAATGGCACACACTCAGGGTGAGTGGGAGACCTTTGTGTAGCCTCTCAACTCCCTTTCTCATTTTCTCCACACCAATGCCACAGGACATCAAGGCACGTGCATGGAGGCACACATGCTCGAGGTTCCCGCAGCCTCACTCCCTTCGTGCTGCACTACTACCAGGCTTCTGCCTGTTGTTAGTCTAAGGCAGGGGGGTTCTCAAATGGTGAGGCCAGCCTCCCTGGGGAGGCTCCAACCTGTTCCAGGGGAGGCTCAAGCAAGTCTGAAAAAGTGCTGTATTTAAATTTTGGGTTTTATATATTTTGTGTGATAAGATGAAGCAAACTGAAAGAGGATAATAATAGTAGGTGAATTTTATGTATTTATTTACTAATAGGTGACAAGGGAAGGTGAATGAGCCAAGGCTTATTTCAGGTGTACCCGGGGAAGGGTAGGGAGTGAATACATTTCAAAGGTAACTGCAAAACAGTCAAGAAATATACAATGAGCAATAGTGCAAATACATATGAATAAATTAATAATGAGTGGTGGTAATTGATCAATTTGTAAACTGATGGCAGAACAGCTCAAATACAAGAGTTGAGCATAGAAGTGCTAAGAGGAATAGCAGGAAGGAGCAAAGTAATCCACAAGATGTTGCTTAGGAGCAGAGAAGGAGGGGAAGAGGCAAAGTATGTAGGAAGGTTATTTCACATAGAGAGGAAACAGAGGAAGTAGTCTGACCCATGAAGGTACTGCAACAAGGGGTAACAATGGTTCAAGAATGAAAATAGCAGAGCAAGTAGGTTGGCCTGGGAGGGGGGTTACAATAAGCTGAATAATAATATTTGTTTATTTTATTTATCAAATATTATTTTATTTATTTGTTATTCAGATAACACCTTTGAGCACAGGAGCTCTTTTCAAAAGTTCCAAGTCAGTATAAGAGAAAGAACTGAATGTAAACCAAGTACTCAAAGGGGTTTCAATTTATTCATGGTGTACTCACAAAGTACAGTATGTTATTTTTCTTTGGGGAGGCCCAAGATTATTTCAATTTTTGGGGGAGGCTCAAAATCTTTTCCATGGATTTGGGGAGGCTCACTGTGACAAAGTCTGAGAACTATTGGTCTAAGGACATGCCAACATCCCTCCCCTTCCTGAGAGAGGACAGCAGTCTCTTGGATGCTCGATCCTCATCCACCCCAGCAGAAATGTGTCTGTTCCTACACCTGGGTTGCCAGTGTGGTAGGAGGTAAGGCGCCAGCGCTTTAACCCTCCACACCCCCAGCGGGCCTCCATTTTAATTCTTAAAGGGTATTCACATGAGACAGGAGCTTTGTCCTCAAGAGTTCATATAAAGCTGACCTTTTTTCAGGAGCAGAGGTCATTATGTCCCACATGTGGCACTGCAGTTGATTTTAAAGTAACAGACTGAATAAGCCTCAGCTGCAAGTGAACGGTAAGAACAAACATCCAGTTCTTTCGTAGATGTGCTCAATAATAAGGGAAAAGAATGGCTTGAAATTTTCATTTTTGGTTTTGACGCTGTATGAGTTCCACGTGAACTGTGATTGTTTTTGCTGATGACTGGAACCCCTCTTATTTAAACATAAATAAATAACCAACCAAGAAAAACCAGTGGAGAGAAAGAATGGTGCAATGTAGAAGTGTAAAATTTAAAATGTATGACAGCAAGATGCACTGCCAATGAATGGTTCAATGTGATCTTGAAAATGGGGGGAAGGAACTAGCTGATTCAAGCCACATCAAACTTACAGCACAGTCATGTATGCACACCCATTTCATGGCAATGTGGTTGGGCCAAAAGTTCTATGTTCCTGCCTCTAGCTCCAAGGTCAAGGAGTAGGACTCTAAGGAGATGACCTCGTAGTCCCAATGTATAGGCTGAATTTTCCCCAGTTAAAACCAAACAGAAAAATGTTGTGCACCCTCCCATCCCACAATGACGTACATAGAAACATAGAGCAATACAGGCAAATAAAGACCAGTACTTCATTTAGTCTCTTATCAGTACACTGACAAGAAAAGTAACCATTTCAAAGTGCATCAATTATTTAAAGTGCTTTAGTGCAAGCCACCAAAAACACAGGTTACCAGATGTGTTTCACAATCAAATCTTCATCAGGGAGCGGAACCATGAATTGAGGCCATCACTTTCGTATGCAACATTTAAAGGGTCAGTCCCTTATCTATATACTTGCATATGATCTTTAGAGGTAGAATACTAGAATTGTGTACCCACTTACAAGTGTTAGTATTATCAACAACAAACTACCTTTAAAGTGAGTGGTGTAGTTTTGCAATAATAGTTACAAAACGTGAGAATGAAAGAAGAAAGTAAAAATAAATGAAAAATATATAATTATGACTGGATAATTAATTACTCAGTGCACATTAAATGCATATCATAGAATGGCAAGAACGAATCCTGGACTCTGACTGGTCAGTGTGTGCCTGAGACAGTGATGATATCTCAGCATAACATCACTGTATTGATTTGCTTTAGCTTATTTAACTTTTCTCTTGAGAAACAAAGATATAATGCCTCACTAAAAATCTACTAAAAACATTTTTTTAATATTTTTTATTTTGTATAACAAATCATTGTATAATAGCAATAATGCCCTCCAGGGTGTGTGTCATGCTGGGATGTCATACCTCAGGTACTGGACACACTCTGCCTACATCCTCGTGCCCAACCATCTGAGGTGTGACATTATCCCAGCATGACACACACCCTGTTGGGCATTACTGCTTAAATATTGTACTTATTTAGTGAAAAAAAGAACAAATATTGGAGAAGAAAAGTGGGGGAGGAAAATGAAGATATTAATGCTACAGCTCTGGACAGAATTAAAATTTACAAAAACTGCAGTGTGCGCAGATCTTGGAAAACCAGTATGGATTATTACTCCTACCAGAGTGGTTGGGTGGCCCTCTAGATGGAAGAAAAAAATTACAGCCAACACAGGCAGGAAGCTGGTGTGAAGAGACGATATTGGTGCCTCAGCCCTGCTGTTTCAGTACCAGATCACAGGTAGATCACAATACAGTGTAGGAGGGGGATTACCAAAAACTGACACCAGCACCACACACCACAGTACTCAGTAGGTCAAAATAAGTGGTGCAAAGCAGTTTTTCCTACTACAGAATCTGATCTCCAATAGACAAATTCCTAATATACTTTTACGGCTAAAATGTAAGCATAAACATGCTACTGGAAGTTACCGTCAAAGATCACTGCGTGAAATGCCTATCCTAAGGGATGAATTTTGTAATAGACATTCAATCCTCCAATACGAGAACAGGGTCAGCGCACCCACCAAACATAGCAACCTGACTCAACGATGAAGAATTCAAAGTACTATAATCCATTAATGAACAGCTTTCAGTGCAAATTACAACTGACAGAGCAAGTGGATCAGCTCTTTTGGACTGTTCCCATATTTACTAGCAATTATGGTGACAGCTTACAGATAGTCCATTAAAATTGCTTTAATAGCTGTATGTTAATGGACTAAAAGCAATTTTGACCTTCTCCTACAATCAGTTCTAGTCTCATCTGGAAACGATGTTTACCCTACTTCCACAATGAAATGTTTATCTGTCATGTTTTTATAATGTTTCATTTGCACATAAGTGTGTGCTGCAACAGAAAATATAATCTTAAAAACAATAAAAACTAAAATCAATTAAATATAAATACATTTGTATTATTTTGCTACACGTTGTTGCCATTTACCCCAGTCTACACATCCTACTCAACTCTGACATTTTATGACCTAGCAAGAAAGTCATGAACTATGAAGTCTACATAGCAGTGTTGGCATTACCTCAATATTGGCGCTGTCTTGTCAGATTAAAATGTTGACACAGCAGTTCCAGCACAGATGGTGCTGATATTATGAAAACACCAACACTGCATTGCATAATCATTTGAACCCCGAGGAACACCACATCACAGATTCAGCAAGGTTCCAGGAACAGTATTACACAAACTCTATACAGTATTGCCAATCCCCTGGCATACTGTAAGATAGCAGTTGTTGAAAAATGTCAACTCTGTTCAGTTCAAAATTATTGCTAAAAACTTCCACATTAATACTTTGGAGCAGTGTCATAAACACTAATGTTCATCTTTCAATCAATTCTTTATTTTGTGCACTACTTGATGTCCTCTGTTTTTTGTTTGTGGTGCACAAGTCAAAAGGGCTGTACAAATCATACTCAATACTCAGTAAACCAGATATCTGGCTATCCCTAACTTGGCACAGAAATGAAGGGAAAAAACCTGTAGCCCTACTGAGGTCAGCTAGTTCTGTGGTCACACCCTTTCCTTAGTAAGTTCCCACTCCCCACCCCATAACTGCCCCCATCCCTTCCTTGATTCCCTTTGAAACTGTGACTCTGGCTTCCTCAAGACCTTAGCAAAGCAGGATGCTTTCTCATACAGGCTCCACATCTCTGGTCTAGCCTCTCCCTTGCCTCCATTCTTCTTCCACTTCTCGGAAAAAGGCCATTTCAACTCTTTGGCCCCTTTGAAAAGACAAAAAGGCTTTTCAAAGAAAAAAGATGCTGGCAGCATGCCAGATGCAGACACCACCTTTATCACAATTTCCCCACGTTAGCCAGACTCCCCTCAAGCCATTTATCGTAGGCAGCCTCCCCCAAGCCCAGACCCCCTGATTCATGATGCATCATCTGACAGAGCAACAACTTCCCATGGGAGGAATTGGCACAAATCTGACCGACCATCGGTCTGCCTATCAGCATCAATGATGCAGGAAGAAAAAAATTACACATCATAGTGTTATTTCTTCTTAATGGATCCTTCACTATGTTTACACTTTATGCAATCATCTCAGACAAAAGAGGGAGTTCCTGGAAGCAGAACCTATGCAAATATTGGAATTTGGAATGTAGGTTCAAACTCTGCATCCGCGCTCCACTCTGGGTCTTGCGTACGTCTGTTTTCAAGTCCGAGTGGAGCAACGACTAGTGAAGCTAGCTAAAAGGCTACCAAAAAGTTTTTGAAAAATGTTTCATAGAACAAAAAAAAAAAAAAACCTGAAAGCAGACATGAGAAAATTTTTCATATAAACTGAACAACACACTTTCAATTGTAGGAACTCCAAAGGTAAAGCTCAAGCAACCCCAAATGGAAAAATAACTATTCTTGTGTGAACCTCTTTTAGGTTCTGGAAGGTGAGGCAGGGTTAGAGAGTGTAAAAACAGGTTACTCACCTGTAAAGTACAGTTACGCAAGAACTTACCGTAACAGTAGATCTTCGAGAACAGCCCTTGCAGCAGGTTACGCCATAAGGACTGAAGCCAGCAGGTGCCAGGACCCCATGGAAATTTTCTAGCTAGCAGTATCCAGTGGGGACCACCCCCATCGGCCCCGCCTCTGACGTCCGGCATCATACAAAAGAGGGCAGTCCCCTAGTATCCCCAGTTCTCCCGCCGGAGACTCCCGGCTGCTAGATGACATCAGAAGTGGGGACTGAGAATCTGCCTTCAAAGAAGGTATGCAGCAGAGAGGTGTTAAAAAACACCGAATCTTAGGTAGTAATCAATGACATAACTCTACCTCCAGAGGTGATGGTGGGATGGAGACTACCTGCTGCAAGAGCTGTTCTCAAAGATCTACTGTTACGGTAAGTTCTTACATAACTGTACAATCCTACTTCGAGAAATAGCTCTTGCAGCAGGTTACACCATAAGGACAGATTCCCAAGCAATTCTGGAAATCCCTCTCAGATAGGAGGAGGCAAGGAAGAGATCATGAGTTGAACCGGAGCCTAGGACAGTAGTCCCTGAAGGACTGCTAGACCAAAACCAGCTCTTTGCCGTGAAGCAACGTCCAGGCTATAATGCCTGATAAAGGTGTGCAGGTGATCCAAGTAGCTGCTGCACAGATGGCTGAGGTGGACATGTTCTTCAGAGCAGCAAAGGAGGTAGCCATCCCCCTTGTGGAATGTCCCTTCACCGAGCCCGGTAGGGACTTGTTAGGTTTTTGGTAACAGAACATGATGCAATGCATTAGCCAGTGACCGGCTGGTCGAAGTGGCCCTTGCACTGAGACCACTGAAGTGCCAGCTCCCACTACAAAAAGCGCATTCTCCAGCGGGCCCAATGGACCACGCTGCTGCAGGCCGCCAAGTATCCCAAGAGGCGCAGGAAGTTCCAAGCAAGACAGTACTGCCCAACCCAAAATTACTGGGCAAAGGAGGAGACAGTCTCTGCCCTATCTTGCGGGAGACGAGCCCTGGTTCTGCAAGAGTTGAACTCTGCCCCAATGAAACTGATCACCTGCGAGGGCATGAGTTCTGACTTGGCCTCGCTGACCAGGAGGCCAAGAGAGATGCAGGTCTGGAGGGCCAGATCCCACAACCGCTCCACCTCCTGCCTGGAGGGACTCATGATCAGCCAATTGTCCAGGTAGGGGTAAACCCGGACACCCTCCGGCACATCAGGTAGGCTGCCACAACTGCAACGGACTTGAAGACCCTGGGGGCCGAGGACAGGCTGAATGGCATGGCCTGGAATTCATAGAGGATCCCCTCCACCCAGAACTGGAGGAACTGGCAGTGGGACGGACGGATTGGGACATGAAAGAACGCCTCCTGAAGATCCAGAGAGCAGAACCACATGTTTTGCCTGAGAGATTGTTTGATCTGAGACAGAGTAACCATCCTGAGAGTGCGCTGCCTGATGAACTTGTTCAGGTCATGCAGATCTAAGATGGGGCGCCAGCCCCCCATCCATTTTGGCAACAGGACGTACCTGGAGACAAACCCTGGGTGTTCTGGAGGATCTGAGACAGGAGCCCCAACCCCCCTGTGGAGGAGCTGGGCTATGTCATCCCAAAGGGCCGACAGGAGGTCAACAGACACTATGCCCTTCCGTGGGGCGCAGGCTTGGCAGGGCCGGTATGCCTCGAACTCCAGAGGCAGACCCTGACCGACCACTTCAAGGACCCACGTGTCCATGGTAACAGCAGACCAGGCGGAAAGGAAGTGTCTGAGCCAGCCTCACATGGGAGGACCCAGGATGGGTATGGGGAGGTGTCCCCATACCCATCCTGTCACTGGGCAGGCTTGGAAGCGGAGGAAGAACCGGTGGAGGGGCCGCCGAGACCTCTACCTCCTGGCTTCCTGATGACTGAAGCCACCGATTTCGGCTGGGGACGCCAAGCCTGTTGCCATCCAGCAGGGGACTGGGCAGGTTTGAATGCTAGGGCAGATGTGGGCTGAAAGGGCTTCTTGCAGAAGTCATGGAGTCCAAGGTGGCGTTGAACTTCTCAATACGCGTGAGGTGCCCCTTCCACACCAGGCCAGAACATGTCGGTACCCAAAAAGGGAACATCTGCCAACTTCTGCTGCATGTCAGGCATAAAGGTGGAGATGCGTAGCCAAGCTCGGCAGCGCATGGCAACCACCACCACCACAGAATGGGTCCATGGCAGTCTGGAACTGCTGTTTTGCTACCACTTGGCCTTGGTCCCCACCCTGTCTGACGGTAGTCTGCAGGTCTGCAGGGAGATGGGGAAATCACCTCGTCCAGAGAACCCATCAGGGCATGCAAAAAAAGGGCCATTAGGAGGGCTGAGCTCGTTTGCTGAAGGCCGAGGCGGCATATACCTTCTTGGCCATATGGTCAAATTTCTTGGGACTCCTTATCAGGGAGTTTGTCAATGGCCCCCACATTGCTGGTGATCCGAAACACAGTCAGCTACAAGACCCTCAGTCAAGGGGTGTTCCGTGAATCCCGACTGGGAAACCAGTAGGGACCGCATACTTGCAGGCCATCCGGGCCAATGGAGCAGGGCAGGAGGCCGGGTGCTGCCACAGTTCCAGGGCAGGACTGCAGATAACATCCTGAAATGGAAAGGCTTCCACAGGAGAGCTGACTTGGTCGAGGATCTCGGTCAGTGGGTACTGTTTCCACTTCTGAACAGGCTCCAACTGGATTCCCATAGATTCAGAAATAAGACAGAGAAGGCCCATGAAAGACGTGGACCCTTGATTCATGGAGAGGTCCCCCATCGACTCCACATCGATCAGTTGAGAGTGTAAGGAGGACCCCTCCGATTCTAAAGAATCATGGAAGAGTGGTCGACTGCCCGAGTCCCTGCTTACCCTGCAAGGGTGGTCTGAGATGACAGAGACCGACAACTGATTGGGTAAACCCTTGTTCAGACGAGTGTCCTTTGTCTGACTGCCAGACGGTGGCTGCTTGGGTGGCGGCTCCACCGGGACTGGTGGACAGGGGGCTGCACCGGAACCGTACAAATCGGTTCCTGCCGAGGCGGGGTCAGCTGTGGCTGTGGTAGCGGTAGCCAAGGAAGAGTTGGGTTAGCTGGGACCAGCTTCACCCGGGTAAACCATAGCTGCTGCCACATGAGATCCTCGTAGTGCCAATGCAACCTGCGCCAGTGCCTCTCCTTGTCCAACGAGGAATAGTGGCGGTGCCACTTGCCCGACAGCAATGCGGGCTGCCTAAGTCGTGGCTCCAAGAGCGGGACCTCGACCGCCTGGGAGACCAACTGCAGGTTTCAGAGGGGGCTGGCGAAAGCCGAGGCCTCTTTGTCCGGATGCTCTGGGTCAAGAGGAGGCAGAACAGTGGCCTGGTCCATCCTGTTGAAGCAGCTATGTGCCCTAGTAACTGCAGGGAGTCTGTTGCAGGTCTTGGCTGACCTGCTGTGAAAGACACTGCTGTTGCTATCAAAGATGTAACTCTGGCCTGCAGGAGGAAAGCTTTCCCCTGCAGGGTATTTAGCTCTGTTCCTATGAAGTCCAACTGGAACAGACTGTGGCTGGGACTTTTGCAGGTTAATCACAAATCCCAGGTTCTCCGAGGTGCTTTTTACTAACTGAACTGAGCACCTTGTCTCTTGCTTAGTATTCCCTGAAACTAGCTTGTCATCCAGGTAGGGGAAAACCACCATGTCTTTTTTCCTCAGATGTGCTGCCACCACAGCCAAGTCCTTTGTGAAAACCTTTGACGCTGAGGCGAGACTAAATGGAAAGCTGTGAACTAGTACTGGCAATTCCTCAGTTTGAATCCAGTATTTTCTGTGAAACTGTCTGATTGGGATATGAAAATAGGCACCTTTCAGATCCAGGGATCCCAGCAAATGGCCTTTCTGCAAAGATGATATCACTGTCCTTTGTGTGACCATCTTGAATTTTCCTTTTTCCAAAGGTTTATTCAGAAACTTGAAATCAAGAATGGGTCACCACTCCCCATTTTTCTTTGGGTGCATAAGTATCTTGAGACTAAGCCTCTGCCCCACTGGGAGGCAGGGACTTTTTCTATGCTTTCTGAAACTAACAGTTAACTGCAGACACAATCCCTGACCCACTACCTCCAATACCCACTCACCTGTGGTAATGTTCACCCATTCCTGGAAGTAGTGTGCCCGGCTTCCTCTCACTGGCAATGGCTGGATGACCTGGGCAAAACTGTCAGGTGTTTTGTTTTGGCTGGGGTTCAAGAGCTGGAGCTGCAGCATTACATCTGGATGACCTTTTTCCCCTTCCCCTATAGTAATCTCTTTGTGACTGGTACTCATAGTGGGCATAAGAGACACAGGCTCTTGGGACATATACGTTGCCTCTGCCTCCACTTCTGTAGGACCTATAGGAGGTAGAGGCCTTTTCTTTCTCATTTATTACTTTTGAAAGCAGTTTTGTAGTCATTCACTTTCCAAGCAGACCTCTGTTTTGTCACCAAATAATGAATTTCCCTCAAGGGAGAAGAAATCCATGGTGCTGGCCCACCAGTAGCACTACCTCTTGTGACACCAATGACCCTGGTTCAGATGCAATCACAGGCATCAGCGGGCAGGCCCGGGAGAGGAGGATCGAGCATCTGTACAACTGCTCTCTTCCTCCGGGGTGGGGTAGGGGGATGGGCAGAGCCCAATGCTTGCCTGGTCCCTGGTGGAAGCTGGGGAAAAGGCAGCCCTGGCCAGGAAGCTGGGAGATGTGGCAGACATCAGTGCACACTGGGCGGGAGCATGTAGCATGCACCCAGACACAACTGCATGCCACTCCTCCCTGGGGGACGAAAAAAGTCCAGCAGCAGGATGATGAGGAGCGCTCACAGGCCCCACACCTTAACAGCTGCACATGCCAGCCCAAACTGTATCTGTTCTGCATTGGAGCTTGGAAAACCCCACCAACAGGTAAGTCCCAACGGTCGTTGGGGTGACGGCACTGAGGCGCTCTTCAGAAGAAGAAGAGCTGGCCTTATTCGGAGTACCCGGAGAACGGATGGTAGTCCTTATCCACTGTAGTGTGAAAATGATATTTTGTGGCATCTGGGGTAATCTTGCTGTGGCACTCAGGTCCTGTGCCAAGTCAGCATCTGCTCTTCCTGCCCTTGCAAGAACTGTGTTCCAAGGTGCTTTCTGATATTATGCTATATATGCTGAATAAGCTGCCTGCCTGACGAGCACGGAAGCTGCAGCATAAACCTTTTTGGCGGGGGGGGTGCAGATAAGAGTGATTTTGCTCTCTCATCACAATCAGCGGCCTGGACTACTCCATGATGATCATTATGAGCATACAGGTATTCCACCTCTGCTTGTCCACCTGATATTTTCTTTCATTTTTATCTATGGCTGCAGCAGAGGTGGGTGCAGACATGATTTTTGATATGGCCTTAAGTGGTTTATGTATGGGAAGTAGCATTCTTCTTGGTGAAGCTACCCACAACATGTCCATAAAATCAGCATCCTCTTCATTCTCCTCTGACTCTAGAAGAGGATGCTGAAGGTAACTACTACAGCCGAGGAAAAGGATGAGTAGTCCTCATTATGCCTTGGAAGACGCTCAAAATCTTACTCGGGTGCACCCTCTGATTCCAGGGGTCACCTTCCTCCATCTGTACATAGTAGTCTTCTTCCTCCTCTGCGGGCAGGTAAGTTGGAGCTTTAGCAGGGGGGGGGGATGGGGATGTTGGGCATCTTGAGGAGTGGCAGACACATTCTTTTCTTTAAATTTGTTTTTGGCAGATACTAATTCCAGTGTCTCCTCAGAGACTCTTTATATTTTTGCCATCACTAGATTCGGGGTTCCCCTTTTGGACACCCTGATGTCCAAACTATCTTAACAAGTCTACCTGATGGCTGTGCAGCTTTATCTTCTTTCTTGTCACCTTTAACGTCATTTGCTGCTGAACAGGAGGAGATGGACCCTTCAGATGCATATTTTCCACCATTGTTGGGAACACCCTCACAGCCTTTTCTTTTTTATTATTAATTATGTGACACAAAGGTAGACTGAGAAGACATGCTTCTTTTAAAACTGTTTACCCTTTTAATGGGGTTTTGGGGCAAAAAATGTGACAGGACTTAGTTTACAAAGTCATGTTGTGAACCTAGGCACTTCAAACAAAGCTTGTGGCAGTCTGCCCTTGTCTGGAGCTGGAAACAATTTTTTGATGGTCCACAAGGACTCTCTGACATGTTAGTAAGACAGAACTTTAAATTATAAAAATAGATTCCCAAAAACATGCAGTAAACGGCTCTTGTACCAAGAAAAACTGTGCCAATGGTCAAATCGAGGCTCCTGTAACAGGAACTGATTAAGGTGAAAGGATGCAGACAGAAACAAAGTGAAAGCGCTTCATTCTCTATGAATTAAATAGTATAAAAATAGTAAACCACTGCTATTTTTGAGAAAAAAGTAGTTCAGTAGTCGATTTACAGAAAACAAAATAAAATGGTTACCAACCAGGATATTCTCTGGTTCCTGGAAATCAATCAGGAACCAGAGAAACCACAATTCTCTGTAAAAGCAAGCTAAACACACAGTAATTGAAAAACTAAGAAACACTTTATAAATACACTACAAAAATATGAAACCCATCTGGAGAACCAGTTGATAGCAGAGTTCACTAAGGGGATTGATCTCTTCCGGCAGAGAAACAGATCTGAGTAATGGGCAGAGTAGAGTGCAGATGCAGAGTTTGAACCTACATTCCGAATTCTAAAATCTGCATAGGTTCTATATCCGACGTGTCACTCTTGTCTGAAATGACTGCATAAAGTGTAAACATTTCAGTGAGAGATTCCTAGGATTACATTATTACACATTGTCTGTTGTGAAATGGGCATAAAAAATCCAGAAACCTGATTGGCTGAGGAACTCCAAATCCAGTGCTGATATCTAGGCACTGGGAAAAAGATCCAAGACCTCACTGACCTGTTAAGGCACAGCTATATCAACATACTTCAGTTCTCTTACTTACACTGCATTTGCCATCTACTGGCCAAACAGCAAAATGACAATGGCTAAACAAGCCTACTTTTTTTTCTTATTCTCCTTTTCTTGCCTTTTTCAAATTTTTTACCGATTTAAATTCAAACCTTTTTTTTTTTTTTTAATTTCTTTACTGATCATAATGAACCCATTTCATAATCACAATAAGCCAGTCTTCAATTTTGTACTTCAAACCACCTGAAGGGTGCTGTTATTCCAGCACAAAAGCACACCCCGTCATGACTTGTTGCTTAACTGCCCCCAGACTCTCCAAATCATGGAACAGGATTGAAGGCTAAAGTGGTAAACGGAACAAGGGTCAGGGATGGAGGCTAAAGTGGTAAACAGAATGGGGTCAGGGATGGAGGCTGAAGTGGTAAACGGAACAAGGGTCAGAGATGGAGGCTAAAGTGGTAAACGGAATGGGGTCAGGGATGGAGGCTGAAGTGGTAAATGGAACAAGGGTCAGGGATGGAGGCTAAAGTGGTAAACGGAATGGGGTCAGGGATGGAGGCTGAAGCAGTAAATGGAACAAGGGTCAGGGATGGAGGCTAAAGTGGTAAACGGAACGGGGTCAGGAATGGAGGATAAAGTGGTAAACAGAACAGGGGTCAGGGATGGAGGATAAAGTGGTAAACGGAACAGGGGTCAGGAATGGAGGCTAAAGTGGTAGAGTAGTAAATGGTCCTCTGGGACCAGGGTCAGGCTGGTGATGGGGAAATGGTTATACTATAAACATTTTGAGCTCCTGTCACACTATCAACTTCAGTTTTTTTCCATACAAAGTCTGCACTGGAAGATGGGGAAGGGAGGCAGAAATGATGAGGGGGGGGGGGGGCAACAACACTGGAGCAAGGTTCAACAGTTTTAAACTTTTTTTGTTATTTAGTTCCTGGAGCTGAAACTGTTGAATAATGAAAATGACCTGGCTTTAGGTGTCCAGAGTGCCCCATTATTTATGGTAGTTTGGCATCACTACTTGTTACTTGTATACTGTAGCTCCACCCGTTAGCTCACATTTGTCTTTAGTTACCATGAAGCCTATAATGAGGATCTTCTACCTAATTATCTTTACATTCCAGGTAATATTGTATATCACTGGCAGTACATTTGCTGCAGATCCTTTATTCATTTATTTAAAAAATGTCACCAGGAAAGACATACTGAGTTTGTAACTGCTCGTTTCGAGATGCGTCCTGAGGGAATGGGGGAAGGGAATTTACAACACAGGACGAGAAAGAGAAAATACACCATGCAAGGTGCAGTAGAAATAAAATAAACATTAAACTACATAACAGTGCACAGCCATGAATTACAAATAGTCAGTGTAACACATAAGGATAAATGGAACAAAAAACTGAGGTAAAAGTCCAATACAGTACTGGGGTACACGTGCCAAACAGAAATGGAAGCAATGCCAGATAGTACCAGACTATCGCAACCCAGACTGCTAAGGTGCAAGAGCTAACAAAGTGCAGGCGAAAAGCGAAGGAGATACGATTAGCTGATTTAGGTGTGGTTAGCCTGGGGAGTGGCTCATTGCTTACAGCCGGATTGGGGGCGGGGTAGCAAGGAGGATAACAACATGAGGAAGAAGGAACAGGGGTCTGGGATTAGAACAGTTGCAGGAAGGGGTAGTAAAGTCACAAACAAGGATGAGGCTGAATGGACAGACACAGAAAAAGAGAGCAATGGCGAGTATGACCAGGACAGTCCAAGGCAGAACAGCAGAAACAGTAAAAGAGAGGGGGGTCCAGTCTGGCAACCGTGGACTTGGAAGCAGTGCTGTACACAATGTTGCTATAGTCAAAGATAGGGAGGATCATCTTCGTGACTAGCTCCTGATGGGCACAGAGGGGGAGGGATACTGGCTGTCTTCCTATACAGCACACCTAGTGTGGGATGAAGCTTTAGGTGGATAGCACTGATGTGAGTGGAGAAATCGCAGTGCAGGTTCAGCGAGACATCAAGGTACTTAATGGAGGAGATATCCTCAATCACAGTTCCATCAAAAATATAGAAGGAAGGGGTGAGGGGAATCTGACGAGCCTCTGCCCGGAGCCAAAGGTCACGGAGATAGTTTTCTTGGCAATCGGGGACAGATGGTTTTGAGTCGAACCAGTGCTGAACACAGTTAAAATCCTGTTGGAGATGGACAGTAAGGTCAGCAGCAGAGACAAACAGCACAGTGTCACCTGTACTCATGTGGACAGGTGCAGAGGAACAGGTGAAGGGCAAGTCATTTACTAATATGGAGAGGGGTATGGGGCCCAGGACAGAACCATTAGGAACGTCTGAGCAGATTGGAAGTGGAGGGGAATGGATGTCTCCAATATGGACACCCTATAACTTGCCCTCTAGGTAGGAGTGGAAACAGCTGATAGAGGAGGCGGACAGTCCCACTGATTTAAGCTTGTCCAGGAAAACAGACAAGTTGACTTAAGTGTAAAGTTGTCATTAGTGTTAAATTTAAAAAACATGCAAATCGACAGCAAGGGGCACTGTCAACACATGGTCTGATGTGATCTTGATGGCTGGGGTAAAAAGGAAATGATGCAGTTCGGACTGAATATGCACTTCTACTGTATGTTAAGCTAGGACTCATGGTCACTTATACATATTTCAGCTGTGTCAGGATCTCCGGATCCCCCAAGCTTTACAAAAAATGGCTCAGTAGTTTTTATGTTACGGGTATTAAATACCTCCCAAAATGAGTTTTTTAAGGAGCCTGGACACTGTTCAGACAAGTTTGAAAAAATGTAACTTGGACACAGTTCAGCATATATTTCATCATTTCTTGCGGAATTCTCTTACAGTTCAGGTTATATTTCACAATTTTTTTCTGTAATTCTCATCCTTATTTCTTTATTACTCAGGATATTTGCATGAAAACAGGATCTTTGCCCTATCTGCTCTAGCTAGTTGTCTACACTTGCCATCACAGTTCTGTTCATGACATCACAATCTGCCTCTGTTAATAGTTATGATGTCATAAACCGGGGATTACGATGTCATTTGTAGACAAGCAGCC
Source organism: Neoceratodus forsteri (assembly GCA_016271365.2). Lineage (NCBI taxonomy): Eukaryota > Metazoa > Chordata > Ceratodontiformes > Ceratodontidae > Neoceratodus > Neoceratodus forsteri. The sequence continues at coordinate 610,314,098 of CM028135.1, forward strand.
AGTGCAGATAATGTCTTGGGACAGTAATCTTTTTATGCAACTGCACTTGGTAATAAAGAAAAGGGGTAAAGAATTACAGTAAAACAAACTGAACTGTGTCTAAGCCTCGCTAGAATTACAGCCTTCAATAGGCAGCAATTTTTCTATAATGCTACATATTTTTACTTTGTTTCCCAGCTTGACAATCGTGACTCAAAAGTGAAAGAAATGAGCAGCTGAATTTCTGTACTGTCTAAAAATGCTGAATAACCTTCTGCACTTTAGAACAGAGCTGAAATCATATCTATCTGAAAAAAAATTGCAATGTGACTGTAATCTATGAATTGGACACATAAGCTGGAAGTATCGGGCTCGATTCTCAAAGGTTGATGCGGGGCTTGCTACAAGTCCAGCATCAAACCCTGTGCTGCACCAGATACACTGGTGCGCCTTGCGCCCGATTCTGAAAGGTCGCACGCATTTGTGACACTTTACCCTTTTGCTGGCGGCTTGTGCCAAATATTTGGCACAAACCCCATAAAAAGATCGACAAAGTTAGACCAGAGAAAGCTGGTCTAACTTGGGGCAATAGGTGCACGGGATCGAGAATCCAGATTGAGGCCTGGGAATGCCGCAAGCCCCATGAGCTGTGTATTCAGCACACCTAGGGTTTGTGGCATTCTAAATCTTTTGAGAATTTAACCCATTATGTTAACTATTTTATGTGGTTAAGTAACTCATATGTTGAGGAATCTATGTATTTCTACCTATTGTGCTCTGACTTGCTCCTGTAAAAGCAAAGTACTTTTATTTATTTATTTAAATGTCAGTGACTGGGACTGGCACACTGAGCCAGAACGCATGTCCAGGTCTGTAGCGGTGGGGGGGGGGATTATACAGAAGGGAGTGAACAGCAATAGCAAATAAAGACACAGTGGTTACTTTCTTGATGCTGTGCAGGGAGCATGCCTCAGACAGCTAGTTTTGGAACCCACTCGGGAGGGAGCAATCTTAGACCTGGTACTCTCAAATGGGGAAGGAGAGAAGATCTCTGATCTTGAAGTGGGTAGCCATCTGGGAACAAGCGACCACCAAACAGTGTGGTTCACGATAAACTTAGCTGCAGAGTCAAGCCACACAAAAGTGAAGGTACTGGACTTCAGAAGGGCTGATTTTGTCAAAATGGGAAGGTGCCTCAGAAAAGCACTAGCAAAACAGGCAAGAAGGTGGAGTGGAGCAACAATGGGGAAACATCAAAACTGCCATCACAGAGGCAACAAGCCTTTGTGTGAAGCAAATAAACAAATCAAAACGAACAAAAAAAAAACACTATGGTTCTCAAAAGAAGTGGCGGGGAAGGTAAGGGAGAAAAAGATAGCATTCAGGAACTTTAAGGAAACACAGAAGGAGCAGGACAGAAAACTGTACCAGTTAAAGCAGACGGAAGAGGGGAAGGCAGTCAGAACAGCAAAGGCCCAAACTAAGGAAAAGATAGCCAACTCGGTTAAGAAGGGGGATAAAACCTCAAGTGTCAGCATGGCTCAGTTGGTAGCACATCCGCCTCTGGACCAGAAGGTCATGGGTTCTCGTCCCACACCGGGATTGGACTTGCACCTAAAAATCGCTGGCATCCGAGTGCAGTATTGGGGGGTGCTGTACTGCTGGGGTGTGCCGTCCTTCGGATGAGACGTTAAACCGAGGTCCCTTCTGTCCATCCTAGTGTTGTCCTGGTGGGTGTCCAGGTGGAAGTAAAAGAACCCAGGGCACTCTTTGCAAAGAGTAGGGAACATTCCCGGTGTCCTGGCCAACATTCCCCTTCCCATAAACTGGTTCATGCAATTATCCAGGCTGTGTGGGGGTGATGATGTGCGATATGGCTGCCACCACACATTCAGTCACTTCACTACCAGTCTAGCATTGCTTGTAAAGCGCTTTGGATGTATGAAAAGCACTATATAAATGCTGATTCTTCTTCTTCTTTTATAGGTACATTAGGGAGCAAAGAAAGGTGAAGGCAGGGATACTGAGGCTGAATGAAGAGGAAGGTGGTTGGGCAGAGAGCGACAGTGAAAAAGCAGGGATACTGAGCGAATATTTCTGCTCAGTATTCATAATGGAAAAGCAGGGGGAGAGACCTAATCCAGACAATAGAAGCACTCTGGATGGGGGGGTTGATATTAGTCCTTTCACAGAAGAAAGGGTTCTGAAAGAACTGTTAAAACTGAAGGAGGATAAAGCAATGGGGCCTGATGGGATTCACCCCAGAATTCTAAAAGAACTAAGGGAAGCACTAGTAACACCACTGACTACCCTTTTTAATAAATCATGGGAGGACAGTGTGGTACCCGAGGACTGGAGAAGGGCGAATGTGATTCCCCTTCACAAAAGTGGTAGCAAGACAGAGGCAGGAAACTATAGACTTGTCAGTTTGACCACAGTGGTAAGGAAAATGATGGAATTCACTTCTGAAGGAAACAACTGTTGAGTACCTAGAGGCCAGTGAGGCACAGGACCCAAGGCAGCATGGATTCACAGCAGGAAGGTCATGTCAAACAAATCTAATTGATTTCTTTGACTGGGTGACCAAAGTAGTAGACCAGGGAAGGGCTGTGGACATGGCCTACCTAGACTTTAGCAAGGCATCTGACACAGTCCCGCACAAAAAAATTAATAAATAAATTAACTAGCCTGGGAGTGGGTCCCAGGGTGGTAGCCTGGGTAAAACATTGGCTGGACAACAGGACACAGCAGGTAATAGTAAATGGAGTCCACAGTGAAGAAAGGGGGGGTTACTAGTGGGGTACTGCAGGGTTCAGTACCGGGGCAAGTCTTTTTTAATGTCTTTATAAGTGATATTGTGGAGGGACTGGAGGGGAAGGTATGTCTCTTTGCAGATGACACAAAGATCTGCAACAGGGTTGATGCACAGGGGTGGAAAGGATGAAAAGGGACTTGGCAAGATTGGAGGAATGGTCAAATGTATGGCAGCTTACATTCAACGCAAAGAAGTGCAAAGTAATGCACCTGGGAAACAAAAACCCAGGGCAAGAGTACACAATAGGGGTGAGACAATGACAACAACAAAAATGGAAAGAGACATGGGGGTAGTCATATCAGATGACCTAAAGGTGGGCCAGAAATGTGAGAAGGCAGTAAGGAGGGCTGGGGGATACTGGGATGCATAGGGGAAACATAGAATTTGATGGCAGATAAGGGCCGCTTGGCCCACCTAGTCTGCCCATTTTCCTACCTAAAAGATAAGCTGCAGATCCTAGTTAACCAACAGCTTACTTCCTCCTACCCCCCCCACTAGGACTGCCTTATGTCTGTCCCATGCATTCTTGAATTCCCCCACTGTACTTGACTCCACAACCTCCTCCGGGGGGCTGTTCCATGCATCCACAACCCTCTACGTGAAAAAATACAGCCTCACATTACCTCTGAGCCATCCCCCCTCTATCTTCAGATTGTGCCCCCTTGTTATTGCACATCTCTTTTTCTGAAAGATGCTACCTTCTTGGACTTTGTTGATTCCCTTGAGGTACTTAACAGTTTCTATCATGTCCCCTCTCTCCCTTCTTTCCTCAAGGGTATACATTAAAGCTCCTTTAGTCTTTCTTTGCATGTCTTCTGGTGCAGACCCTGCACCATTTTGTGCCTCTCCTCTGGACAGCCTCCACCTCACGCTTTGGCGGAGATGGGGTTTCAGAACTGCACACAGTACTCCAGATGGGGTCTCACCAACTGTCTGTACAGAGGGATAACAATTTCTTGTTTTCTACTATTGATGCCTCTCCTATGCATCCCAGTATCCCCCAGCCTTCCTTACTGCCTTCTCACATTGCTTGCCCACCTTTAGGTCATCTGATATAATTACCCCCAGGTCCCTTTCCAATTTTGCTGTTGTCAGTATCTCACCCCCCATTGTGTACTCTTCCCCTGGGTTTTTGTTTCCCAGGTGCATTACCTTGCACTGAATCTGAGCTGCCATTCATTTGACCATTCCTCTAACCTTGCCAAGTCCCTTCTCATCCTTTCCACTCCATCTTGTGTATCAACCCTGTTGCAGATCTTTGTGTCGTCTGCAAAGAGACATACTTTTCCTTCCAGTTCCTCTGCAATGTCACTTATAAAGACATCAAAAAGGACCGGTCCCAGTACTGAACCCTGCGGTACCCCACTAGTAACCCTCCTTTCTTCACTGTGTATTCCATTTACTACTACCATTTGTGTCATGCTGTCTAGCCAATTTTTTATCCAGGCTACCACCTTGGGACCTACTCCAAGGCTGGCTAACTTGTGTATTAATCTTTTGTTTGGGACTGTATCAAATGCCTTGCTAAAATCTAGGTAGGCCATGCCCACAGCCCCTCCCTGGTCTACTACTTTGGTCACCCAGGCATCACCAGTAGAAAACAAAGTTGTTGGCCCTCTGTACAGACAGTTGGTAAGACCACATCTGGAGTACTGTGTACAGTTCTGGAGACCCCATCTCCGCAATGACAGACAGGGTGGAGGCTGTCCAGAGAAGGGCAACCAAAATGGTGCAGGGTCTGCACCAGAAGACCTATGAAGTAAGACTAAAGGAGCTTAAGATGCATAGCCTCGAGAAAAGGGGGTGGGGGGAAGACATGATAGAAACTTTCAAATACCTCAAGGGAATCAACAAAGTCCAAGAGGGTAGCATCTTTCAAAAAAAGAGATGTGCAACAACAAGGGGGCACAATTTGAAGATAAGAGTTGGGATGGCTCAGAGGTAATGTGAGGAAGTATTTCTTCACAGAGAGGGTTGTAGATGCATGAAACAGCCTTCCTGAGGAGGTCATAGAGTCAAAAACTGTGGGGGAATTCAAGAATGCATGGGACAGACATAAGGCAATTCTTGTGGGGGTAGGAAGAAATAGGCTGTTGGTTAACTAGGATCTGCAGCTTATCCGTTAGGTAGGGCATTGGGCAGACTAGGTGGACCAAGCGGTCCTTATCTGCCGTCAAATTCTATGTTTCTATGTTTCCAGCAAACTAACCCGGTTAACAAAATAAATCAAATCAGAAACTTGTATTGCTAATGCATCAGCATGACAAAATCATTGTACACCTGAAAGATAGCATACTGTGTACAAGGGCCAATACAGCTACAGTACAAACATTACGGTGACCCTTTCTTGTAAGTCGCATTCCTGTTTACCTCACAAGAGCAACAAGCTAACTCAAGCATGAGTACAGTCACAAGAAAACTGTAACACAGATTATTAAAATACACTCTAACCAACTGAATCTGGAATTCTATGAGAAAGGAAACAAAAAGAATATGTTTTTATATGGCATCTTTCATACCAACGCACTTTATGATCCAGGAGTGGAAAGGGGGAGAATGTGGCTACTGTTTCAGCAAAGCTGCATATTCAAACAGCACAGAGTTAGATTAGATACAGATTAAGCAAAGGGTGGTAAAGTGACTTACCCCGGGTCACACAGTAAGCAACCGTCAGTTGTTGTGGGATTCAAACTCAGATCTACAGGTTCATAACTGTATGATCTAACCAAAAGGCCAAACTGCCATCCTTATTACAAATTCTCCATTACAGTATGCCAGCAAGAAACATGATCCAATTACCATGCTGTTTACTGTACGGTATATAATAATATACTTTGTGCCACTTCTTCAGGCAGTCAACTGGGCCTCTGAATGGTAAACAGCACGGCTTACCGTATTCAGGATACATGTTTATGTCACAAGCCTGGGACATTACACACTGGTTGCAGAGACAGAGCTAGTGCTGAGCAACCATTTTGGATGCCTTCTGCCTCCGGGATAGTGGATGGCTCAGACTGCTATATTAGTGCCGCCTGATGGCCCAGACAAGGAGAGAAAGATAAGGTGAGGGAATCCTGTTGCTGTATGCCAGAGACTGCAGATGTTCATTCCAGCGGCACAAGGCATCCAGTCTGTGCCAGTGAATCCGAATGAATATGTGAGCCTGTCCCAGCCCAATTTATTATTCCTCTCTGCCCCCCTTTTGTTCCCCCTATCCCTCTCCCACTGATATGCGGGGCCTGATCAGCAACTGGCCAGCAGGGAGGAGGGAAGACATGAATGACATATTAGCAGGCACTTAGCTGGAGTCAGTGCTGACCACCAAAGGTGGCAAGGACCTCAGTGCTAGTGGATGGGTCAAAGTAGAGCCTGGCCCACTGAGTAAGAAGGGGAAAACATTAGCCAAAACAAAATGGTCTGTGCCAGAGGGGGTGTGGGGGGGCTAACGCAGATCGTACACACATCTATCAGTCCTGCCCCCCATTATGGGAGTTCTGGGAAGCTCTTAGAGTTGGTCCTACTGTCGATACCCACGACTGGAACGTGGGTGAGATCCTCTTCCCTAGTAATGGTACTTCTTCTAGCTGTCAAAAAATGTATCACTACACTGGTGTATCATTTTATTGAGGTCCACTGTCCACCGTAACACATGTGTTTGTCAATAAACTGTCAGTGGTAGTTGCAGAAAATACAGGTTACTCACCTGTAACAGGAGTTCTAGGAATGGTATATGTTGTTCATCCACACTCATTGGCAGGTATCCTTGCCGCTTTAAATCTTGCCGGAAGGTCTTCAAGCTTGCTCCTCCCACCCACCCGGGTGGTATAACTCTCGGCTCCACCCCATGACGCCAGATCTGGCGCTCCGACAGCTCTGAGGCCAGCGCTCAAGCCGAGGCCCAGGGAACAGAATGAACAACATATGCCCATTCCTAGAACTCCTGTTACAGGTGAGTAACCTGTATTTCTAGGGACATGGATATGTTGTTCATCCACACTCATTGGCAGACTCCTAGCAGTTCTCCGGGAGGAGGAGGCAAGACACACCCCAATACTTACTTGGGAAAGAGAGACTGGAGAACCGAGGCCCCAAAACCAGCATCCCGGCGTGACTCAAGGTCGATGTGGTAATGGGTAATGAAGGTGTTTGCTGACTTCCAGGTAGCACCCCTGCAGATTTCCTGGATAGGGACGTCCCTGGAAGCAGCCACCGTTGCAACAGTATGGTGGTAGAATGAGCTCTTATCCCTCTGGAGGCTCCATGCTCGCCAACTTATAGAGAGATCTATGCAGGAGGTTGCCCACCTGCTTATCGTCCGCTTGGCTGCAGGTCGCTAGATGCGACTTCAGCGTGGGTGACAAACAGCTGGCGAACCTCTCCCGAATTTCAGCCGTCGCTCCTTATAATAAGCGGCGCCCTTCTAGGGTCCAGAGTATGGAGCCTATTCTGACCTCGAGGTGATTGGGGTAGAACACCGCAGAGTCAACAACTGGTAAGGTGTGAAACTCCGGACACCACCTTCTGGAAGGAATTTCGGTGGGGCGCAGGACAACCTGTCCCTGTGGAAGACCAGGTAAGGAGACTCTATGGAAGCGCCTGAGCTCTCCCATCCTTCTGGCTGACGTGATAGCCACCAAGAAGGCGGTCTTCACGACAGGTGAGAGAGAGCACACCTGTGCATAGGTTCGAATGGCTTGCCCATGAGCTTTGCCAGTACCAGCAGTAGATCCCACGTGAGGTGGGGGTTCCCAACTGGAGGGAAATGTGATCAAGGCCTTTGAAAAGCCAGACCACCTTCTCCGCGCCGATCGACTGCTTCCGCCCGCGCCCGGTAAGCAGAGATGGCTGCCAGGTGCACCCCTTAGGTCGTCGACCTAAGCCCTTGACTAGAAAGGGACCATAAATAGTCCAAGATGCTTGCCAAGGAACAGGAGGAAGGGTCCAAGCCCTTGTCCGACACAAATGGAAAACCTTTTCCATTTGAAGGCATAACATTTCCTGGTCGACTCCTTACGGAACGCCTCAACTACGACGAGATTTCGTGGAGAAAGACCCAAGGCCTGGAACTCTAGCCGCTCAGGAACCAGGCCGTCCAGGTGCAGGATTGAAGGTCCGGATGGAACACCTTCCCTGATTGGCGAGAGCAGGTCCGGGTGAGCTGGAGGCTGCCGCGAGTCCTGGAACTGAGACTGAGAGATCTGGGTACCAGAACTGGCGAGGCCAGTCTGGGGCTATCAGAATCACCCGCGCCTTGTCCCTCCCTCACCTTGAGAAGCACCCCTGTGGATCAAGGGAAATGGGGGAAAGGCGTAAAGAGGCCCGGGGTCCACTGCCTCGAGAAGGCATCCCCTGCAGCGAGGCCCTGCTGAGGCGGGCATGGAACAGACTCAGCCGCGTTCTCCCTGGAGAACAAACAGGTCCACCTGAGGTGTGCCCAATGGGAGAACAGATGCTGTCACTACCTCCCGGGCAGAGACCACTCGTGGGATGCAGCCCCTATCCGGCTCAGGGCATCGGCCAGGGTGTGGAGTATCCTGCCACGTGAATGGCTAGGAGATCCGCCTCAGGCTGACAGAGACGTGACCAAATGCGGAGAGCTTCCTTGCATAGAAGCATGGAGCCTTACCGCCCTGGTGGTTTAGATAGTACATGGTCGTGGTATTGTCCGTCTGGACTCCGGACCACTTGACCCCGGAGGAACGGAGCAAAAGCGGTGAGAGCTAGGCGGACCGCCAGAGCTCCAGCAGGTTGATGTGGCATCGACTCCCATGGGGACCAGAGGCCATGAGCCCCGTGTTCCCAGATGGGCACCCCAACCCATCAGAGAGGCATCGGTCGATAGAGAGACCGTCGGCTCCGGGGCGGATGAACGGGATGCCCTCCTGCAAATGATCTGGAACGGTCCACCACTGGAGAGCGCCCACATCCCCTGTGTCACCGGCACAAGCTGGTCCAAAGTGATCGTGCTACAGGACCACTGGAAGGCCAGTTCCCACTGAAGGGGACGTGATGTTCCGGCGGCCCAACGTGACCACGCCTGGTGCAGGCGCCATGAGACCAGGAGGCGCAGGAAGTCCGGGCAGGGCAAGTGCCCAACCAGAAATGAGCGGGAAAAGGAGGAAAGAACTCGGCCCTGTCCGCTGGGAGCCGCGCCTGGCTCGAAGAGAGTCGAGCTGCGCCCGATGAATAGAATCACCTGCTTCGCTCGAGTTCCACTTCTGGCCTCGCTTGATAAGGAGGCCCAGCTGAGAGCAGACCTGGAGGCCAGATCTCTGGACCACTCCGCTCCTTCCTGGAGGGAGCTGCTATCAGCCAGTCGTCCAGGTAAGGGTACACCCGGACCCCTCGGCGCCACAGGAATGCTGTCACCACTGCCATGCATTTGGTGAAGACCCTGGGAGCTGGAGACAAGCCGAAGGGCATGGCTTGGAACTCGAAGAGGATCCTTCCGCTCAGAAGCGAAGGAATCTCTGGTGAGACGGACGGATAGGGACGTGAAAAAGCAGCTCCTGCAAGTCCAGAGAGCAGAACCACAGCGCCGTTAGAGGATGAGTATTATCTGAGCCAGAGTGACCATCCTGAAGGTTCGGGACCCAGGGAACTTGTTTAGGTCGTGTAGGTCGAGAATGGGGCGCCAGCCCCCGTCGCTTCGGAACCAGGAAGTACCTGGACACAAACCCCTGGGTCTGAAGGAGGGTCCACCACCTCTCTTATCACCTCCTTCTGGAGGAGGAGAGCCGGCGTCAGCCTCGATCACGCCAGTGAGGCTGGGGATTCAAGCTCTCGGTGCTTACGGCCCAGCGGGTGGTGCCTGCTCAATTCCAGGCAGACCTCTTCCCACCACCTTCCGCGACCCACCCGTCCGTGGTAACAGCGGACCAGGCGGAACGGAAGTGCCGGAGCCGCCTCTCCACGGGGACCTAGGGGTAAGGTGATGGGAATGGGGCGACACCCTCAGCCGTCACTGGGCAGGCTGGAGGAGGGACCTCCTGGGCCTTTCCTCCCTGCCTCCTGTTAGAGGAAGGCCATGGTTTGGGTTTGGGATAAGGTCGGTGCCTGCCGGCCTGACGCTGCTGGGCAAGGCGCCGCCGGGCACACAGAAGGACGAAGGGCTTAGGCTGTGGTTTGGCGGCCTTTGTCCTTCTGAGCGGAAGAGACAGGTCCAAGGTAGCATTGGACTTCTCGATCCTCCGCAGGTGACCTTCCACCCCAGGGCTCAAGAGGTCAGTCCCCAAAAAGGAACATCCGCCAACTTGTGTGGGCATCCAGTAAAGGTGGATATCCTCAGCCAAGCCACCGACGCCGAAGCCACTGCGGCCGCCAACCGATCTGGCACATGAGTCCCCTATATCCAAAGCAGTCTGGAGCTGCTGTTTGGCCACTGCCCTGCCCTGGTCCCGCACCTGCTTAACCGTAGTCTGCAGATCGGCGGGAAGATGAGGGATGACCTCATCCAGGAGCCCAACAGGGCATGAGAAAATGTGCCATGAGGACGGCGAACTGGCTGGCGAAGGCGAGCGCTGAGGCGGCGTGAATCTTCGCCCGACATAGTCCAATTTCTTGGACTCCTTGTCAGGAGGTTTGTCCACATCCCTCAGCGTTGCCGGCGCGAGCGAAAACGCTGTCGGTAACTCAACCTCAGCAGAGGGGTGTTCCCAAAACCGGACAAGGAACCGTAGGGGACCCATACTTCCTGGCCATCCTGGCCGGGCGCAGGGCAGGAAGCAGGGCGCCCCAAAGCTCCAGTGCCGGACCCACTATGGCCCTCGGCCACCGGAAAGGCCTCCGCCGAGAATCCCTCGGTCCAGAATCTCGTGAGGGATACCTGGCCCGTTTGGAAGCGGGTTCGAGCTCCATCCCGGTGGACTCCGAGATGAGCCGAAGCAGTCCTAGGAAGGACGACGGGCTATCGTCCATTGACTGACCTCCTGAAGACTCAAGTCCAGTCGCTTGGGAGAAAGGAGAATCATCTTCGGACTCGGAAGAGTCCTCGAAGAGCTGCCTCTGGCCTGAGCCACCCTTCACCTGCCGAGGTCGGTCGGAGTGAGGTAACTGACAGCCGATGGGGTAGACCTTAGCCGACCGAGAATCATTGGTCGGAGCCTCATGGTGGCTGTGAGGCGGAGGTTCCACCGAATCGATGGAGCAGCTGGTTTGGCGAACAACCGACTAGTACAGACTCCTCGGATAAGTCGAGGGGCTGTCGCCGCCCGTGACAGCCACTTAATGGCCGAAGGCGACGGGTCGGCCATCTCCTCCGCCAGGAGGAAGCTGCTGCAACATAAGGTCCTTGTACCGCCGACGAATTCACGCCGAAGCCCCCCTCGCCCGAGGAGGAGGACGAGGACCAGCGGCGACGCCGCCGTACGCCGGTGTCGACCCGAGACCGCCTATGACGGTGGGATCGGCTGGACCGCCGAAGAGGTCCGAGACCAAGACAGAGAGTCCCGAATTTCCGAGGTCAGCGCGGGAGGTAAGGCGGAACCGGCACTCCCGCTCGGCTCGATGGTCCATCCGAGGGCTCCGGAACCGGAGGCACAGGCGAGCCTACCGGGATCTGCTAACTCTCCGGGGAACCGGGAGAGGGGAATCTCGGCTGCTAAAGGCGACAGCCCGTCCAGCAGGTCGAGAAAAATCTCGACTTCGCCGGTCAGATCTCGGTCAACTGACCTGGAGGGCACCGTGAGGAGCCAGTACGCCGGCCGGCGGTCGACAAGCCGACGGTCGACGACCCGAGGAGGACCTTTCCCGCTCCCAAGAGCGCCGACGGAGGGATTACCCTGTCCTCTTTTGGACCGAGAATAAGGTCCGCAGACGTAGGCCCTTCTCCTTTAGTGGAGAGGGACAGACAAAGCTCCTTAAAAAAGCCGTGAAGAAGAGCCCGAAGAGCGGGATAAATGCCGCGGCGAGGAAGATACCGCCCGCCGCCTCCTTCGAGGGCTTACTCATCCGCCGAAAGCGATCCGCCGAATACCGCCGCCATGACACCGCTAACCGGGCCTCTCTGGACTTCACCGAGGGAACGCTTCGGGACGGCCTTCCAGCTGCAATCAGGCAGCACGGTCCTCGAGGCGTGGGCCGAGAAAAGATGAAGCACAGGTCGCCAAGCCTGCGGGTGCGTGCTCAAGGCCTAAGCAGTAGACACCCGTAGTGTGGATCCGTCCGAACACTCCTTCTGCCCGCATGGGCATCTCCGAACCGGGAGTCGATTTAGTCCATCGAAGCTGGGGACAAGATCAAAGCCCTTTTTCGCAAAATTTATTTTTTAAATCCGCAAACGGAGAAATAGGAACTAGTCTCAAACGCAGAGCGCTAGGAGGGAACCTGAGCTCCAAGCGCAAGGAAGATCTACGCTCGCGGGCGGAGCCGAGTTATACCACCCGGGTGGGTGGGAGGAGCAAGCTTGAAGACCTTCCGGCAAGATTTAAAGCGGCAAGGATACCTGCCAATGAGTGTGGATGAACAACATATCCATGTCCCTAGAATCTGAGGTTATGCAGCTAAATAGCAGGAGTTCGGGGATTCAGAAAGTACTCCAGCCTCCATCAATAATCCTGCGAGAAGCTGGCCGCCCGGCGCAGCGGCAAGGTTACGTTCAGCGCGCCAGCAAACCCAGGTTCAGGAACGGACTCGCGCAGCTGGAGGGCCTCGGGGGGGGAAAGAGGATCGAGCACCCAGAGGCTGCTCTCCTCCTCCGGGTTGGGTGGGATGAGGGTCCCACTGCGATACCGCCACCTGCGTGACCACGGGTGGAGGTGCAGGGAAGACCGCATGTAGCAGGGAGGGAGGACGTCTGCCGGGAGCCAGAGCATTCGCACGTTGTGACGTGCGTCATCCCTAGGCTCTCCTTGCATGCAGACGCCCTATGGGATGGGTGAAACAGCAGGAAAATACCCCCCGGTACTTCCTGTAGACGGAGTTTCAGGCCCCGATCCCAGGGCCCCTGCCAGCACGAGCGACGGATCCCCATTTAAACACAGGATGCCCGGGTGGAGGAAGGGGGAGCCCCGCCTAGTAACCACCTGGGGGTCAAACCAAGGCAGCATGGGGGCATGACTGCACCTGAAAGCTGACAGACGAGCAGGGACGTACAAGGCCGTAGGAGACTCCTGAAGTTGAGGAAGTACCAGGGTGAGAAGGGGGTGTAAAACAGAGAATATATAAAAAAAAATAATAATCCTGCCGAGAGCTCTATTATGAGTGTTCTTCTGTCCCCTTGTTTCACTGCTGCATTTTAAGTAGCTTTTACCAGGCTCTAGTAAAGTGTTCAATATAGCCCACACCATCTGTATACTGTTGAAACATGCTTTTGCCAAGCGTAACTAGTGCTGTCCTAACAGCCAGTTAGCGTGGCCACCAGGCTTCCAACACTGTGTCACGTATGCATGGCTCTGCGTTTTATTTGCATGGACTGGAGCCCTGCACCTTTGCTCTAGTATGAGACTGCTTTGTGCCACACAAACTGCAGCTTTCAAGCTAGGTATTGGCGCTATCTACCATCCAAGCTCTAACATCCCAGTCTGTACCATGCAAATGCTTCAGATATGCTTCTCCATGTCTCAAGGTTTGGTTAAATGCAAAATTATTGCTACAAAGGACAATAATGTTTTACTACTGACATACCTGTTTTACTAAGTACTCCATTTCCTTTTACAACTCCAACATAAAGGAGGATGCTGAGTACATCAGAAACTTCAAGATGGAGATTCACAGTTCCAATATCTTGGTCCTTAGAAGCAGCCACACCTATAATTTAAACATCATTATTTTAGATAATTCCAAGCGCCCAGGGGACTGGGGTTTTAAAAAAAGACAACACATACTGTAATAAAATTAGAAGACTCACCAAGGCAGCAGTTCACTGGCGTGGAGAATTTATGGCAGCACCCAAACTTCCCAGGAAAAGCAACATGCTGTGCAGAATCCTAGTCACCTATAAGCTCGACTAAACACTTGTGCAAATGGCATCAATAATATTTCTCAGATCACCATTTTGCAGTCAGTTTCCCTAACAGAGATGCATAGCTACCTGACACACTATCATAATGTTTCAACAGTTCTGGGTCTTGGTCACAAGACGCGTGACCCTGGACTGTCGAAATGTTATGGCTGTATGTCAGGTAGGCAGGGTGCATCAAATTGGGGGAGCCAACTACTATATGATGGACTAAGAAATAACTTAGTGTTTAGTTGCTTGTAGGTGACTCCTTCAATTATTTAAGGCTTTTGCACAGCATTGTTGCCATTTTCCTTGGGAATTTGGGTGCCGGCACGGATTCTTCACACCAGCAAAAGACTACCCTGGTGAATCTCCTAATATTATTGCTATTGCCCCTGAGCTGGCACAACTCATTTTGCACTTGCAATGTGTATTGAGAGAAAAGATTTTACCAAACTGCAAAAATAAAACAAAAATAGAAATTAAGAGGAAAATCCCAAAGGATAGGTCTTGTGTACTGTACCCTTACATATTTTATTTTCATTATCTTTTTCTATTTCGTTGCAGTATTTCATTATAGTATATGCTCACCATAGGCAAAGCAGATTCTTGGCCCTAGATCTGGTCGTACAAAAAATACTGGCAAATGGGAAGCCAAGTTCAGTTTTCCTTCAGGATCGGTATATTCTGGCAGAGGCAGATTTTTAATCAAGTCTTCATACCTAGGAAGTGGTGAATGAGAAGAATGTTAGAATTTCAGGAAGAAATACCTAGAATGTAACTGTGCCTCACTGAGCAGGTCTCATTCCCCAATTCACACTAATCTTCCTTGATTATGTACATTCACACATTCATGTACCCACTGGATTCTCCAAAGATTTAAAAAAAGCACAACACAGCTGATATTATCATCAGTGCCCCATCCCCAGCTGGCTGTGTGTGTGTGTGTGTGTGTGTGTGTGTGTGTGTGTGTGGGGGGGGGTTACGGAAGGATCGGAAAATATGAAAATAAATTAAGTGAAATCCAGCCATTGAACCTGGTAGAAGGATAGGCAAGGTTACATTATACTCAGGTCCCAGAAAACTACTCCAGGGCCAAGTGCCGCCAACAGTGCATGTTTAAAGGCCACTCTCGCCCATTTAGGGGTGTGTGTGTGTTTGTGTTTGGGGAGGGACCTGCTTAATTTCTATTTTTGTTCCCCATTAACCTCCAAGTCTCTGGTGCTGGCTGGCACCATTGGCCGCTTACTGTTTGGGAACCCTATTATTAATGCCAGCTCCCCTCTTGAAACACTTTCTACCCTGCCAGCTCCCATGGTCTCCCCCCAGCCCCTTTTTGTGCAGTTGTCATGCAGTCCGGGGGCAAGATCCATTGGCTAAATGGAGGGGCCAGCACCTTTCTGTGCCAGTGGACATGGACGTCCATTGGTGTCGCGCAGTCATATCATTCAGTGGGAGGATTCTGCCCCTATTAGAGCCCATACAACTCCATGACAAAATGCAAGCATGCTCATGACTGCTGGTGTGTGTGTGTGTGTGTGTGTGTGTGTGCATGCACATGCACATGCAGATGTTGTGGATCACCCACAAAATCAGTGGCACCACTGCCAGGCCTGCTCTACTGTAGGTGTCACAGACAGAAGCGCTGCGAGAACTCCCCACTCTAGGAGGAGGGCCTCCAGATGGACACTCTGAGCTGTTCCTGTCAGTCTCCACTCCTGATGTCCTGGGCTTAGGTCACAAATAGGTCACTCACTTCAGAATAAGATCACTCACTCTCGCTACAATACCCCAGCAGTCTTAGCCAAAGCTAAACTACTGGAGTCCGACAATTGCTGGAGGTGTCAAGGAACAGGAGGGGATTTGATGCATATTCTGTGGTCATTTCCACGGATTCAGACACTCTGGATTGAAATACAGGAGCTAGCTTCCAAAGTTCTACACCAGCAGATACCCCTTAGCCCCCTTTTTTATCTCCTTGGAATTTGAGGGGACATTCCACAGTTAACTTTTCTGGAGCTCAGATGGCTTGCCCTACTAACGCTCCAAATCAAGAGAGCTCTGCTATGTAACTGGAGATCCTCCTTAGTCCCTTCGCTGTCACAAATCCTGGCCTCACTTTCAGCTCTTGCCAAGTTAAATAAGACTATCTCACATACAAAATTACCAGCTTTCCAAATTCAGACTATGCTGGGCCCCTTATCTGAGCTACATTAACCCACAGGCAGGCACAGGGTGAATATTCCTGCTTGATCTGCTATGTGCAGGGGGGATATACTCTCTTAAACGGTGTGTAAACAAAAGCCTCTGTAAACCAACCAATGTCAGTTATACTCCCAGGAATGACATGACGTCCTGAGAGTTATATAATGCCTCACTGTCTTGAATTTCATACAGTATTTCTGATATACAATAGAGCATAGACCCCATCTTGATATAGCTAAGCAAGGTGGATATCCGTATAAACTGTATAAACCTTACACATGGTCTAAGCTTTAGCCGCAGTTATGTATGTTATATACTACTCTAGATAAAAATTTGAAATTCAGATTCTTTGGGAATATCTGCTCTTGTTCCAGACATACCTTGGATCTTGCTGAACATGTACACACACAGAACTCAGCTCTTCCCCCGAAGCACTGATGAGGGATTGGTCTGAATTACTGATAGGTCCCATTCAGTGTGCCTATGTCCCACAATAACTAATGGAGGGAGCTTCTGTCTGGTAAGTACATTTATAAAGTTATAGTCTCCTCAAGACACAGATTATTATCAGTATAGCTTGTACCCTGCCCTCAGAAGTGCTGGAACACATAGATGTTTAACACTGCTCAGGTTTCTTCTGTACAACGATAGTTTATTTAAAGCGGATCTTTGTACTTGTATTTGACATGCTTATTCAACAATCTAGGCCATAAGCTGTATGTTTAGACATTTCTTTTTTCTGAAAACAATAAAAATTTTACAACAAAGAGGTCACTTAAGTGATAGAGTGGTTTTGTGCTACTCGGCGCCACAGGACTGGCATATGGGAATTGTTGTCTAACTGGGATTAAGTAGGCCTGCACGGTTTGTAGCAGATGAATAATAAATTGTTTCTTAGCAATTTTTTGTGGCACTTGCAAATTAATTCATAGGAGCAATTTATGGATTATGCCGACTGATAATTACAGTACAAAGAAGAGACATCTATAAAAGGAACTCTGTGTGTTAACATACCCCTCCCCGTAGCCCCTCCTTTGAAAATGAGTGGTTACACATGCGTTTATTATGTGTGAGAACAGCTAAGTGAAGCTAAGATGTTTTGGCATGTGACGAACACAAGGGAAACCACTCTTATCCTGCAGTGAGTGCAAATGGGTGACACAGCAACATAATATAGATTGGGATTTTTTATATTAAAAAAGTACCCTTAAAAAATAACATAAGAGTGTCACACAAACAAATGAAAGAAGCGCTGTGACTGGTTGAGAGCATCACATGATGATCCGTCAATCTCCAACACTCCTACATAAATTCATGGATTGGAAGGCAGTCTTACTTGTTTTACTAGGGAGAACAGGGCTTCTAAACTGTGATCACAACAGACCAGTCGGGGGCTTGGGCATCATATGTACTTTGACATCTACAACATTCAGTAGTCACATACATGCAAATAAGATACATTAGTGTACATCCATCAACAGACCAGCTAAGAAAAAGGTGAACAACAAACACCAATACTTCACGTTTTATGAAATCAAAGCATACCTAGAGGGCATCATGGCTTTAAACTCTTCACCAGAAGGCCAGTCCTTTAATTTTAATACTGCAGGTTCTCCATTCTTTACTTTCTGTCGTTCTAAGAAGCAATCCAACAGTTGCATTAGATACACATACTTTGTAAAATGTGTTTAAAGTTAGATAACTGCAAAAGTTATATGGGACATTAGAAAATGGGAAAGTTAAATACAGTATTCTGATTGGCTATTACCATTCCATTGGCATATATTTATGTGTCAATATCCCCTGTAAAGAAAAAGGTCCAACATGTGATCAGGAATTTGGAGACATCACATGCAGCCACTTCACTCATTCTTAATTTCCATTACAAACATGGCCGACACCTTTACACTTATATAAAAACCTTCAACTAGGCCTTAAGACAAACTCAAAAAAAAGAATGTTCTTTCTACTCATGATCACGTTCTTATACACATACAACAAATTTTTAAAAATCAAGCACTATTCAGATTTTTATTTCTGGTGTTTCTTTGATGACCATAAAAAATTCCCCTCATAGCCTAATCAGCTTGACAGAGCACTCTCTGCTGCTAACTCTCAACGCTCCAGATAAAACTGAGCCTCTAGCTCTATATGAGGTCTGTGTATGCCAATGGGATTTTGCAGAATTCTGAATTCACGGTTTCCATGTTAACATTCCATGCTTGGGGGGCGGTGCGTAAGCATTCTGTTAGGGGAATACTGCAGAATACTGAATTCTTATGTTCCATGGCATACAAGTAAGCAATAATACCTGACAGGGTGGGCGGTATTGGGCAGTACCAGACCGCCCTGGGGCGTAATGAGGCCTGACACCGCAGGCGGAGGGCCTTATAGCCCCTGGAAGGTCTGGTACTGCCCATACCGCCCACCCTGGAGGGTATTATTGCACTTAGAAAATGGGCTAACTGTGTTATTTTTACAGGATTACAAAAAAAGTAAAGTAATTCTATAAACTTGACTACAATTCAAGTTTTTCCTCCTTTGTTGGCAAACTAGTCCTTCTACTACTGGCACTGGTAGTAGAGGGCACTGTAATGTCTAGTAGTGTGCTGTCTCAGTTCAACCCCCAAATAGTCTGTCCCTTCTGTCTTTTCATTTTATTTCTGTAACCTCATTGGTGCAGTTTATTTGTTTATATTCAAAGTGCCAATGGAAGTGAGACGGAATGCAGGACCACAGAAAAGTGAATGTTTTCAGGTTGTGTAGTGGACGCTGTCTCTCCCTCCCCCCCTCCCCGCCATTTGTCTGTCCCTTTCTGTCTTTCTTGTTTTCTTTCTTTTACCCCATCGATGCAACTTATTTATTTATTTTCAAAGTAACAATGAAAGCGAGAGGGAAATGCAGGACCGCACAAAAGTGAACGGATTTCTAGTTGTGTAGTGACGCATTGTCCCAGTCTCCTGCCCCATGTTGCCATTCTTTTCTTTAAAGTTGCTCCCTTTTATGAAAACATGTATTTTTTTTTTTTTATGTAATCGGGCAGCTGAATGGTGTAGCATGGATGGCAGAGTGAGTACTGCCTGGGACGAAGCGCTGCACTGGATAAAGGCAGCGCAGAAAGAGCAGGCGGAAATCCGGCAGTGTAGAGAACAGTGCCGGAGAAGGCTGATGGGGCAGTTGGCTGGTGAGTGAGGTATTTTATGTGTTTTCTTTTCTTGAAGTGGTTAACAGCAGTTCCGGGGGGGGGGGGTGTCAAGCAGCAGTTGGCACACCACACGATGCGCTTGTTCTAATGACATGTAAGACTGGCTGCGAGTAGCGCTGAGCACACGATGTGCTAGCGCTAGTGATTTAAAAGAAATCATTTTTGTTTTCACTAGAGTAGACACTGAGACTAGTGTATTTGGGGAATCCTGCTGGGAGTGGGGCACTTCTCTGATTTGGGATGTGCTGGCAATGGCACTGAATTAGGGATCCATGGGGATGCCAGTGTCACTCGCTAAGCGAAATTAAAAAAAATGGCACCAATTTCAACTTGAATAGGGTGGTTTTGCCCAATGAGCAAGCAGGGTGGGCACAAGGATAGCTTAGGTGGTGATGCAGACTGGCACTTTTTATTTGCTGTGCGTCTACTGAAAGTTAATGTACCCCCCGGCTGGGGTACCAGTCAATCAGAACCCAGTAAATAAAAAGTCAATTTTCTAAACAAATCTACTGCATGTGTAGATAGTCAAATGATTGACAGGTAGAAACCATCTGTGGAGGGACCATTTACATTTTCTAAGCAATATTTTACTGTATTTTTTTATCTTTTAGAATTTTTTTTTTAATTTGCATAAAACATTCTTGATACTGTACTGCACAGCAATAAAGACTATGCTATAGAAATGCGTACTTTCAGTTGAATGTTTTTAGACTGCCATGTTAGATACCGATAAACACAAGAATCTGTTGGGTAGAGATCATACCTTCATTAGGCTAATGTATTGTTTAGGTCTGCATACTTTACAGATTTCTTCTCTACATAAGGTAGTTTCAGTTAAAAGATGATTTCTAATCTAAGAGAGAGGTTTAACAGTATATTTATTTCCGAAAGAACATCACTTTCGGTGCTTTAAAAAAGCCCCCAGCTGTAGCTTTCCCCTTAGGACCTATATAGTCCTAATTCCAGAATTTTTCTTTTTCTCAGTTTAGGAAGGGAACGGATCATAATTTTGCTTTGAAAAGATAGATGCCCCAACCCTTCGTCTTCCTTGTATGATGGCCTGCCACAGCCCCAGTCACGTCCTCAGAAGATGTCTTATTCTGGAGAGCGCAGAGATGGGTTTAAAAGGAGATGTCTGTTCTGGAGAACACAGGGGTGCAAAGGAGATGTCTGTTCTGGCAAAGTCTTGTCAGCCTAATTAGCACAAAGATGTGCATACCTGTGATGCCTTGGTCTTGAAATGAGGCTTGTGTGTATGGTTTGGACTGATGCACAAAACCCCCAACTATAGTATTTGGATACTTCTTCTCTCCTAGCATCCTATTATGGATCTGATAAACTGATTTGCTCACATGGAGTGTTCTAAATGGACAATAAATTGTGGTTCGGACTTGATGCCTGGTTGAGATTATGACTATAGTACAATGAGAAATCCCAAAGAAGATGAAAACACATGTATGTACTTTGTTATACTCAGCCTATATGGGAGCAGATCTAGAAGCCTGTTTAAAGGGAACATTAACAATGTGGTTTACATTTTTTATGTAATTGTAAGTTTGGGCATGTGTGAAGTTTGTTTGATAAGCCCAGTTAATATTGTGTGTGCTTGTTTCATATTAATGCAGCCTTTTTGCTACCCAATATTTATTTGTTAATTGCTTAGCATTTTCAGAACACAGGGACATCGGTTGAGCTGAAGACTACAATGAAGTGACACTGCCTCTGGTAGTATTTCCCACCTCCTCAAAACAGACTGAACATTATGTATAATTTATAAAGGTCCCTTTAGACATGGCTATGTTCACCCCTAGATATCTAAAACTTTGCTGTGCCTATTTAAAGGTTAATTTTCTTCTCAATAGCTCTGACTGTAGCCCATTCAGTACAAAAACTTGTATCCCTTTTTTTAACCTGATGCTGCATTATAATGGATTTGCAATCATTCTAGGTGGGGGTTAGAGCCCGTAGGGTTGCTTAAAAATCTCAAGGAGATGAGCAAGAGGAAAACTATAAGCCCATAGCGCTTCTCTGCATCCTAAGTAAAATGCTAGAGAGGATCGTGTATAACCAGGTAGTGGACTATGTCAAGTAACACCAACTATTAACGGCTTGGCAGCATGGCTTCAGGAAAAATCATGGAACTAACACTGTACTAGTCAGCCTCACAGCTGACATCTACTCAGCCTTAGATAAGGGCCTGCTAACTGGTGTGGTCTTTATCGACCTCACCAAGGCCTTCGACTTGGTAAACCACCAACTGCTCATTACAAAACTGAAATCCCTAGGCCTTAATTGCCTGACCTTAAAGTGGTTCTTAGACTACCTGCATGAAAGGTCACAACTCGTCAGATGGCATGGCACCTTATCTGACAAATGCCCGATCCTAGATGGGGTCCCCCAAGGATTTATCCTGAGGCCTTTATTATTTTCTCCATTTGTAAACGATATGCAAAAATATTGTGAAGGGGCAAATTTGACACTGTACGCAGATGACGCAGTATTAATATAGGACCTCCCAGGATGCTGACCAACTGAATGACTCACTTGAGAAAGACCTGCTACTTCCTGAAGGGTGTCTGGAAACCAATAAACTTATTCTAAATGGCACAAAGGCCATATTATTTGGCCCGAAAAGCCTAGGATCTGACAGATCACAAAATCTGACACCTACTCTCTGAAATGGTTCAAGAGTCGAGGTTGTGGATTCCATTAAGTACTTATGGGTTAATCTCGATCAAGACTGCAACTTCAAGGCAAATACTGACCAGCTGACCAAGTCTCTGAACCAGAAATTAGGTCTACTATATTGGCTAAGCCGTTTCCTTACAAGTGACTCCTGACTAAAGGTAGCAACAGGTACCCTATTACCCACATTGTTATATGGTTCTCCGGTTCTATACTCAGTAAAAGGGCAGAGATGCAGAGGCTTAGAACCATGTACCACAGGATTAGCCAATTTGTAGCATGTGCCTCGCTCCTGGAGCATCACTGTCAAGTGCTGCAATCCTTTAACTGGCCTTCACTAGAAGGCAAACTAACATATCCTTCCCTTTGCCTAGCCTTGAAACTCAGGGAAAGGGGAACTTGTTTAACCAGGAAAGACACACTAAGCCGAAGCTTGTTTCCAGGTGCAACCTGGGAGCACAAGGAAGTAAAGTGACTTGCTCAGGGTCACACAGTATGCAAGTGGGGGCTGTTGGATTCAAACCGAGGTCTCCAGGATTGCAACTCAAAGCCCTAAACCTATACTGCCTCACTAGGCTTGACAACGCCCCCCCCCCCCCCAAGCCTGGCTGCTACGGTAACTGCTAAGCAGAACAGTAGGATACTTAAGATTCTTCAACCATCAGCTCTTTCAAGTCCCCAAAGTAAAGTCTTCCTGAGGACTCGGGTCATTTTCTGCCTACATCCTACCCCTCTAGAACGCACTCCCAAGTAAACTCCAGGAATACAACTCTCTTGGGGGATTTAAGTGAGGACTCAAGGCTCACCTGTTGGAGCTAAACCGCTACACTTGTTACCGCTGATACCACAAAAGTCCTCTTTGTACTAAGGGCAGTGGGTGAAATCACGGCAACTCTGGCGCTACCTGCCACTTTAGATTAAGAATTCCGCAGGGCATCACTCCTAATGAATTCACCCTGTCATACTGGGGTTACCTAAGAAGGATCTGGCCTGATTACACCTTTGCTAGTGCCTTTACGTGTGCAGAGACTGTTGGAAGGCCAACAGTTTACACTTATGCCGGTGTGCAGGTTCTCGTATAACATCTGAATCCAGACTAATAATTCCTCACCTTTTCATATCTGCACATTATTGATATTACTGTATATGCAAAACTATTTTGAGGATAGGATATTTTCTCTCTCTTACCGTGTAATGTTTTAGTGAATACCAAATATCCTTCTGATTTGCTGTAAAGATGTCATTGAAAATTAGCTGCTGCTCAAAGGTCTAACTATCCTTTCCGTTTTGTAAATGAATTAACATATTGATCGTCTGACTGATAAGGTTAGCCAGAAGGAACTGCTGAACAGAAAGCCGCTCCACCAAGCTCCGACTATGTTGTGACTAACAGAACAGTTCCACGAACAAAAAAGCCAGCACCAGTCATACAGCTTCAAATGCACATTAAATAAAAATGAAAACTCGTGTGGCAATAAAGAGCAAAATGCCCGCATGGACTAGAGACTCTACTGGTTTCACTTCTTAGCTTCCTTAGTAGTCCTGAATAAGCTGGGAAGTGAAACCGATAGTCTCTGGTCCTTGAGAGCATTTTGCTGTTTACTGACACAAGTGTGTTCATTTTTTATTTTTGCACTTCTACAGTTTAGCAAAATAAATTTAACATGTATTTGAAGTTGTGTGACTCGTGACAGCTTTTTTGTTCATGTAGCCAAAAGGAACCTCCAGTCCAGCCATCTGAAAGCTTTCTATACTTCCATCACAACGGCCACCTGCTTCCCCTGGAACTTCAATCAATCAACACTTTATTTGTATAAGGCGTCCTTCCTATGCTCAAGGTGCCTTTACAATACACATTAAAAACTCACAATATTACAATTTAAAAACAAATAAAACCTATCCGTGTGCACTCAAATTCCTGAAAATGCCTGGTTAAACAAGTAGGTCTTCGATAACTTTTTAAAACCTTCTACGGTCCGGCTCTCTTGTATCTGGCGAGGTAGAGAATTCCACAGGGTAGGTGCCATAAAGACAAAAGATATTCCCCTGATGTTTTTAGGGATACCCTGGGAATCTCTAGCAATCCCTTGCCAGAGGATCGGAGTGAACGGGTGGGACAGTAAGGACATAAGAGTTCTTTCAGGTAGTGGGGTCCCTGCTCATGTAGGGCTTTATAGGTCAGCAACGTGACCCTGAAGGTAATCCGCCACTGTATTGGCAGACAGTGCAGTTCATGCAGCACAGGTGTTATATGACTGGATCTAGAGGTTCCAGTCAACAACCTGGATGTCGCGTTCTGCACTAGCTGCAAGCGGCGGATATCTACCCCCGGAAGCCCTAGGTAGAGGGCACTGCAGTAATCAAAACGACTGGTGACAAAGGTGTGGACCAAGGTAGGAAGATCTTCGGGCAGGACCAGGTGCTTCACCCAGGCTATCTTCCTTAGATGGTAACAGGAAGATTTGACTACAGCCAAAACCTGCGCCCTCAGGGTCAGGCCTTTGTCAAATACCACGCCCAGGTTTCGCACCTGGCCTGAGGCAATAAGCGGGGTCCCACCAAGATTTAATCCTGAGAGTTTTCCCGCCCATGCCCCTGTCATCCTATAACCAGGGTCCACCATCAATACCTCTGTTCTTCCTGAGTACAATCAAAGTCACCTGGCACTCATCTAGTTCTGAATCTTCAGTAGGCAGTTATTAAACACCGCAGCAGAATCTAATTCCTGTTCGGGCACAAAAAACATGTACAGTTGAGAGTCATCGGCATAGCAATGAAAACGCAACCTGTACTGTCTTATAATGTCCCCTAATCGAAGCATGTACACCGAGAATAACATGGGGGACAGCGCCAAGCCCTGTGGAATCCCGCAAAGTAGTCCATGATGGGTCGGGAAATAAATCCCCGATACCACTCTCTGGGATATACCCTCGAGGAAAGACCAAAACCAACTGAGGACCGCCCCTCTCAGTCCACAGAAAAACCACAGGCGCTCGAGCAGCACCCCATGATCCATGGTGTCATATGCTGCTGAGAGATCAAGGAGAACCAAGACGGAACGGGTTCTCCGATCTCTCGTCATCAGAAGGTCATTAAGTACCTGTACCAGGGCTGTTTCGTTGCTGCGTCTTTTTCTGAAGCCAGACTGGAAAGGGTCGTAGATATTGCAGTTGGTTAAATGGTCCTCCAGCTGCAGAGCGGCCACCTTCTCAATAACTTTCCCCACAAAAGGTAAGTTCGAGATCGATCTGTAGTTAGCTGGGCAATCGGGGTCATGAGAGTTTTGTTTTTTTAAAAGGGGGTGTACTACTGCCTCCTTTAAGGGATCTGGAAAGATCCCTCTCTCCAATGAAACCCCCACTATCCCAGCAAAGACTGAGCCAATAACTTCTACACACCCCACTAGTAGGCGTGTAGGGCCCGGATCCAGTATGTTGGCCGAAGAGTCTGGATGATCCCCACTATATCCACGACTACCAGTTGACTAAAGGTGGACCAGGTATGTCAGGCATTGGTACCACCCCGATTGATCAATGTAAGGTCCAATGGGAAGGCACTGGCTGATGATCTCCCTGATGGTGGACACCTCATCAGTGAAGAACTGCGCAAACTCTTCACACTGCACTTGTGACAACGTTCGACCAGAGTGAAGACAGGCTGGATTGCACCATCTGTCCACAGTCCGGAAGAGCTGGGCTGGCCTGTTCTTCGCCATAGCAATTTCCCTGCATAGGAACTCTGCCTTCTTATGGGAAATTGCTGATTTATAGGTCTTATAATGATCCATCAATCTAAGTCTATCCACCTTTGGTCTCTGTGATAAATAGTCATGAGTCTCTTGACATTTGTAAGGGTCTCCCTGGTAGACTGTTCAACTGGCATGGATCAATCTAGATACTATTTTTTTGAGTGTCTTGGCAAGTATTTGCATCCTGTTGAAGTATGGAGATTGGTCCTAGACACTATGGTCCTTCAGGCCTTCCCCTCCTTCAGAATTAGATATCTGAGCTTTTTTTTCCATGCACCTGGCATGGCTTCTATAGTACAGTATGAACTGATGGTTTGTATAAGGGCTGGTTTCAGTACATCTTTGAAGTTTTCATAAAATTCTTCTGAGAAGTCACGCAGGCTTTCTTTCTTTCCTGTTCCCTCTGACAGTATCAGTGATCATTTCCCTACATTTTGCATCTAGTGAAATAACTTCCCTAACCCCCCCCCCCGGTCACCCTCGTGCGTTTCGTGCCTCTATCTTTGATGCCACCTGGGGTTCGATAAACACTGTCTCCTGGACATCAACCATGTCCTCGATTTCTTCGTCTCCACCTTCACCAAAATAATCGATCATCATGTCCCCTTGAAGAAGTGTAGTTCAAAAGGTATAAAAGCACCCTAGTGGCTGGCCTGCCAGCGTAGCAGTTGGGATTTCCGCTTCTGGCGCCAACAGCCCAGGTTGAAACCGGACCCCGGCTGTCGGGCCAGCCGGAGGAGATAACCCAGCGTCCCATGACAGCTCGTCATCTCCCGGGGGAGGGGGTCCACGGCTCTGTGTTTGCCGACCTCTGGCAGAGGCTGGTGGCATGGCAGCACGTCAGGTCAGGTTGCATCGGGAGCGCAGTAGATGTCGGCTCTTGCCTTTACATCCTGGATACCGTGCTCCCTGAAGGAAAAACAGGAAAATGACTCGCTGGCCAGTCAGATGATGGTTGCCAGCCCCCTGCCGCGACGAAGCTCTGGACTGCCAGGACCACCAGCAGCACCCAGGCCAAGTAGGTGGCTGGGCCGCCACTGGCACCTTCCCCTTGAGGGGGACAGTCCGATGAAAGGATGCATCAGGTTATCGGGGGCTGTAATATGGGGTGGTGGTGCTGGCAGCGGGGACAGAGTGCTGGGGGGGGTCCTAGGTGACCTGAAGGAGTGGCCAGTTGGGAAGCATGGGAGGAGGCAAAAAAAAAAAGCCACCCTGGCTTTCCAAGGATCTCAGGTAGCTCATGTCTGCTCGTGATCGAGCCTGGCAAACCTTCAAACACAGTGGACTACCCCTTGATTGGCAAGCCGACAGGCAGCTCAGGAACACCTGCAAAAATTCCATTCAGAAAGCCAAATGCTCCCATTTCAGGGCACTCCAAACTGAGCACCTCTGCAATCCTAAAGAATTCTGGAAGCAGGTTAACTCCCTAATCAAAGGTAATACCTCTGAGATCCCCAGCTCCCTCACTGCCTATGGCACCTTCCTCACTGACCCCCCCCAATCCATAGCCACTGGATTTGATGAATGTTTTACCAATTTGAATAGATATATACCGCTCCTTACCAACTCACCCCCCCCACCACCACCAGTGGACACTGATGCTCGTCCAGCTTTCCACCTTAAACTAGCAATCCTTAAGGAAGTTCACCAGCTTCTCACTAATCTAAAAGCAGATAGCTCCCCAGGACATGACACTCTAGAACCCAAATTTCTCAAATTGGGGGCTGCAGCCCTTGCCCACCTGGATCTCTCTCTCTCTGACATCAGATCCATAACCCACGGCATCCTCCAGGGCTCCATCCTGGGCCCATTACTATTCTCCCTCTTTATTAATGAATTACCTAATGACTGTGGTGGAGCCTCTGTGCACCTCTACGTAGACGCCACTGTACTGTTCTTCATCAGACATCGGGTGGCTCAACAGTATGCTAGCGTTGGACTTCAGAACTCTTGAGGACTGGTTTCTACAAAACCAACTGGTCCTCAACACCAAAAAAACTAAAAGCATGCTGTTCTACAACCCCCCCCCAGTACTGTATTCCCATCCCCCTCTTGTGATACTCTCCCACAATAGTGATGTCTTTGAATCCGTCCAATCCTTTAAATATCTGGGAGTCACCCTAGATACCTTGCTCCCCCTAGACACTCATGTCACCCTCCTAGTCAAAGCTCTAAACGAAAAGCTTGACCTACTTTATCGCATCTGTCCCTTCCTCATGTCAGCCTCTTGCCACAAGATAGCAGCCGCCACCCTCTATCCCCTCCTTACTTAGGGAGCCCCACTACTACTTACAACCAACACAACTATCTTATCTTGCTTCAAACAGGCTTATAACAGGGTGGGAAGGTTTGCTTTGGGGGTCAATGCTCGTCACCACCATTGTGATGTCCTCTCTGCCCTGGGTTGGTTATCTTATGAATCTAAACTACGGTATGCCACACTGAGCCTACTGCACAAGTTGGTCCACTATTACACCCCTCTCTGCCTTGGAGAACTCATTCAGTTGAGACAGCCACCGCAAAACTCTAAGATCTGCCTCTCTCCCCTGCTCATAATGTCCAAGCCGTGGTTAGCTGTAGCCCGGAGATCATTCGCCTATTCGGTGGTGTCTGGCTGAAACTCACTTCCATCCTCTATCTTGTCTTGTTCCTCACTCGCCAAGTTTCAATCCTCCTTGCTAATCCACCTCTCTGCCTCCTCACCTTGCTCCTGCTTCCGATGACTCTTGTTCAAACTTCCTGAACTCTATGCATAATATATCCCTACCCTATGTACTTGTTAAAGTTAAGTATCCCTACTCTCCAACCCTCCTTTGTCTGTGTAAATGTAATTTGTAAGAGCATCTGTATATACTGTAATTTGTAAATTTGTGAATGATGTAGTTGGTACCACAGTAATTGTCACATACTTGTCAACGGACTGCTTGGCCTGTCTATATGAAGTCTGTAAGTTTTATGTTAATCTGTAAATAATGTAAGCTTGTAGATCTGTGTATGATGTAAATGTAACCACTGTAACTACCATGACTCTGTCAAAGTACTCCACTTCCCGGGTCTCCCCGAATAAGGGACTGCAATGTCTCAGCGGGCCCACCCCGTTACCAAAATTCAAATAAATAAATAGTTCTCCAGCAGCTTGAAAAAACTGAACTGAATTATAATACATCAAAAGAGATCATGCTGTGTGAAACTTTTGTTTATTTGTAAGTATATTTCCTTTTTTTACATATAGATTGCTGAATGTTTTAATGAATATTCATTACTTTTTTTTTGCTTTTATAAAATCTTACTGTGCACTATCTTAAATATTCAATAAAAACTTGTAAAGCAAAAAAGAAGTTACCTGGGCCTGGTGCTTCCCGTTCTTAGGGGATTTAATCTCATAAGAAAAGCATGAAGGGGAAGTGCCACCCCTCCCCAGCTGCCCCAGTCGAAGTAGTGATGTCCTTTTGCCATTTTTACTATCAGTGGAGCACCCACAGAAATCACTCGGACTCAGCAGCAACAACATTCAGATTCTGCACTAGAACGATACACTATGCTGGCTCACCACTGAGTGTTGCATGGTCACAGACTGGGAGGTGGGGGGCAAGAATGACAGACTAGGTTGCCTTTTTCTTTAGATGCCTGACCCCTATCCCCCACCCCATCAGAAAAGCAGTGGGTGGTATTGGGAGTAGAATGGTACACTGGGCCCATAAATATCAACTTTCATGCTGGCAAAACCAGATGAATAGTTAAAAACAAAGACATGCTGGTTGGCCTGTGCTGCACCAAGTTTCACTCTTGCACGACTGATCAGCCACAATGCTGAGAGGGGGTTAACTACAAAAGTGGAATGCTGCTGGCAATGAGGACGGTGAGGTCACGGAGTTTAAAAGTTTTGGCATAGGCCATCTACTCTGTGATCCAAGCAAGGCATACTAACCTGTTTTGCTGGAAATTCCACACACCCCCAAGTCTGGGTCCAGATCCTCAGGGTCAGGGTGGGACAGGGCAGCAGAGGAGGTGATGGAGTGGAAAGAGCTCACAAAATCTGCAGCTTCACAGTCTATTTCTCCCTCACTCTTCTGCCACTTCTCAGGTAGAAGATAATGCCTGCCTGCTCACACCACACTGCTTTTGCGCACAGATCCATCTTTTTTTCTGATTTCCTTCCACTTGGTTTGGGCATTTTACTCTCACTTGTTGTCACTGTGGAATCCCTGGTTTACTGAACTGCAACCCCCCCCCCCAACCGCTGCTACCTCCACCTTTACAGCTGAGATTTGACTAACAGTGATGCATCTGTCTCTCTCTGGGTGGGGTGACCAAGTGGGATGAGAAGGGACTATTGCTCATTTAGGCAACTTTAAAGTAGGCCAACAGAGTGGTAATACAGATGTCTTGGGGCTGGGTGTTCCAGCATGCTGGGACAGCGGAGGGGTAAAAAAAAAAAGCTGGATCATCATTTGATTTAAGGCAGGCTTTTGGCTGCATCAGAAGCACCTACTTCAAAAGACCTTCAGGTGAGATATACAAAGGAGGTTATGAAGAGAGATGGGACCAAATCCATTTACAGCTTTCTAAATCAAAAGTAAGAACCTTGAAATCAATCCTTTAACTGACAAACAGCCAATGCAGTTCAAAACAGCATGCGTGTAAAATGATCTGACATCCTCACAGATGTCAGAAGCCCTGCCAGTGGCAGATACAATTTCTTGGTAAACCCCACAGACTGTACTGCAGTACTCTGAACAGAATACAACCACACTAAGAAGCACTTACTTGTAACATCCTCAAATCCATCCCAGAATTCCTTGATGTTAGTGTTGGAGATAATGCCATCTTTACAGTTTAGTGAGTCTGCGTGGTGGTCCCCGAATTCCTGGCTGATCGTCTCTGCCTTCCATAGATTCGTATTCATTTTTTTGTGTACACCAGATACCAATATAGGCTGAAAGAGCAGCATTGAAGAAAGTTAGCTTGAAGTTCAGTGGGAGTTCACACCTTTTTTAAATGAAATCTTTTGCTAGTGCAGTTGTGTTTTTTAACTTTCTGGGTGTAAAGGCTTTTTTAGTGAAGCTAATCCATTAAAAGTGAACTACAATATGATCAAGCATTTTCCATATGCTGATCAATACTGGAAATACAAGCTTTTCTCTAGATGGCCAACTGCTTTATAATCAAGAACTGTGAGATGGTTAGTTTTTGCTTTTTTCAGTAGAAATCACTTAAGCAATACAGCAGGACAGGGATTTACCCTCACGTTTTCTGATGTGCCTGAGGTGCAGCAGCATGCCTTTTACTACACAAAAAGTGGGCAAAATCCTCCAAATTACATATGTCCTGGACTGTCTTATTGCAATTATACAATGGACTCTTTAAAACAAACATAAAGAACTTTGTTAAAATATGTTGCGTGTATATTTTGTAGAGTTTTTAAAGGTTCTGTTGTAAAATCCTTCTATGAAACTGTCCTTCCCTTAGCACAAGAAGGTTAACAC
Organism: Neoceratodus forsteri; assembly: GCA_016271365.2. NCBI lineage: Eukaryota > Metazoa > Chordata > Ceratodontiformes > Ceratodontidae > Neoceratodus > Neoceratodus forsteri. The sequence goes on from CM028135.1 coordinate 610,345,160, forward strand.
TGCTGAAAATAACATCCCCAACAGTTGGACTTACAACAGCATTCAGCATTATTTTATGTATTCCGGTTGACTAGCTGAACTAGTCTGTTTTATTTTTAAAAAAAAATTATGAAGTGCCTACACCTGGGACATCTAGTGCCAACCACTGAGGCACTGTGCTCCAAAAGCACTTCTAGACAGCTTCTGCCTCGATGAGGGAAGTCAGCTCCATGTGACCTGGGTTGGCTGGGGCTGGGAGGAAGGCCTGTGAACCTTTATGGAATGGCCTTATGACAGAGTGCATCGCTTTGCCTGCCGTATAGAACAGGGCTAGCAGAATAGGCATCACCCCCACAGTAGCATGTCCTGTGGGAGGGATAAGGTGTTGGGTTATGGGGCAAAAAAATGGAAGGTGGATAGGCCGGCCTGGCAGCACAGCTGTAGTCCTACCACTTTCTTTTTTCTGCATAATATTTTTATTGTTTGACTTTTCCATAATACCACCACATGTACGTACATATATTCCATTTGTCTTAGTCCATTCACATTAATCCCCTTATCCATCCCCCCCCTCCCCCTGAAAGGAAAAGAAGAGGAGGGGAAAAAAAAAACAAAACTCTAAAGTCCTCCCTTCCCTTTGCTCATCTCTCTTGCCATCCGTGCCTTCTCTTCTCTACACCCATCGCTCAGTCACCGATCTTGATTTTACAATAACTCCAAGGTTCATACTACCTCTTTAGTTCATAGTACCCCAACCACGGGAGACTCCGTTAGCCCGTTTTTCCCTCTTCCTTTCCCCATCGGCCCTTCACCCTGCCTCCCCCCAGACCTCCAGCCTCCCGGCATTCCAAGCCACCCCCCTCAGCTCTTCAACCCTTTTTCCATAATTTCCCTTTGAACAGGGGAGAGCGAAAATACATATGCACCCCATATTGCCCAAAATTGCTCTTCCCTGTTTCTGGCTATATAATATAACTTCTCCATGCTGAGAGCCTGCAGACACAAGTTCCTCCATTGTTGCAGGGTAGGGATATCCCCTGAAATCCATGTATTTAATATACAATGCCTAGCCATTGCAACCAGAACTCTCACCCATCTCGGAAGGGGTTCCCACTCCTCTCCTCCACTGAATCATCTACTCCGAATAAAAGAAAAAACAGGTTTTTCCCCACATGCCCTCCCAGCACCTTACCTACTTCTATAGCCACACCTTCCCAGAATTGCGCCAGCTGTTGACACTCCCAGAAACAATGTATATAGGTACCAACTTCAGTTTTGCACCTTTTACATAAGGGTGAGATCTCCCGACTATACTTATGTACCAAATTCGGGCAATATATCCTATGTAGAAACTTATAAAAAGATTCCTGGTATTTATTACAAATCAATAGGCCCTTATGTTGTTGTAACAGTACCTCCCAGCCCCGGTCAGGGACCTCTTTGCCAAGGTCTCTACTCCAGAGTGCTCTAGTTTTACAAACCAAAGACAGCCCCATGTTTCCCACTTTCAGCTCTCTTTTCCTATGATACCTCTACTAAGCCTCCGGGTACTAAGCACTAATTGCTCAACCTCTCCTCGAGGGGCTTATACCTCCCCCGGCTTTTCCTAATGTTCTTGGCATAGTCTCTCGCCTGAAAGATCCGGAACCTGCCTAACCCCTTCTCCCCTCTCAACTCTGCTCCCACTCCTTCCCCATTTACCCTCCAAAAATCTCCAACACACTTCATCCCTTTTTCTTCCCACCGCTGAAACTCAGTGTCTTCCATACCAGCTAAAAACTCAGGGTTCCCCCTAAGGGGAAGCAACAAGGTCTCTTCTTTCTTACTCACCCCCACCCTAGCGCTACCACTTTCAATGCTGATGACCTGGGTTCAGAGGTGAGCCTGGGCATCGGAGGGCCGGCCGGGTGGAGGAGGATTGAGAGTCCCACAGACTGCTCTCCTCCTCTTTGGGGGGGGGGGGAGAAGCTCCTCATGCTCACCCGACCCCTGGTGGAGACCAGAGGTCCAAAAGATGGCACTAGTATCTACAGGGAGGTGGGGGAAGACGTAAGTGTTTGTGCCCCTGATGTCCTTGCATGGCCCATCTCCCAGGGACCGAAAACAGAAAAACTCAGGCCAAGCAGGATGCCACCCACCTCGCGCCGAATGTCCCCCACCACTGACCAATGGCACCCCTGGAACTGCATCCAGTTGACCCACCGGAGGAAGGGCCCTGTCCCGAAGGCCCCGCCCTTGGGGGGGCAAACCAGGGCTGTTAACTGGGTAGGTAAGTCCTAGGATCGTTGGATGACGGGGCTGGGCTCAAAGTAGGCTCAATGGGGGCTGGTCCATCGGCAGGAAATAAGAAGTGTAGCAAATAAAAAAAAAAAAAAAATTGGAAGACAGGCCTGGGACAAATGAAGTCTTCTCCACACCCATCTGGGCTGCCAGGTCCATTCTTATCATCATCAGGTCCTCCCTCTGGTCTCCCATCCAGCTAAAAGAAATAATGTCCCTGAAGGCCTGGTCCCACCTCCAGAGTCCCACCTGTGGGGTACAGGTCACAGTTTACTGGTTTGGGGGGGGGGGTCAAAGTTCGGACACAGCAAAGGTAGGAAAGCAGTGTCAGTTGACAGGGATTCAAAGAACAGGAAAGGACACAGAGCAGGATTCTTAGGTCTGCCCAGGGGTGCTAGAAAAAAAAAAGTTAAAAAAAATATACATTTCATACAGCAAGAGTGATGACTGACTGCCAGTAGCAGGGCTGGAAGAGAGCACCACCAAAGAGAGAATGTAGTGCGGGTGAGAATAAGAGCATTACTGAAGCACCCCCACCCAAAACACAGTTTTATTTATCTCAGTCGACTTGCTGAGATTCTTGGTTTTATTTAAAACTGTGATCGAGAGAAAGCGGTGAGTTGTGCGATACTATACTTCAGGTTGTGCTTGTTAGGCTAGACAATCAGGTGAGCACATTAGAACAGAATAAGTGTACTAAATTAGACTTTCGGGAGTTGGGGGGGTTAGAGGGAAAAGAATGGCAGTTACTTTAAAGCTGAAAAAAAAATCTCTGTGTGACTAGGTTTATTGATCAGATAGTTCTGAAAAATTGTAAGGTTGGCAGGGACTGCATCACTGGGTTACTGGAGGATTTACTCATTCGGGAGTGATGACCTGAGTTGACCAATCAGCTTTATGTTTTAGAAATGCCCATTGTATAAATAAGGAATAATACATGACAAGATAGGGTATATCATGGGATACTGCCATGTCTCTGGTGTGTTGCGAGTCACAAGCCCACAGGCCAACTGACTTATGCACCCAAGAAGTGGCAATATCCAATGATATACCAGACCCTACAGAATATTATTACTAATATCTATAGGTTTTTTGTGTACTTAAAAAAAAAAAGAAAAAAAAAAAAAGAAAACTTTCAAAAGTTTTTTTGAAGATTCTTGCAAATACATTTAGAAAACTATTTCCCTTAGTTCATGATAGGGTCAGAAGGTGGCGCTGTTGTGTAGGTTCCACAGGAGAAGAGAGCAGGAAGCAATGTGGTAATGGTGGAAGTAGGAACCTCAGAGTTAGAATGTTAGTTGACCAGGCCAGTCTGGCGTTCTTGTTGTGTGGCTGGACCAGGCCAGTCTGGCATTTTTGTTGTTTAGCTGCAGCCAGAGCCTGAAAGTGCTGAGCAACAAGTAAGGTGTGTTGGAAACCTGGACTGCAAGAAATGTGCAGCAGTGGTTGTACTGGCCATAGTGGGGCATTTTTTTTTTTTTTTTTTTTTTTTTTTAACTTTTGTGAGGAATGGATGGATGGCAGGACAGCCATAGTACATGTGGGCATAGGTGGGCAGAGTACTATGAAAGTAAGCAAAAAGGTTGTTGGCTGCCCCACCTCCTTTTTTATTTTTAATACTGTGGATATGTGAAGGGATGCTGCCATAGCTGTTAGCCATTCAAATTTGAGTATTTTTTGGCCACTGTATGATAAACCTCGAATTGGCTGGCCTTTTTTTTTTCTGAGTGATGAACTCATTTGTGGTGGGGGAGGGGGAGAAAAGGACCTTGGTTTTTATCTTTATTCTGGCTACAGGTAAACCATTACATAGGGTTCTCTGAAGTGTACAGCAACAGCACCCTGCACTGCCATTTGCTGCAAATTAGTTAATTTTTTATTTATTTTGCATAAAACTCTTTAGGCAAAGCCTATTTACAAAGGGTTTGGGAGTCAGGAACAGCAGCAAACAGCAAGTACTGTGGATTTGCAAGTATACAGTGCAACTCAATACAACAGAGAAACAATACTAGACAATACAATTTAACATAGTAAGATTACAATTTACTAGTAACAGTAAACACTTACTGGCACAGGCAAGAAAGAGATTATATGACTAGTGCTGCCAAAGAACAATACGTGGATGTCATGGAATAACAGACAGATCAAGTAAGGCGCCATAAAGCAAACAGGCAGGGACGTCAGCGGTAGCAGTTGCAGGATCCAGATAGGGTGAGGGAGGAAAAAAGCTGCGACTTTAACAGGTTCAAAGTGCAGTCAGTTTTTAGTGAGGGAGGTAGGTCATTCCATAACTCAGCAAATCGTAACAGAAGCTACCTTGGTCAAGGAGGGTTTTCTTCCGGGGTGTAGCCGACAGTGGCGCACAACACCCTTAGTGGCTTATTTTTGGACTACAAAGTTGAACATGGCCTGTAGACCAGGGGACAGTGAGCCGCAAAAAGCTTTTCTACCAGTGACCAGGGTGTGACAGCGCAGTCTAGAGTCCAGTCTGAGCCAATTTAGGCTGCTATACAGCACACAGGTGTGGGTGTCATATTTTTGGCTGCGTCCGAATCGGCAGGCTCTGTTAAAGAGATAAAAACAAGAAAAGCTCGGCACTCAAGTTTGGTAAATTCAAAGTGCAAGAAGTGCACTTTTATTCTGACATTTTCAACAGAACAAACAGCTCCATGTTGGCAGAATAAAATTTCATTTTTTGCACTTTGAATTTACCAAACTTGAGTGCCGAGCTTTTCTTGTTTTCAGTCTAAGTTTGGCTGGCTGCTTTAGCTCTGGTACCACCATTCCTTGAGCGCACCATTGCCTAATTTGTTCTGTTAAGGAGATCCCCGACTCTTGATAGCACATAGTCTCTTGCAGAGCTGTGGACTGCGATCCAACAGTTAGTTAAGCTGGTAACAAAGCTCTGTACCAGGAGTTTCTTGATGGCAGGCAGGAAGTTACTCCTACATCTCTAGAGGAGCCCTAGCCTGAAGCTGACAGTCTTAACTAGTATGTCGACGTGAGTAGCAAAGAATAAAGTACGGTCAAAGGTAACCCCAAGGTACTTAAAAGAGTTCACTTGCTTAAGGGGGGCTCCTGAAGATGCAGTGATTAATGCTGAGGAGGAGGAGGGACTTGGTGCAAGTCGCAAAGACCATACATTTTGTTTTCTTGGTATTCATAATGAGTAGGTTGGAGAAGAACCATTCCTGAATGGCGTCAAAGTCAGACTGGAACCTCCACTGCAGTTTCTCCATGTATTTACAAATAACAGACAATGCCCTCCAGGTCGTAACAGATATATACTGGCAATCTGGTGTGGGATGCCTGCACTGTGGCTGTCCTTAGTATACCTCACCGAGGCAATAAGTTTTAGTTATCCTCTAACCCTCACTGTTCGAGACTGTACCACCTTCTACATATACATACAAAGCAACTGATAGCACTAGACAGTGAAGCTCAGTATCCAAGTACATTACCAGGCAGGTGGATACTGACGCCCTACACTGTTCTGTCAGTCAAGTTCAATAACAACCCAGAGGGACTAGTTTCTCAATTTTTGGGAGACAAGCAAACAAGTCTCAATAAGGGCCTCTATAAAGCAAGTTTCTAACTGTGTCTAGCCTATGCCAAAACAGTGTGTTAGATGGTACTGTGAGTTTGGATACCTGTAAAAGAGATAGTATGCACAAAACCAGTGGAGAGATGCAAACTGGGGTGGGACACACACTGTGATCTATAAGATCAGTAACGGAGAAGACTACTATTTGAAAAAGGGTGTATGGCCAATAGGGCAATTACTCAAGTGCTAGGGTGGACTGGGCAGCCCAGATGGGCTGAATAGCCTTTTCCTGCCATCACATTCTGTTTCTATGGATACTAGAAAAACAAACTGTGCTGAGATCAAAAATGTAACTTTAGATGAGACCCCATGCCAGGTCTTATGGAATGAATGACTAGTGCATTTAATTCATTAAGCCGCCAAATATCTTGCAATCTTCAGTTCTGTAGTAGTATTTGGGTGCCATTTTCTCTTTAATCTGTATGGTATGGAAGTGGTACAGGTTACTATGGAGCAATCCATCCTGCAGAAATGATAGGGTGTGTGGTCTGTTTGCTGTATATTGTTACTAACCTGCCCTTTTTTCCAGCACTCTCTAAAAATCTTCCAGTTTTTACTATTTTTAGGATCTTTAAGCCAAAGGAGGCACCTATCACAGAGCCAGGCATGTGGAATATCATTATGTAATTTGTGACCCTCCTCTGAAGCAGTTTTTTTGAAGTCTTTAGTGTCTTCATTTAGCTCAGCCTTCAATTTTGGCTTTGGTGTCCTGTTTGCTGGAATCTTGTTTTCTACAACTGATGCAATTATATCATCAAGGATGTTCGGCATACTTCTTCCATCTTTGCCGGCCTACAAGAAAAAAATACATTTCTAATGTAAGATGCGTTTATATGCCCCTTATATCCAGAAAAAAAAAAGACAACACTTTTTTTTATTAGCATGCTAGAGACTGGCCAAAGGAAATATCCCTACTAGCTGAAATTTTCTTCCTCGACTACTGCCTTTTTTAATCACAATCATTGTTAAAAATCAACATACCAGTATAAACATTCCTTATTCTAAAATCAGTTACATATGCTTTACTAGTGATATTCCAAAATCTGTAGCCTAGGAGTAAGGATATCTTAAATTCTGTTTTAACCTGTCTCAGTAAGAAACATAAGGAGATGCCTGGTAAAACCAGAATCAGGGGTGATTCAACTAATATGAAGCTATTCGCCCTGGTTGTTGAGGAACTCTCCTACCCCATTTCCAAAATGTTCATCTTCTCTCTGTGCTACTCAGAGGTCCCTGAAAAGTGGAAATTCGCATCTGTTACACTAATTCTTAAAAGAGGTGACTGTTCTAACCTTTCCAATTACTGGCCAATTTCCATACTTGCCCCCGTCCAAAGCCCTTGAAAGAATATGATAAACTTGTCTCATATCTTGAATAATATGAAATACATTGCCCCCAACAGCATGGATTTCAGAAAAATATAGCACCAATACAGCACTAGTTGAGTATTCCGATTTTATCCCCGAGGCTCTTGACAATGGAAACAAGGCTGTGCCATCTATATCGACTTGACAAAGGCCTTTGACTTGGTCAGTCATAAGCTCCTTCTCTACAAATTCTGTGGCCTAGGCCGTCACTAGACACAGTCGCCTAGTTCCAGAGTTATTTCAGTAATTGCACTCAATGCGTTGAGATAGATGGGGCCTTGCTAGACATTAGGAATGTATCTAGTGGCGTTCCCCAGGGCTCCACTCTGGGCCCCCTGCTATTTAGCTCATTCACAAACCACCTGCCTGATGCCTGTCAGTCTGCTAATGTACTCCTCTATGCAGACAATGCTGTTATCTATTCCAAGAACCATGACCTTGGCAGCTGCTTTACCTCTGTCCTCCAGGGTCATTTTGAGGTCCTTGAAAAATGATTCTGCCAAAACAAACTGGTTCTAAATTACAAAAAAAAAAAAAAAAACCCACTAAGACAGTGCTCTTCACAAGCCCACAAATGAAGAAAAAGGTAGTCCCCTTCACATCCACAATGACGTGGGACATATACTCGAAGAGATTGAAACCTTTAAAAACTATGGGGTGATCCTGGATGATACCTTATCTTTTGGCCCCCAACACTGACCACCTTGTGACCCCAGTAAACAGAAGACTGGAAGCCTTGTACCGTAACCTCGTCAACCTCACTGCTGATGCTAGATGCCTCATAGTGGCAAGCTCAGTACTGTCACTAGTTGACTATGGCCTCCCTAGCTATACAACTGCCTGTGACTCAATTCTAAACAGAATAAATCTGATCTGTAACAAGGCTCGTCACTTTGTGGTTCGGGCTGACAAGCGTTACCTATGGGACGGCCCGTCAGTGCAACGGTAGCGAGCCCTAGGTCATCGGGGGTCGGAGGACTGAACATCCCATTGGACACTCTCCTCCTCTGGGGACGGATGGTTGTTGTCCCTGCTGCTATACTGCCATGTGGGTGCACACGGATGGTAGTACAGACTGGGGATGCCAAGGGAGGGAAAGATGTTTGCGGGTCCAGCAGTAGCGTCACGCCTATGTATCAGCACACCCCTTGGACTCTGTTTGTGCGCTGATACCCATTGGGAAAACAGGCAAAAATGGCCACTGCACACACAGATGACAGAGTGTCCAGCACCATTCTGGATCTACTCCTGCCCACTGCACGGCAATAGCTTCCCGAAGTGACAAAGTTCGTCCAGGGGGGCAGATGTAGCCAGAGGTCTGCCCTCCACTACAACCCCACCTGGGGGAGAAAACCAAGGCTCCATAGGAAAGGCCTGGGCACTGGACATCAGGTAAAGGGGAGATGAGCGCTCGACTGGATGCCTTGATGACTCGGACTTGCATGCAGGTGGCCATGAGTGTGTGTGTGTGTGTGTGAGATAAAATCTGCAATTTAAAAAAAAACCAAAATGCACCCTTAGCTGCACCCTATACACCCAAACACACTGGATACCCCTACCTAGCAGAATTTAGATCCACACGTCTGCTAGCCAAGAAGGCACTAGGGCGCAAACCCCTCCCCTACAGCACTAACTCACTGGTTCCACCCTGTCGCCGCCAGTCTGTACAATATCAGGATCATGGCTCAGAATGCCCCTGAACTGCCTTTTTGCTGTAAGCAGCTGGGCAAGCATTCATTCACTGTTAGGGTGGCTGGACGGTTAAATGCACTGCCTGATACCTTGCTTAATCTACCTAAGTTTTACCAGTTTCAGAGAGCACTATGGGCAACCCTAACAGTTCAATGCAACTGTAACTTCTAATCATCCTAAGTCCCTCTGGATATACCTTTTGAACTGTGTCAGACTCTGGCTCTGCAGCCATGTACCATTATTATGCTTGCTTTACACTGTTTCTGTATACCTGCCTTATTGTAAAACTGTATGCAACTGAGCTAGCCTATTTATTTGTATTCAATTATATTGTACTTGTTTAACATCTTTGCACTGGGACTCACCTATTGTTTTGTTATGCTGCCTTGTAATCTCCGTTATTGACATGGAACCTTTGTAAAACAGCACTTGTTCTAAAAGGTATTCTCCAAAATTTTCAATGAATAAATACATCCCAATCTAATCCCTGACAATGGCAACACACTGTAAAAGTTGCATTTAAGAATTACTTACAAGCAATGATTTTTTTGGTTTTGTTTATGTCTTCTTCCACAGTTGGAGACACCTCTTCAAGCCTTGTACTTATAACCAGAAGCGTCCCCCAGGGCTCTATTCTACGGACTCATATCAGTCACCACCCAGTGCTCTACCCACTATGTATCCTGACAATATTACCATTTACCATAGCAGCAATCACCCCTCCCAACTTAGTGCAAATGTAAACATCGACTTTGTCCACGTTCAGAACTGGCTTATTGACATTCAACTAGTTCTCAATGGCACCAAAATACAAGCAATGTTTTTCAAGTCTAAGGCATGAAGATTATCCTGCCCCAATCCTCTGTCCATCAAGAGCACTGGTGGCTCTCACCTCTCCGCTGTGAATAAGTTCAAATACCTCTGTATCACACTTGACTCCACCCGAGATTTCTACATACACACACACACAAAACACATACACCCATTAGCAGAATTGTTAACTCCAGGCTAGGCCTAGTCTACAGTCTCATCCACTCTCTCCCCCCTCCCCCCAAAAAAAAGCTTGACTAGCCATATCCCAAGGTGTTCTCCTACCCTGTCTTTATTACAACTCACTTATTTACTCTAATGCCCTAAAAATGCGATGTGGCCTACAACAATATTTGATTTTTTACTCTTAATGCCCTAAAACTATTCTCCACAAATGGGATATGGCCTAGAACAATATTTGCCTATTTGCCTTGTCCTTCACCTGCCTAACTGACAACTGTAACTGCTACTCCTCCCTGAGTTGCCTCTCCCCCTCTGCCTCATGCTCCTACTCTTTGGGGTGTTTTCTCTTTAAACTACTCAGATCCAGCTCCCCTGCCAGCCCTATCTCTATGGTACAAAGTGCCCGTTCACACTACTCACTTAGGTCACAGGACTCCTCTTCCCTAGTTATTCCTAGGAATGCTAACATCATGGGTGATCACGCCTTCTCATCATTTGCTCCTAGGCTATGGAACTCCCATTCATCCCTCAGTATGCAACTCTCTCACCCTTCCATCCTTCAAGAGTGCCACTGGGGGGCACACCTCCTCATATCTTCAGCCTATAACTGCTCCTAAGTTACCCCACTCCACTAGCTGCAACTCCATTTCTCATCCCCAGTTCCTCACTGCACATTTGTTTGCATCATAGGTACACGGAGGTATGGGCTTTTGTGCCTGTTCACTTTTTTGCCAAACTGTACTGCCTAAACCCCACTAGTCCTTGTTAAATCACTGTTTTTATGTACTTCCCTGTTAATTGTACATTGTATTTGGGAATGTTTTCGTTATCTGGAATTGTTTTATGCCTCTGTTTGTAGATATACTACTGGAGTCTGACAGGCTCTTCCCAGACACCCGTAATCCCAATGCCAAGATCCCGACACCGAAAATCCCAACAGAAGGATTTTGCCTGCGGCGGATTTTTTTTTTCATGTTTCAGGGGGCTTTGCCCCCTGTACACCCTTTGATTATAGTAACAAACTCCACCACAGGCAAAATTCCACCGTCAGGATTTTCGGTGTCAGGATCTTGGCATCGGGATTATGACTGTCAGAGAAGCGCCTTTCAGTCTCATGAAAGTATCCTGTTTGTACCCTCCCAAGTCATACCTGTAAATATGCATTCAAGTGTCTAGTGTACTCACCCAGTTAACAAAAACCAAATAAATAAACACTGTTAGCAACAATCCTTTAGTAATTGTAACAGTATCTACTTAAGGAACTGCTCAGGAGATTGATAGTGATTAGTAAGCTTTTACCACAAAATATCTGATTTTGAAATTATGACAAAGTAGGTGATGGGATTCCTTTTAATGGACCAACATGCAAGTTACAATACATTAGGTAGGTTTTTGAGCCTACACAAGATGGTAGTTCAGGTGACGGAAGTTCATCACAGACAGCAGCTATTTTGTACAGTACACAGAAATCTATATTGGTCAAGTCTGATGAAAACGGTCCTCTGTGTCAGTGCACCTACTCAGTCACCAAAAATAAATAAATAAATGGCTGTTTGGTGGAGAATGTGGCAATACTAGTCAACTTTAAAGCGGCGAGATGTTAATATCACCAAACCACCATCACAAATGGCACTAACTGGCATCTTTATTGACAGTCTCAAGTAAGAAGCCAAGTACTAAACTGGCATGACGTTGGTGCAGCTTTATTTACCAGAGCAGCTCCCTCCATGACAGGGGTGAGCCAAGTTGGTGAAGCAGTAAGGTAATCTCATACCTATTATGTGGATAGATAGAGGGGCTCTTATTTCCAGGTCAGTCAATTTTGTACCTTTCAAAAGTACTGAACTTAAGAAATAATTTTTTTTTTTTTTTTAAACAGCCTTTGCTTTAAAGAATTCACAAAAAAAAATTGAAATACTCAAATGTAAACACTGTTATACTTACCTTCAAATCAGTAAAAAGATGCAAAAAAATATAAATATTCTAATTTTTGAAAGAACAGGGCATGCTAGAATACTTGAACACAGTCGTCAGACTGGCAGTCAGTTTTTTTTTATTTTCAGGTTCGTGTTTTTTTTTTTTTTTTTAACTTCAACAGCTAATAAAATCAATAAGTAACTTATCCCATGGGTACCATATGTGAAAGTATGCTCTTATTAGTATGCTAATTGCCCTTAAGCAATTAACGTCCAATGCTGGCATTATTTCACAACAAAGCTAACTAGAAGAGCACTTATTGTTTGAATAATTTTTTCACTTTCTCGAATATTTTTCTTTGTCTTTTTACACTCAAACAATACATGCTTTATATTATGATTTTTTTCTAGCAGGTTATACTGATGTAAATAAAACAGAATAGCCAATTAGTTGGAATTTGTGATAAATCCATACAGTTAAAACTCTGGTAATGCTGACTTGAGGTGTTGAGTTTGGAGGGTTTGGATTTAGTTTTCATGTAGTGCTCATGTCCCAAAAGAATCACTACAATGGGCTATATAATGGATCACAGTCTTATTCTTTTACATTTTATCAATTTTTCTTCCTTGGTCTCTCACCATTGTCTACAAAGTCCTGCCTTCTCACCCCACACCCTTCTGGTGATACTTGCAGCTGTACTTACCCCCCCCCCCACACACACACACACAGTGGAACATACTTCTACAAAGTAATGAAATCCATATTACAAGCAGGGGGTCAGGCCCCTAGAGACATGATATAAAGTATAGTTACGTAAGAATTTACCGGAACAGTAGATCTTCGAGAACAGCTCTTGTAGCAGGTTACACCATTAGGACTGAAGGTAGGCAGCAGGACCTCACAGAAAACTTCTACTAGCTACATTCAGTGGGGGACCGCCCCTGACGTCAGCCCCACTCCCGACATTACCTGCACCATAAAAGGGCCGGCCCCCCAGTTCTCCCGCCAGAGACTCTGGCACAGCGTTGTAATTCTGATGGGAGACCGAGGATCCACTTCCAAAGGAAGACCTATAGATGGTAAGTAATGTATGTGACTTCTTGAGGGGAAGGCGGGTGGGACAGTACCTGCTGCAAGAGCTGTTCTTGAAGATCTATTGTTACGGTAAGTTTTTACGTAACTATACTATCTTACTTCGAAAAACGGCTCTTGCAGCAGGTTTCACCATTAGGACTGAGTCCCAAGCAGTGACAGAGATGACCCCTAAATTTGGGAAGAGGATAGGAGAAGGGCAAAAGGGAACCCCTCATGAAATAGGCCCCTGCAGGACAGCAAGGCCAAAGCCTGCTCTACACCTGAAGGCAATGTCCAGACTGTAGTGTCTGATGAATGTGTGCACTGTACTCCAAGTAGCTGCTGCACAAATGGCAGGAGCTGAAACATTTTTCAGGAAGGCGAATGGGGTTGCCATCCCTCTAGTAGAGTGACCCTTTACCAGTCCCGGTAAGGGTTTGTTCTGCTTCTGGTGGCAGAACACAATGCAATTAACCAATCATTTTGAGAGTGTCTGTTTAGACACTGGTGCCCCTAACATCCTATGGGCAAAGGACAAAAATAACTGGTCAGACTGTTGGTGCGGTTTGGTCCTAGTCGGGTAGAACCCGAGTATCTTGTGCACATCTAACATGTGCAGGAGAGCCTCTCCCTTATTGGAATATTCTGGATAACAGACCAAGAGGTCGATATCCTGGTTGAGAGTTAACTCCGATACTACCTTGGGTAGAAACTTAGGATTGGTTCTTAAGGACACCCTATCCTTATGAAAAGTCAAATATGGCTCTTTGCACATAAGTGCCAGGAGCTCAGACATTCTTCTTGCAGAGGTAACTGCAACTAAAAATAACGCCTTCCAGGACAGAAGGCATAGCTTGCAATCCGCAGCTGGTTCAAAGGGAGGTAGCGTGAGCTGTTCTAAAATGAAGAGGAGGTCTCAAGGAGGGCTCGGATCTCTAATGGGTGGCTTCAAGTGAAGGATGCCACACAGGAAGGTGCAGAACGGATACAGTTGGGCCAAGAATTTTCCCCCGAAAGGTGCCTGGTATGCAGATACTGCAGAAAGGCACACCTTTATTGAGGAGTAACTCAGCCCTGCTTCTGATAGGGACAGGAGGTACTTTTTTTCTTATTTTATTCTTCCTCTCCTCCCCTCAGCTCTGGTCTCCTTGGGAGCACCAAGGAGTCATCCCTCTGCAGTCCGCCCCACCTGGACAGTCCTCCGTCGCCCCTGCAGCCTCGGATTACCCCCTGGGCGGGGACAAGGTGGGCCCCAACACCCTGAGCAGTCAGTAGCGTTGGTCAGAAGGGTGCCAGGTGGGCAGCCGCAGATCGAGGGCAAGCTCTGGCGCTCCGTCTCCACCGGAGCTGAAGGGCATTTTCCTCCTGTTTCTCGGGGAGTGGCTAGCGCCCTGACGTCAAGGCATGGAACTGATGTCTGCAACTCCCCCGCCCCTTCTCTATATCGTCAGCACTTGCTGCATCTCTGGCCTCCACCAGAGGGCAGCTGAGGACCAACTAGGGACCCCTGTCCCTCCAGGGAGAAGTGAGCTGTCCTCTGGACGTTCAATCCTCTCCCTCCCATGCTGACCCCAGCAACCCGGGCTCGTTCCCAAACCTGGGTCGCCTGTGTGGCGCGAGGTGTGGCGTCCAGCACCTCAACCCTTAGTGCCACCAGGCTGGCCCGGGGACAGGAGGTACTCTAATACCAATTTTGCCAGGCAAGTTAAAGGGTTCAGGTCACGGGCTGAGGACCAAAAGCAAAACCTGTGCCATTTCATGGCATACGTGGCACGCGTAAAGGGTTTCCATTCTACCACCAGGACGTCAGCCACTCTATGTGAGACTCTGTGGCAAGACATTGCTAGGTCCTTAGGAGCCAGGCATGCAGGTGCAAGGATCTGAGATTTGGGTGAATCAGGGACCTGCTGTCTTGCGACAGTATATGCGAGCTGAGCGGAAGAGGAGAGGGTGGCTCGCTTGCCAAGCGTTTGATAAGGGGAAACCATATTTGTCGGGGCCAATATGGGGCCACCAGAATCGTGACTGCCCTCTCATCCTGCAGCTTGAGCAGGACCCTTTGGATCAAAGGGAAGGCAAAGAGGAACCTGCCTGTCCAGGAGAGGGACAACGCGTCTCGCCAGAAAACACAAGGCCCTGGATCTAACGAGCAGAAACTGGGCAGTTTTGTGTTGTTTGGGGAGGTGAACAGATCCAATTCCGGCATCCCCCAATTTGCGAACAGAGTTTCTGCCACTGGTTGTAGAAGCCCCCATTCGTGTGCACTGTTTCGAGATCTACTGAGTAGATCCACCAGGGTGTTCTGTAACCCCGGAACATGAACTGCAGACAGAGTAATACTGTGCTCTATTGCCCAGTATAATACCCTCATTACTTATCGACAGAGCTGGTATGAGTGGGTGCCTCCTTGTTTTTCGATATAGAACACTACTGACATGTTGTCTGTTTGTATCAGTAGATGCCCCGGGGACAGGTCCATTTGCAGGGTCTGAAGGGCGTAAAGGACCACTCTCATCTCGAGGATGTTTATGTGAAGGGCTCCTTCCTTTCCTGACTATAGTCCCTAAGTCTTTGTGCCGCCCAGATGGGCGCCCCTGCCTGATCCTGACACATCCGTGGCCAGGATTATTGAAGGAGTGGGTGACAATAAGGGAACTCCTACCCTGAGGTGTTCCAGGACTAGCCACCAGTGCAGGACTCGGAGAATAGAGTTGGGGACTATGACCAACTGATCTAGGTCATCCTGGCACTGGTCCCACTGGACCCTGAGTGTCCACTGAATGGTTCTCATGTTTAAGGGTGAAAGGGGAACTGTGGCTATGGCGGCTGCCATGTGGCCTAGAAGACACAACATGGTTCTTGCTGAGACCTGTTTTTGTCCCACGATGCGTCTCATCAGTCTTTGTAGACATTCTACCTGGTCTTCTGGCAGAAAGGCCCTTCCCTTTGTGGTGTCCAGTACCGCGTCAATAAACTGCAGCCTTTGGCATGGTATAAGGGTCGATTTTGACAGGCTGATGGCGACCCCTAGGGAGTCGAATATCAAACAGGTGTCTTGTAGAGCCTGATTCAACTCTCCCTGGGATAGAGCCATTAGGAGCCAGTCGTCCAGCTAGGGAAAGACATAGTGGCCCCTTCTCCCGAGTGCTGCACCTACTACTGCCAGGCATTTGGTGAATACCCTCAGAGCTGATGATAGGCCGAAAGGCAGGGCTCGGAATTGGTAGTGATGCTCCTGAATTTCGAATTGCAGGAATCTCCGGTGGTGTTTCACAGTTGGGATGTGGAGATAGGCATCTTGCATGTCCATCAATGCAAGCCAAGCATCTGGGCGTAGCATCAGGATTAGGCTTGGCAAGGTGACCATCCCGAAGTGTCTGTATGCCATGTCACAAAGGTGTTGAGATCACTGAGGTCCAGGATGGGGCGTAAGTCCCCTGTCTTTTTGGGTACTAGGAAGAAATGGGAATAGTACCCTTTCCCTCTCTGGATCCATGGGACTTTCTCTATGGCCTCCTTCTCTACAAGGGCTCGGATCTTCTCTTGAATCAGTGTGGCATGTTGTCTCGAATACTGAGAGTGTAGTGGTGGTCTGGATAGTGGTTGCCCGGTGAATTTGATAGAATGCCCTCTTAGAATTAGTTGAAGCACCCATTGGTCTGAAATGATTTGTCACCATCCTGCCAGGTACTTTGTGAAATGACCCCCGACCTCCTCTTCCCTTTGAGCCGGAGGGGGGAAGAGGGGTCTGCAATGAGTCAGGCAGTGGAGGGGAGGGTTGCCCGAGAGGCTTTTGTGTTCCTGGCACCTGAACCTCCTGCAGCTCGAGATGGGCCCTTGTGGTTAAAGCCACCTCTCTGCTGCTGTCCGAATGGCTTTGGTTTTGGTCTGTACATGGCCCGTACAGATCTTACCACCTTTCTGGCATCTTGCAATTTTGTTATTATCTTTTCGGATTCTTCTCTGAAAAGAACCAAGCCTTTGAAGGGGATGTCCAAAATGCCCTTCTGGATGTCCAGTGTAAAGCCTGACACCCTCAACCAGGAGTGCTGTCTAAGGCACACGCCTGATGCTGCACTTCTTGTGGCTGAATCCGCAGAGTCATATGCTGCTCTTAGCACTTGTGTGCCCACATCAGAGCCTGTCTGGAGAAGCTTTGTAAGTTCTTCCTTTTGGTCTCCATCTGGAAGGCTTTTAACCAAATCATAGCCTTGTTCCCACAGGGTGTTTTGAAATTGGACCATGTGGGTCAGGAAGTTTAATGAGCGGATGGAACATGTTGCTGAGGTGTACATTTTCCTCCCCATGGAGTCAAGCTGTTTTGACTCCCAGTCCGGGGGCTGGGTGCTCAAGTGTTGTGGCCTCTGTGACCCATTGTGTGGTAGTGATCACCATGGAATCTGCCACTGGTTGCTCTCCAAGATAAGGGTCTCCCAATAAGGCCTGATATAGATGGTCTGCCTTTTTAGGGACTGCTGAGGAAGTGAAGGGGTGCTTCTAAGCAGCCTTGGTCACGTCCTGGAAAGTGTCTACTAATGGTGGGACCACTACTGGTTTAGGATCCTTTTGTCTTAGATACTTGGTGAGGCGGCGCATCTCAGGATCTAAATCCTCCGTGTCCCACCCCATGTTATCTTGGATATGCTGCATTATATCCATAATTGTTGGGTTGTCTGGGGGGGGGGGGCAGCTAGGCAAATCCCTTGGGTCTGGTGAAGGGATGCTGAATGGAGAGTCTGATCTGGAAGATGCATAGGAGGAGGAGTGAAACTCAGAGGAAGAGGAATCTGACCTCCTGGGGTGCTTCTTGGACCTGTGCACGCTTGGTGAGCAGGAGGGGATCTGCGATGGAGGCCTCGGCCACTTTTCTTTGTGCTTCCTCGACCTGTGCACGCTCAGTGAGCGGGAATGGGTCTGTGATGGAGACCTCAGCTGCTTCTTGTCTTTAGACTGGCCCCTAGGCTTGGGACTTTCCTCTCCAGGGGGTAGTCTGGTCAGGCTCTGTTCTACTGGAGGAGGCTGGTTCTCCACCACTGGTTTGGTGGGAACGACATACTTCCTAATGGTTTCCCACTAACAGGAAAACAATTTCTTCACCTCGGAAATGTTGAGGCCCAACATCTGACCTGGCGTCTGTCCCTCTCGAGATGCCATCTGACCGTTTCCTGTGTCTGGTGGTCTGTGGCCTTTGCAACCATCGTCTGATCCTTGGGTGGCATCGGGTCGTGTGGGAGGTCTGTATCCTCCTTGTCTCCTGATGCCTGGTCATTGCTCAAGCGGCTGACCCCGGCATCAGTGCCTTCGTCATCTGAATGTCTGGATGGGCCAACGTCTGGTATGGTTGAGGCAATGTCCCTTCTCTGGGAGTGGACCACTGCCAGTGGTCATTGGTCCTTGGGACATTTGGCAGGTGTCTGCTCTGACGTCCGCTTAGGGTCTGAGGTCCGCTTAATGGATGTTAATTCTGAGGTCCGTTTAGCAGACATCCCCGCAGTTCCTCTGGGGGGTTGGGAGGCTGACCTCCACTGGTCGGAATCCCAGTGCTGGTCCAGGAGGTTGGGGCCTGTAGAAGCGGCTGACTTGGAGTGCACCCTGACTGGGTGATCTGTCAATGCAGATCGGCCTGTGGAGTCTGAAGGCTGGTTGTGAGTAGGTTCTTTAGACCGGACCTTAAGGGGCTGGAGGGTGGATTCAAAACCACAGCCACCCGACATCTGGACTTTGGCTGGCGGAGGCTGAGTCTTTGTCCGAGACAGAGACCTGTTTGAGTGGGTTGTGGAATCTGAGCTCCCCCTGGAGACGGATGTCCACGTAGATTGGGAGTACTTTTTCTCCCTTTCCCTCCGTTTCTCTTTATGCCTCCCCGACCTATGAGAGGACCCTTTTCTGGAGGAGGTACTTTTTTGCATCGCTGCCAATTTCTTCTCTAAGAGAAAGGTCTCAAACTTTTTGGCGGCAGATCCTCGTGCGGTTATTAAAGTTTTGGCAAATGGAACAGGCCTTAGTGTCATGTTTTGGGCCTACGCACCTAACACAGGCTGTACACGTGTCCTTAAATAGGATTTGTTTGCCACAAGCACACTTTGAGGAGTGCCTTTCAATGGATGTCGGGGAAGATGACATACAGAAAAGAAATAAAGTTGAACTTTTTCGGAAAAAACAAATAAAATTGTATACTTAAGTAATGGCATTGTTCGATAGCTGAAGGCATCCATGGAGCAGATGCCTGCAAGTTGACAGTGGCAGAAGAACTGAGGGACGCTGGGGAACCACCCCTTTTATGATGCAGGGAACACCGGGGTTGGGGTCAACATCTGGGCGGTCCCCCACTAGATGTAGCTAGCTAGAAGTTTTCCGTGGGGTGCTGCTGCCTGTCGGCTTCAGTCCTAATGGTCTAACCTGCTGCAAAAGAGCTGTTTCTCGAAGTAAGCTATAGAGGTTACTTACTTGTAACCATAGTTCTACTAGCAGTATTCAGTTCATGTCCTCACTCAGGCAGTCTTCCACTGAGCATACCCTGTCACCAGAACTGTCTTCAAGCTTGGCTCCTCCTACCATCCAATTATGTGGTCCTCCGGCACCACACTTTTGCGTTCACATCTGCATGCTGGAACAGGAATCCAAAGAAGGCCTTGCCATGGAAGGTCATGTGAATCATGTGGATGTGAAGTGAATACTTGTAGTGCAGCTATGGTTCAAGTAAGTAACCTCTATTTCCAACAACCTACATTTACTTCACTATCAACACTTAGACAAACTTCAAGCAGTCCTCTGGAGTAGGGGGCAAGGAGCACACCCCCCATTATGTACATAGAGAATAGAGGACTGAGGACCCAAAAGCAGCATCATGACAACTGAGCAAGCTGATGCTAACAGCAGCTCTCCTCCACCTCTGACAGAAGGTCCAGGACCAGGACATCCTCGTCAGCTTCCTCTGCTTCTTGGGCCTATAACTGTACCACTGAACCAGCAGATGCAGAAAGGATGCGCACTTTTTGTAGATTTGCATAGGATCTCCTAATGCCACCACTCTTCAAGGACTGGCTTATGCACAATTGGACATTAGGAGCAATGTGCCACGCTGTGCCCAGGCCCAAACAGCATATGCAGGCATTGTGTCCACTGATCGTGAACATCAAGTATCTAACAGAAATGCCCCTCTTGAGAACCTGACTTCTTCCATTTCATGGCAATTCATGACGATGCAGCCAGAAGCCAATGGTGAGAGTACAGCAAGAGTCAAAACACTGAAATGAAAAATCACAGGAAAAAAAAAAAAAGGTTGAAAACTATCAGAATCCTAACTCACCAGCAGGAGCTGTGAAAGAGGAGACCTGTTCCTTCTAGCGGAAGACAAGTTCTGAATACAAGGAGCAGAGCCCGAGGACCACATTGTTGTGTGGTATGAGGAATCAGGCTTTAAGACTGACCCAGTAAAGAACAGTTACATACTTACCGTAACAGTAGATCTTGGAGAGAATCTCTTCCATTAGGCCACACCTTTGGAACTATACCCACGTCATGTTAGGACAGCATGGAAAGTTTTGTCAGCCAGGGGCCGCTAACGATGACATCATGGTTCAGCGTCTACATAAACAAAGGCAACCCCATCTCTCCTCTGTTCCCCACCAAAGATTAGACTCAGATGATCTCCACCCGTGGGGAACCAGGAGATAAGACCAGCCTAGGCACACAAGGTGAGGCATAGGGCTGGATATACAGTATGATGCATGAATTAGGATTAGGCACAATATCTAATGTAACCCTCACTAAATCAGGAGGACAGAGGGAGGGATAGCATGGCCTCATGGAAGAGATTCTTTCGAAGGATCTAGCACTATGGTAAGTACGTAACTATTCTATCTTCTCTGAGGATATCTCGTCCATTAGGCCACACCTTTGGAGTGATTCCCAACCGGTCCCAAAACACTAGAGGAAGGCCAGTACAGTCATCTATATTTAAGACAGCAGGCCTTGCAGCATACCAATCCCGAATCCAACTAGTCTACAAGAGACTATGTCTGGACTGCAATGTTAAGTGAAGATGTGGACAGTGCTCCATGTGGCTGCAGCACAAATGTCAGCAGTTAAAACATTTCTGAAACAAGCAACAGAACGGGCAATGCCCCTTGTGGAGAGACCATGAACCACACCATTAAGTTCCTTACCGTATGTCCTATAACAGAACGTAATGCAATGTGCCACACATTTGGACAGGCACTATTTAGATACAGGTGTGCTGTCTTTCCCAGGGCGAATGAAACAAAAAGCTGAGAAGACTTTCTGCACTCATTTATGCGAGTCACATAGTACCTCATTATCCTATGTACATCCAAAGTATGAAGCAGTACCTCACCCTGATTGGCATGCTCAGGGTAATAGACAGGAAAGTGCATCATTTGATTCAATGTAAACTCAGATACCACCTTCATAAAATCTTAGGATCTGTGTGCAAAGAAACTGTTTTTGTGAAAAATCAAATATGGAGGCTCGTACATTAGAGCCTGCAGCCCTAAAATCCTTCGAGCAGAAGCGACTACAACTACAAATAACATTTCTCATGACAGGAAACAACGGCCACAACTCATGGCAGGCTCAAAAGGAGCTAACATCAGTTTCTCAAAGACATAATTTAAATTTCAAGGCAGGACTGGACTGCGGATACAAGGTTTCATATGATGAATACCTCTCGAAAAAGTACAGGAAACCTCCAGTTGTGCAACTGTACGGCCATCAATGAGGTATGGAAAGCTGATACAATGACCAAATGCACGATAAGTGATGAATGCTAGAGACCAGGGTCTGATTGGGACAGCGAGTATTTCAGCACAGCATTTACAGGGCATGTAAAGGGTCTAAATTCTTGGAAGCAGCCAACAAAGTGAACAGCGTTCACTTCAAGGAATAGGTAAAAGGTTTTCTAGCCATAACCACAACCAGAACATTAACAACCTTAGGGGACACCCCAAAGTGTGCTATGGCTATGTTCTCGGGAGTCTTGCATGCAGATGAAGGGACTTCAGGTAAAGATGAACCAGGGAGCCCTTGTCCTGTGACAACAGACACCAACACAGAGGAAAGGGTACTGGAGGTTTCACCGTCATCTGTTTTAGAAGTGGAAACAATATCTGGCGAGGCCAAAATGGGGCAATGAGGATGAGAGTGGCACTCTCCATCTGGAGCTTCAGTAGCACCCTCTATATTAGCAGAAATACAGGAAATGCATATGGGAATTTCCCTTTCCAAGAAAGGGACAATGTGTCTTGCCAGAAAATTCCAGGCCCTTGATTGAGCCAGAAAAAAAAAGTGAATTCTGTGTTTTGTGCAAAAAGGTCCAACTCTGGTCTGGATGATCCCATCTTGCGAAGAGGTCATCGACCACCGAGGTCAACAGTTCCCACTTGTGCATTTTTGACTGTGACCTACTTAGCCTGTCTGCCAAGACATTTTGGAGCTCTGAGAGATGCATGACTGACAGCTACAGGTCATAAGACAGAGCCTAGTACCATACTCTCACTGCTTCCCTTCATAGTGGGTAAGAAAGAACTCTCCCTTGTTTGTTGATGTAATGCATCACACTGGCATTGTCAAGCTGTATTAACAGAGGACTGGGGCAGAGATGCTCATGAAAGGCATGGAGACTGTACAGGACAGTTTTCATCTCTCAAGACAATTATGTGTATTTTGGCTTCTACCTTGCTCCATACCTCCCCCAACGAGTCTGGTAAGGGCCAAGATGAGCTCCCCAGCCAGAGCGTGAAGCATCCATGGGGAGGATCTGTACAGGAGCTAGTACGAAGAATGGAATACCCTTTAACAGATTTTCGTGATCCATCCACTACAACAGCGCTCAGCGAAGTGGAGATGTGATGAGAATCATTTGGTCCAGCTCATCCATCAGCTGATCCCACTGGACCAAGAGTGTCCACTGGGGAATTCTCATATGTAAGCAGGCCAGTGGCACAGTCACAATGGCCACAACCATAAGCCCCAAGAGATGTAACACTGTTCTCACAGAGACACAGTGGCTCCTATATATCAGCTGTGCTTCAGCAATCAGTTTTCTGCTCTGTACTGAGGCAGAAAAGCACATCCCTTCTGTGTCCAAGACTGCTCCTATGTATTGTAGTCTCTGTCAAGGACTCAACACCAACTTTGACACATTCAATGTGATCCCCAAGTTGAACAACTGACATGTCTGAGACAGGGCATGCTGTAACACTTATCTGAAGCTGGCTTTCAATAGCCCGTTGTCCAGATAGGGGAACAGATACAGGCTTTCCCCAGGGATGGACTGCTTCCACTACTGTCAAGCATTTGGTAAAGATCCATGGTGCAGAGGACAAGCCAAACAGCAACAGTCTATACTGGTAATGTCCCCCCTCCACCACAAAGCAGTGGCATTTCCTGTGGGCCTTCCTGATCTTTATATGAAGGCAAACATCCTTCATATCCAGAGAACAAAGTCAGTCCCCTTGTTGCAGAAGGGAATGAGACGTCGCAGGGATACCATTCAAAACTTCTTGTATTCTATGTAGAAGTTTAGGTTCCTGGGATCTAGCACAGGCGCAGATCCGTGTCCACTTTGGGACTAGGAAGTATCTGGAACAGAACCCCATGTTCCTCTGCCATGGAAGAACTAGTTCTATAGCACATTTATGAGTAATGACTGCACTTCTTCCTTCAGAGGGGCAGACGTCCTGGAGGATAACAGGAAGGAGGTGGAGGATGATCTGGAGGAAGGTTTGTTAACTCCAGAGCATGCCACCTTGCAGTTATCTCCAGGACCCACTCGTTTATTGTAATCTCCCTCCATTGTTTCAAATGCAGGGAGAGTCTTTCCCCTACAGGCACCCCTGGAGGCATTCATGGAAGTGAGGGTGGGTCCAGGCACAAGTCAGTTGGAGCCAGTGGGGGCGCTGCCACCAGTACCTGCTCTGGGTGTTTTTGTATGGGCACCTGGGGGGAAGGGACCTGGCAGGGGATCAGCTCCCTTACCTCGGCCTTGTGGGTGGAACGACGGCAACCTCTGGTAGCAGGCTAACGAAAGGATCCTCTTCCATGCCCTCTAGTAGGAGTGGGATACAGGGATGTTACAGACTTCAGAGTCACGTTGGACGTATGAAGACCTTAAAAGGCTTCTTCAACATCATATTCAAAAAGTGTTGTTCCTTTAAAAGGGGCCATTCAAAACAGCCTGCTGCACATCTGTGGCAAATCCTGCAACTCTGAGCCAAGAATATCTTCTCATACAAATGCCAAAAGGTGCTGCCCTGGCAGAGGCATCTGAGACATATGCTGAGCAGAGCAAATGTTTGCCGACTTCAGCACCCAAAGTTGTTTGAATCAACTCACTCTTGGCCAAGCCTGAGCTGCAGTCTTGGAAGCTTTCCACAGGCTATTCTGATATTTCTTTGCAGTTTAACTCTTTATTGGAATTTTCACATACTCACAAAACAAGCAAAACTAACAGAAACAGTATGCGTACATGCAGACCACTATGGGCTTAACAATTCGCAATCTTAAGGCCCAGTGAGGCAGAGGAATAAGTATGCTTGCCTATCATGTTCAACCACCTAGATTCTTTATCTGGAGGCAGAGTGCGCATATGTCTAGGTGCCCTAGATCCATCATGAGCAGCAATGATGACTACAGAGTCAGTTTCTGTGTGGTTAGCATAATAAGGCTTAGAAGATGGAACAAGATACTGCTTATCAGCCTTTCTAGGCACTGCAGGCAGTGAGTTAGTTCTGTACCATGCAGCAAAGGTAGCATCCTCTAATGCAGGATGTACAGGTAGAATGACTATAAAAGGTGAGACTGGGACCTCCAGGAAGTCCGCTGGGTTCTTCCTTGTGGAATCCCTCTTCTTCCACAGCAAAGCTCATGGCAGCTTGCATCTGCTACATCATGGCTTGAAAAGTGGGATATATAGGAGACCATCTCGTGGTATACACCACCAATTCCTCGCTGCAGGATGACAGATTAGAACTAGACTGCGGCACCACATATTGTTCTCCCTCATACTCCTCCATAAAGCCATGAGGTCAGGGCTGTATTCGGTCTCATCAACATCTCTGTCGACAACAGGAGCCCCACAGTGCACAAGCAGGTGACAATGGTGGAGGCTGAGAGGCAGGATATCTGCGATGTGCTGGCAGCCAGCATTGATGGGGGTTGAGTGCCCACAGGCCCCGTTAACGATACAGCCTGTATATGTAATCCAGGCAGTATGCATCATATAATTTCTGAAAACAATGCCAGCACAGCTTGGGAGCCGACGACACCCTGGACAGGGGCCGTGACTACTTGTGCTGATGATGGGCCTAGGTCTAACGACGATAGTATCATACTGTCAATAACAGGTATGACAGCGCCTATGTCACGCCCTCAACTTGGTGTATTATTGGCGTTTTTTTTTGGGCGGGGGCTGTCATCAACACCGTCAGAGCTCGCCAAGATACGACCGATTTACCTTGTCTTACCACCATCTGGGACCTTGCCAGTGAAGAAGACTCTTTATCCCTATGCTGTGTCTCGATGAAGAGGATGACCTTGACATCGATCTTTCTTTGTACCAGTCCTTTGATTTTGGTGGCCATTTCTCTGCTGATGTAGAGGAAGATACAGATGGTAGGCCCTGATCCTTCTCCATGGTAGTTAATGTTTTACTAAGAAGGACATTTTCCAGGCCCAAACAACACACACAGACTTTGCAGGTGTCTTCCTTGTATATTTTTATCTCTGTACTTAAAATATCAAAATAAACCTTTTGGCAGCAGACAGAGGTGACAAAATTCACTTAAATATAAAATAAATCATATATGGTAACAGCTAGTCGACGTTTCCTTCAGCAGGTCCCACGAGGCTGACGGACGGCAGGACAAGAACTGAGGAGAGAAGGAGCCACCCACATTTACACAGACACTGATGCATGACGTTGACATGAGTGGCCCCCAGCTAGCAAAAGTTTCAATGTGGTCTTAGTGCTGACATGGGTATAGTTCCAAAGGTGTGGCCTAATAGAAGAGATAGCCTCGAAGATCGGAGCATTCTCAGTGGAAGACTGCTTAAGTGTGAAAGTGAACTGAATCTTGGTAGTTAGAAAGGATTTTTTCCAAGAAGATTACACACCCAGTAAAGCCAATATGCTGGACCCAAGTACGTTTAAGCAAGGAAACGTGCTCAAGGTCCTCAGTTTTCTGCAGTTCTGTAGCCACAGGAAAAAAAAATGCAGAAGTCGGGCAGACAACAGAAGCTGCAGCACTAAAAATGCAAAGCCACATCTTTCCTGCTCCAACCCACCAGTTAAAAAGAAATATATATTTTTACTGAATCAAGCCCACCACCTCACTGATAACCCCCCTCCCATTTTTTTTAGTACTTTGCACCACACTCTTTACTCGAAATGGTGCAGTGCAGCCATTATTTACATAAAGAAGGATTTTCAAAACTTAAAGAATCTAAAATGTACTTTAACAAATATTTTTTTCACAGGAAACCCCAAATTGGGGGTCTATCAGTGGGATAGTGGGCTTCTTTCAGTACCCAACTGTTACCCTCTCCCCAAAACTGATAATTCCCTATCCCCCCCTTCCCATACTTTGTGACATAAGGGTGTCACCCCCCCCCCCATGCTGCCAAACACCAATCTGACACTGGGGTGCCTAACCCCTAGTGTTAATCCCTTGGTTCAATTTTGGCTCCTTGACATCAGTCCTCCACCAAAAAGCCACTCTACAGGGAAAACATGGCCATCTTCTGTAATGCCGGCTAGGAACTGAAGAAACAAGGTAAGTATGGTCGATGTATTTCAATGTGTTAGAACTTTCATTCATAACTTGGTCATTTTGTTAATATTTTTACACCATATATTCAACATGGCCTTTTTTGACCCCCATCTCTTGAACAAGGTAGGTGAAAATTTTAAATCCAGCCCATGAGGAGATTTTGCAGTTGCTCCATGAACTCACCTTTAGTGTCAGATTTGAAACGTTTCACCTACCAGGTGCATGAAGTGAGGTAATAAAAAGACTATACTGAAAACCTGGCGTCAAAATCTTAAAAAAAAAAAACACCAGTTATGAAAGTACACTGAAATTTTTCAATGTTCACTCATAACTTTGGTAATTTTCGATATTCTGACCCCAATTTCAACATAATCATTTTTTCACACCACCTCATGAACATGACTGGGGTTGTTTTTCATGTTGTAAAAAGACAATGTTAAAAATTTGGGGTCAAAATGACAAAAAAAAGAAGTTATGAAGAAACGTGTGCAGGGCCAGCCGTTGGCTCAGTGAATAGCATGCTGTGTCCTGCTGCCAGTGACTCAAGTTTTGGGAACAAGCTCGGGAGCCACCTGGGCAACATGAGGATATGGACCAGTACTGTCATGCCAAGGTCCTAGCTTGGGAAGGAAATGCCGCACTGGCGACATCTTGTGGTGAGCTGGGGAGCCTTCCCTCACAAGAGGTTGATGTGCATGTCAAGGCCTGATGAAGCCTCGTACTGTGTTGGGCCTTTTTTTCTTCACGTGCCACAGAATTTATCTCTGCTGCAGATGTTAGGTAAAAAGTGCCACAAAGAACCGAGGGCCTTGGGTACGATGCATAAAAACCTATGATATCTCTTCCACCACAGCTGCCTGTGCAAAACTCTCCTGGGTCACTGGGGGTCGGCTGTAGGTAACAAAGCAAATCCTCCCTCCCTGGTGGTTGAGAACATCCGACGAGATACTTTTGTAATCTTCTTTTGGCCAAGGGATTCATTGCTTATATTGCATCATATTCTAATACAATTGCTCCTCATTGCACCATATCCAAATGTGACATGACAGACAACATACTATTAAAATATAAATAGTAAATGATTATTTATTAAAGTTTAGGAATTACAACCCTTTGCGTCAGAGACTCTTTTGCAAAGGCTCCGTATCCAAATAGGAGTTACAGACAGGAGGCAGTAATACAAGCAAGACATACAAGACTTAGGATACAATAATTACACCAATTAATTACTTACAGGGTTATAACACTAGTTATACAAAAAAAAAAAAATACTCTTTTCCAGTACCCTATTGGGTAACCGGTCAACAGCTGAGGGACAACTGGAGAGCAATACAAGGGATTTTGTCAGATACGAGGTAGGAGTAGAGATATACAAGACCTGTGGGGGGGGGTTGAGTACTGTGGCTACTGGGTTTGTCATGGTTGGGGGGGGGGCATGAAGGCAGTCGCAATTAGAGAAGGCAAGTAACAGCTGCCATAGATCAGACTTGAAGAGTCCCAGCCTAAGGGTAGCAGGAAGGGCATTCATCCAAAATGGGGCTCTATAACGAAAGGATCTTTGCTCAGCAGTGGTTCTAAAAAAAAAGGGGGGGTCTGGTAGGCAACATTGCTGGAGTATCTAGTGATTCTCGTTCTAAGGGCCGGTATCAGTAATGTTGACACTTGAGCAAGGACAGGTCCAAGTGATATTTTTTTGGCAAGGAGGCAAGTGTGGTAGCGGAGACACCCCTCTAAGTTTAACCAGGAGGTTCACCGGTAGAGATCACATGTATGGGTATTATCCGTCACACCCAGCTGCTAGGCGGTAGGCTTTATTTAGGGCAGTTCTGATTTTATTTAGGACAGTATTGGACATAGACCCATATACGACTAAGCCGTAGTCAACCATAGGGAGAACAGAGCTGGATATAGCCAGCCTAAGAGCAGTCCCCGGGAGACAGGAGTGAAGCCGATAAAATAGACCAATTCTGATGTTTACAGCTCTGCAGGCGACAGAGATGTGCTCATGAAAGGAGAGAGCCAAGTCAAGGGTGATCCCCAAATATTTAAAACTGGGGACAGTTTCGAGGGGCGCACAGTTTGAACTGAGAATGGGGGAGGGACCTGTTTTTGTTCCAAGGGTGCGCAGATAGCATCACCTTGGTTTTCTTATAATTGAGAACCAGTTTATTATTGATGAACCAAGACTCAATTTCAGTGAAGTGCTTCTGGAGGTTATATTGCAGGGAGGCGGGGTCCTGGTGCCAGTAAAAAATGCCAGTGTTATTTGCATAGAGGAGGAGTTGTCCAGAGCAGGACAGGTGGAGAGAGTTCAGAAACAGGCTAAACAGTAGAAGCCCAAGGATTGAGCCCTGGGGTAACGCAGACCTGACTGGGAGGGGCGAAGACAGTCCGAGGTTTAGTTTCACCTGTTGAGATCGGCCAGAGAGGTAATTGGAGAACCAAGAGGTGGCTTCCTGGGATAAGCCAAGGGAGAGTAGGGAGTCAATCAGCAAGGGGTGATGAACAGTATCAAAGCCCTCTGTCAGGTCAACATAGACAGACCCAACTAAGAGCCCCTGATCAAGTGCATCATTGTTAAAGGAGGTATATTCCACGAGGGCAGTATGGCGCTGTGGCCCTTCCTGAAACCATGCTGTTGGGGACATAATAGGTTATGTGTGTCAAGGAACTGCGATAGTTGGTCTGCAACAATCTTCTCCAATGCTTTAGACAGGGGTGGCAATATGAAGACTGGTCCACAGTTACTAGCTAAAGTTCCATCTCCACGCTTGAAAATTGGGGTCATCATGGCTTGTTTCCAATAAGACAGAAATTGGCCCAGGCAGAGGGACATATTAAAAATCTTGGTAAGAGGGGTTGGAACAGATTCCAGGGACAGACTGAGGAGATAGAGATCTAAGGTGTCAGCGCTACGTCTGGATTTACCTAGAACCTTGGAAAGGTATTTTCTGGCCGTACTCCGTGAAACAGACTTAAAGTGAAAGGGGGGCATCCCAGTAGGGGGGGAGGCTGGAGAGGGAGTAGAAGGTGTGGAGAAGTAGTCGGGTTGGAGAACGCTGCAGAGATCAGTGAAGGCGGTGTTTAAGGCACTAGCTATAATAAGCTCTTGATCCTGTGTAGCAGTACCATGAACTTGCAGGCGGGAGGTAGGGGAAGAGACGGATTTACCATTTAGTCTATTAATGGTCTCCCAGAATTTGCGTCCATGCCCCCATGAGGAGGAGAGACTTGCCTGATAGTAGGAAGCTTTGGCCTGTTGTATTTCATGGGTGCAGGAATTTCTAGCTGGTAGTTTTTGTCTGTCAGCTGCTAGACCCGCGTCAAGGGCTTTATGCCAAAGGTTGTCTCGGTACCGCATGCGACTTAAGAGGGACTGAATGATCCAAGGAGAGACATGGTTTTTGACAAGTTTTATGATGGGGTGGGGGGGGGGCCAAAATGTCACAGGCAGCACTGAAGGAGGAAATGAAGAAAGCTAAGACCTTGTCCACTGAGGTAGCCTAGTTGAGGGGGGGACCAATCAAGCTTCGATAGGTAATTCTTGAAGTATTCCAAGGATCCTTTTTTGTAGGTGATATTGGTAGAACAGTCTAGGGGGAGGAGGATTTCAGATGGTTTGACCAACAGCAGAAGATAGAATGGTTGCTAAGAGAGTCAGAGTACCTGGACATCGAAGAGACGATCGGGGTGGCTAGCCAAGATGAGGTCAATGATTGTCCGATTTCTGATTATGTTTTATTTAGTGCCTTTCATATATATAATGCATCTCAAAGCCTTCGAGAAACAATGCACTAGATAATGGAAGTGCAGTGACTGTACATTATGTAGGCAATGCAGCCATTAAGTACTTAACATCCACACACAACCGCAGAGTCCGTCTTATTGAGACAAACTGATGGACAGAACACCGCAGATGTCACCTGCACTCTGAATTAAGCAAGACACATTTAGCTTCCACATGAACAATCACTAGCACAGGGCAGAAGGGACCTCTGTTTGAAATCTCATTTGCAGAATGGCACCTCCACCAGTGTATCATTCAGGTGGTGGTGCACTGAGGTTACAGTATAGAATCTGGGACTAGACTCAAGCCAATAGTGTCCATAGACAGTCACACATATAGACTCTAATGTAATTCTTTCAACATGTTCATTGGGGCTGGCAGTATAGCCTAGACGTTAGAGATAGAGGCTTGTGTATGAGCAACCACATACAACAAGGTAGTTGTATGATTGAGAG
Source organism: Neoceratodus forsteri (assembly GCA_016271365.2). Classification (NCBI taxonomy): domain Eukaryota; kingdom Metazoa; phylum Chordata; order Ceratodontiformes; family Ceratodontidae; genus Neoceratodus; species Neoceratodus forsteri. The sequence goes on from CM028135.1 coordinate 610,376,098, forward strand.
GTTTCCATGATAAACTGAAACCTCGAGAGCGCAGCTCAAGAGGTCAGTTACCACAGAAAACTCAAGATCGTAAAACTGCCCTGTCTGTGTATGGTTGCTCATATACAGTCTTTTATAGTGTATGGGCAACCACAGGCAGCACTCCATGATCCCCCAAACAGGTCTCCCAGTAAAAAAAAAAAAAAAAAAAAGGCTACTCTGGCACAGCTGTATCAGTTTGTTCCATCACCGCTCACTTCCTCACCACCGCGGCCCGCTTTATCGTGCATGCGTGTCCATGTTTGATGTTGTTGTGCTGCACTAGTGGCATACTCAATGCAGCATAACAACATCATGACGCACTAAATGCAGCACAACTACGCTGTTCCAGGCATGGATTTCCATGCGGAACAGCGTTCTACCATACAAGGTTAACAAGCTGTTAATCAGTCTGGTACATTCCAGTGGACCTGGGTTTGATTCCCACAACCTTTACTTGCTTACAGTGTGACTCTGAATAAGTCACTTAACCACCCCAGTGCTCCTGGGTCGCCCCTGAAAAAAGGCACTTCTGCCCAGTGGGCCTTACTCAGTTACTAAAGGACAATAACAATAATAATAATAATGTTCAAGCTTACAGACTACAATGGCATAACTGAACTTCTTTTAAGTACAGTAGTTGGTCACAGAGAGTTTAATTTTTTTTTTTGTTGCACTGCATTTTTAGTGTTTGAAAGATACTAGACAGCACTGGAAACAGAAGTTCAATTTATCCACGAGAGGTGACACAGTACAGGTTCCCCCACACCCCCCTGCCAACGTGCCTCAACCCTGCCCTAATGGGACCACCTCTAGTGGGTGGGAATTTAATTCAGACTTTTACTCCAATTCAGTCCTTGGCTTTGCATTTAAGACTGATAATGAAAGTGTGAACCCATGCCATGTGTGTGTGTGTGTGTGTTACATATATACAGATTTTCGTATTCTGGCCAACCTCACATCATTCCCACATTGGTTACTGGTGATCACCCAGCCCCATCCTCTTCTAACCTGACTGTTTCTGCTGCTGCTTCTTCCCTTAGGATTCGCCCCATGGCTCCAAGCAAGGGCCATCCTCCCCACCAACAAGCTAAGGATCTGGTGGCAGACAAGCAGCATGGTGGTGGAGCCAGTGTATCAGTACCATAACTGAGATGGAGATGGTGTCCTCCTCCTCCTCTGTTTCATCTCACTGCACAGCAGCGTTGCCCTCGGACACGGCAGCAATGTCCGTGGGGTAAGCAAGCTCCTTGGGCCCTCCACAAGGGTCGCTGTTATGCCAAATGTGACACTGTGCTCTCCACGTCTACAAAGCACTGCCGCTGGCAGCACTATATCCCAGAACCGGGCACTCATGCTTCCCTAGTCCACTCCCAGACATATGCTTCCTGCACAGAAGTGTGACTGGCCAATGAGTGGTGGCCCACGTGATACTGTTCTGATATGACCACTTGTCAATTAAAAACTGAACTGCGATCAAGACAACTTAATTGAAACAAGAGTCATAAGATGTGTGTAACCTATTATGTATCCACTAAACAATCAAAGCCAACCCTCTTATTTTATTTAAAAACAGACAAAGCCTGTATTCACTCAGTAATTTACATCTCATTAGAATTCCACTGTGGCACAAGAGCCCAAAACAATCACAATCCATAATCAGAAGAAGAGCTTCACACCTTCCTCGGTAAACAAGAGAAAATTTGTATTCAGATACTTCCAGTCTTGGTGCATGGCTGGTATGCATTCCCCTGAAGGATTAGTTAACATTTCAGCTTAGCCTTCTTCACATCATGTTCAGGAAGCTTATCTAAACCAGCTACGTTTTCCCTCAGCCATCAACTGACACATTCTGTCAGGGGATGCAAACCAGCATTACAGTGAGATGGTGTCTGAATAAAAATGATCTCATCTTTCTAGACACGTTCCAAAAATGTGCAAGTCTGTGCTTTTGTTTTTTTTTTAAGATTTTAACATAAAAATACTGATCTCCTAGGGATGACCTGCAAAAAGTGCATATTTCTGAACTGCTAAAAGTACAGTTAGTATAGTGTATTTATGTGTAACCATTTGTACATTCTCATGGCAGGATGCCATTGTAAACGAGTTTCGCTCAATGGCCTTAACCAACCCCTGGTGAAAATCAAAGTAGAACAGTATAAATTCTGAAAATGGATGAGCATTATATAGCATACATGTAACATATCACCTCTGAGAAAACAGAACTAGAAGAAGAAGATATTCATTACTTTTCTGCATATTATACACGTTTTGCACTCGGTGCATTTATACACATCAGTGTGCACTTTTATAGTCCTCAAACTACCTGTCACTGAATGACGACAGATGACATCTTCATTTTGGCCAATTTAAGAGAAGAGGGCTTACTGGTAAATGGCTCAGCTATTTAACAGAACTGCTCTGTTACAAGCTGATAGTACAGTCAGAGGTCTCAGTCAGGTTCATTCTAACTTAAACATCCAAGGATAAGTTTCAACAATGAGAAAGCAACATTTTCTACAAGGCCCACAGTTCATGAAATGCCTTACCATCAATCTGAGCAAAGAAAAACAAAGCAAATGTGACTCTTTAAAAGAAAGTCTGTAACTCATTATTATTTTTTTTTAATTTATAATGATTGATTTTATGCAATTGAATATAAGCATCTCCCGTAGGACAGTACATTCAAGTTACTGACATGTTACAGGATTTGATCTTTCAGTATTTTGGTACTCCCATCATGGTACTACATATGAGGGGTTTCCTAAAGAGTACATTTTAATTACTATACATTCTATATGTAGGTTATGCGCTGCCATGAGTGGGGACACCCTTTAACTGCTAAAGACATGTTCAGTAAAACTCACCCTTATAAATGGTGAAAATGTCCCCATTATCCTACCATAGGGAAATAAAAAGAAAGGGAAACAACAGAACTCAACATACCCCACCTCAATTACTATATAACAATATAAGCTGAGTAGTTATATCTATTTAGCTCTACAAAACAGTTTTTAACTTGAAGCGATTTATATAGAGTGGACTCCCTCAGGGACCCTGATATAAAGGAATATTATTTCAACGTCCTTATACTGCTGCAGTTTGCTTAACAGTTCGGTGTACAAAAAGTAAACTGCATCACAACCAACGCTAAAGAATTACTCCCAGAGTTTTATAAACAATGGAACTGTGCACCTTTAACCACTACAGGAAAGCTGCATTAAACTAGATGCACATATTATGAAAAAGTTCCCAATATTTAGAAGGAATAAAGAGTCCAGAATTTATATTTTATCAGTCCCGAAGTCTGTTAAGCCTTGCCAGCTTAATTAAACATAGAACTAACTGCCGTTAGAGACTTCAAGTTTCCTCTTCTCCTTCAGATTCCGTCTCCTGGTGTTGTGCCGCACAGTCCTGTTCGATTCTGCCCAACAGTTTCCTCGCATCCACCGGATCGATAACATGGAAGGTTTTATTGCCATACACCACCTTTAAGCTTGCCGGCATCAGAAGTATATGGTGGACACCCAGTTGTCTAAATTTTCCCTCTAACCCCATCAAATGCTTTGCCCCTCTGTCTAGTGGCGTAACTGAGATCTGGGAAGAAATGTATAGAAGTTCCCTGCCATCTTATGGGGCCTTGCCTCCTCGCCACTCGCAGGATATTGTCCCGCTCCCTCATGGAGTCCAACATGGCCAACACTGCACGTGTCGGAGGATGGGCTGAATCTACATGTAGTCGAGCCCCTCGTACATTCACTCTGTATGCCCGTTGGATCGTAATAGGTGTCTCCAATTGTAGTTGTTCGGGGATCCACTGCTCCAAAAAGCTGCACAACTCGTCTTCTCCTGTCTCCAGTAAACTGATAATCCTTATATGAGACGCCTGCGCCCCGTTCTCAAAATTTTCAAGGCAGAGCAAGGTATTTTCTTTCACCAGGCCCACTGTAACAACTGCTGCTTTCTCCGCTGTTTTACTGGCCCCCTGTGCTACCTCCTCTACCATAGACAGCTTCATTTCTGCGACTGCTAGTCTCGAATTAAAGTCATCCATCTTTCTGTCTGTTCCCTGAATAGCTTTTAGTAGTGCAGCATTTGAAGGCTGACACAAGGTAGACTCAGCAGCTTCTTTTTCCTTATCCAGGCCATGTCTCGTATCTTTCTGTTTACCTCCATTACCTCCAGCGGTTGTTTCTGTGTGAACCATATCACTGAAGGAGCCAATTCTGGTATGCTCAAAGTCTGTTTCAAGAGCTAAAGCTAGATCGAACACTTTTAGAGTGATTTACAAACTTATTACTACTGAGATTTAGTAAAATAAAGCTTGTATGTGTGGAGCTGTATTGGAATGCTGCTTTCAGCTCGGCTGCTAGCCATGCCCCCCCACTCGTTATTAGTTTTTGTTTACCAGATAAGGTACACTAAACAAGTCAATGCCTATTTTCAGGTATGACCCAGGAGAATACAACAGGTACAAAACATGATACAGTTAGCATCCAACACAGAACAAGGAATAAACTAGACTGCAAAATTAATGGCTAGAATGCAAACTCATACAACCAAAAATTTACAAAAATTGGGGGGGGAGCACTGATGGAAATAATATACAGTAGCATATAGCAAGAGTAAGAACAAATTCATAATATATCCCAAACTGGATTCTAATACAAGGAGAAGGAAACCAGGAGGGTAATCTGTGCAATGGCAGGCTGACAAACTCAGCAAGTGTCTATGTAAGGTATTTTTACACAGCCAGTGTGAAGGAAGACTGCACTTTTCAAGGGGATAGTGAATTCTAGTATTTAGGGGCAAAGACAGCGAAGGCATATTCCCTCATCTTAGAGGCACATTTTGGAACATGTAGCAGGGATGCCCCTACCATTCTAAGTGAACAGACTTGTGGTGGTGCAGGAGGGAAGGGAAGAGCAGAGCAGGAGATCTAAATATCATTGTCAATAAAGCACCCATGGAAGAACAATTTGGGAGCCAGCCCAGGGAGATGTACAGGGTGCAACTGTGCGTGAGACAAGGGGAGAAAAGGGAGAAAGTCAAATGTTATTGTAGGACACCTCCCACTTGTTCAGGGCTACCTTGGAGAAATGAAATTATCTGATCATACTGCAAGCATGGAAGGAGATGCCCTGGCCAACAGCAAGCCTGACCTTGGGTTATGAGGGAGCATTTCGTGCAGTAAGCCAGGCCAAGCCTGGAGCTGACAGCTTTATAGGTCTGGGAGATATGGAAGGAGAAGTCCAGACAGGAGTCCAGGGTGACTTCAAGGCATTTTTTAATTTTTATTGTATTTGTATCTCACTTCTGCCCAGGGCTGGCAGCAGCTCCGGCCCACCCTAGGAGTGCTCATCCTCTGAGCCTTGCCTTCAGTCCTGCCCTGGTAGTTACCCACAGATTACTCCCCATGAGGGGCCACAGTAAGAAGTGTCAAATCCCCCGCACAAATCCTGAATCCTGTGAGGCTGGTGTGGGAGTGTGTCTAGGCCATAATGGAGTCTGCCAGCTCCAATTTCCACATTTTCTCCCTACCCCTTGCTGCCGGCACATGCATGCAACCGCCCGCAGCACCCACCCTTCGTGTCCCTCCCCCATCCCACACTGCTCTTCTGGCCTCCACCTGGGGGCAGTCATTCGGCAGGGAGCGGCACCACCTGGTTGAGGAAAGCAGTCACTCGGATGCTCACTCCATCACCCTCCTCCCCCAGCAACCCACATTCGCTCCTGAACACAGGTCACCAGTGTGGAGCAAGGTGTGGCGCCCAGTGCCTCAGCCCTCAGCGCCACTGGGTCGGCTCGACTTCAAGGTATTTGAAGTCTGTCACTGTGGAAGGAGGAGACCCATCCTTGTACAGGTTGGAAAGGGAAGTTGAGCAGGACCGAATTCTTACTGCAGAACCAAACAGCATGGTTTGGGTCTTTGAGAAGTTGAGGATTAACTTGTTTCTGATGAGCCATGATTGGACCAGGGAGACGTCCTCCTGTAGCAGTGACTGGATTGTGGAGATGGAAGAAGAGCTAGCATACAGAACAATATCATCTACATACATGAGTGAGGAGCAGCGAGATGGAACAGTGGAACGGTCATTTACAAAAACTGAGACTAGCAGGGGACCAAGTATGGACATCTGTGGGACACCTAAATTTACTGGGATGAAGGATGAGATGTGTTACTGAAGTGGATGAAATGCTGTCTCCCGGAGAGGTAGCTCTCAAGCCATGATGCTGTGTGGAGGGAGGGGCCCAGGGTTCGTAAGCAGGAGTTGAGCAGCATGTGATCCACAGGGTCAAACGCCTTGGAAAGGTCATTAAAAATGGCTCCCATGAAGAAACTGCATGTTTAATGGTGTAAGATGCATCAGCGCCGTACTGGTGCTATAGGTACTCTTAATTACTTCTATCTTATTTATAAGTCTGTTTAGATTGTATTTAACTACTCCAAACAATTGTGTTGAAGCTGATATTGTGCTTAATTGTACCCATCCTAAGGTGCTCTTGTAAAAAAAAAAAGGTTTGTTACCTCTATAAGTTCATTTACTGGTAAAACATCCTGAAAGACAATTAGGAAGTCTACTGTGGTTGTATATCATCACTTACTTGAGACCCTGAAGAATAGACTGGAGCAAATGCAATTCCAGCATCTGTAGACCCTAACCGAAGCTTCCCAGCAGTTGTGGTCAGCAAATCTCGTAAAGTTGAGCCAGACTCACTGCTGTGAGACACAGGGGGTGTATTTTTACAATTCACAGACTCTGACTTTTCCAACTGATCTTTCTCGTCTTTAATATGTTTATCAAGTGAGGATTCATTGTTTTCTGGAAACAAAAAAATGTATGATGTTATTGGACAACTATCAGTAGAACTTCATGCAATGCACTCCAACTACAATACAACAACTGCTTTGATGAATGAACTTATTTAAAGCAGGAGATTAGTCATTTTTACATATTTTTAGAAAACAAACTTCTCTGTAACAAAGTTGTTTTACAACTGCTTTCAGGTTCATAGAAGGGCAAGATTTTCTATTAACACATTAAAACTAAAGAGATAAGTCATTAGAGAGAGGGGAAGAGCTGCTGACGATCACCAGAGAAGAAAGGAACCTGGGGGTTATCATTTCAGACGACCTAACTGTGTCAAAGCAGAGTACAAAGGCTGCAGGGAGGGCCAGTGGCATGCTGGAGTGCATAGGCAGAGGTATCACTAGACGGGAGGTAGTGTTGCCATTGTATAAAAACACTAGTGAGACCTCACCTAGAGTACTGTGTGCAATTCTGGAGGCCGCAACTTCGCAAGGACATTGACAGGATGGAGGCAGTCCAGAGAAGGATAATTAAGATGGTACGGGGCTTGCACCTGAAAACATGAGGCGAGATTAAAGGACCTCAACATGTACTCGTTGGAAGAAAAGAGGGATCGGGGGACATGACAGAAATATTTAAGTACCTTAAGGGCATAAACAAGGTGCAGGGGGGAGACATCTTCCAATATAGGAGGAGTACAAGAATAAGCGGGCATGATATGAAATTGGAAGGTTAAAGGGAAATGTAAGTAAGTTTTTCTTCACATGGAATAGGCTACCACAGGAGGATGTGGGAACAAGCACAGTGCAGGGGTTTAAGCATGCCTGGGACAGGCATAAGGGAACCTTAGAGGTGGGAAGGAGTGGTGCTAAACCACTGACCAGATAGGGTCAGAGGCTGCGAACAAGTGTAGGGCATAAGGCAGACTGGATTGGCCCAGCGGTCCTTATCTGCTGACAATTTCTATGTTCTATGACAGTAAATCATCAGATTTCAATAAGCGAAAGAAGTCTAAGCAATACATAAATAAGAAAAAAAGCATTTGAAATTACAACAAATCTGGAAACAGAAATGACATGATGAATACAATACAATACACCATGCAGGAAAAGTTTTTGATTTTTTCAGGTAATACTGAACATAATATATGGCTGCCAGTGTATATTTTTATAATTGCCAGTGAAAATTTTTTTGTATGGGCTCAGCCAGTTGATATTCGACCGAACACGTGTTATGTCACTCAAAATTGAGCGCTCCATCACTGGCTCTCCTCCTGCATGTGGGCGGGCTTAACAGGTCCTCAAACATGGCGACTTCGTATCTCCGTTAGCGAGCAGCTACCACAGATACAGAGCTGCCACAAAAAAAAAAAAAATACACCTTCACATCTTGTTAATCCTGCCTTTAAATTTGGAAAAGGAAAAAAAAAAAGGTTCAGCACCATGGCTTACAGCCAACAGAGATACTGAGCAAGCAGCAAATCATGATTGGAAATACTAACAAACAATAAACAAAATCCTCATAATGAAAAAGAAGGATCGGACAAGTAGAGAGAGACTGTGTGTGTGTGTGTGTGTGTGTGTGTGTGTGCCTGTCACACATGGTCACAGAACTCACCAGCAATTATATAAAATAAAAGATAGAGACGTATGCATATAAGAATGTAATGTACACCCTCAGTGTGGGATGCTTTAATAAACCCCTTGGGCTTCACCATTGGGTTTATGTAGCACCCCACACCTTGGGAATGCATTAAATTCTCATATCACCCACTTTCCCATCCTTCGTTCTATAATAATAACTGGCTTTGCCTTTTTCCCATAGGGAAACTGTGGCGTCATTTGCCATTATAAAGGAGTGTTTATAACGAAAAACACGCACACAGTTTCCCTCGCTCTGCACACGCCCTGCTGCAGCTTTTCCCTTTGGACTGCTGACCGCATGGTTTTCCCCCCGGAAGACTAAACCACCACTCGGACTCAGAGGTAAGTGTGAATTTAAACAGAATATCTATAAGGGGAAAGAAAACTCAAGTTTTTACTGCAGACCAAAAAAAAAATGTTTTAAATAAATAGAAAACTGAGAGTCACGGACCGCATGCTAAAATCTAACCAGGCCAGGGCCGCATAGGAATCTTCATTCATTTTATATAATTGCTGTAGCGAAAAAGGTAAACCCAGCAACTATATAAAATAAAATATGGATCAGTGTGTGTAAACTCGAAGTTTACACACACCAATCCATACTTTATTCTATATTTTAAACACACCCAAGGTGTGTGTTATCACATAAACTACAAGACTGAAAGTCGAGTAGTTTGTAATGGTATTACACAACTAAGATGTGTAAAAGAAACACCTTTTATTTATTTATTTAATTTTGGTAACCGAGTAGGCCCACTGAGCCCAGTGACGGTCCCTTTTTCAGGGGCGACCAAGAATTAATTACAGATAATATAATGTATACAGTGTACAACTTTTACAGATAAGAGACAGTAGTTTACAGTCACATACTAAGGTACATTGCATTACAATGCTTGACAATTTACAACTTTTGTTAATAACACACTAAGTACACTTATGGTTACAGCCACTCAATGGATACAGTTAAGTGGCTCAAGAAGTACACAGTTGAGACGTCACCGATTACAGCTGCATTGGTTACGCTCCAGCAGGGAGGCCTCAAGTCCCCTTTTTCTTGTAAATATGTTTTTATTAAAGAAAGTGCGCATACAATCTGAAACATCACATGTAGGGATCACACTGAATCCATGCAGGTACCACACAGAATCAGGCTAGAGGCTCAGAAAAAGAAACACATTTTTACTGTTGCCCCCTTAGGCTGCAGACAGAATTAGAATGCACAGTAACTCTGGACTGATATATCAGTCCGTGGCACAGCAAGGGTTAATGGGAACTGCAGCAAGTAGATAGTAGCGGAGCTGATCAAAAACTACAAGTATGTTTGGGCGCAACAGTTGTCTCTCACGCTTAGTGCTGTGTGAGAGAGCAAGGCAGGTCTGTATTATACACACTCCAGTGTAACGCGGGGTGTGCAACAGAAAATGTTATGTACTGATTTCAGGTTGCAACTGGCCCTAACCAGTAATTATGCAGATTATAATGACAGGTCTAGTTAAACTACTGTACTCAATTATTAAAGAAAATCTGCACCATGTTGGGTCACTTAAATATGTGACTCTTATCACCAAATTTATCCCCAGATGGGAAAGGCTGGTGTCAGTAGTGGCCATAAATACTTTTTAAAGAAACTTTTACCACTGCCGTACCATGAAGCACCATGCCATTCTGCTTAGTACTGTCGCATATTCCACTAATACTGCCACTATCTGTGACGTCCATGCTCTCACCAGGTATCACCTGGGGAGAGCATGGACATATGGGCAGCCCACAGACGCCACAATGGTATAGATCCCTTTCATGTTCGCAATGTGCACTTTTTATGTTCCTTTTTTAAATTCTTTACTTATAGTTTTGCAGGTCAACAGACACTGGACAATGTTGTTATTAATTTCGGGACATACATCAAGGCAACATTCCGCGCCACGCTATGTGGTAATGAGTTCGTATACATTCAACACTAATGGTAATATGGACTAAAAGAGATGATGAATGGGGAACGCTGTTTAGTACCAGTCAATCCAGACAGCCTGGTTTGTGACTGACACACCCACCTCCATCTGATGTAAACCCATTAGTCTCCTTAGATATGCCCTGACCCATCATGGTACAAATGTTTCATCTTCTGTCGTCATACACAATACCCAGCCTCTCCATTTTCTTTCAAACTGAGGCAAACTATTCCTTGATATTGCTGTAAGGCATTCCATTCGATACATTTCAATGAGAACTTGTGCTAGGCAGCCAGCGTAACTGGCTGTGGCTGTCACTACGGCTTAGCAATGTTGTTTTTAGCAGCTAGTAAATGTAATGTTGCCAAGGAGTGAGAAAAGATGCATACTGGGGCGCATCATCGTAGGAGTGAAAAGCCCTGTGTCACAGGATAGTTTGCTGAATTGATTCTTAATCTGCTCCCACAATTGTGTCAGGACCAGACATGACCAAAATATGTGTAAATGAGTCACTAAGGTTTGCCTACAGCAGCGTCCGAAATGTGACAGCAGAAATTCAGTGAGTGCTGCTGGAGTATGAAAATAATGATTCCAGCATTTCTATGCAAACAACCTCCAATAAGGAAGAGACTGTTGATTTTTAGAGAGGGAAGGGTATATCTGATCCATGTGGAATACGGGACAGAAATGGATGATTCAGTATTCCAAGCAGATATGATCGAAGGGTAGAGTCTCCCATTACGTCTTGTAACCCCCAGTGTATATGCCCAATAAGATGTGCCAGCGCTCACCTTTCAATGCATCCATAAAGGTACGTTGTAAAAAGGGAAGAGGGTGAGGTAAGTGGGTATTCACATTCCCTTTATGCAACAGAAAAGTCTGAATTTGCGAGTACCTAAAATATTCTCTACCTGCTGACCCATACTGGGCTTGGAGATGCTCAAAAGGGAGGACCTGCATTCATCTGTAAGTTGGAAAATGTAAGACAAGACTAACTGGTGCCATCTACTGAAGGTATGATTAATACGGGCAGGTAGAAATTCGAACTTGGTTGATAAAAGCTGGAAGAAATAGAAAAGATGAGAAAGGCATGGAAGGGCCCTAAGTTTGCTGCATCTTTTATGCTCTGATTTCAAAACAAATACCAGAGTGACTGCCTAAACCCTGGATCTGACGGCAGCATCCTTTGAAATCTGCCCAGTTGTAAAACTGCTCCCTTACTGCTGTGAGCAGCAGCACCACTCCAACCATGCTCTGCAGTGAGCACACACGCCTCCTGCCTTATTGTAACAACCTGCATTACTCCAAATGTGGCAAAATATAAAGTCTGTAAATCCTGAACGTCCCACTAAACTACTAGAATGGTGTGGTGCAGTATGAAAAAAACAAGTGTAAGCTAAGTTTATATGGCTACTTTAAACTGACTACTGTGAGCATGCCACAGCCAAGAGCACAGACTCTTGACAAAGCATTGTAAGCAAATGTTCAGTGTTTCTGCCGCTGCTACAGTTGCTGCTTTTTGCACTGCCATGCCCCCGAATAAAGAGGATATCTGAATATGGTACATTGGAAGTGTTGGTCTTTTCTTTAATTTTGAAGTGCTAATGCCCTGGTGGGTGAGTGCCAAGTTTCCTTGCTGCTTTGCTTAAGGACTTCGTTTCGACACCCCAGCACCCACCCACCCCGTCAGGAGGCAGTACACACACTGTGGTTTAGGGCACTGAGCTGCAAACCTGGGCTTGAACCCCCCACTTGCATACTGTGCAACTCTGAGCAAGTCATTTAACTTCCTTGTGCTCCCAGGTCGCACCATGAAACAAGCTTCGGTTTAGTGTGCCTTTCCTGGTTAAACAATTCCCCCCCTTTTGTGACTACAACTATGTTTATAGATCCAACCAAATCATTTTACTCCACTGAGAGTCTGCATAAAAAGAAGAAAAACAGTACATACAGCAATATAAATGTGGTTGTTAAAATGTATATTGCAAAGGCCTCATTCATAATGTCATGGCGTTAAGTGTTTAAAGCAGCAGTGCACGACAGCGGTGAAAATTCTGACGTATACTTTTTCATTCTACTTTAAATTGCCCCATATCTCCTGACTTTTGTGATACCCTGCTTTCCCCATTTTGACTCTGCTCTATTACTTGTATTCATATTTGTAATAATAAAAGAGCGCTCCTTTTAATATGGCTCAGACCAGGTTTTCATCAGTATTCTCAAATGTTTTTGAACACCTATTGTCCCCATAGGGTCAAGGAGTACTGCCTTCTACAGGACAGTTCATTTTGTGATTTTAAACAACTCATGTACAAAAACAGCTGAGCATACTGATGAAACCTGGTCCGAGTCATATTAAAAGGAGTGCTCCTTTTATTATTTCAAATTTGAAAAACATATGAAACCAGATTCAAATCTGGGGAAAGAAGAATATCATAACTATTTAGGAGATGAGAGGCAATCTAAAACCGAATTAAGAAATGCAGATCAAAATTTTCACCAGTATCATGCACTGCTGCTTTAATTAGTGTTTGATCGTGACCACTTCTCTTATAATTTCAAGGTGGCTTATAGAAAATCAACTGAACTGCCTGCCACAGATTATTCTGCTAAATTCTCTGCATGGTTAGGCACTGATGGGCCCCACAGAAAGTTGCAAGAGTAACGCACAAAAGGTGGAACAAGCTTTCACCCCGTTGGGCCGACACACTTTTGCGCTATGCAAAAGTACTTCATTAGTCATGAGAGACAGTCCAATTAAAATGCTAGATGTCAGTGCGTCGGTTTGTGACGAACACAGAGTTGCAGCATGGCACTGCTTCAAGTCACATGGTGGCCTTTTGCCAAGCTGCAACTCCATACAATCAGGATGTGCTGCCTGAAAGCCCCCCACCCCACCCCGGCCTGTAGAACTGCCAATGTCCTATCCCTATGGCCATAACCACAGCATTCCAGTGGCTTACCACCTAATCCAGTAAATCCATTAGGATCCCTGATATCCAGTGGAAAACCTCTCCACCTCCCTAGCCCCAGTGCACTGAACTGGCACATCTATCTCTGAACCCCTTCCACAACCTCCTACTGAATTTTCCTGTCGCAGCACAGTAACCCCCCCTTACCAACTGCCTGTAGAAGGCCTACATGGGGGTGATATGATAAAGACTATGAAGGCGGTAATATGCAGAGAGAAAAGCAGGATGCCCTCACATCGCAGACAAAGGCTGTTATGGTGCCCTGTCCCTTTCCTCAGTAGTTAACACTTTTGGGACCATGCATGGAAGGCTTGTGACCGCTGCAAAGTCAAAGCAGCTACCAAGTGGCAGCAGTGACCACTCAGTGCCAGGCACTGTGAGAATAGGGCCCATGGTGGCACATAACTTGGCCGATTGGATTCTTTTTCATCCATTAAAACAGGTCTCAGAGACGCAAAAAAATTAGGAAAAGATGGAATAACATGGGGTGGGGAGACACATGAGACAACTCACCTAAACAAAAGAAACTGCCTCACAAGGTTTGGAAACTTGCCCCTTTAGCTTGGCAAGTTCACACTACCTGCATATCAGTATTATCTTTAAGGTGTAAAAAATATCTTACACAGTCCCCAAAGCTCTGGTGGATAGGATTTAAAATTAAAGTAGAATACGTGAACATATTTCATTTATAAATTTTCAAAATGTAGCCAGTATTCCATGAAGTCCACCAGATTATTGTGTCCCGGAATAATTTTTTTTGAATTGCACAAACTATTATTCCTGCCATACCTTTCTTTTCTTCTCTTGACTTCTGCTCCGCTAGGTCTGCCAGCCAGTGCAATGGGGATTGAGATTCTGGTGGTGTTAACTTGCTGTCTGTGCTTGTATCACTTGCAGGGCTTGTATTACCGTTAGTCTCTGGTTTCTGATTGGCACTCTGCTTCTGAGAATCAGGCATGCAGAGAGAGATTTTGTTGCTGTGATTGAGCACATTCTGAAGAACCTATAGTTAAGAAAAACCTTTTATAAACTGCATCCTCGCGGGTAAACCAACTGGAAGCAATTACGAAACATATTTTTGTGTTCTCTGTGGTTTAAAATATAAGAAATGAAACTGTAGCTCTGGGAAGGGGGGCTGAGGTAGTTTGAAGACCAAGGACTGGTTCACCATTTTCATAAGAAATGTTGCTATAAGCAAAGAATGGGAGAAACTGTTTTAAGACTAGGCCCCAGCTTTTAATTCCTATCATAATAATGGACCTCTAACTGAATCATATCTTAAGTATGCTAATATTTTCCATAGACTCTAATGCATTCTTATATTGTTGATACTTTAGATCACATTCATTAGAGTCCTATACTGTACAAATTCTAGGAGACAGGGTTCAGATGTGATCCCAGGAAACCCAAACTGAGAGCAGGTAGTTGGAAGGTGGGCCTGTTGTATTGGTGAAGTGCTTGGTTCCCAGGCAGACAGAATGTGGAGGCTCGGGATTTGCACAGCTCCCGTCGGATGACCAAGGAAAGTGACACTGGCAACAAAGGCTGCCACTCACCTGCTTTCCCAGATGGTGGAAGGGTGCAGCCATGGTTACCCCTATAGTCACTTTTTTGGGGGGGTCATAACTCTTATTGAAAAAATACTGCCAGGGTTTGGAAGGAAGAGGAAGAAGGATCACAACACTTACTATAAAAATATTGCCAGGGTTTTGGAGGCAAGGGGAAAATGATCACAGCACGTGATGCACAAACATTGCCAGGGTTTGGGGGAAGGCTTAAAAGATCACGGTCCCTATATTCAAAGATCAGTGCCAGTGCTAACCTGGGTTTGCAGTAGTGCTCTGTACAGGGCCATATTCAGAGTGCCCCCCAAACACGGCTCTGCCAAGGCACTAAAATACTGCTGCACCTATGCAGATGAGAGGGCCCCCTCAAGCATACCAGCACATCAGTATATTCAAAGGTTTGTAGCGGCAGTGAACAGCAGCCCCCCAGCAGTGCAGTGTACCACCACCAAAAACCACCTCTTAACTGGCCAAAAAGCCCTCACCCGCACCTCCCGAAGGCATAGCAGCTTCACTGCAGCCACCTATCCATGCTGAGCTGCCCCCCCCCCACAACTGCCCTGTAAAAAAGTGTTTGATATATCCTGTAGATGTAGTGGTTCCCCAACCTCCAACCATACACCAAACTCCCCACCACACACCCCACCTCACTCCAAGCACTGGTCTCTCTGACACGGGCCGCCGCTCCACTTGCCTTGGCTGGCCGCCATCCCCGGCAGTCACAGTGCAACTGTGTAACTGATCATGCTCCGTGACTGTCAGATGGTGCTAGTAAATAGAGGAGAGGGCTGTGCCAGTGTCTAACAGACTGATGCTTGGGGTGGCGGTGCAGGCAGGGGTCTTTGGCGAGTGGGTAGGGTCAGCACATGGTGGGGGAGGGCGAAGCCACTAGACTACCAAGATATAGCAAACGCTTATATACAGGGCGACTGGGGGGGCATTACTACTACAGTACCAGGTTATATCAAACACTTTTCAACAGGGTGATCAGGAGGTGGGGGGGACCACTAGACCACCAGGATATATCAAATGCTTATGTAGAGGGCAACTGGGGGGTGGAAGGTACCACTTGACCACACGGATGCATCAAATGCTTATGTGCAGGGTGATCAGTGGGGTGGAACCAGTACTGTATGCCACCAGGGCTTTCTTCAACAGAAGCGGGTGCTAAGGGGCCACTACGCTGCACGCAATGAGCCCATTATGGGCATGAAGATGGCTCCTTAGTGCCTTGCATGCCCAATGGGCCCATTTGCATGCTCATGATGAATATGACCCACAGGGGACTTGGCGCTATCCTAATGCACTAATTCTTTGGGCCAATGCAGCTCTATGGTCCATGAACGGGCAGCGCAGATCCACTTAGCACTGTAATGGCATGGATCAACGTTCAGCCACATAGCACCACTCTGTGGGTGAGCACTATCTGTCTGAATATCACCAGAGCCGGGCAAGACCAGCGCAATGGCTGTGCTGTGCTTGCACCACTCTTTCAATATCGGGGCCCATCAAATTACTACACAAATAGTGTCAGGGTTTGGGGAAACAGGAAAAGATCACAACACTTACTACGTGAATATTGCCAGGGTTTGCTGTATCTATACAAATGCAGCCAACAAACTGGATAAAACTCCTTTTTTTTTTTTGCCTTTAAGTCAAGACGCTTGAAATGCAAATTCTGTAAGAAATCGTAGTTTTGTTTTCTTAGACAAATGTTTTACTTTGTCCAGTTACTTAACGGTCACATTGAAGATCATAATGTTGCCCTGTCCTGTTGACATGGTCTCACTTTGGTAATTGATCTAGGCCTTACCTGTGACACTCCATTGGTTGCAGGGAGTTTGCCAAGTTGTGTGCTCTGTTTGCTGGTACAAGGACAATGAGAATTAATCTCAAATTTATCTCTCAGAGTGTGCATCATCTCTACAAGATCTGTCAGAACTAAAACATAAAGATGTAGTGAATTGTAACATCCTGCATATAAAATGTACACAAGGACATAAAATATGCATAGGAAACTTGGGTAAAATGTTTTCCTGCATTATAAAAAACCCATGGGATATACTTTGACTTGTTACAGTAATATTTGCTTTATTAGGACATATATACTAAAGTGAAACCACAGAAACATGGAATGCAGTCAAACAAAGTGTGTTTACCAGTGCTTGGAATTATCTGTGTTGGCATCAAATGTTTGTGATCATGTGGCTGTCCCTTAACACACTTCATCCACACATAGAGTTCTTTATCTGTAAATCAGAACACAAACCACTCAGCTATGGTTTCATATATTTAACTCTTTACAATCTTGCCAATATGTACTTCCCTTTCCTTAACTACTGTCTTTGTACAATAAACAAACACACACACACAATATCAATGAGAAATCTATAGCTTGACTTAACCTGGATTCTACAAGTACTTTGACATTAAAAGGTTTCAGCTATACCAGTTCTGAGCCACTGATGAACAATATTATATGCTATATTTAAGTACATTAATCAGAATTCCAATCATTTCCACAGATAAAAACTAATTACTTTTGTAGAAGTATAATATTACTACATCAGTAATGTTTCAATGTTAAAGCTGGAAGTCTAAACCCTGATAGCTTTTTGATTGTTACCTCAACATATTATTACTTTTGCAATTTACATTTTACCCCACTCAGCATTCCCATTCATTCAGTTGGGCCCAGTCCTATCCGGCTTTGTTCCCAACACTTACCTCCGTACCACCCTGATCCCATGGCTAGTCCCCTGTAGTGGGGCCAGATCACAGCCAGGCAACATCCCCCACCACTTCAGCGAATGCACTAGGAGAAAACCACAATGGGGTCAGAGTAGCTGGTAGGGGAAAGCACGGCCCAGATACACTGGCTGTCACTGAGCTTCACTCTGAGGATTTTCTGGTTAGGCCCTCCCACCTTCTCAGCATGTAGTCAATGAGGGCATCAACCTGTAGACAGAAGTTGCAGAAGCTACATAGTCACCCAAAGCAAACCATTCTTACTGGTAGTGCCATACGGTTTCGGAACAATCCACTGCTTAATCCGACCCACGATGGCCACACAAGAGAGAACGAGTTTTAAATGATTCCCTCTTTCCCACCAGCAGGTGGTGTTCCAAGAGCAGGATGCACAGCACCCTCCCCCTGTGGTCGGTGTGCAATGCCTCCTCACTGGGTTCAAGACCCCACTAGCCCAGGCGAGGGATTTGGGACTGAGAATCAATCCCACTTCTCCCACGTAGTTGAGCAATGCTCCACTAGCTGGCGCCACTGGGCCATCACCAGAACTTTTTAGCCAAATGACAACAATACTTAGCCAAACCTTTAAAAAAAAAATTGTATTTTGATCTGCTGCCTATGAAACTGCAGTAGCAGTCTGGCTACTTGAACAAAGGTACAGTATTTGCAGCTAAATATAGAAATGTTTGGCTCCCAACTGGCCAAGAGATACTTTGAGCTAGGTTATTATCCCAGCACAACAGCCCTGCTAAAAGTAGCTCAACAAAAATATGTATAAAAAAAATGCATCCAATTTACTAAAAAGGATCCATTTCATAATCGCAATAAGGTACTCCAGGGGGTGTGTTATGGTTTGCTAACAGCCCTCCTCAGGTGGTGAACGCACTCAACTTCACCTTGTGCTTCAACTCACCCAAGGCAGTCCGTTATCCCACCATAACACACCCCCTGTCATGCCTTATTGCTTAAAGGGAAACACCAGATACTACTAAAATGGCAGCAGCTACTGCAAAAATGCCTGATCAGGGCTTTTAGCATTAAAGTAAGATTGCTCAGTACCGGTTTCTCTTTTCATTTAATTTTCAAAGACCCGTTCCTACCGTCATGATGACTGAGTTGCCCACAGCTATCTTGCGCAAACCAGGCAGCTTCCAGAACACGGGGTATGCTAATTATGGTACCAACTAACGGCAGAGCTGATAGCTCTCATTAGCACATCCTGTGAGCTAGAAGCTGCTAGTGTGCGTGATGTGGCCACAAGCAGCTCGGCTGACATGACAGTCAGTGTGGGTCTTTGGAGAGTAAATAAAAAGTGAAACAGGTACTGATAAATTGTAATGCTAACAACTCTCATCAGGCATTTTTGCAGTAACCATTTTGGTAGTAGCCAGTGTTCCCTTTAAGCAAAATGTTACGAGGCATTTATAAATGGTGGATCACGTATTATTAGACAGACTGTGATGGGGAAAACATTGCATTTGTGATAGTCACAGTAAGACTCATAGCATTTGAACATGGAAAACAGTTGTATTTAGAAACCTAGAAAAATGACGGCAGAAGGAGACCTAGGATCCACTGAGTCTGCCCATGAGACGCCCAGGAGGAAGAAACTGTCCTAGGGGCTACCCCCTTCCTAAATTACTACATACTTGCTTTAATGTCTTGAAACTGTGCTCTATCTAGTTCTGTCCCACCGCTGCCTGAAACTTGTCACATTTCACATCAGTTAATTCATAAATGCTTTTTTCACAATTAAATGATTAAATCACATCCTGTACAAGTGTTGTAGCGTTGCTTGTTTACTTGATGGTGAATACAAAGAGAAGTAAACATAATGTTTGGAAATTACGGGAATTTTAATACTGCAATACACAAGTGACAATGTATCAGCAAGGAAAACACTACAAAAAACCTGAGTTCAGCATTTCTAAATCAAGTACGAGTAAACACTAGACAGAATGTTCCAGTTTATATTAAATTATAACCTGACCTCTAGAGCTCTTTCTTTCTCTTGCTTTGTAACAGTCCAGGCAGACCACAAATCCACATTTTTGGCAGACCCAGTGAATGTTAAACAATGTAGCTTCACATGCATCGCACATCTCCCGGACTCCCCTTACTGCTCTCTTCCAGGCGATTTTGGCTGAAATACAAGATAAACACTGTTAGATTAAAATGCACATTTTAAGGGCGTATATTTCAAGATTACCATGTATGCTTTGTATCTATGCTTACTAAGGCTTAAAACTTAACAACTGTGGAGAATGATGCACGCCATCAGGTGGTACATTATGAATACTGTTTATGTGATACTACTCTAATACTTAGCCAGCTTCTGAATAAGTGTACACAAAAGAGTCTCGCTATCTGAAAGGTCACAAATGACCCAATACTGGCATGCACTGACCAAATCCTCCAGTGAATGTAAGAGGCCCATTATTAAGAAAGGTCCTGCTAGGTCCCTGGCAAGTATACAAACCCTTCTGTGTACACTTGCCAAGAATGGTCACAGTGTGCGTGTGTGCTTGTTGCCCTCATTACTGTGCAAGACTGCTAGTCTGAAACTGAAAGAAGATGCATCGCAGGACTCGAGGAAAGTACTACAGGACTAGTAGCTGTTCAACAGGAATGACTGCCGGCCTGGGCATCCAACATATCACCAGATGTTTTAGACCATGAGGGATCACAGTATGTTCTGTTTAAAAGCAAACTATTTAATTTATGGAATACAAACGGATTGTGAGCTAAATATTTTTCTGTCCTGATCTACTAGAAGTAGGCTTGGACATGTAAAAGGCAATTAATGGTTCAAAATCAAAACATACCAAATAATCATGTTTCCCCTAAATACTGCAAAATATTCTTATGTAGAAATCCAGATTAGCTCAATTTCCGTAGTTACATAAATACACAGCAGACTGAGAACCCCCTCCCTTGTCTGATGCAGATTTTGTTTTTTCGGTTCCCAAATAAGGGCAACAGTGCACCACTTAGAAACACCTTTGGTCTATTTTTGAATATCTGTATCACAGATTTTAGACCTTTTAATCCACAAGTTCTTATACAACAATTTCTTTACCTGGCAGCCATGAAAGTACAGGCTGTAACCAAATGGCTTGAGCACTGCACAATAAGGAAAGCAGATTTAGACCTCACACAAGCATAAAACCACATCAAATAGCTTCTTCCTCCAACAGCTCATCATTCCTGTTTTTCAATGCAGACTCTCCTGGTTGGTGTCCTTTCTTGACTAAGACAGTACTATAGCACAAGTAGTAGATTTATGTTGCCCATGGTAACCTCACAAGTCTTCACACGTAGAAATATAAATACATGGTTGTGTCTTCCCCCTAGGAACCATTACTGTGTATTTCCCTGTATATCTTACCAATTAAAGCTGTATACCTCTGGAGGCAAGAAGTATACAGCTTGTACACTGTGGGAAAAACTTCCCCCAGTACACTTCCCAATTGAAGCTATATACCTCCAGAGGTATACAGGTTTTCTACCATGGGATAAAGCCCTCCCCCCAGTCCTTGAACACTTAATACCTGTAAAAAGAAAACACACTTGGAGGCAACTCCCCCTTCCCCTGGAGCACTGAAGGCTTGGGGTGTGGTGGTGGTGGTGGTGGGGAGTCCTGGAGGCAGCCCTCTAACCCCCACCCCCGATCTGGAGCACTCAGTCCTGCAAATAAAAATAACAGTTGTAGACCGCTTAATATAAGACACAAGAACTCCACTCCCCCCCCCCGTCTGATACTTAGCAAAAGTCCATTACCTCAACGCTCCAGCTCTCTCCTCCGACACCATGATCTTCACGCTGCCACTGCCATCTGAGACTCCAGGCCACAACTTATGCCACTGGCTCCACAGACTCAGACAACACATGTTGCCACCTGACCACAAACCATCTTCCTGAATGCAGACGTGGCTCCATTCAAACCACTGTATATAAACCATACACAGCTGTAATCTACAAACCCACCAACGAACTAAAGGATGACTGGCCCAGTCAGGCCCCCTCTAATAGGGGAACCCTGCACTACAGAAATGCAAAATGGCCAAGAAAGACCTCATTACCACAGCACCACTATATTGCAGAAACACACCAGGCCAAAAAGGACAAAACAAACCCGTAAATAGTCCCAACCACGGCTCACAAGGAACTTGAGCAGGCCCCACACAGCAGGTAATAATAAAAAAACCAAAAGGCCATGTATTATATAAAATAAATGATGAGTATGTGTGGTATACAAGGCCACATAGTGAAGGGGTGGGGGGATTAGATAATAAAACTACTCACCCTTTGGGTTCATGGCCTTATGATTTAATTATCCCCTCAGTGGGTATATATTTATACCACGGGAGTGAGAGCTTTCTCAGTAGGATATCCTGTGGTATTTCCACTGCAGTTAGGATAAATCCTGATGACATCAGCAGAGTGAGGATATCAACATTTATCCATATTCTGCTGATGTCACCAAAGTGAGGATAACTGCACTGCAGCTTGCATTCTAAAGGAAACTACTTCAGAAAACAGATTCTCTTTCTCACTGAAGCTGCAACTTAATTAGCTTTGCAAAGGACTCTCACCTATGTCCCATTGTGTTTCTAACATTGCTAGCCCATTACTGTGCTGATCTCAGCTTTAAAACAACCTGAATTCTAAATGAAACTCTTTTACAAAGCACGTTCCGTTTCTCAGCGTTACCTGCAGCAGTTTGTCTTTCTCACTGAGCCTCTGACTCACTCAATTAGCTTTGCAAAACACAGTCACCTGTGTTTCTGACTCCCAGTCCATTCAGAACACACTGACAGCATACACAGAATGAGCAGGAAACACACAGAATCAGAAAAAATGTTCCTAAAGCACTCACCCCTGTGGTATAATCGCACACATGATGGGCAGAGTGGGATAGCTCACTCTGCAGGAGTGAGAATATTTTCCATATCCCACTCTGCCCATCATGTATCCTATATTATATATATATATATATATATATATATACACACATATATACATACATATACACATACTGTGTGTGTATGTATGTATGTATGTATGTATGTATACACACAACCAGCCTCAGTTCTCATGGTAATGTCCATATACATTCCATGATGCTTTGCATTATAGGGATATGTGTGATTGTATTTCTTTGAAACCTGGCTTTGTTGCCAATACCCTTTTTGGGCAACCCTTGCCTCAGTACTTTTGTGCTGAGGTTCTGATTATACATATTTGTAGGCTGTTTAATGTTACACCCCAATTTGTGCATCTTAATAAATTTGGCGGCGTTCAATGAAATAGGCCAAAAAGTTTTGTGATGGCATTGTGTCTGGTTTTCAAGATAAGGAACACCAAGAAAATGTAAAACAATGATTTTTGTTTTCCTATACTTAACATTTTTTTTTTTTTGCTCCCATGCACAGCTGAGCCAATGCAAACTTTTTTTTTCTGAAACCTTCAAGGTAGACGTGACCTATACTGAAGTAGCATATTTCAAAGGTTTCGTGAAAAACAATTACGCAGTTCCAGAGTTATAAGGATTTAAAGTAAATTTTTGACATACAGAAATAGATTAGTTGCCGTATTGGTCCTTGTAAGAACAGATCCAGCAAATGGTTCGATACCTTTTATTGGACCAACACAGACGTCACAAAAAGAAAACAATATCTAAGCTTTCGGACCAACCAAGTCCTTCCTCAGAGACTTAACTCTCTTAAGTCTCTGAGAAGGACTCAGACAATCTAAAGCAAACGTTGTTTTTCTTTTGTTGCACAATGTTGGTCCAATAAAGGTATCAAACTCATTAGCTTCTGGATAAGTTAATTTTTTTTTATCATTCTCTAGCTCAACTGGTAACAAACAAAAGAAGATCATGAATGCTTATTTCAAGATTTACTTACCATGAGAAATGATTTACTTGTCATGAAGAAAAAAAAAAAACATCATGGCTGCTGCCATCTTGTTTTAATTTTAACTAAAAAAACATTTAAAAATACATTAAAATTATGTATTTTCAAAAAACAAACACCTGAACCTAGGTATAGGTAAACTGAAACTGTTTGGCTAGATTCTGGTGGTGTTTTTTTGAAAACTGCCCTGAAAATAATGTTTCAGGACACCCAATAATCCAGGGTGTCCAGCATAGCAAGAGGAGCCATTTACCTGCATTTTCAGTATGACAACAGTAGGACTTTAATTGTGAAGCCACAGTTGGAGTCACGCTGCCTGTGTCCAGTTGGAGCAATGAGCAAGCAATCCCCTGCTCTGTCTCTCTCTCTCTCTCTCTCTGTTTTTATCTATCCATCTATGTAAATTAGTAGCAGACCAGGGTGCCCACCCCCGATACCACTTCCTTCTCCCCCTTCCCCTCCAGGTCGCCCTTCCCCTCCTTCCCATGTTTAATTTAATGTTGAATAAGTGGACCAGGATGCCCACCCCCAGTACCACTTCTCTTCACCCCCCTTCCCTTCCATGTCACCCATTCCCCTTCCCATTATCACCGGGGGTGCCCACCCCAGGTGCCGCCTAACAGTGGCCCAAAATTGGGGTGCCCAATCCCAAGTGTCAGAAGGTCTGCTGAGTGGGGTCCCTCGTTGATTTTTTGTTTGTTTAAACATGTAAAAAGAAAATGGTTCCTCACCAACCTGACACCCCCAAACATCCCCCATCCTGTCCCTCAACTCAGAACCCACCACCTCACAGCCCCACACACCCTCACTCACCTGAACATGTCCCATAACGTAGATCTACTGTTCAATCAAAGAAATGCCTTGCTGTTGGAACCATCGACTGCAATGTAAGCAATAAAGTAAGTCCGGTTAAATGTATTTCAGTGGGGTTTGAACTTATTTTCATAAGTTTGTCATTTGTTAATATTTTGAAACCAAATTTTCCATATGGCCTTCTTGGGAACCCACCTCATGATCAGGGGCAGTGGAATTATTCAAATCCAGCCCAAAAGGCAATTTTATGATCGCTTCGCGAAATCACCTTTTGGGACAGATTCGAAAATTTTCATTGCCAGATTCATGAGGTGGGATCCTAAGACGGTGATGTTGAAAACTTGGGGTCAAAACACTAAAACACAACAAAGTTATGAACGTACGTTTAAAATTTTCTACGCTTGCTCATAACTTTGGTAATTTACAGTATTCTGACATCAAATTTTCAAACTTTTCCTTTAGCCTTTTTTCCCCCCACATCACCGCATGAACGTGACAGCTGTCATTTTTCAAATACTGACCAAAATGTGTTTTCACATCTGCACCACAAAATGATTTTTCAGCAGGGATTTGAACATTTTTCACTTACTGGGTTCATAAGGTAGGGTCATAAGAAAGCTAGGCTTAACACTTGGGTGTAGAAATATGGTAAAATTACCAAGTTATGAGTTCTTCAGCCAGACCTGTGCATATGTCTTACACTGTGCATAAGTACCTGTGGCTACAGAAGCACTGCCTCATAGAAGCCTGCACTTCTGCAGACAAAACAGCTCTTGTAATTTGCTTATCAAGGTTTTGTACCTGTGGCTACAGGAGCCTGTTCTTCTGCAAACAGAAGCAATGTTGGGATTTGAGGATCGTGGATATCTATCTGCAGCCAGAAGTTAGTGTGCATGTCTTACAGAAAGCATGTTGCAGATACAAATCAGAGAAGGTGGCACACCACAGCTGGCCCATCGGCACAGCGGTTGGATTTCCGCTTGCAATGATGGTGACCTGGGTTCGGGAACGGACCAGAGTTGTCAGAGGGCTGAGCCGGGGGAGAAGGATGGCGCGTTCCAGGGACTGCTCTCCTTCTCTGGGGGGAGGGCAGGGCAAATGTCCGATGCTTGACGGACCTCTGGCGAAGGCCAGAGGTACCGCAGCAACCGGCATTCGGAAGTTACTCCGACAGGCGGAATGGACGCTGGACGTCATTGCACATTCCCGCCCTCCACATACAGCCTACAAAAAATTCTCCCACGGATGACCGTAGATGAAGCCTGCCCTGGCCTTCATCAACCTCCAAGACTGACCCTCGGACCTAGTCCTGACTTGCGGCGCTGTACTTGGGCAGCGTTGCACCCCACCCTGGGGGGCAAGCCAGGGGGTATCCGAGGTGGCGCGGTCTAATGTGGAGGTGGAGGCAGGGGTCTGTGACCAGGCTGAGGTGCTGGGTCGTTCATGGTGGGGGCCAAAAGTATAATGAATACTAAAAAAAAGAAGGTAG
Source organism: Neoceratodus forsteri (assembly GCA_016271365.2). NCBI lineage: Eukaryota > Metazoa > Chordata > Ceratodontiformes > Ceratodontidae > Neoceratodus > Neoceratodus forsteri. The sequence goes on from CM028135.1 coordinate 610,402,028, forward strand.
CACATCACTGTGCTACTGCATTTGTGTTATCTGGAAACAGCTGTATGTTGTTCGCCTTACATGATGGTAGCTGTCTCTGGTTGCTTGTGTGGTCCTGTCCGTTTGTTGCTTGGGGGGGGTGGAGAGTTAGGGTTAGAAACTCTAATACCATATTTCCCTGTTTTGTGGCATTAAGCTGAACCGTAACTGGTATATACACACACACACACACACACACTCAGTGGAACCCACTTATAATGGACACATCTGTGCATACTCATTGCGTCTGTTATAAGCAGGTGTTCTGAACAGTCAAAATTCATTTGCCAGCCTGTTTCTTGCTTTCAGTTCTACCCACACACATTTGTGATTATGTCACCACACCATCCAGGCTTAAGTTTCATCACCCGTCCGCCACACACTGGCTCACCCATCTTTTCTTACTACTTTTTATTTTAAATAGGAACCAGACTTCGATTAGAGGAATTTTGCACAACACAGCCTCAGCTACAGTGAAGACAGGAATCAGATCACCACCAAATCCCCAAGTCAGGTACAATAAATTCGACACTCTGTCATCAGGTCATGTAGAGTCAAGCAGGGTGTAGGCTATAGGTCTGAAAGTTGAGGTACTGAGGAGGTACAGGAATAATGGTCAGTGTGACTCGCACCATGACTGATGGCTTAAATCTAAGGAGACACAGCCTGGATGCTGAAGCTTATGAGAACCCCTCTCCTCCTGTGTAGTGAAAAGGGTTGTGTGACATCACGGACTATACTAGACCGACTGCTGCAGACAAAATATACAAAGGGTTGTGAACAGCGCAATTAGTTTATTACATGATGGCACTTTGGTTCAGTAAGATTGTGGTATGGTGCCATAGCATACCTCATTAGCATCTCATCCAGCCTCAGGCATCCGCTATAGCCGGACACCACAGTACATAATAAGCAGCATTTTTTTACTGCAGTCTATGACAGTAGCTTCTGGCAAACAGGAATTGTCCATTAAAAGAGTGCTCAGTATAAAAGTGTGTCTGCTATAAATGGACTGTGCTGTTTATATATTCTTTTGGGCCAGATTTGAAAAATTCCACCAGCTTTGTCCATGAGGTGGGGTCCCAAAATGGCCATTTTGAAAATCTAGTGTAAAAAATGTTACAAAAATGACAAAAGTTATGAATAACAGTTTAAACCCCATTGAAATACATTAAACCAGACTTACTTCATGTTCTCATACTGCACTCTGCAGTTCCAGTAGCAAGACGTGTCTTCGATCGTAGAGTGGATTTATGTCATGGAAAATATTCAGGTAAGTGAGGGTGTATGGATGTATGAGTGTGTGTGGGTGGTGGGTGCTGAGGTGGGTGGGATGGATGGGGTCCGGGGGTCAGATCGTCGGGGGACTGTTTTCTTTTTACAGGGTTATAACAGTCACATAAAAGATCAATGAGGCACATGTTTCTTTTTTCACAGTCCAATGTCAGGATACTGTTCAGCAGAACCCGGGGTGGGCACCCCGGTACCGGCAATACAGGTTACTCACCTGTAACAGGAGTTCTAGGAATGGTATATGTTGTTCATCCACACTTATTGGCAGGTTCCTTGCCGCTTTAAATCTTGCCGGAAGGTCTTCAAGCTGGCTCCTCCCACCCACTCGGGTGGTAAAACTCTCGGCTCCGCCCCATGACGCCAGATCTGGCCCGCTGGAAGCTCAGGTTGTGCGTCGACCGCGGGAGGTCGGTGGGTCGTGTGGATGAACAACATATACCATTCCTAGAACTCCTGTTACAGGTGAGTAACCTGTATTTCTAGGGACATGGATATGTTGTTCATCCACATTAACAGACTCTAGCAGTTCTCCGGAGGAGGGAGGCCAAAGCACACCCCAATACTTACTTGGGAAATAAGGACTGGAGAACCGAGGCCCCAAAACCAGCATCCCGCGTGACTCAAGGTTGATGTGGTAATGGGTAATAAAGGTGTGCTGACTTCCAGGTAGCAGCCCTGCAGATTTCCTGGATAGGGACGTCCCTGGAAGCAGCCACGATGCAGCAGTATGACGGGTAGAATGAGCTCTTATCCTCTGGGAGGCTCCATGCCGCCAACTTATGTAGCGATCTATGCGGAGGTGACCACCTGCCTATAACGTCCCGCTTGTGCAGGTCTGCCAGAATCACGGCTTCAGCGTAGGTGACAAACAGCTGGCAACCTCTCCCGAATTTCAGCCGTGCGCTCCTTATAATAAGCGAGCGCCCTTCTAGGGTCCAGAGTATGGAGCCTATATTCGGCCTCCGAGGTGTGATTGGGGTAGAACACCGGCAGAGTCAGCACCTGGTTAAGGTGAAACTCCGACACCACCTTCGGAAGGAATTTCGGGTGGGGGCACAGGACAACCTTGTCCCTGTGGAAGACCAGGTAAGGAGACTCTATGCAAAGCGCCTGGAGCTCTCCCATCCTTCTGGCTGACGTGATAGCCACCAAGAAGGCGGTCTTCCATGACAGGTGAGAGATTCACACCTGTGCATTGAGTTCGAATAAGCTTGCCCATGAGCTTTGCCAGTACCAGCAGTAAATCCCACGGAGGTGGAGGTTCTCGCACCGGAGGGGAAATGTGATCAAGGCCTTTGAGAAAGCGCCCGACCACCTTTTCCTGCGCCATCGACTGCTTCCCGGCCCGCGCCCAGTAAGCAGAGATGGCTGCCAGGTGCACCTTTAGGGTCATCGACCTAAGCCCTTGACTAGAAAGGGACCATAAATAGTCCAAAATGCTTGCCACAGAACAGGAGGAAGGGTCCAGGCCCTTGCCCTGACACCAAATGGAGAATCTCTTCCATTTGAAGGCGTAGCATTTTCCGGTCGACTCCTTACGGGACGCCTCAACCACATTGAGGACCTCGTCGGAAAGACCCAAGGCCTGGAACTCTAGCCGCTCAGGAAGCAGGCCGTCAGGTGCAGGGATTGAACGTCCGGATGGAACACCTTCCCCTGATTGACTGAAAGCAGGTCCGGGCGAGCTGGTAGCTGCCTCGGGAGCCTGGAGCGGAGGCTGAGGAGATCTGGGTACCAGAACTGGCGGGGCCAGTCTGGGGCTATCAGGATCACCTGCGCCTTGTCCCTCCTTGCTTTGAGAAGCACCTTGTGAATCAAGGGAAATGGGGGAAAGGCGTAGAAGAGGCCCGGGGTCCACAGCCTCGAGAAGGCATCCCCCTGCAGCGAGCCCTGCTGAGGGGGGCGGGCATGAAACAGCCTCAGCTTCGCGTTCTCCCTGGAGGCAAACAGGTCCACCTGAGGTGTGCCCCAGTGGGAGAACAGATCTTGCACTACCACCGCAGGAGAGACCACTCGTGAGATGCAGCCCCTATCCGGCTCAGGGCATCGGCCAGGGTGTTGGAGGCTCCTGCCATATGAATGGCTAGGAGATCCGCCTCCAGGCTGTGCACGAGTGACCAAATGCGGAGAGCTTCCTTGCATAGAAGCATGGAGCGCGTCCCGCCCTGGCGGTTCAGGTAGTACATGGTCGTGGTATTGTCCGTCTGGACTCGGACCACTTGACCCCGGAGAAATGGAGCAAAGGCGGTGAGAGCTAGGCGGACCACTCAGAGCTCCAGCAGGTTGATGTGGCATCGGGACTCCCGCGGGGACCAGAGGCCGTGCACTCGGTGTTCCCCAGATGGGCACCCCAACCCATCAGAGAGGCGCCGGTCGATAGAGACCGCCGGCTCGGGCGGACAAACGGGATGCCCTCCTGCAGATGAAATGGAACGGTCCACCACTGGAGAGCGCTCCACATCTCCCGGTCACTATCACTAGCTGGTCCAAGGATACAGCGTTGTAACCACTGGCTGGCCAGTCCCCACTGAAGGGGCGCGTGTGCCAGCGGCCCAACGGACCACGCCTGGTACAGGCCGCCATGAGACCCAGAAGGCGAGGAAGTCCCGGCAGGGGCGAATTGCCCAACCAGAAATGATTGGGCAAAGGAGGTAAGAACCTCGCCCTGCCGTCCGGGGAGCCGTGCTCTGGCTCAAGAGAGTCAAGCTCTGCCCGATGAACAGGATCACCTGCTTCGCTCGAGTTCGACTTGGCCTCGTTGATGAGAAGGCCGACTTGAGAGCAAACCTGGAGGGCCAGATCTCTGGACCGCTCCACCTCCGTCTGGAGGGCTGCTATCATGTCGTCCAGGTAAGGTACACCGGACCTCAGCGCCATGAGAGAATGCTGTCACCACTGCCATGCATTTGGTGAAGACCCTGGGAGCTGGAGATAAGCGAAGGGCATGGCTCGGAACTCGAAGAGGGATCCCTCCGCTCGAAAGCGGAGGAATCTCCGATGTGACGGACGGATAGGGACGTGAAAGAACGCGTCCTGTAGGTCCAGAGAGCAGACCCACACGCCGTGTTCCAGAGATGGTATTATCTGTGCCAGAGTGACCATCCTGAAGGTTCGAGACCTTAGGAACTTGTTCAGGTCGTGTAGGTCGAGAATGGGGCGCCAGCCCCCCGTCCGTTTCGGAACCAGGAAATACCTGGACACGAACCCCGGGTCTGAAGGGGGGTCCTCTACCTCCGTGATCACCTCCTTTTGGAGGAGGAGAGCGATGTCAGCTCAGCGAGCCGCCAGTGAGGCTGCGGACCCCGAGGCCCCCCGAGGTGCGACGGCTCTGAAGGGCGGGGCCTGCTCGAATTCCAGAGGTAGGCCTTTTCCCACCACCTCTGGTACCCACCTGTCCGTGGTAACAGCGGACCAGGCGGAAAGGAAGTGTCTAAGCCATCCCCCCATGGGGGAACTAGGGGTGAGGTGACAGGGATGGGGGCGACACCCCTCAGCCCGTCACTGGGCAGGCTTGGAGGAGGGACGGCCGAGGGACCTCCTGGCCTTACCTCCCTGCTTCCTTGTGAGGAAGCCGGCAATGGTGGGCTTGGGATACCAAGGTCGAGCCTGCTGGCCCTGACATTGCTGGGCCGGGCGCGCCGCGGGCGCAGAAAGACGAAAGGGCTTAGGCTGTGGCTTGCGGCCTTTGTCCTTCTGAGCGGAAGAGACCGAGTCCAAGGTAGCATTGGACTTCTCGATCCTCTGCAGGTGACCTTCCACCCCAGGGCCGAAGAGGTCAGTCCCCAAAAAGGGAACATCCGCCAACTTGTGCTGGGTATCCGAGGTAAAGGTGGATATCCTCAGCCAAGCCCGACGACGCATGGCCACTGCGGCCGCCACAGACCTGGCACGAGTCCCCGATGTCTAACGCAGTCTGGAGCTGCTGTTTAGCCACTGCCCTGCCCTGGTCCCGCACCTGCCTGACCGTAGTCTGCAGATCTGCGGGAAGATGAGGGACAACCTCATCCAGGGAGCACAACAGGGCGTGAGAAAAATGTGCCATAGAGGGACGGGCCGAACTGGCCTTGAAGGCCGAGAGAGGACGCAGCATAGACTTTTCGCCCGGCATAATCCAATTTCTTGGATTCCTTGTCGGGAGGTTTGTCCACATCCCTGGCGTTCCCGGCACGCCGGAAAACGCTGTTGGTAACCAACCCCTCGGCCGAGGGGTGTTCCGAAAAACCGGACAGGGAACCGGTAGGGACCGCATACTTCCTGGCCAACCTGGCCGAAGGCGCAGGGCAGGAAGCAGGACGCTGCCAAAGTTCCAAGGCCGGACCCACTATGGCTTCCGCCACCGGAAAGGCCTCCGTAGGAGAATCCCCTCGGTCCAGAATCTCCGTGAGGGGATACCTGGCCCGTTTAGAAACGGGTTCGAGCTTCATCCCGGTGGACTCCGAGATGAGTCGAAGCAACCCTAAGAAGGACGAAGGGCTATCGTCCATTGACTGCCCTCCCGAGGACTCCAAGTCCATGCACTTGAAGAAGAGGGAGGAACCATCATCGGACTCAGAAGAGTCCTCAAAGAGCTGCCTCGGCCTGAGCCACCCTCCACCTGCCGAGGTTTATCGGGAGTGAGGGTGACAGACAGCCTATGGGGCAAACCCAAAGCCGACCGAGAATTTTTGGTCGGAGCCCCAACTAATGGCTGTGGAGGCGGAGGTTCCACCAGAATCGGTGGGGCAGCTGGAATTGGCTGAACAACCGGCCTGAGAACAGGTTCCTCGACTACAACGAGGGGTTGTTTCGGCTGTTCCGGTGACAGCCACTTAATGGCCGGGGAAGACGACTGGGTCGGCTTATTCCCGGTCAAAAGGAGCTGTTGCCACATAAGTTCCTCGTACCTCCGACGCAACTTGCGCCGAAGCCTCCCCTTGTCCGAGGAAGAGTGGCGGCGCCGCTTGCCGTGGTGCTGAGACCGCCTAAGGCGGCAGGAACGGTTGGACTGCAAGGATGTCCGAGACCGAGAGTCTCGACTAGGCCGAGGGAGGCGAGGAGAAGTGTCGGAAACCGGCACTCCCCTCGGCTCGGACGATCCCACCAAAGGCTCCGGAACCGGAGGCACAGACGGCTTCGACGGATCCTCAACTCCCACTCGGGGAACCGGGGAGAGGGGATTCTCAGCTTCTCCAGCCGACAACCCGTCTAACGGGTCGAGAAAAATCTCGACTGCGTCGACAGGAGTCTCGGTCAACTGGCCTGACGGGGACACCGTGAAGCCAGTGGCCGAAGCTGAGGGGTCGACCGAAGTCGACTGTCGACAAGGGGAGAGGGATCTTTCCCGCTCCCAACAGCGTCGACGGAGAGACTTACTTTTGCTCTTTTTGGACCTGGAAAAAGGTCCCGAAGAAGTTGGACCCTCACCTTTGGTCGAGAGGGTCAGACAAAGCTCCTTAAAAGAAGCCGAGTACGAGGCACCGAGAAGCGGGACAAATGCGCAGCCAAGGTAGAAGCGGCCAGCGCGCTCCTCTTCGAGGCGATCATCTGCTCTAGCTGATCCGCATGACCCGCCGCCCGCGGACACCGCTAATCGGGCCTCTTTAGATTTCACCGGTGGAATTCTTTTCTCGGGGCGCCCCAGTTGTAATCGGGCAGCACGGTCTTCAAGGACGTAGGCCGAAAAGGAAAAGCACAAGTCGCAGGCCTGCGGGTCGTGCTCAAGGCCCAGGCAGTAGACGCACGTGGAGTGCGGATCCGTCCTAGACATCTTCTGCCCGCAAGGGCACCTCCGAAAACCGGGAGTCGATTTGTCCATCGCAGCCGCGAGGAGAAGAAGACCGAAGTCTTTTAGCAAAAAACTTTTTAATTTCGAACTTTTCGAAGAATTAGGAACCAGTCTTAATCACAACGCGTTAAGGAGGGAACCTGAGCTTCCAAGCGGTAAGGAAGATCTGGCGTCATGGGGCGGAGCCGAGAGTTTTACCACCCGGGTGGGTGGGAGGAGCCAGCTTGAAGACCTTCCGGCAAGATTTAAAGCGGCAAGGAACCTGCCAATAAGTGTGGATGAACAACATATCCATGTCCCTAGAACCTATATTGGGGTGGGGCAACCTGCGGGGGTTACAAACAAAGTAGTACTGGGGTTGATACCCCAGAACACTATTGTGTACATGGGATCAAGGAAGAACAAGGGAAGGCTGGGTGAGCTGGGAGGGAAAGGGAATAAAACAATAATAATAATAACAAAAACATAAAGATTAGATACACAGACAGAAAGAGAGAGAAAAAAAGAGGCACAGCAAGACCGCCTGCTCACTGCTGGCACATAAGTTGGCATCACGTCTCCATCTACAGCTGCAGATGTCAAGAATGTCCTGCTGTTTTTGTACAGAGAAAGCAGGTGAACGTCTCCCCTTGCTAAGCTGGGCACCCAGAATTGGGTGTCCAAAATTGTTATTTTCAAGGCAATTTACAAAAAAAAAATATATAAACACCAGAATCTAACTAAATGAATTCTGTTTACCTAGGTTCAGGTATTTATTTTTCGAAAATACATCATTTTTATGTATTATAAATGTTTGTTACTTAAAAAAAACACAAGATGCCAGCTGTCAGGATTGATTATTTTTTCTCACAAGTGAGCTTTTCTCATGACAAGTACATCATGAAAAATAAGCCCTCACAATCCTTTTTTTTTTTTTTTTTTTTTTTTTTTACTGTTTGTATCAAAGAGATATCAAAACCCCTTGTAACTCTGGAACCATTCAATATTTTTTTCACAAAACCTTTAAAAGGCACTACCTTGGCATAGGCTGCTTCAACCTTGAAAGTTTTATGAAAAAAATTCTGTTCCGTCTAGGCTGTACATGAAGGTTAAAAACACATGTTAACCAATGGGAAAAAATCTTCACTTTTCAAAAAAATTTAGCATTCCAGATCTTGGAAACTGCAAAAGATGCCGGCATGAAACTTTGCCACCCTGACTGTATAAGCAAGTGTTTAGGTTATTCCGTCAGATGGTGCCAAACTTATTAAGGTGCAAAGTTAGGGGTTTAACATTAAATACCCTATGCAACCCTAATCAGCCCGGAATATCAGAATTAACCATTTAGTAATCTGCAGGGACTACCACCCCTCCAACCCTATCCAAATACTCCCTTCACCAGCCGCCACCTTAAGAAGTTTGTTATTTTAACATCTAATGAAGCACAAAGTTCCTCCTCCTTTCACCATCAGGTCTAAATGCTGATATCTTGTCCCAGTAGTGCTTTGTGCAATTACAGGCAAAGCACTACTTAAACAAGATACCGACATTCAGATGAATGTGAGACTGAGCAATTCGGAAGGAGATTGTGACCTTGAGCAAGTTATTTAACCTCCCAGTGCTCATGCACCCAACTACTGAAATGGGCATAATCAAGACTCCACTGGAAATGAGATGTTGCAGTTCAGCTGGCTATCCTGGGTAAATAACTTGTAAAATAAATAAAATGAGGGTCATCCCTCCTAATGTGGCTAGCTGGGGAGGTTGGAATGGGGCTACGACACTATCCCAGAGCATTTAAAAATAAAAAAATTAGGCAGAATACCAGATTTCTTGGTGGAATACCAAGATCAGGACTTCGATACGCTGCCAAAAATTCCACTCTGTTTCCTTAAATTCCACTCCGTAGATATATGTACGTATGGCTTTTAAGTATGCACGTATATGTGTGTAAGTACAGAATAATGGATAGTGAACAATGAACAAGGCTGTTTCCATCGAGGAGGGTTGATGACATCATAGACCTTCCAAGTGAAGCTCAAGAGGTCCCTATGATGTCATCAACCCCCGGGATGGAAACACAACTTTGTCTGTGCACAGTTCACTATCCATTATTTTATGCAGTATATGGTTGCCCAGCCTGCCTTTCTAAGAAAAAAAGCTTTGATAAAAAAAAAAAAAAAAAAAGATTTAATTTAGAATGCTTTGTTACCAAGCACGTGTTCCAAGAAGAAACTAAGAGAAAACGTGGTTTTGGTTCATATTGTTGAATGCTGCAAACTGACAATGTCAGATTCAATAGAATAAAACATCAATGTCTGTAAAAAGAAAGTTCATAGAGCCGGCCTGTCGGTGCAGCAGTAGTGCTACCGCTCGCGACGCTGGTGGCCCGGGTTCAGGAACGAGCCTGGGGAGCTGGAGGGCTGGCCGGGGGGGGGGGAGAGGCTGAGCGTCCAGGGACAGCTCACCTTCTCCAGGGAGGGAGGGGACACGGTTCAGTGCTTGACAGCCCATGCGGAGGCCTGGGTACAGCAAGTGCTTGGCCGTTCCAGGAGGGTCAGGTTTGCCAGACGTTGGCGGAGTTCTGCCCTGATGTCGGGGCACATGGCACGCCCAGGAAACAGGGAAAAACACCTCCTTCACTCCGGGTAGACGGACTGCCAGCACAGACCTCAATGGTCCACTGCCTGTCCCACACAGCAGCCCCAACGAAGCGCCATTAGTTCGGGGTGCAAGGGCCCCACCCTGTCCCCGCCTGGGGGGAAATCCAAGGCTACATTATGGGACTGCCGTGTGGCTCCAGGTACAGAAGGAACCGGGGCAGATGCCAGGCGCTCCCGAAGAAGCGGAGTGCAGGGGAGCAGGGGAAGGCGGAAAAATAGAAAGTACAATAAAATAAATAAATAAAATAAAGTTCATAAACACCGAGTTTTAAAATAGGAAGTGTTTATCTGGTCCGCTGTCCGAAGCTGACATCAATCAGAGAGAAATCATAAAACTGAACTCTGACAGCAAGTGAAAGTGCACTCGCGACTTGCTAACTGAAAGTTGTAGCACAGCAGTGATGTAGCTACTATACTACAACTTTCTATATACATTTTCTTCTCCTGTGTACTGCGGCAGCTGTCTCGGCCCTGTCTCTCCCTCCCTTGTCCGTCTGCTGTCCTCCGGTCTCGCTGAGCCCCATTCCCCCATGAATTGCCCCCGTGCAGGCCTGGGAAGGGAAGGGTTGTCCTTCCCCACCGGTGATTCTGAAGCCAGATTGGGGGTCAAGCGGACCGGCGACAGAGCAGGACGAGGGCAGGCAGGGCTTCATGAAGCCCGCAACCACCATTTTCCGTAGTATTTTTCCCCTGCCACAGCACCCATGCATGTGTACGCATGGAGGGGCACATGCAGTATGTAACCGCAGCCCCAATACTGTGCTGCTCAACTGTGGCACTGCCACCTGGCCCCTACCAGAGGGCAGCCACAGAGCAAGCCAACAAATCATGTAACCCTGTAAGAGGAAAGCAGAACTGCCGGATGCTCAATCCTCTCACTCCCTGATGACCCCCGGCAACCCATGATTACTCCTGAACACGGATCACTGGTAAGGCACTGAATGCCTCAGCCCTCCATGCCACTGGGCCGGCTTACTACACTACATGTTTCAAGACCTCTGAACTGTCCTACAACAGCCTTTTGCTGTGCATCAAAATACAAACACACACACACACACACACACACACACACACCAACCAGAAGCCATACACCCTAAACAAACATACATCAGGTCTCTTGAGGATGCAGGTACACATCCCATGTCCTTTAAGTTTCTACCACTGCAACACTTTTCATGCAATTCCAGTAATTTTGCCTGAAACTGCAGTAAAAAGTTCTGAACTGCTGTGATGCCTTCCACAATTCAGCACTTCTTTAACAGCATGAACATAAAAAAAAAAAAAAAAAGGAACGAGTGACCGTCAGGAAATTTGATATCTCTCAATGTATTTACTTGGACCCCCACTTTTCTTCCACTGGGAACCATTACAAACGAAAACCCTACTGAACGCCCTGATTCATCCAATTTAAAAATTAAGAAGTTATCATTTAATACTTCACAGTAATTAAAATGTCGATTATCATAATTCGTGATAGCAGATGCACTCCCATACATACCGTCTTTTTTTATCCATGACAGAGCTGTCTTTTCGGACATCACTAACTGGCAAAATTTATCTCCTATTTTGTCTAGTATATATCTGGAGTAGCTGACGCCTAGTTCATTGTCCTCATAGTCATCTGGTGCCCACAGGCTCAAAGTTTCTTCATCATACTGGTCTGGAGAAGAGAAGCCATCTATCCTGACCACTCCATTCTTACTGAAGGATAACCTGAAGCAACGTCAAGATTAAGTAAATGTTTGTGAACCACTGACTACATTACACTGCAGTAATGTGTTTATGTTACTTCTAATTTTGTTTGTTCATTTCCTACATTTTTCATGATATATACAATTCAGTCTCATGAGCCATGGTCAAACCGGACAAAACGGTGGCAGTCAAGCCGTTTTATCGTATATGGCAATGTAAGCATGATTAAATTACCAACAAAGTAGAAAAAAGCATGCTAAAGTACACATACTAGATTACATAAATCTCTGTCTAACCCCGAATGAAGCATAATCCATCTGTAGGCTTTTTTTTCCTTTTTTAAACAGCTGTAGGCACTTTTTTTAAGTGTAAACTCTGCATTCATCTATTTATAGAATATCATTCCCCTTCTCCCTTGGCATATAATATCGCCTGCTAAGAATGTTCCATCCTAGACCGTCAGCAAGATTCTGAAACAGTTATATACAGATTAAAAGTGCTGCCTCATGCACCTAGACTAAAATGTGATTAGGTGGGGAGGATATAATGATTTATAAATAACAGCACATGTACAGAGGCCTGTCATTTGTCGTCACACTGTCAGCCTGTGCAGGTGCTGCTTTTAGTAGTTGATAAAAAAATAGGTTGTGCCTTTTTTTTTTGTTAATAGTTTGGTTAAATAAATTTGCATGACAATGCTTCAAACCATTCTTTCTTGCATCACGGTTAACTGTACTAAGCTAGGTCTAATGTAGCCTTAATCCAATGACTATGAATACCAGAATGCTGGTTCACTGTAAAAAATATTGGAAAGGTAAGCAAAAACCATACAGCAACATACTTGGCAACCTAATATAAAGGCAACGCACATCAAATTACAGTTTATTCTTCAGCACTATGATAGCTGTAGCCATCAGAAAAGAAACTCACAATAAAACCATGCCTTTTAAAAATCAGCAGTATGTAAGAAGTGAAGCCGACCTTGTGTATTTCAAGCAGTATGCTCAAAAATATGCAGGTATTTACCAACCATGGGATAGTACGTTAAAGTCAATGCAGAAAATGTGTAATACCTTTTAGCAGACTAACGGAATCATTTACACAAGTTTTAAAGCCACATAGACTCCTTCGGGGTGATGATTTTGTTTTACACAAGTTGTACAAATTTCATGATGCATAATTTCTGCTTTACTGCCCTGCTTCCATGTATGTAAAATTGATTCTACAGGAGGTCTACAAAGAAGCTCAAACCTTTTCAGGAATGTTAAAACACAGTAAAGTATATGACCTTAAAGCAATATGTGATAAATATTCTTGCGCTACACTAATGCTTACCTTCGGAAATAGTAGAATCTGCAGAACACTGGAGAGTGAGCTGGTTCTTCACCTTTTTTATTGCGAACCATTCTACACTCTCTACACTTTTGTAGGTTAGGGCCTATCTCTGAGCAGGAATCATCTTGCAAAAAAGATTCTCCTGTCTGCTTCAACTTTTTCACTTTCCGCCAGTCCTTTAATACTGATCGAGGTATGCCATCTAAAAAGACAAAGACATGACAAAGACACCAGTGAAAAAATGCAGCTGCTATCCTAGTACAGAATAAGTTTATAACCTGCATAACAAATTAAAACCATCACATGAACCAGCGGGGGAGGGATGTGATGCCGGGAAGCCTGCACCCTCCTCAAGAGCAACACAAATCATGCTCCTTGGTTAACCAGTAGGGGGGCATATGATGCCAAGTAGCCTGCTCCCTTCCTACCCGAGAGCAATGCCAATTCCGTTCCTTGGTTAACCAGTGGGAGAGGGGTGTGCAATGCCAGGCAGCCTTAGTCCTCCCTACCCAGGACCTGAGTGCCTCACCTCTGTAACATGCTTGCCTGGCATCCAGACAGTTCCAACGAGGGATTCCACAGAATTCACTGGTTCTTTAGAACCTGTGACCACAGCTGATCTAAGCGCAAAGAATCAGTCGATCCAGTAGCTCTCTATAGCATATGCCTCAGGAGGCCACGCGAGGCCAAAGCTTGTTTCTTGGCCCGATACTGTCAAGATAGTCTAAAGAAATTCAGGAAAGTAGTACCTAACCTCTTTAATTCCCCTCATAACCATTTCTGAAAAGGGACCACCACACCATTTCAGACCCCTCAGAAGTCAACCACTTACCGATCCTAAATTATTTTCTTCACCAAATGTTTTACAAGTTCTCCTGCCATGCCCCCACTGCTTCCTCTCCCCAAGATTTCCCCTGCTCCCTACTTTTTACTCCTTCATTTTACTGCCACTATGTCAGACCGTTATAAGTCCCGCATTTCCTTTAAATCTCACATAAGTTGCAGCCCTGGTGAGCTTAAGTCCACCCTTCTTCGCACTGCTTGCCCCACAAGTGCCACTCCCTTAAGAGACTTTATGAACCTCTCCCTCCACTCCTACTTTGTACTCAGAGCAGGTGTTCGAAACTGGCACCATCCCACCAACCAAATGCTGGCAGAATCAAGCCAAAACAATTTTCTTTTAGCTTGCTTTGGAAGTCATTTTATTTAATGAGTACACCAGTTGGGCTGAACTGGTGAGCCCAGTTGAGTTTCCCAGTCGCTAGCCCTACTGGCTAGTGACTGAAAAAACATCAGAATTTTGACGCATCGAGCTTAAGTATGTGCGAAGGTTACACCCCGCTGCAAAGAGGATGTCACTTTGATCCGGGACAACCTTTGTCTTATCGCTCTCTTACCCACTGTAGCCAAGAATCTAGAGCATCTGGTATGGGCCCAGCTGTTTGCCTAAGTTAAGAATTCTAATTTCCACAGTACGTTCCAACTTGGCTTAAGGATCTACTATTCCACTTCCCCTTCTCTGACTAACTGACCAGGCCAAAGATCAAGGTCACCTTACTGTTTCAGTCTCTGTTGACTCTCTGGTGGCAAATGGCTTCGGTCCACCTGTCATCAAATTTCTCAAATAACTGACTTCCCCCACCTCCACCCTGTGACCAGAGTTTCCAGGGCTCCATCGTGGGCCCTATCCTGTTTTCTACTTTTCTGAAAAATCTATACTCTGCTTGTATCTCCTCCTTCATCCACATGTATGCAGGTGGCATGGCTGTAAACTACTTTCACCCTAATACTTCAGACACTGGAAATGTCTCAGTGTTCCTAGTAAACAGGCATGAAGCACAAACTTACCAGGTTAAATGTGGCACTGCAATTCAGAGCCTGGTGGTTCCATGTAAGAACAGGTTGATTATATTAAATACCTGGCCATCTGGCTAGACAAACATCTTGACTTCTCCCAGAACACAAATGCCATCTGCAGCAAACTCATGCCTAGAAATTGTGGCCTATCCCACATCAAAGCCCGTCTCCACCCCCCACCCCCCCAGGTCAAACAATGCAAGTGTCTTCAATATAATCCTGCCAGTACCTGGCTATAGAGACAGGTTCCATCATGATTAAAGATATTCTGACTATACGACTGTCAAACTGTTCTCAGCCACAACTAGTTGTAATGCTTGGTGTCACTAAATGCTGTAAATAAAGACTGTTGTTTGCAGGGCTCTTAAAGTGTCAGCAGGTGGTACTGTACAGCAACAGTACTGCACGAGTGCCTCTACAAGTCATTTAGCCTGGGATCTTTAGTTGTCAGCTAACAAATTACAAGAAGACGTGCAAGTGCAAAATGACAGCCTTGACTATTATCAACATTTCTTCACTCAAAATACCAACTTACATGAGAAGACATGATGGAATCTGATACTGGGCAGCACTGTATATGGGGCTCAAACAACACCTGTCTTGACAGACTTGACTCGTTACTTACTCTTTCTGCCATTTTGCTCTTTGCTGTTGCACTGTACCAACTACTGTATCTTATGCAGCAAACTTACAATGTCATCTCTGGAAGGGTGCCTGCGCATACATGAAGCCAGTGCTATTTAAATAATAGTCGAACAATCTCACTTGCTACACACTCTGCCTCTTATCACCAGCTTTCGGATGCTCTTACACCATCAGAAACAACCATCTTAGATCCTTCTTAACCTCTAAACACTCCAAGTCCAAAGGCCATGTTACTTTTTCATTTCGGTTCCTCACCCTCAGAACAATCTTCCTTCTGCTGTGCATACTGCGAAGTCACGCTATGCACTATGTCCTTCTGAAGAAACCCATCTTTGGACCCAGACTGTTTAGTGAATGATAGATTGGTTTCTAATCTTACCTTTTTGGGAAAGGTTATTGAGAAAATAGTGGATCTGCAGCTCAAGGCACATCTCACTACGTTTGACATCTATGCGCCTCTCCAGCAGGGATTTAGGTCTAGGTACAGCAGGGAGACCCCATTGCTCAGGGTGCATAATGATTGCCTCAGGGCGAGAGAGAGAGAGAAAGGAATGGTCAATTCTCATTCTACTTGATCTCTCTTCAGCATCTGACACTGTGGACCATGATATGTTGTTGGATTACATTAGGGAGCTCTGTGGGCTTGCTGGCACTGTCATCAGCTGGTTTGTGACCTTTCTGCTCAGTATTCACAAAAGAGGAGGAGGAGGGAGGTGCCTAATCCAATTAACAGAAGCACTCTTGATGGGGGGGGGGGTCGATCCCAGTTCTTTCACAGAAGAAAGGGTTCTGAAAGAACTCCTAAAACTGAAAGTGGACAAAGCAATGGGGCCTAATGGAATTCACCCCAGAATTCTAAAAGAATTAAGGGGAGAACTAGTGAAACTACTGACTACCCTTTTTAATAAACCATGGGGTGATGGTGTGGTACCTGAGGACTGGAAGAAGGCGGATGTTATTCCCCTTCACAAAAGTGGGACCAAAACAAAGGAAGGAAACTACACACCTGTCAGTTTGACCTCTGTGGTAGGGAAAGTGATGGAATTACTTCTGAAGGAAAGAAATGTTGAGTACCTAGAGGCCAGTGGGGCACAGGACCCAAGGCAGCATGGGTTCATAGCGGGAAGATGATGTCAGACGAATTTAATTGATTTCTTTGACTGGGTGACCAAAATAGTAGACCAGGAGGGGCTGTGGAAATGGCCTACCTAGACTTTAGCAAGGCATTTGACACAGTCCCACACAAAAGATTAATAATCAAATTAACCAGCCTGGGAGTGGGTCCCAGGGTGGTAGCCTAGGTAAAACATTGGCTGGACAACAGGACACACAAGGTAATTGTAAATGGAGTCCACTCTGAAGAAAGAGGGGTTACTAGTGGGGTACCGCAGGGTTTAGTACTGGATCCAGTCCTTTTTAATGTCTTTATAAGTGACATTGCAGAGGGACTGGAAGGAAAAGCATGCCTCTTTGCAGATGACACAAAGATCTGCAACAGGGTTGATACACAAGGAGGCATGGAAAGGATGAGAAGGGACTTGGCAAGGTTGGAGGAATGGTCAGAAATATGGCAGCTTGGATTCAATGCAAAGAAGTGCAAAATAATGCACCTGGGAAACAAAAACCAGGGAAGTTTACACAATTGGGGGTAGTAACAACAACAAAATGAAAGGGACCTGAGGGTAATCATATCATACTAACATACTATTTGTCAGCAGATTAGGCCTTGCGGTCTCTCAGTCTGCTCGAACCTCAGATCCCTAGTTGGGTGCCGAGGCCCCCACCCCTTGTGTTCCAGAAACCCCTATCATCCATCCCCACCCCCCTGGGACAGGCCATCATCTGATACATCCACTTTCTGTGTCTGTCCCACCCTCTCTCGAAGCCCTCCACTGTGGATCTCTGAACCAGCTCACCAGGCAGTGCATTCCAAGGGTCCACCACCCTCTCAGTGAAAAACCTCCTCCTCTTCCCCCCTCACCCTTCCACCTTCCAACTTCAAACCATGCCCTCTGGTGATACCTCCCTGCTTTAGTCTAAAGATCCCCTCCATGTTTACCCTATTTATTCCCTTGAGGTACTTGAAGACCTCATTCATGTCCCCCCTGTCTCTCCTCTCCTCCAATGAAAACAGGCAGAGCTCCTCAAGTCTGTCCTCATACGTCAAATCCCCTAGTCCTCGTATCATCTTAGTTGCCCTCCTCTGTACCCTCTTCAGGGGCTGTATGTCCCTCTTCAAGTGTGGTCTCCAGTACTGTACACAGTACTCAGGTGTGGTCTAACCAGTCCATTGTACAGCCCAATCACTTCCTTGCTCCTAAGGTGATCCCCTTACAATGCATCCCAACATCCTGTTTGCCTTGCTAGCAGCTCTCCTGCACTGCTCAGAGTTATTCATACATGCATCCACCATGACCCCTAGGTTTTTTTGCCTAATGAGGCCTCCAGCGCCTCTCCCAGGGGTGTACTGTGTTTAGGGTTTCCCGCCCAAGATGTAACACCTTGCACTTGGTGATATTGAAATTTAATTTCCATGTGTGAGCCCAGCTTTCCAGGGTGTCCAGGTCCCTTGCAGGACCAACCTCCCTCTTCTCCCTCAACTACTGCTCCCATCTTGGAGTCATCAGATGAAGAAACTCATTTCACACCTATACCCTCCCTGATGTCCGATATGTATGCATTAAACAGGATTGGACCCAGGACCCGAGCCCTCGAGGTACCTCACTACCAACCTCTCTAGGGTTCGAGGCTCCCCCACAGACTACTACTCTCTGGGTGAGTCCAGCTAGCCAGTTTTCAATCCATCTGACCATCAAAGGGCCTACTCCCAATCCCATCAGTTTCTCCACCAGACCATTGTGGGGGACAGAGTCAAACGCCTTGCTGAAGTCCAAGAATAATACATCCACAGGCTTTCCCCTGTCCAGTTCTGATGTTACCCATTCGTAGAACTCCACAAGACTGGTTTTAAATGATCTACCTGGCACAAACCCATGTTGCCGACTATCCAGACCTCCCATCTCCTCCAAGTATACCCCCAATCGTTCCTTTAGTATACTCTCCATTAATTTTTCCACCACCGAGGTCAAACTGATGGGTCTATAGTTACCTGGTACTTCCCTCGACCCCCTTGTGGATTGGCACCACATGTGCCTCTCGCCAATCCCTAGGTACCCTCCCTGTCTCAAGTGACCTGTTGAAGAGCTCCGCCAGGGGTGCAGCCAGTATGTCCGCCAATTCCCACAGTACTCTCGGATGAATGCCATCCGGCCCAGGAGATCTGTCTTGCTTTAGGGCCTTGAGGGCTAACCACACCCTTTTGGTGGAGATAGCATCATCCGTCCCCTCCACCTTCCTGGCCTTTTTATCCTTATCCTGATGTGACACCCCTGGGGTACCTCTCCCTCCCTCTTGCTCCATTTCTGTTGCTCCCCTAATCCCACTCACTGACCTTAAAGGAAAACTGCACCCTCATGTCTTCTAAATGTCATTTGCTTCCATGTCAACATACAACTCTTTTCATGTAGCTGTTAAAGATGTATGCAACTAATGAAAAACACAAAAAAGCAGAGCACATACCCCTCTCATTGCAAGGGCATAGGTCTATTAAAAAAGAACTTTATTAACAAATGCCACCAACCTGACGCGTTTCGGATGTTAAACACATCCTTTCTCAAACTACTGCAACTACTTCAGTTAGTTTTCACACTTCATACTAGGCCCTGTCACTCTCCTGGGAGGGTCCATTTCATGGCTGTTGAAATCTCATTGTCCCTGAGAGCTGCATTAGCATACGAGAATGTGATGCGTAATCAACCTTTAAACTCCTCCGTACGCCTGCCTGCTTAGGTAGTTTTAAAAGAACCAAGCTGCAAGAAGGTGTGAAGTACCACATTTACCTTCAGTGAGTTTTACAAGCTGTCTGAGTTGTGGTACAGTTTTTTTCCCCTTTAAACTCCATTCGGTTTATAAGTTTCCAGAGAGTTTTTGTAGGGTATTTGTTATATTAGCATAGAGATACGTGATATAAATGGTTGATCTGACATCATGTTCTCATATGCTAATGCAGCTCTCAGGAACAATGAGACTCCAACAACCACGAAATGAACCCTCCCAGGAGAGTGACAGGACCTAGTATGAAGTGTGAAAACTAACTGAAGCAGCTGCATACATTTTTAACAGCTACATGAAAAGAGTTGTCTGTTGACATGGAAACAAATTACATTTAGAAGATATGAGGGTGCAGTTTTCCTTTAAGGTTAGCAAGCAATGTGAGAAGGCAGTAGGGAGGGCTGGGGGTATACTGGGATGCATAGGGAGAGGCATCACCAGCAGAAAACATGAAGTTGTTATCCCTCTGTTCAGACAGTTGGTGAGACCCCATCTGGAGTACTGCGTCCAGTTTTGGAGACCCCATCTTTGCAAGGACATAGACAGGATAGAGGCAGTCCAGAGGAGGGCAACTAAAATGGTGCAGGGTCTGCAAGAAAAGCCATTCGAGGAGAGACTAAAGGAGCTTAATATGTATACACTTGAGGAAAGGAGGGAGAGGAGACATGATAGAAACTTTTAAGTATCCCAGTGGAATCAACAAAGTCCAACAGGGTAGCATCTTTCAGAAAAAGAGATGTGTAAGAACAAGGGGACACAATTTAAAGATGGGGGGGGGGGGTTCAAGTGCAATGTAAGGAAGTATTTTTTCACAGAGAGGGTGGTGGAGACATGGAACAGCTTTCCTGAGGCGGTTGTGGGGTCTAAAACTGTGGGAGAATTCAAGAATACATGGGACAGACATAAACCAATTCTTGTGGGGGTGTAAGAAGAAATAGGCTGTTGGTTAACTTGATCTGCAGCTTATCCTGTAGGTAGGGAAACGGGCAGACTAGGTGGGCCAAGCGGTCCTTATCTGCCGTCAAAGTCTATGTTTCTATGTTTCTCACAGACAGGGCACAGATGGTGGTGACAGGAATTTCTCCTCACTCCCAAAGCCCCTGTTTTGTGGAGTTCCTCATGGCTGAATCCTCTCACTCATGCTGTTCGCAATATACATGCAGCCCCTGGGAGAGATCATCAGACACTACAGTGTGGTGTTTCACAGCTATGTGGATGACACCCAGCTGTATTTGTACCAGGGACACACGATGTGGTTGAGATGCTGAATTTATGGCCTGGTTGAGATCCAAGACTGGATGTCCTCTAGCTGGTTGACACTCAATCCAAACAAGATGGAGGTTCTGGTGATTAAGCCTGGTCATCGACAGGGTGCAGAGCTGGTAGTAGTGGGGACTGGCCTGGTGCTTAGTTCCTCTCCACTGGCTGCCTCACCTAAGGTAAAGAATCTGGGGACTATTCTGGATGATAGGTTGACACTTGAGGCTCAGGTGTTATCTGCTGTCCAGAGTGGCTTTCACCATCTTGGGAATACTGCCTGGGTTAAAGCCTTGCTCCCACCTGATGACCTGCCCTCAGTAGTTCATGCTTTTGTGACTTCCAGACTCGACTACTGTAAAGCTCTTTTTTGCCTTGAGGTAAATGGAGGGGTCCTACGTCACCTGCAGCTGGTGCAGAATGCAGCGACCAGGTTGCTGACAGGCCTCCCGAGGTCCTATCATGTGAACCCAGTCCTGTGTGATCTGTACTGGCTGCTGGTGAAGTGGCACATCACCTTCAAGGTCAGTTTACTGACCCACAGCATAACGCCCTGTAAGGACTGGGTCCTGGCTATCTAAGTAACCTCCTGACTCCTTACCACACCCAGAGCCCTCTCCACTCCTCTGAGGTGGGCCTCCTAGTAGTTTCCACAGCACAGGTTAAATCATCTGGTGATCAAGCTTTTGAGGTGGCCGGGCCAACCCTGTGGAACATGCTTCCAAGATCCTTGAGGGAGGCCCCCTCATTGTAGGCCTTTAAGAGGGGCTTGAAGTTGCACCTATTTAGAAAGGCCTTTGGAGCATAGGTAAGGCTCCTGACACACTGGCTACTATTCAGAACTATAAGTATTTATCTATTTAATGTATTCTATTGTATCTATTTATTATCAGTTGATCATTACTCAGGAGTTTTTATATCTGAAACGTTCCCATTTCTGTACTGTCCTGACCTACATACAGCACCCTGAGCCCCAGGGAATGGACACTCAACAAATACAATTTTACTTACTTACTTTTACTTACTGGCCCAGATATTCAAACTGTGCCAGGCTGTGGCGCAAGCTTGGGCATAGCGCAACTTGGCTGCGCAGGGGTGTGGACTGGGCGATATTCAACGGAGCTGCGCCATGACTCAGCAGCTTTGAATATCGCACCTTGGCCACCCCCAGTGTGCATGGCGCAGTGGCACTGCACCAGTGCAAGTGGCCAGAGTGGGGCATGGGGATGCGCTAGCACAAGTTCCATTGCACCATGCACAGCAACCGTGATATTCAAAACTTAACATGCAAATGGGGCCATAATGTATGCAAGGCGCACATGGGGCCATTTGCATGTCGTCTATCCATATGCATGCAGGTGCGCCCGATGCCCGGCGACTTGAGCCTGGCGCCCTGCCAGGCAGCAGCCGTCGAAGCGACGCCCCCTGCAGCCCGATCGCGGGCAGCTGTCCAAAAATAGAAATATCCGTCCTATATCCCTGGTGGTCCAGTGGACCGCTATCTGCCCAATCATGGGCATCTGTCTAAAAAGAAATTAATTTGTCCTATATCCCTGGTGGTCCAGTGGACCGCTATCTACCCGATCGCGGGCATCTGTCTAAAAAGAAATGAATTTGTCCTATATCCCTGGTGGTCTGGTGGTCCCCTCCCTACCCACTAGGCCCCGGCAGCACCCACCGCCTGACACCTCGGTGGGGCTGCATGCCCATTGGTTCTGGGGTGAGCCAATGGGCGTGCAGCCTACCCGCCACACATTCAGATAGTGAATGAATCATTCACATATCTGGAATAATAATATTGAAACTGCCGCCCATTAGCTCACCCTGTGCTATCAAGCGTGCAGCCTACCCAGGTATCAGCAGTAACGCTGGCGGGTGAGGTGCTGCCCGCCCAGCTGACCGGGGCGGGCGGTGAGGTTCAGTGGCGGGTGCCACTGGAGCCGCCAGGGATATTGGAATTTTTTTTTGTTTTTACAAATGCCCGCGATCGGGCAGATAGCGGTCCACTGGACCACCAGGGATATATGACGGATATTTCTGTCCTTTAGACAGATGCCCGTGATCGGGCAGATAGCGGTCCACTGGACCACCAGGGATATAGGATGGATATTTCTGCCATTTAGACAGATATACGACGGATATTTCTGTCCTTTAGACAGATGCCCGTGATTGGGCAGATAGCAGTCCACTGGACCACCAGGGATATAGGACGAATTCATTTAGTTTTAGACAGATGCCCGCGATCGGGCACATAGCGGTCCACTGGACCACGAGGGATACAGGACAAATTCATTTCGTTTTAGACAGATGCCCGCGATCGGGCACACAGCGGTCCACTGGACCACCAGGGATATTGGATGAATTCTTGGTATTTTTTTTTTTTTACAAATGCCCACGATCGGGCATGGGGGGACGCCGCCAGATGCAGCCGGGACTCGGTTGGCCACCCACAGGTGGCAGCTGCCATGTTGCGCCCTGCAATGCGGCAGCTCACCTGTGGGTGGCCATCAGTTGTTCCTTTTTTGGGGGGCGTAACTTTATGCTGGTGCAGGTAGGGGTTGCGCAGGCATGGCTCTGCACATCCCGGGCTGAATATCGGGCTGTGCAAAGTATGCATGGGCACGCCCCCCCACCTGTGCCTGCATACATTACTGATGCGCTCCAGTGCATCAGGATTTGTGCCGCGCACTTTTCCCTTTTGAATATCGCGCCGGGGTACATCACTGGGTTGTGCATGGTGCAACACTGCTGTGCCATGCGCAACCCTTTTGAATATCTGGGCCACTATGTGTAATAATGCACCTCCTAACTAGCTTAATCTGCTGTTGCAATTTCCACTGCATGTCAGCAACCATGAAATTTATCCTGATTTGATTATGTTTTTACTCCCAGGTACTGCCCAGCCTTCCTGAATTTTATCCTATTTATAACATGGGAAAGAGCTTTCTAGCTACCTGATTGGCTAATAGCCATGTACAAGTATGTAAGCATCTTGCCATAATTACACTTCTGTACTTGTTTAGCATGTGTACCAGCACAGTTACTATATCAATATGCCTAAACTGGAACTATGTTTTCGTGTTGTACTATTTCCTATAGAAAACATTTTTTTCTGATTAAAAATCATAAAACAAACTTTTTAAAACATGTTTAAGTAGAATCCATGTTATTAGTGCAATAAGACACTTCAGGGATGTTTTATTAAGGTCACTCATCGCACTTTTGTGTATTTAAAGGCACATGGCACAGGAGCATCGAGCCTGACACACTTGAGATGTGCAATAACTGACCCATTATTATACACCCTGGTTGTCTTCTTGCATACATGCAGTAAACTACAGTTTGTACTTACATTTTTCCCCTCCCGCGCTGTTCCATTGATTACTTGTTATATTTATGTAACCACTGAGTTATTTGTATGTGTTGTGACTGTCCAATCTGGCTACCATTTGTTCCCAGATGCTTTGTTACTCTCTCATATGATGGCAGACAGCACCATCAGTAGGGATTTGGGGACACGGCAGCTGCTACCATTTTACTAATACTGTATTTAATGCACTAGGTAGTACAGAGCTAACAAGAATGACGTTGCCTCATGGTGCACTGTAACTTATATCATCATTACTGATGGCTCAGGCTACCACTGTGAGTGCCCCAAGGCATGTCATTAAAACAGCTGTCAGCTCAGTAAAGTAAGCTTTCGCCTGATCAAATATTTAAACTAAAATAAAAATAGATTCTGTGGCTCAAATGCTGTTCTACTTGGTGGCAGAGCAATGCACTGCACGTACTTCACAGAACAGTAATGCAGAAAGAACTACACTTTATTATTATAAGTAGTTTCATATCAGCCAAGGCACACAGACTGTCAAAATGTTTTTTTCTTGGAAGCTACTAAAGATAAGTGAAAACTGTACAGTACAAGGAATGTTAAATATGTAAACAAAAGTTCTTAATGTAGCGGATTATGTTTGGGTGAAAATTTTGCACCTGTACATCTTTTTATTATCCTTGGCATACTCCGTTTTCCTCCATTTTAAGACTGTTTTAGCATTTCTTTTTATATTTGGATTATTACTAAGCATCATTCAATATGGCTGCCGCAAGGTTGCCACCAATATTCTTAGAAGTATTTGAGAACCTATAGTTTTAACATCACGTATTTTTGTGATTAAGATGAACTAGTAGGCAACAGGGACTGCTGCCAGATCTTCCAGGGCTCTGGATACATCGGGGGTAACTTCAGGTCAGAAGACATGAGCTTCATCGGCATGGTAAACATAAAATGAAATGTGGCACCAAATCAATGGATTTGAAAACAAAAAAAGAGCAGGAATCAACACTGGGGGTTGCAAAGGGGATACTAAAATATATAAACATTGCCTAAAATGAACTACTCCTTTAAAGGCACGGTTATAGCAAGTAAAAATAACAAAAAACGTCACTGCAGAATGTCAAAGGCCACACACTTGACGAGTGGTAATTCAGTGCTTCCCCTGCTAGGTAGTGAACTCTTTCAGCACTGTTATCTTCGAAACTATGCTAACTAGAGAAAAAGCAGCAAACCTAACACAGAAAACAGGTACTACCACTGGCTAATACCGTAGTGGCAATGTCATTGCTGTGAATTCTGTGGAACTGCATCCTCCGCATGGCTTTTTATGTTTAGTTTGATGCTTGTCTGCTGTTCTACATTGTTTGAGAAACATTCTAGTGATATACATATATTAACCTTTTCAGAAGACAAAGATCAGCTGACACCCACGGGAACATTTTTGAAAGCATAATGAAGACCATATATATGTCATGTATTTTCCATATCCTATATAAAAAACTTCATTAATGCACCAGTTAGGGTTCAACTTAACGTCACGAAAGTAGGGAAATGTGACATTAGGGTTTCCAACCCTAACTCACCATCCTCACCCCCCAAGCAGCAAAAGAAAAAAAAAACATTTGTTTTTGGGGTCCCCAGAGTCTTGGTGAATCAGTGGTGGGTCTTTCACTGAGGCTGTCAACCATAATGCTCACCCCTCCCTCAAGCCCATAACCTCCTGTCTGAAGCACAAGTCACAGCTCCAAGACAGTGCCTACACAGAAGGTGACGTCATAGTGATACACTCTTCAAAGGTAAAGACGTATGTCTTGCGGTATGTTGAAGGTGCAGGGACTTGAGGTCCGGATGCACCAGGGTGCCCCATTTCTGAGAAAGCAAGCCAGTGCACAGAGGAAGAGATACTGGAGTTTCCACTGCTAGCTGCTGGAGTAAGGGGAACCAGAGCTGATGAGGCCAAAAGTGGGGCTCGATGAGGATCATCGAGGCCCCTTCCATCTGTAGCTTGATTAGCACCTTCTGAAACAGCAGGAAGGGAGGGAGGGAAGGCATACAGAAACCTCCCTTTCCAGGAGAAGGACAACACATCTCACCAGAAAACTCCAGGCCCTAGATCTAGCAAGCACAAATGTGGCAGTTTTGCACTGAGTGGGGATGCAAAAAGGTCCAACTCTGAACAAACCCATCTGTCAAAGAAGTCAGGAGCTCCCAACACATGTGTCTTTGACTCTGACTGGCTTACATCATCCGCTAGGACGTTTTGGATGCCTGGAACATGGATGGCTGACAGTTCTAGGCCATGGTCCGGAGTCCAATACCAGACTTTCATCGCTTCCCCACAGAGAGGATACCGTCTGCACCAGCAGAAGGCCAGGGGACAGCCGAGTCTGAAAGGCCTGTAGGGCATACAGCACCGCCCTCATCTCCAGAACACAGATATGGAGAGAGGACTGCAGCCACAACCACATCCCTTGTGTTTGGT
This sequence comes from Neoceratodus forsteri, assembly GCA_016271365.2. Lineage (NCBI taxonomy): Eukaryota > Metazoa > Chordata > Ceratodontiformes > Ceratodontidae > Neoceratodus > Neoceratodus forsteri. The sequence goes on from CM028135.1 coordinate 610,428,238, forward strand.
GTGGGCCCAGATGAGCTCCCAGCCCATCCCAGAGGCATCTGTGGTCAGGATCTGATGAGGGAGGAAAAGCAAGGCCCCGGAGAAGACTGGTGGGTTCCATCCATCAGAGGAGAACTCTTCTCACCGGGGGAAAAGACCAAGACCAAGATATCCTGTTCCAGGTTGTCCATACGTTGGTCCCACTGGACTCTCAGCATCCACTGGGGGATCCTCATATGCAATCTGGCCAGAGGCACTGTGATTGTGGCCACTGCCATCATGCTCAGGAGCCGGAGAAAGTCTCTGGTGGAAACATAGCGGCTGTGGAACAGCAGCCTGGCTTGGGCTATGAGACAATCCGTCCTGTCCTGGGGAAGGAAGGTCATGCCCTGAGCCATGTTCAGGACTGCCCCAGTGTTCTGGAGTTGCTGACCAGGTGTTAAAATGGACTTGGGCAAGCTGACTGTTATGCCCAAGTCCTGGAACAGATGAATGGCGTGTTCCAGGGTTCAGATGAAACTGTTACTGGACGAAGCTTTAAGTAGCCAATCATCCAGACAAGGGAAAACACAAAATCCCTGTCTCCTGAAGGCAGCTGGGATGACTGCTAGGAACTTGATAAACACCTGAGGATCAAGGACAAGCCAAAGGGCAAGGCCTGGAACTGGAAATGTACCTCCTAAAACCGAAATCTGAGATACTGTCTGGGAAGAGATATACCTTGATATGAAAATATGCATCCTGCATATCCAATCCCTTTCATTCAGGAGGGGCAACAACCCCTGAAGAGTTATCATCCAGAACTTCTTGTATTGGATGAGGAGATTTAACTCTTTGAGGTCCAGAATGGTCCGGAGGTCACCTGTGCATTTTGGAACCAGGAAGAAATGGGAGTAGAACCCTCTATCCTGCTGGGCTTCTAGTATGGGTTCTATTGCTCTTTTCCTGAGCAGGGACTGAATTTCCTCCTAAAGAATAAGGATGTGGGTGGGGGGGGGGTTAGAAGGGAGGGACTGGAGGCCTTTCTGGGGGACACTCTATGAGTTTCAGAGTGTGGCCATGGCTTATGAGCTACAGCACCCAGCTGTCACCTGTGATCTCTGCAACCTGTCTCAGTGCAGGGAGAACTGACCCCCTACTGCCTCCGCCAGATCCACGGGGGGGGGGGGTCAGGCAAGGAGTCAGGCTGAGCCAAGTGTAGGAGCTGGTGCCGCTCCTCCTCCTCCTCTGGAACCCTTGCTGAAGGAGGAGGGGGTAACAGGGCTGAGGCAACCTTACGTCTGACTGGCTTTGAGGCTGGTCATGTTCTGTGGGTAGCCTGACAAATGGACACCTGTTAGGCACTCTTCAGCTGACTGTGGTACATCGAATGTACTGGCCACAGGATGCATCTGGAGGCTTGTAAATTGGATAGAATATCCTGGACAACAGCTCTGGACAACTTGCATACCCTGAAGGTAGCATTCAGGATGGACATCTGAATATCCTGAGCAAACCTCAACACCCTCAGCCAGGACTGCCAGCAAAGGCATATTCCTACTGCCACTGCCAGGGCTGACGTGTCTACCGCATCACAGGCTGAACACAAGAGGTTGCGGCTGATGACCGCCCCACATTTCAGGGCCTGGAGGAACTGTAGACTAGTTTGCCCTTCAGGCACAGACTTGACCATCTCCACGGTTTGTTCCCACAGAACATCCTGGTACTGGATCACGTGGGCCATACAGTTAATGGTCCTAATGTCCAAAGTGGCGAAAGCCTGTTTGCCAAAAGGTCCAACCTTGAGATTCACTGTTGGGGGGAGTGAACTCAGGTGTTTTGGACTCTTTAAGAGTGGACGTGGGCTGCATTGATGACTACTGAGTCTGCCTGTGGCTGTTCCCCAAAGAAAGGCTTACCCACTGGGGCCTTGTATAATTTATCTGTTTTCTTAGGCATGACCGGTATTAAATAAGGGCAATGCCTGGCAGCTATGGTGGCATCCTCAAAGGAGTCCATCAACAGGGAAACCACCGGAGGGGAGGAGTCCAGCAGCTTGAGGTAGCTGGACAGCAGGTGACGGGAGAGGTCCAGTTCCTCAGTTTCAAACCCCATGGCCGACTGGATCCGACACATGACCCCACAGAAATACAGGTCACCTGGGGGAGACAGGGGTATGTATTAAGGGGTCTCTTCCCAATCAGAAGAAACTGTAAGGGGGAGGGGGAAGGCCCCTCATCCCCGTCCTCACCAGACCCCTTCGGACTTTACAGGAGGTTGGAGGTCCAGATGATAGTCTCCCTTTTCTCCCAGATGAACGGGAGGTATATAGGGATGGCCAACGTGGGTCAGGGAGTGTGTCCCTGGGGTCGTTGGGTCGGGACGCATGGGCCCATGTGGGTCTGAGTCCTGTGGAGGTAGAAACTGTGCCTGCATGAAATCCCAAAGGCACATCAGTGCAGACTGAAAGTCCCACTGTCACCGATGTCAGGTAGCCCGGTGTCGTCTGTTGGGAAGGAATTGGTGCCAGTATTGGAAGAATAGGTGCTGGCTTAGGTTGAGGAAGAATCTGTGCTGGTGTTGGCTGAGCAGCCAGCACCGGCGTTGGTTGGGGAGCCAGAAAAGGCACTGGCTATGGCCAAACAGGCATCGGAGGAGGGAGAGGCCTGACTGGTGCCCGATGAGGAGGGTCTGGCATCACTCAGAGAGAGATGCCAGTGGTACACACCTCTAGAGTAGGCGAAGGTGACCAAGGGACGGCCAGAGGGGATGCCGGGGAAGGCGTGAGTTCTGCGGGAATGGTGTAGATTGCCTGCATGGAAAAGGATTGTAGAAGGGGATCCTGAGCTCACTGTACCCATGCCAGACTGAGTAGAACTGACAAAGCCTCCTGACTGCAGCTCTGCTACCATAAGGGGCCTGAACAGCAGGAGCTGGGGGGACTAGGAGGATCCTGCCCCCGAAGAGCTGCTGCCCGATAAGGAGAGGTTGGCAGGTGGTGCTGCCAAGAGTAGCCCTTTCAAGGAGAGGGCATGTGAGGCAGAGGAGGACACCCCAAAGGAGGCAGCCACCCCATCGTTTCCTTAGGATAATGTGCGTACCACGAGCGGGAAGAGGACCGGGATTTTATGCGGTCCTTGTCCCAGTGCTTGTGCTTGCAACCGGATTTCCCCTTGGAGGAGGAGGGCTGCCACCCCGAAGACAGGGCTGAAGAAAGAGGAAGAGCTTCTGGCCTGCAGCTCCTGTTCCATGTTGGCGACCTTCTGCTGCAGGAAGAATTCTTCTAGGACCTGTTGGTAACAATGCTGAGTGGCCTGTTTGAAGCCTCTGCAGATGTCACAGGCCTGAGTGTCGCGAGTAGGCCCAAATCAGCAGACACAAGCACAGTAGCCATCCATCTCTGGGAGCTGCTTCCCACAAGCACACTTCGTCTTGGAGGCCCGGCCGTAAGACGAAGATAGGTCCAACACACAAAAAGAATCGAAGAAAACTCAAAAAACTAGAGTGAAAAAGTAAAAGAAAATCTGGATGAAAATGGTGGTCGACTGAAGCTTGTGGCGGTCTCTGGAGGTTCGACATGCGTTGGTCGATGGCGGGAAAAGAACTGAGGAGGGAGTAGGTGCTATCCACTCTTACAGGGAGCCGACGTCAGAAGATGACGTTGGAGTGGGCAGTCCCCAGATAGACTGTTAGCTAGAAAAGTTTCTGGGTGGTCCTAGTGCTTGACAGCAGTAGTTCCATATGTGTGGCATGCAAGGGATGCCCTCGTTAGATCTGGCCACTCAAAGTCCCCCCCACCCCCGCTATCTCCCTGCCTTCATGTGCTATATCTTGCTATCTCTATCTTTTCTTTCTACCTTACTTCTCTGTTGTCAAAAAGTATACGTGAATCTTTGTGGCGAAACTCTTTATGTGAAACTGGGATCTCTTAAATTTGCAAATGTATATAATTATATTGTTGAAATGATTGCAAAAAGCTATTTGGAACTCAGGGTGTTAACCTTGAGATGCAGTCTGATCACCACAAACTCATTTGCAAAGTTAACAGGAGATCAGTTTTGGGACACAATGTTCTATTGTATTGCAACTGCTGGAAAGAAACCGACAAAGTTCTGATACATTCTGTGAGAAACAGGAAATGTATCTTAGTGAGCTCAGGATGCAGAAGTTAATTGCCAGAAAAACACACTGGCCCCCATTTTCAAAAGAGATGAGCGGCGCATCTCTGGCACAAATGGAGATGAGCTGCTCAACTCACAAGTTGCTCCAAACTCCCATATTCAAAGGAGGGAGATGGACAGCCCAAATCGAGATGGGCTGCTGCTGAATGTTAATGTATGCAGCCCAAGGTGAGGGGGCGTGCCCTTGAATATCCAGCACATTGGGATATTCAGTGGGGATGGGCTGCCCAAGCGCAGGAGATGAGAGGCAAAAGGTTAGGCATGTAAAAAGCATGGCTAACTCTTGGCCAACCAGAGGTAGGCAGCGGCACTGCGGACATGAGAACAGCAGCCTGTCATCCACCACAGCCCAGTGGCACCCTCCAGCCCCATTCCTTGGTGCACTGTGTCCATAATGGCAAAAGGACCACAATACATGTACTCGCGCCCCGGCCCCGATCCTTGATCTCCAGTTCCAAGCATGTCACCAGTAGGAAGTCACAAGATCCCCCCCAACCCGTCCCCCTATCGCACAGTATTCCAATATCAACCCTTTTTTCCATAATGTAGTGGCCCCAACCCACCCTGATAGCAATTGCTGTTCGGTCCACAATCCCAATTAGAACCGGCATCCCGGTCCGCACTTTTCTACAACGTAATGGCCCCCCACCTACTCCCACCCAGTAGGCATAACCCCTCCCACAACCCGACCTGTGCCGATGACTGGCATAGCCCTTCACACCCTGACACAGCCAGCTGCCCGGCTGATGGGACGTGATCTCTACTGGCACACGGCGTTGCGTCATGTGTACAGTGAGACTCGGTCCCGGATCGATCGGCGGCACGCCGATGAAAGTGATGAAGGCTGTGCCAGTCGCCGGCTGGGTCAGAATGCTGGAGTATGCCACTGGAATGAGGGGGGAGCAGTGGGGAGCCTGCATGAGAAAGTCTGGGACTGGATCTTGAGTTCTAATGGGACAATGAATCGACGGCTGATATTGACTCGGTGGGTGGTGAGCCACTACACTACTCGGAAAAAGGGTTAACCAACCAGTATATTATGCTGAAGATTGAGGATAGGGGATGAAACTCCATTCTCCCACATGGATCGAGTTCCAGGGTGGGGGCGATAACACTATGGTAGGTGTAATGCATGATGCCATGTATGATCTTTGGGCGGGGGTTCAGACAGGGATGGGGGCTCCACTACACTAGCAAATCTTGGCTTCTCTGCACATCACCAGATGGGGTTCAACTGGGGGGAGTGCAACCTGCCATCCATGATCATGCAAACCACGTGCAAATGGGGCCATAATGGCCATGCAAATAGCACTTTGCATGTAAGGCTCAGTGGCTACATATCCGGGCTGAATATCAGGGATTTGGGATCGGTAGCATCTGGAGATGAGTTGCACATAACAACCTGGCGGCCAGCGCATGAGTGAGTGTGGCGAGAATGCCAAGCGCATCCCAGGGCATGTGCTGCATACCAAGAATAGTTATTTACCTGGTGAAACAACTAAATAACTATTCTAGTATGCAGCACATGACCAGAGATCGCTAATCGCCAACCACCTCACTAAGCTAACATGCAGCTATATTGTACAATGACGCGCGATCCTGTGGGAATGTGCATCCTGTTTGAACTCGGCAGGTTTCTGCGCTGGCCCAATTCTTTGGGGGCGCAACTAGATGCACCACGCTTCCCCCTTCCTCTGAATATCCTGCCCGCTATATATAAGCAGAACAATCTTTTGTTAGGGGGAGAGAGAAACTGAGATTTAGATTTAGAGATACCCTCAGATGAAGGCCGTTGTTTTGTTTGAACTGCCTGTATAAGAGATATCCTTTACAATTTTAATTCATTTTGTTATTGATAATAGTAAAACAGTACTTGCAAATTTTATGACCTCTCCTGGTTTGCCTATGCTTCCTGACCTATGCCTCGATCACAGACATCACAGCTGTTTCCTTGGCAGCATATTGTGATGTCACAGAGTTATGACTTCAGGTGGGAATCAGCAGCAGGAGCAGATCAACTCTAATGATGACAACTTCTATTTTCATGTGAATGTCCTTAAAAATAAAGAACAAGAGGAAGACTAATACTGCAAATATTTAAAATATAAGTTACCAGTATACTGTCTAGATAGTATGCTTCTTACAGTTCTCATAGTGGTGTCAGTAGCTCCAGAAATCACTTAAACCACCACTGATTAAGGGTGAATTGTTCATTCCACAGATATTTAATGAATAAAATGAACACTTCTTCCTCATCATTTTAATGCAAAGTTAAGATCGTAATCAACGTATGCCAATCTTTAAAGTTTACATATAATTCCATTCAAATGTTACGGTAAATGTTCTATCAAGCTATTGCTTGCGATTCATTTCCCCTCAATGAAACCATTACCATGCATGGAACTATACACTTGTTTTATCAACATGCAGATTACACAAACATATCCTTATTACCATTCCTTTATTAAGAAAAACAAACCATAAGAGGTAAGATTTGTGCAATATATACTATTAATGGACATGTGGCTGCAATGAAGTGTTACAGAGAATAACAGAAAAAAATAATCACAACTGCCAATACATGTGCTTGAAAAAACAATCTACTTTATATCTGTTCAGGTGATCGTGAACTGTATTCTGATATGTACCACGACTGACCCTTATTCAACACAAATTAAACACATACTCCCTAATGCAAAGCATCATGGGTTATATATGCAAATCACCGTGAAGGACATTTGGCTGACTCTGCTTTAAAGGAGAACTACAGTCAAAATATCCAAAAATATATGTTTTGCAGAGTGTTTTGACTTGTGTGTGTAGTCCTAGTGTGTCCTTCCTTTGTTAGCCATTTGGAGTTTTTTTTTGTAAATTTGCCTAGTGGTTTTATGGCCCGAGAGGGTCCCTATGATCATGATTTTTACTGCTCTTCTTTTTCCTACAACGCCTCCTATCCCATGTAACAGTGATGTCTGCAGGACAATTCATTCAGTTAGTGAAAGCTGCTGTAGAAGCAATCCGCTGTTAGGAGCCTGATGTTCTGGCCTCAAATAAATATCTTTCTAATTCAATCTTTTTGTTTTCCAGGTATGTGTCTAAGTTTAGCTAATAGGAGTAAGTGTTTTGTTTTAAAGCTTTTCATTTCATCAAACTACATACAGCCATAAATAGCACACACATCACCCAAGGTCGTCAGTACTGTAACTAGTGAAGACTGTAGCTGTTTCCTTCAAGAATAGCCCTCTCAATTATCCCTCAGATATTTGCTAAATTGGTAAATGTAGCTTTAGTAAAGTTACTTAAAATCAAAGATCTACTGCTTAGAAATTGACACTAAACCAGTAACTGCTGCTGAATCTGTGGTCCTGAATGCATCACTGTCATATGGGACAGGAGGCACTGCAGGAAAATGAAGAGCAATAAAATATGTGAACATGGAGATCCCAAGGAGCCATAAAACCAGTAGACAAATTCAGAAAAAACTCCTAATGGCACAAAAGGAAGGGCACACTAGGACTATACTGTATAATGCAAAACACCTTCACAATTTGCCAAGTTGAACACAGATGCTTTGCAATAGACCTATATGTAAATTTGGTATTTCTTTGAAAAGAACAGTTACGTGAGAATTTACCGTAAGAGTAGATCATCTAGAGAATCTCCTCCATTAGGCCACACCTTTGGAACCGTAAGTCCTCAACGTCAGGACATGGAAACATTTTGCTAGCAGGGGGCCGCCCACAATGATGTGCAGTGTCGACACGTATAAAACGTGGTTGGCCCCATCACTACTTAGTTCCTCACTGAATATCAGCCTCGGAGGACATCTAACCATGAGGAACCAGGAGATTAGACCAGCACCAGGCAGACAAAGAGGCATGAACCAGAAAAAGTTCAGCACATACAACACTTAGGCTGACTCAATACTAAGAGGAATTAGGTGGGGTAGCAAGGGGGAGAGGCATAGTCGCATTTGGGTGGAGGCCATGTCAGGAATGACAGCGGAAAGGGTGGGACAGTCTGTTCTGAAATATGCTAGAAGGGGTAGGGACAAGCCTCATTTAATTATACATCTTGGGACAAACGACCTGGCTGACAAGACAGTAGATACAGCCCAGAGGAGGTTTGAGGAACTAGCACAATTATGTGGAAGCAGGAAGATCAGTAACTTTTTCAGAGATACTTCCGTGTGCAAAGGCAAGCACAACAAGGAAGCTGAGAATAGAGGAATTTAACGGATGGCTAAGAACCTGGTGTTGTGCTAAAGGGTATGGGCTGTTGGGGGGCTGGGGAGGGACCTGGGAGGACAGTAGTCTCTATGCCAAGGACAGACTACACTTGAGTGAGGAGGGAAAGAAAGTGTTGAAACAGAGGATGGAGGAGTACATACAGGAAGTTGGGAATTTAAACTAGGAGTGGGGGTGGCAGTTGGGAAGGAGATATGCAGAGACCACAGATTGGGAAATCATATGAGCTTACCCCCCATAACAGTGACAAAGGACAAATGGCAAGTACTGTTGGTGATGCTAGGAAAGGAGGGCAGGATGGGGGGTGCAGGTGGTTACCCTTCATGCTAGGAGCCTTGGGAGAAAAACTGCAGAGTTACAGGTTCTCATGGCAGAGGGAGAGGTGGACATTGCAGCCATCACGGAAACATGGGCCACAATACAATGACTGGGACCTGTCTGTACCAAATTTGGGTTATTTCTTAGGGACAGGGTGATTGGGAAAGGGGGGTGGCACTATATGTGAAGGAAGGGACTGAAGTGTGTAGGGAGGAGGAGGGTAGTACTTGAGTCACTTTGGATTCAAATCCAGGATTCCAAGAATAGGATTCTTAGAATGGGAGTGGTGTACAGGCCACCATCTCAGACGGAGGAGTTAGACAGGGAACTAGCGGGACAGATCAGGAGGACTTGCGAAAAGGGTAGTGTGGTGATTGTGGGGGACTTCAACATGCCAGGAGTGGACTGGAGCACCCCAACAACCAGGAACAGAAGGGAGCAGGTACTGCTGGATGCCTTCCAGGACAGCTTCCTGCTGCAAATGGTCAGTGAACCAACCAGGTTAGGGAATACCCTTGACCTTGTGCTGGCAAATGGGGACTTTGTGAGAGAACTTACAGTGGAAGAACGCTGTCAGGAGTGACCACCACTCAGTATGGCTCACATTGGATATGGGCAAGGAAGGTGGAATCTGGCACAATAGTGCTGGACTTCAGGAGGGCCGACTTTGGGAGGATGGGGAAGTGGTAAGGGTACCTGGCCAGAATTCAATCTAGTATGGACACTAACCAGAGGTGGGAGCTCATAAAGCTGGGAATAGTGGAGAGCAACCAAAACCTGCTGCAAGCCCAGAGCAAGAAGGCTAGGGCTAAAAACCGATCTGGTTGAACACGGAGGTCATGGAAAAGGTAAGGAGGAAAGGAGCTGCCTTTAGGAAGTACAAGAGAAACAGGGAGGGGGGAGGACAGGGAGGGTACTTGACAGAATCGAAGGAGGTGACAAGGCAGTAAGGGAGCCAAAGCATCTATGGAACTCAGGCTGGCACAAGGCATTAAGAAGGGGAGAAGGACTTCTTTAAGTACATCAGGAGAAAAGAGCTGCAAGGACCACATAGTAAGAATTAGGAAGGAGGGGTTGGGTGGAAGCAGGGTGCAATAAGCGGAAGCACTAAATGAGTACTTCTGCTCAGTATTCTACTAGAGAAGGGGGGTGAAATGGCAGAAGCAGGGTGGGAAGTGGTGACAGATGGGGAAACATGGAGAGCAGAGTTCAAGAGGGTTTGAAGGCATTGAGGGTGGACAAGGCGCCAGGCCCAGATGGCATCCACCCCAGGGTACTGAAGGAGCTGGCAGAGGTCCTTGCAGGAACTGGCGAACCTATTTAATGCCTCACTACATTAGGGTGTGCACCTCGGACTGGAGGATGGCTCATGTGGTGCCCCTCACAAGAGTGGCCCCAGGATGAGAAAACTACAGACCAGTGAGCCTCACATCCATCGGGGGTAAGCTAATGGAGACCATCCTGAAGGAGAGGCTGGTGGCCCTCCCAAGAGGCCAAAGGACTACAGAACAGCAGACAGCATGGCTTCATACATGGCAGATCCTGCCAAACCAACCTGGTCGAGTTCTATGACTGGGTAACTAGGCAGCTGGACAGGGGCCATGCAGTGGATGTCCTGTATCTAGACTTCAGTAAGGCATTCGACTCAGTGCCACATGGAAGGCTGGGAAGGAAGTTAGTAGGCACAGGGGCGGGTGCAAAGCTGGTGAGATGGGTAGAGCTGGCTGAAGGAAGGCAACAGAGGGTGGTGGTGGGTGGGAGCTCTCACACCAAGGGCAGTGACAGTGGTGTTCCACAGGGCTCAGTGTTGGGACCAGTGTTGTTTGGGATATTCATTGCAGACATATCATGGGACATCAAGAGCAAGATCAGTCTGTTTGCTGATGATACCAAGGTAGTGCGGTGGTGGATGACCTAGGGGATGGCAGGGGTTGCAGGATGATCTGTCGAAACTTGAAACCTAGTCAGACACCTGGCAACTGGGCTTTAATGCCAAAAGTGCAGGTGCTGCATTTTGGGATGAAGAACCAGGAGGAGTTACCAGCTAGGGGAAGTGCAGCTAGCCCAGACAGAGGAGGAGAAAGGATCTGGGTGTGTGTTCATTACAGGGTCAATGAACAACTCGGCACAATGTGGAAGGCAGCTGCAAGGCCAACAAAATGCTGGGTTGTATTGCAAGAGGTATATCCTCGAGGAGGGAGGTGATTCTGCCACTTATGGGTCATTAGTTAGACCACACCTGGAGTACGTGCAGTACTGGCGTCGTATCTGAGAGGGACATTAAGTTACTGGAGGGTGCAGTGCAGAGCGACAAAAGATGATCAAGGGCTGGGGACTTATCACGAGAGGAGGTTGAAGGAGTTGAACATGTACTCACTGGAGGAGAGGAGAGACAGGGTGACATGACTGAAACCTTTAAATACATGAAAGGAATAAACAAGACAAGTACAGAGGGGCTGTTCAAAGTAAGGGAGGAGGACACCAGGGGGCCATGATACGAGACTGGAGGCGAGGAAGGTTCAGGAGGAGATGAGGAGACACTTTTTACAGAGAGGGTGGTGGCTGGCTGGGAATGCATTACCTCCTGAAGTGATGCAGTAGAACAGTGGACTGCTTCAAACGAGGATGGGACAGGACAAGGGGGAGGGTTAATGAAGGGGAAGGGTGGAAGGGAGGGGCAGCTGCAGAATAAGGGGTGCTAGCTGCACATTCGAGCAGACTTGATAGACCTCTAGGCCTTTATCTGCTGGCAAATTTCGTATGTTCGTTAAAAAATAAATTTATTGGTGCATTGGAGTGCAAACAAACATCCCTAGCCTATGTGTTGTGTATGCTGTTCTTTTTATGGTTTTGGCTTATGCAGTACAGCAGTACCTTAGGGAAACAGGTGTGCTCTCCCTTTACCCTCCTAGCAAGGAGAGGCATGGGACTGGAAATAAGATGCACAGAGTAAGGCTTTGGGCACTGCACCTGATATAACCCTTAGGGTACCAAAAGGGAGAAGGAGGGAGGATACGGCATAGCATAATGGAGGTGACTAAGCTCTACTGTTACAGCAAGTTCTTACGTAACTGTTACATCTTCATCAAGGATAACCCCCTCCATTACGCCACATCATTGGAACGACTCCCAAGCAGTACAAAGTAAACCAGAAGGATAACACAGTCTGATGTGTCCTCAGGACAAAAATCCTTGCAGCACAGCAAGCCCAAAACCAGCACGTCTATGAGAGATGATGTTGAGACTGTAATGTTTAGTGAAAGTGTGAACAATGCTCCGTGTGGCTGTAGTCCATTTGTCAGCAGCAGGGACATTTTTGAAACAAGCAATGGAAGTGGCCATACCTCTTGTGGAGTCCATGAACAGTACCAGGAGGTTCCTTGCCGGACTTCCTAAAACAAAACTTACAATTCGCCAGACATTTGGACAGGTATTGTTTAAACACAGGAGCGCTCTCTTTACCAAAGGTGAATTAAACAAAAAGCTTAGAGGACTTCCAGCAGACCTTGGTGCGATTAACATGGTACCTCAGTGTTCTAAGTGCATTTAAAGTTAAGAAGTAGCTCCTCATCCTGGTTGGCATGCTTAGGATAATAAACAGGAAGGTGTATAGTTTGGTTCAGCATAAATTCGGATACCACCTTTGGTAGAAACGTAGAATTCGTATGTAAAGAGACACTGTCTGTGAAAAATTAAATAAGGAGGCTCAAACATTAATGCCTGAGCTCAGAAATCCTTTGGGCAGAAGTCATTACTTAAAAAAAAAAAAGTTTTCCATGACCAGAAACGCAAGTCATAACTCACGGCAGGCTCAAAAGGAGCAAACATCAATTTTTCAAGTATGAAATTCAAGTCTCAAGGAAGAACTGGATTACAGATAGGAGGTTTCATATGAAGGATACCTCTCAGAAAAGTACGGGACACTCCCAAATGTGTAACCGTACAATCACTAATTGGGGCACGGAAAGCTTACACAGTGGCCAAATATACCTTAACAAAGGAATACTGCAGGCCTGAGTCAGATAGGGAGGTTCCAATCTACATCTACGTCTTTTGAAAAAGGAACTCAGTCTGAAACGTGTCAAGGTGTGTTTTTTTATATGGCACATGAAAATAAAATGTTGGCACTTATTTGACAAAAGTCCTTGTGAGCAGCGTTTTTCATGCTAGTTGGTGAGTGCTGGACTTTGTGTTTTTACACAGAAGATCTTGGTGCAGAGACCCCTCTCCTCTCCGTCATAGACAGGCAGCACCTTAGCGAAAGCCAGAGTGCGCTACCTTTTTGAGACCCCTCCGCAGGCTCCTTAAATTCCACTTGCTCTATACCAGCCCCATAAGGGGTGAAAAACATATTGGTCGAGGACAGAACGGAGCAGTGAGGATGAGTGTCACTTTCCACCGATAATTTGAGCAAAACCCTCTGTATCAGAGGAATGGGGGGGAATATATATAGGTATTTCCCTTTCTGAGAGAAGGACAATGCATCTCGGCAGTAACCTCCAGGCCCTGGAGTGTATGAGCAGAACTGCTGCCGATATGTGTTGTCTGGAGACGCAAAAAGGTCCAACTTTGGCCAACGTCATCTTTGCGTAATTGGTAGTTTACACACGGAGTGTCGCGCAGTCTCATTTCAGAACCACTGACTGGGACCCAGTGAAACCCGCCAGGATGAAACGCAGTGTCACAGGTTTACTGCATGACAAAAGGGATTAACTCCCACTGAAATTGCACTGTTTGCTGCAGTAACTCTACTGCAGAATTCTGCAGTGCTGCGCTTCATCCTGGTGGGCTTCACTGTACTTAGCCTGTCTGCCAAGACATTTTGGAGACCTGGGAGAAACATGGCCAACAGTTGAAGGTCATGAGACAGAGCCCAAAACCATATTCTCATCACTTCACTGCACTGGGGATAGGATTGCCCCTTGTTTGTTGATGTATTTCGTCACACTGATACTGTCCATCTGGAGTAGCAGTGGACTGCGGCAGGGATGATTCTGAAAAGCCTGGGGGCTGTACAAGTCAGCCCACATTTCCAGGACATTTATATGCAGCTCAGCTTCCACCTTGGACCAAGACCCTAGTGTCTGGTAAGGGTCAAGATGAGCATCAAAGCTGAAGCCCGAGCCATCCGTGGTGAGGCTCTGTAGTGGTGAGGCTCTGTACAGGAGCTGAATTTGGAATGAAAGGCCTTGCAGCAGAGTGTTGCGGTCCATCCACTATACTAATGCTCTGTGCAGTGGAGACGTGAGAAGAACCATTTGTTCCACCTCATCAGTCAACTGATCCCACTGGACCCTGAGTGTCCACTGTGGTATCTGCGTATGAAGTCGGGCTAGTGGCACAGTCACTATGACCGCAGCCATGAGGCACAGGAGAAGAACAGGTTACTCACCTGTAACAGTAGTTCTAGGAGTGGTATATGTTGTTCATCCACACTATCTGGCATTGTCCCTTTCCCCTTTAAATCTTGCCGGAAGTCTTCAAGCTGGCTCCTCCCACCCAGCCCGGTGGTAAATACCTCGGCTCCGCCCCATGATGCAAGATCTAGCCCGCTGGAAGCCAGGTTGTGCGCCTAAAGCCGGGGAGGTCGGGTGGGTGTGTGTGGATGAACAACATATACCACTCCTAGAACTACTGTTACAGGTGAGTAACCTGTTCTTCTAGGAGCGTGGATATGTTGTTCATCCACACTGTCTGGCAGACTCCTAGCAGTTCTCCGGGAGGAAGGAGGCAAGGCGCACACCCCCTACTTAGGAAACAGAGATTGGAGAACCGAGGCCCCAAAACCAGCATCACGTCGTGACTCAAGGTCGATGTGGTAATAGGTGATGAAGGTGTTCGCTGACTTCCAGGTAGCAGCCCGACAGATTTCCTGGATAGGGATGTCCCTGGAAGCAGCCACCGAAGCAGCAGTATGGCGGGTAGAATGAGCTCTTATCCCCTTGGGAGGCTCCTTGCCCGCCAATTCATAATACAGACTTATGCATGATGTAATCCATCTTGCAATAGTCCGCTTAGCTGCAGGTCTGCCAGAAGCGGCTTCAGCGTAGGTGACAAACAGCTGGCGAACCTCTCCATGAATTTCCGCCGTCCTCTCCTTATAGTAGGAGAGAGCACGCCTGAAGTCCAGAGTATGGAGCCTGTACTCGGCATCCGAGGTGTAGTTAGGGTAATATACCGGCAGAGTCAACACCTGGTTGAGGTGAAACTCTGACACCACCTTCAGAAGGAATTTCGGGTTGGGGCGCAAGACAACTTTGTCCCTGTGAAAGACCAGATAAGGGGAGTCCACTGAAAGCGCCTGAGCTCCCTGTCCTTCTGGCTGGACGCAGGATAGCCACCAGGAAGGCAGTCTTCACAACAAGTGTGAGCTCACACTTGTGCATGGGTTCAATGGCTTGCCCATGAGCTTTGCCAAAACCAGCAAAAGATCCCACGGAGGTGGAGGTTCACGATTGAGGGATATGTGATCCAGGCCTTTGAAAGCGCCCGATCACCGTCCCCTGAGCCAACGTCGGCTGACCGGCCCGCGCCCAGTAAGCAGAGATGGCTGCAAGGTGCGCCCTAAGGGTCGATGACTGAAGACCCCCTTTGAAGAGAGACCAAAGGTAGTCTAGAATGTTAGCCACAGAGCAGGATAAGGGGTCCAGGCTTTTTCCCTGACACCAAATAGAAAATCTTTTCCATTTGAAAGCATAACATTTCCTGGTCGATTCCTTTCGAGATGCTTCCACCACGGTGTAAACATCCTCAGAAAGACCCAAAGCCTGGAACTCTAGCTGCTCAGGAACCAGGTTGTGAGGTGCAGGGATTGAAGGTCCGAGTGAAAGACCTTCCCCTGGTTCAGTGATATCAGGTCCGTGCGTGTACATAGCCGCTCCGGGGCCCTGCAGCTGAGGCTGAGGAGATCTGGATACCAGAACTGGCGTGGCCAATCTGGGGCTACCAGAATCACCTTCGCCTTGTCCCTCCTCGCCTTGAGTAACACCTTGTGGATCAAGGGAAATGGAGGGAAGGCGTAAAAGAGGCCTGGGGTCCATGGCCTCGAGAAGGCATCCCCCTGCAGCAAGCCCTGCTGAGGGAGGCGGGCATGGTACAGCCTCAGCTTGGTGTTCTCCCTGGAGGCAAACAGGTCCACCAACGGTTTGCCCCAACGGGAGAACAGGTCGTAAGCAACCTCTGGATGGAGAGACCACTCGTGGGATGTCTGGCCTATGTGGCTGAGAGCATCCGCCAGTTGGTTCGCGACTCCTGCCATATGGATGGCTAGGAGATCCGCCTCCAGCCGGCTGACGAAAGTCCAGATCTGGAGCGCTTCCTTGCACAGCAGACAGGAGTGCGTGCCACCCTGTTTGTTGAGGTAGTACATGGTCGTGGTATTGTCCGTCTGGACTTGAACCACTTGACCCCGGAGCTGAGGAGCGAAAGCTGACAGTGCCAGTCTGACTGCTCTGAGCTCCAACAGGTTGATGTGGCATCGGGACTCCTCGGGGGTCCAGAACCCATGGGCTCTGCTGTCCCCTATGTGGGCTCCCCAGCCCGTGAGAGAGGCGTCGGTCGTAGGGACGACCGTCGGCTCGAGGCGGACAAATGGAACCCCTTCCTGCAAGTGACTTGGGACGGTCCACCATTGGAGAGTGTCCCACATCCTCTGGGTGACTGTAATCAGCTGGTCGAAGAGACCCTGACGCTGAGACCACTGGGCAGCCAGCTCCCATTGAAGGGGGCGCATGTGCAGTCTGGCCCAGCGGACCACTGAGGTGCACGCCGCCATGTAACCCAAGAGGCCCAGGAAGTCCCGGGCAGGGCGCAAGTGCCCAACCAGAAATGATTGGGCAAAGGAGGAGAGAACCTCCGCCCTGTCCGCCGGGAGCCGAGCTCTGGCTTGACAAGAGTCGAGCTCTGCCCCGATGAAGCTCATCACCTGAGAAGGTCAATGACCAATTTGGCCTCGTTGATCAGAAGGCCCAAGTGAGAGCAGGTTCAGAGGGTCAGGTCCCTGGACCTCTCCACCTCCTGAAGGGAGGAACCCGCCAGGAGCCAGTCGTCTAGATAGGGGTAAATACGAACCCCCTGACGCCGTAGATGGGCTGCCACCACTGCGATGCATTTGGTGAAGACCCTTGGGGCCGATGACAGGCCGAACGGCATGGCTCTGAACTCGTACAGGGTCCCTTCGACCCTGAAGCGGAGAAACCGCTGGTGGGATGGATGGATTGGGACGTGGTAAAAAGCGTCCTGAAGATCCAGTGTACAGAACACATGTTTGCTTCCAGGGATGGTATGATCTGGTTCAGAGTTACCATCCAGAAGGTGCGAGACCTGAGATACCGATTCAGGTAGTGGAGATCTAGAATGGGGCACCAACCCCCCATCCGCTTGGGCACCAGAAAATACCTGGAGATGAAGCCTGGGTCTGAAGGAGGATCCGGCACCGAGGCCACCGCCTCCTTGAGAAGGAGTAGCGCAATGTCGTCCCGAAGGGCAGACTGGGTGCCAACTGAGATCCTTTCCTCCCGTGGGGCACGGGCTCGGCTGGGAGGGTACTGCTCGAACTCTAGGGGCTGACCCTGCCCGACCACTTCCAGAACCCACCTGTCAGTGATACGGACCAGGCGGAAAGGAAGTGGCGGAGCCGGCCCCCCATGGAGGACCAGAGATGGTGTGACGGGTGCGGGGGAGGCCACCCCCGACCCGTCACTGTGCAGACTTAGAGGAGGAGGAGGCACCTGGACCAGCACCTCGGCCTCCTTTGCGGGGCTGCTGGGGACCTTGCTTGGGCCTAGGACGCCAAGCTTGAGCCTGCTGCTGTTGCTGCCCTCCCTGGAAGGAGGGCTGTCTGACCGCAGGGGAAGAATGCCGAAAGGGCTTCTTCTTGCGCTTCTGCTGGTTCTTGCCTGAAGAACCCTTAGCAGAGGTGGCATCTAAGGTGGCATTAGACTGCTCAATGCGCTGGAGATGACCTGCCACTCCCGGACCGAAGAGGTCGGTGCCGAGGAAGGGTACGCCAGCTAGCTTGCGCTGAGTATCCACGGGAAAGGAGGATAACCTCAGCCAAGCCCTGCGGCGAGAGGCTACCGCTGCCGCTAGTGAACGGGCACAGGAATCACCAGTGTCCAGAGCTGTCTGGAGCTGTTGTTTGGCAACAGCCCAGCCCTGGTCCCGGACCTGCTTGACCATGGTCTGCATGTCTGCTGGGAGGTGAGGAAGAACTTCATCCAACAACCCCAAAAGGGCATGACAGAAGTGTGCCATGATCACTGCTGAGCTTGCCTGACGAAGGCCCAGGGATGATGCCGCATAGACCTTCCGGGCCGAGTGGTCCATAAGTTTGGACTCCTTGTCCGGAGGGCGGTCAGTATCTGCAGAGCTGGCCGTTCACCTGAATACTGAGGCAGTCACAAGGCTTTCCGACGAGGGGTGCTCAGTAAACCCCGCCAAGGACCCTGTGGGCACTGCGTACTTGCGGGCCATGCGGGCGGATGGAGCCGGGCAGGAGGCTGGACGCTGCCAGAGTTCCAGAGCCGGGCCAACTATGGCTTCGGCCACTGGAAAGGCCTCCGTCAGGGTATCCCCCCTCTTAAGAATACTCGTGAGGGGATATTCTGCCTTCTTCTGAATAGGCTGCAGAGGCATTCCTGTGGACTCTGAAATGAGTCGAAGGATGCCCTGGAAGGAAGAAGGCCCTTCTTCCAAGCCTTACACCGACAGCTCATCATGAGAATGAAGGCCGGTATTATCCGAATCGGAGGAGTCCAGATACAAAGGCTTCCCACCTAAATCTCCCTCGATATGCCTAGGGCGATCAGGGTGACCGTAATCGACAGTCTGTGAGGAAGACCCGAAGACTGTCGGTCCCCCTTAGAGGGAACCCCTCCCAGGGGCAGTTTAGGTGGAGGTTCCACCAAAATTGGTGGGGAGCCTGTATCCGGCCGAGCCGGAAGGCGCACGGGGCCCCGAAGGGACCGGAGCCTTAGAAGCCGAAGAAGTCAGTGTTGGCCGAAGAGGCTGAGGCCAAGTTATAGCCGAACCGCCGGGTAGCCGGCTTCTGGCCTGTTAGCAGAAGTTGCTGCCACATAAGATCCTCATAGCGTCGGAGTTTCCGTCAAAGCCTCTCCTCATCAGAGGAGGATGAGGAACGGTGGCGGCGCCTCTTCCGGGAGTGTTTGTGTCCCTTCTTGGGTCTACCGACCGAAGAGGACTTACTCCTCGATCGAGACCGACGGCGTCGGCTCTGTCGGTCAGGGGACGCCGGACTCTGTGAAAACCGAGGATCCGGCTCCTTGCCCTCGATCGGGATACCTGCGGGGCGGGTTTCCTCATCGGGGAAAGAGAGAATAGGTGTTCTCTCCAGAGAGTCGTCGACAGGCGTCGGCGACAACGGCTCGATCAGGTCGAGAGAAATCACAGCCGGTTCAGCCGTGTCCTCGACTTCAGTGCCTTGTCCAGACGGAAGGTCTGAAAAACCAGCAGCCGAGGAGGCGATCTCGACAGTAGTCGAGACCCCTTGCTCCTGGAAGTCGGACCGCTCCCGGTCCCAGGAGCGTCTTCTTCGGCTAGAAGAAGACGGTTTTTGATCCTTCTTTTTGGATCGGGAGGAGTGCGAGCCCGAGGGCACCTCACCCTTAGTAGGGAGAGACTGGCACAACTCCCGAAAGGATCCTGTGAAGGTAGAGCCCAAGTTGAGTGGCACGAAGAAGCTTCGGTTGGCCGAAGCTTGGGCAGCTTCTTCCTCGAAGGCCGCCATCTGCTCGAGCTGCTCGGCGGATCCCGCAGCTGCGGAAACCGCCCACCTGGCCTCCTTAGATTTCACCGGTGGATTGCGAAGCTCCAGTCTCCCCAGCTTCAGGCACGCCTGACGGTCCTCCAGAACGGTGAGTTGGAAGGCAGAGCAAATAGTGCATTGCGAGGTATCGTGCACGGTACCAAGGCAATAAACGCACGAGAGGTGGGGGTCGGTGCGCGACATTTTTTGTCCAGAAGGACACCGGCGAAACCCGGTGAACGACTTGTCATCCATGTCCGAAAAGTTCGGATTCGAGTCGTATACTCTTACGAGTTTCAAAGCGAGAAGATGCGGTGAAAACCGTCGATTAGACTCCAGGGCCTCAATCGCTGCAAAAAAGCATGAGGGAACCTGTATCTTCCAGCAGAAAGGAAGATCTGGCATCATGGGGTGGAGCCGAGGTATTTACCACCCGGGTGGGTGGGAGGAGCCAGCTTGAAGACTTCCGGCAAGATTTAAAGGGGAAAGGGACAATGCCAGACAGTGTGGATGAACAACATATCCACGCTCCTAGAAGAAAACATTTTTTTTATTCACGCAGAAATGTAATGGCTCCTGTGCACCAAGTGTGTCTGGGCAATCTGAGTATCCGCCCTGTCCTGGTGCAGGAAGGAACATCCCTTTGCTGTGTACAAGACTGCCCCTACATATTGCAGTGTTTGGCATGGAGTCAACACAGACTTTGGCACATTCACCATGATCCTCAGGTCAAACAAATGACGTTTTCGTGACAAGGTGTGAAGTAAAGTCTCCCTGGAGCCGACTTTCAAGTGCCAGTTGTCCAGATAAGGGAAAACATACAGGCCTTCCCTGTAAAGGGCTGCTGTAACCACTACTAAGAATTCTGTAAAGACCAGTGGCACAGAAAACAAGCCAAAGGGCAATACCTTGAACTGATGGTGCCTGCCCTCCAGCATACAGCAGAGGCACTGTGGGTGGGACTTCCTGATCTTTATATGAAGGTATGCATTCTTCATGTCCAGTGAACAAAGCCAGTCCCCTATTTGTAACAGAGGAATCAGGGTTTGCAAAGATACCATTCAAAACTGTTTGCGTTCGATGCACAGGCTGAAGTCTCCAAGATCTGGCACAGGCTATAGATCTCTTGTCCACTCTGGAAATAGGATGTATCTGGAACAGAACTGTTTATTCCTTTTTTGTTCTGATTCTAAGGCATGCTTCTGAAACAGGGTCTAAATCTTTGTCTCTAGAAAGGAAAAGTGGCCCGGAAGGTAAAAGGAAGGAAGCTATAGGTGGATTTCTAGCAGATCCAGAGCCTGTTCCCTTGTAATTATCTCCAGAACCCACTTGTCTGTGGTGCTCTCCTGCCATTGTCTAAGATGTAAGGAGATCCTGCCCTCACACTCACCGCAGGAGGTAATGGCGGGGGGGGGTGACAGAAGAGCGTTAGGCAGAACCAGGGACAGCAGGGTCACCAGAATCAATTCCCTTTGGCATGGAAGGACGGGACCCGAGATGGGACTGCCACCTCTGTCATAGCCCTGCTGACAGTATGCATTGGTACCTCTAGTAGCAGGCCTACGAAAAGAGCTCCTACTATGCCCTCTAGTGGGAGTGGGGTACAGGAACTTAACAGACCTTAATGTTATTTTGCAAGACTGCAGACCACACAAGGCTTCTTCCACATCATAATCAAACAGTTTGGAGCCCTTAAAAGGAGCATTTAAAACTGTTTGTTGTTCACCAGTGGCAAAACCAGCCACCCTATGCCAAGAATAATGCCTCATGCAAATGCCAGAGGCTACAGCTCTGGCAAAGCATCTGAGACATCATAAGCTGAGCACAGCAAGTGTTTGCCAACCTTAGCACCAGCAAATGGTATTTTAAGAAGTCTTGGCAGCACCATCAGGCAAAGCCTGGGCAGCAGTGCGAGCATTTTTCCACATACTGTGCTGGTATTTAACCACGTGAGCCTAGTAATTTCCAATTCTAAAGCCCAAAGAGGCAGAGGTATAGGTATGCTTGCCCATTACATCCAGCCTCCTAGATTCTTTGTCTGGAGGTAAAGTACTCATGTGTCTAGGGAACTTAGACCGATCATGAGCAGCTATAATGACAACAGTCAGTTTTAGGCTGATTAGCATAATAAGGCTTTGCAGATGGAACATGGTACTGCTTATTAGCTCTTCTAGGGACCACAGCCAGAGAACTGGGCCTGCCCCATGCAGCAAAAGTAGCACTCTAAAAGGCAGGATACACCAGAGGAATAACAATGGAGAGAAAGCAGGGCACCTCTAAAATTCCGTAAAAATTCCTCTTACTGGAACCTTCCTCTTCCACAGCAAACCCCATGGTAGACTGCATTTGCTGCATCATGACCTGCAGAGAGGGGTCCTCAGAGGAGACCCTGGGGTATAAACCACTGAGTCCTCACTGAAGGACAATAGGGTAGAAGTGGAAGGCCAATTCCTTTCTTCAAACTGCTCCTCTCCTTCATATTCCTTCACTAAATCTGCCTCAAGATCCATGAGGTCAGGATTATATTCCATTTCTTCACTGATGTCACAAACCACAATGTGAACCGCTGAAGGAGCCAGTGATGCCGGCAGTGGTTGAGAGGGCAGGAAGCTGTGGCATGCTATTGGAATCCGTCGATGGAGGCCTTGAACCAGAAGGCCCTGTTGGCGGAACAACTGCCTGCAATGTCAAACCTGGCAAAATGCACTGAATCATCCGAGAATGACACCAGTACAACCTTGGAGTCAACAGCACCCTGAAGAGAGTCTGGGACTACCTGCGTCGAAGGTCCAGAGCCCGACGACGATGGCGTTGTACCGTCCATAGTAGGTACACGAAGCTCCTGAGTCAGACCCCGACCTTGGTGTCTCAACGGTGTTGGGGTTGTTGATGCTGCTGGAGCAGGCGTTGATAAGGACGTACCTGTTCTCAACAGTGACCGTGACCTCACCAGCAAAGCAGGGTTGTCATCGTCCTTATGTTTTTGCTTATGGCTGGATGACAAGGTGGCCCAAGATGACACCCTTTCCTAGTCCTTATCTTTTGCTTTTGAGGACCATTTCTCAGACGGCGTCACAGAAGAAGCAGATTTTGAGCCTTTTTTCCTTCTCTATGGCTTTCAGCACTTTCCAGGCAAGGACATTTTCTACAACCTTCTTACGGTGTTACTTTGTAGCGTGCCTGAAACTCTGGTAAATCTTGCATTCCCTCACGTTGTTATAAAGGCCCGAACAGTACACACAAACAAAAGTGTATGTCATCCCTGTAGATTTTATAACCACAAATACAATACTGAAATAAAGGTTCTTTAGATTTCACTTGCATACAGAGATGACTATAAACTTGTTATATATAACATAAACAAAAAACAGCAACAGCTTTGTCGACACTGTTTCCTTCAGCAGGTTCGACAAGGATGATCGACGGAGGAAGAAAGAAATGAAGGGTGATGGAGCTATCCCCTTTATGTATGCATCAAGGCTACAAGTCACTATGGGTGGCCCCTGGCTAACAAAATGTTTCCGTGTGGTCCTGATGCTGATGGCTTACAGCTCCAAAGATGTGGCCTAATGGAAGAGATATCATCAATTAACATCCTTTGTTAATTTAGCCATTTCTTAACCTAGCAGCCACCTCCTTCCCTCTTGGGCGTCCATGCTGATCTCTCACCATCTCAGGAATTTACCTAGGGAATGAGATTCCCCCATGGATAACCGCCCCCACCCCAGGGTTGGGGAAGAAGGATCACCTTTCCCATCCCGAAGCACAGTGCAGACTGCACCCCCCAGGGGCAGGGACTGCGACAAACACGGGACCATCCTGTAGCTGCTACTTTTCCTCTTTTCTGCCCTGGCCAGGCAGCGTGCAAGTATGGAGTCGTGTGTGTGTGAGAGAGAGTGTGTGTGTGTGTGTGCGCGGGCCCACACACACTATGCAGCTGTCAATGGCTAACACTTTGAGTCACAGCCGTTGTCTTGACACCATGCCTACGTGTGGCGACAGTACTAAAGCGGCCTGGCATACCCCCAACGGAAGAGGAGAGCTGTCATCGGACGCTCAATCCTCTCCCACCTTGGCTGACCCCCAGTGATCCAAGCTCATTCCTGAACTCTATCTACTGGTGCGGTAAGAGCTGTGGTGTCTGGTGCTTCAACCCTCCACCCCACTGGGCTAGCTTATTTCTTTGACATCTATTTCCAGCACCCTCTGAGGTAACCCTTGCATCGGTGCTTTTGCACCAAAGTTCTTATCTTTTTTAGCTCTATTTTGAATATTTCTTGTGTTGCTACCATAAGCAGCAGTGAGGCCTAGCAGCCAGAATGCAGGTTTGGGAACTAGGAGACCTAGGTTCAAATCCCACCAGAGTCAATTGCTGTGGGACACTAAGCAAGTCTAAACTCCTAGTGCACCACTCCAACAGGCTGCAAGATGGGTAAGAGCAGATTTGTTTATCTGCCGACTGTTATCCGGGCCCATAAGCACACTCACATGTGAGACCCATATGAACAGACCAACTGGTTGCAGCTTAAAGGCAGGGTTACCTACCAGACCTGCTCATGGCAAAAAAAAAAAATAAATCAGCCTGGGCCTAACACCTCCTGCCACTCGGCCTCTTCTTGTGCAGACTCCCAACCCTCATAGTACTTGTAGCGCGTCCAAACTGTCCTACCTTGTCCTCTTCTGCCGGACCACTCAGGCTCAGTGTACATTCATATTCAGGGCCCTGACCTGGCTTAATGGCCTCCCCTCTGACATCAGTGCCGTATCATAACTTGGCCCTTTTAAGATTAAACTCCGCCAACACCTTACAGCACTCGGCAGCTGTGACTGCCCTCTGTAAGCTATTACTGCATAAGGCCTTTATTTACCTCCATCCCCTACAACCTCCTTATTGCACACACACTACCTAGCTATCCTATATTCACATCTCTCTCTCTTTGATTGGTGGTATTAACTCCCACCTACCCCCTTTCCAACGCCTCTTACCCCCCCACCTCACCTCTCCCTAACATTGTCACTCTCTGAATTGTACCGTTTGTTGTCCCTTACCCCTCCCCCACCTATCACCCTGTCCCCTCCTTTCCACCCCTTTCTGACATTCTTCCATCTAAACTATCCTCCCCCTTTACAAGTTAATTTGATGAAGCCACTTACTGACCACTTGTACCCTTTGAGTTGTGCCTTACATGATACCCTACTTCCCCCACCCTACACCTATCCCCCTCTGTCCTCCTCCTCCCCATCATCCTTTCTGACATTCTTCCTATTCTTTTCTAACTTTTCTCTTTACTACTCTCCCCTTTTACAAGTTAATCAGATAAAGCCACTTACTGACTGCTATATTACCAGTTTATGAACTCATTAGGTGTGCCTTACATGATACCATACTTGTTATGATAGTGTAATGTTACATTTATTCTTCTCATTTTGTCAATGGTTTGTACTTTCTTGACGTGGAACCTTTGTAAAAGAATCCCTGGTTCAAAGGTGTCTGTAATCCGAGATATCAATAAATAAATAACAAATCTTACCCTAGGGGCTTTAAATACTCAGCATCACATTATGTCTGCTCATCCCCTTAGTTTTAGATTAACTGAAAGCAACCCAACCCCTGGTCATGTCTTAATGCTTAAGTATTAACTCTTAAAGAGTATTCATACGCCAGGAAATTAACATAAACAAATGGTTTAAAAAAATATATATATTTAAAGGCTAGTCCCATGGCCACCACGCAGTTATCTCTGACACTTCACCCCCTCAAAATGTTATATTAATAATAAAAAAAGCACCTGCTGGCATTGTATCAGCCCTTCCCTACTTCCCATTATCATTGTTCAATACCATCCCCCTTCCTGCTTGACTCAAGCCCCTCCCCCCGGCGTGAAGGCTACTTTAGTCAAGCAGGACTCCCAATACCCCAATCAATGATTTATGGGCAGGGCAGGCAATAGTAGGCATATATCCCTATGGCTACAAATGGTCCTAGTCCCGGAACATTTCTATAATAAATTCTTGCACTTTACAGTGTTACACTTCTAGATGCTGGTAGGATTTCTGCACACCCCAGCACTGTTATGAATACAGAGAATACATTACACCAACGCGTTTAGAACTGTAGTCTTCCCCAGTGCATGGTTCTGACTGAAACAGCTAAGCTTGCCCCTAGCTACAGACACTGGAGTTAGTGCGTGGCTCTGATTGCAGCAGCTGTGGAAAGTTGTTCTAAATGTTCTCAAAAGCTGTTCTTAACAAAGTCAAACATTCAGTGAACCTTAAATACAACTGCAGCCCACTGCTGTGACAGGTCTACTTCTTGGTTTCCATCAACTATTTGTTAAACCAAATTTTTTTAGACCAAGGGAAGACCACACCCAAGTATTCTGAAGTCTCTCTGTAGACCATTTTCCTTTTCTGTGGAATCTACCACCCTCTTTTCTGTGTCACACCAGTTTAGTTACCTTACTTGAGACTCCAGATCATCAATAAAATTACTTGAACAGCAGAGGTCCCAATACCAGTGACTTCCTTCCAGTATGATGTCCCATATACCACTACCTGCTAGGTTCCGTTTCTTAACCAACTCTACTAGCCACTGTGCTACACTTCCAATAATTCCACCTCAGCATCAGGACCCACTTATCAGAAGGAACTGTGTTGAATGCTTTAATGAAATCTGGGTACATTACATCAACTGCTTCTCCCCAGCTACATCCTGTGTTACTTCCTCAAACAAAACCAGCAAGTAAGACTGACATTATTTCCCCTTAGTGAACTTGTATCGAGTCTTCTTAAACAGCTGTAATCTACCCAGATGCTCCATAATCTGATCTTTGATAATAATCGCCAGTATGTTTTCTACAATCCAGGCTGGGCTCACCGACCTATTGTTACCTGGGTCACTTCTACATCCTGTTTTTAACAGACGGGCCACATTTGCCCTTTGCTAGTCCACTGGCACCTCACCAGTTTACAAAGACTTTTGAAAAACCACTGCTGAAGTATTCTCTAATACAACCTTTTGCTTGAGTACCTTTGAATACAAACTATCCAGTTCATGTGATTAACTGTCTTTCAACTATTTTAGCTGTACAGCAACTAAACCTGTAGTCATATATGTTGGGCTGCAGTCATCCTCTGCAAATCCACTGAATGTCCTATCTAGATGTGGAAAGTTTCCTAACATATCTCTATAGTAAATACTGAGGTGAAATATTCATTTTGACTTTTCAGGCACCATTTGATACTATCCTCTCACATTACTGCACACTTAGTGGGTTTACCCTTTCCTAAGCATAAGTTAAGTAAGAGGCAGTATAGCGCTGTGGTATAGGGCACTGAGCTGCAAACCCAGAGACCTGGGTTTGAATCCTATAACCCACACTTGCATACTGTGTGACCCTGAGCAAGTCAATTAACTTCCTTGTGCTCCCAGGTCGCACCAGGAAATAAGCTTTGGCTTAGTGTACTTTTACTGGTTAAACAATTTCCAATAAGCTGCCCTTTTTAATACATACATAGCCAAATAATTTTTAATTATGTTAATCTCTCACCATGCTACTCTCTAATATCTTACCTGCCTGCCTATTGCCCCTTTTATATTTACTCGATGCCTATTTATATATGGCGCTTACGTTTCCTTTGGCAGAATCCCTTTTGTAATTTGTGTTAGGTCAATTTTACCTCCACCACAATTACTACTAGAGCCCTAGAGATTAATCACATTTTTCCCCACTCACAATTTGTGACTGCAGTTTGCTGCCTGGGCAGGGGGGCCTTACAGAACACACAAAGTCTGTTTTCATGTCAATACCATTAGTAATTAAGAGTAAGAGGAGTGGGAAATATAGAAAAATACTAAATAAGCTGCAATGTATCTAAATATTATAATTTTCACAGTTCTTGAAGAGGTGTCAGCTTCTCTTTTTTAATTTTCTTTTAAAAACAGCTTTTTACAATCACCAGTATCGTCTTTTCCTCTTCATGACCCAACCGGAAGCTTTCCAGCCTCCACAGCCACGAGTTGAGATTTAACGCAAAGAAATGCAAAATAATGCACATGGGGCACAAAACCCCAGGAACAACATATCAGCTTTGGGGGGAAGGGTGGCTATAGAATGCTCCAAGCATGAAAGGGACCTAGAGGTTATCCTCTCTGATGACCTCAAGGTAGAGAGTCAGTGCGACAAGGCGGCAGGAAAAGCAAACAGGATGCTGGGTTGCATAGGCAAGGGTATCACCAGTAGGAAAAGGGAAGTCATAATTCCACTATACAAGACACTAGTGAGGCCACACCTCAAGTATAGTGTCCAGTTCTGGAGGCCTTACCTACGTGAGGACATAGACAGAGTGGAGGCAGTTCAGAGGAGGGCACCAAGACGGTGCAAGGATTACATCACAAAACCTAAGAGAACAGGTTGAAAGACTTAAATATGTACTCCCTGAAGGAGAGGAAGGAGAGGGGGGATAAGACTGAGACATACAAGTACCTCACGGGGAGGAACAAGGTGCAAGAAAACACAATTTTTCATAGGAAAATATGTTCTAGTACTATGAGGACATGGGGTGAAATTGGAGGGAGGGAAGTTCAGAGAGAGAATGTGAGGAAGAATTTCTTCACGGAGAGGGTGGTGGACAAATGGAATGCCCTGCCAGAGGAGGCGGTGGGGACTGAAACGATTACAGGATTTAAGAATACATGGGATAGGCATCAGGGGATCCTAGTAGTCTAGGGAAGAGGTCAACCTAAATCTAGAGAAGCCTGAAGAAGCAAAGTACGGCACATACATAGACAGACTAAGAGGGCCATAGGCCCTTATCTGCCGTCAACACCTATGCATCTATGACTCAGTTTTTTGAAGTGTAGGGCTCAAAAGTACCAGTGGCTGTCATATAGATGGTACTAGAGACTTTTATCCCTGCATTTTCTTTTACCCCTGTATTTTCTTCTGCCTCCCTTCGTCCCTGCCAGCATACTAGTCTGTAGCATGACTGTGCTGAGATGGCAGGTGGTGACTTAGCTGTCAACTAAATGGGTCATTGCAGAGCCACCGGCAAAACTCCTGACTATTGGGGCTGCATGCCCGCAAGAACCTGGGCTCACTGCATTTGGGGGTCTGCATCAGCTACTCTTTAAAGCACATAACTGAATCTGATTTGGTTGCCTGTTGCCTTAATTCTGCTGTACCCCACAAAGTTTCAGTTGGCACCATGGTCTGGATGACAACTAGCAGCCTATATGACTCTACCAGCCTGATATCCACAATGATTTATTTCACACCTGAATCATAACTCCAATATTCTACTCTTCTCCAGAGAGAAAAAAAGACAGCTGTTGTAGTTCATGTTTCTACTCAAGCTCTTTTATGCTGCTGAACAAACATCCTTGCCACGCTGCTCTGCTCATGTTCTGATCTGACAGTGCCCTTCTTTTTGTGTAGTGCCCAGAACTGGGCACAGTACTTTAAGTGAATCTGTACAAGTGCCTTGCACAGGTGCAACATCACTTGTCTTGATTTGTGTACTGTTCCTCACTTGATGCATCCAAGTGTCCTACCGGCCCTTTTAACTGCTGCCTTGCACTGCGGCACGCTCCTGCTTCAGAGTCCTGTTTTATGATGAACCCTAGAGCTTTTACCTGCTGTTAATGACAGCCAAGTGCATAGCTCTGCAGTTATTCAAGT
This sequence comes from Neoceratodus forsteri, assembly GCA_016271365.2. Taxonomy (NCBI): domain Eukaryota; kingdom Metazoa; phylum Chordata; order Ceratodontiformes; family Ceratodontidae; genus Neoceratodus; species Neoceratodus forsteri. The sequence continues at coordinate 610,457,387 of CM028135.1, forward strand.
TAAACACCAACTGCTATTTATTTGCCCAGTCACTCCTTCTCATGTAACCTAGAACCCTTCTTGGTGTTGACTGGATTAGCTATCCTTGCATCATCTGCAAATCTGGGAACAGGACACACCACCCCTTCAACAACATGGTATATCAGCATACTGAGTCTAACAGCGGTTCCAGAATTGATTCCCATGGTTCGCTACTGATCACCTGCCTCTAAACTTGCTATTTGCTACTGCTACCCTCTGAACTCTGTTGCATAGATATTTCAGTATCTCTTATTCTAATACTGTTACAACACAGTACTGATTCTGTCCCACCACTCATGCTCTCTCCCAGTCTGTATTTACAGACCTGGACATTCTAAACAACTATAGGCCCTTTCCCTTATGCCACACTGCTATAACCTGTACTACAATGGCAAATACAAACATTACATAAAAGCTTCTGATAGGTATGGTCAAACCAGTTTGGCTACATTCTGAGTGTTCTAGTACATGTGCCATTTTGTATTAAAAAAAAAAAAATTAAGAACTTTTCAAGTTCTGATTTGGGTGGACAGAAAAACACAAAGAATGCTGGGGGGACCCAGTAGGATTGTATTAAGTGGTACTGTTCATAGCTTTTTAGTACAGGGAAGACTAATTAGCTATATTAAAAAATCATGTGATTTCAGCCACCCAACGGTCAGAACCACGGGGCTTCTTATCCTGTGTACAGTTGTCTATTTGTGAAGCAATGTTAAAAGTGGAATGTTCCACTTTAAAGGCAAGGCAAGGAGCATCTGTTCCCTTTTTCAAATCAGAAAAAAATGTAAGTTTAAACTTATTATAAACCCCTCTAGCTAATTTGAGTGCTTTATAATATGTTTATAGATGCTCCGAGAGGCAGCTGTTATTGTGTAAGAGCATCATTTCATTGGTCAGAACCGCTCAGCTCTGCACTCCTCTTGCCCAAACTGTGTCAGATGGCAGCCATGCAATAAAAGACAAATGACAGAGCACCTATAAACTTATAGTATATGCCATTATATGTATGTAGTAGAGATCCAAGTTGTTTTTCAGCATCATTCATTTCATTATCAATGGTTTATGGGTTAAAATGAATGTTAAAACACATTTCCGTTTAAATTGTCAAATGCCAAAATGGTTCTCTAAGTTTAACAAACTAGCAGAATATTTTACAGTTCTTCAGTTTTCAGTTCCTGGAAATACCCGAAGACAATTAACTAAGGAGAGGAAAATCTCACTCTTTAGAGGTAATTACATACTTTATAAAACATTACATATACATCTCCTACCATGATTACACCCCAGCCCCGCAACCTCCTCAGCAAAACAAGGCTAGTTTATCAACTACGGTCATAAATCAAGGATTAACAGGCTATTTCTAAACAGTTCAAACTCATAGGGAATAAAGATTTTGATGCTGCTGCTCCAATAAGTTAGAACTCTTATCCAGACAATGTCAAGTCAACAATAAATCTCCATTTCTTTAAATGGGCCATGTTCTCCCACCTCTGGAAACCATGCTAAGGTCCTTAGCCCATACCACTGCTCCTTACCAATGCATCGCATTGCTATCTCTGCTTCTGTATGGCCCTGTGCTCCCCTCTGACCCGGTCCCCATCTCTAACTCATCCACACCAGCTATTTTAACTTGAATACATCACAATGACCTACAGTAACATGAGTACAAATGAATATTTCAGTGCATATTACTTATTCTGTAGAGAGCACGTAATTTTATATTATGATCTGCATGCACTATCTCCTACTTTGTACATATTTTATCACTGTTTGCATATTTAATTCTATTTTGTAACTGCTCTGCTGCTGTTTGGTTCCCCCATGGGACCCTCTTGTAATCTAGGTGTTCCACCTAAATGGGGCTATCCCAGCATGCACAAATTATTATAAATAAACTAACATACAAAATCCAGTGAACAAAACTACTCCAATACGGGTTTTCCCCCAAGCCAGTGCACAAAATTTACTCCAACAGTGTTTCTCCATCAAAGTATTACATATTGTAAAGAACAGTGCATGCAGGGCTTCTAGTAGCAGTTTTCAGGGCATATTATGGAACACTATATAAATTCCAAGGGTCCAACTCTTAAAATAAGAAGATAAAAGGCATTACACTAAAGGGTTTCCACATATGGCCATATTTAAAATAAAATGCACATCAGTTTATAAAATTAGCTCAGATTACAACACTGGCAATGTATGCATTAGATAAATGTTCATGTATTTATATGCACCCTGTTATCTAACCGTTCATTAACTAAAGAACTAATGAACTTACTGCTGCTCTGTAATTTGAGTTTGCTCTTTTCTCTAACACTCCTGCTTAGAACACCATTGGGTTTAACTTCTGCTGTTTCTTCTTCTTTGTCTGCATCCCCCTTTTTCTTTTGAAGATCATTTTGCTTCTTTTTGTAGGTTGGCTTGGGTTGCCGTTTAGTCCTTTGTTCCGACTTGTTTTCACTTTCATCAGAGTCATCACTTTCTGAGCCAGATTCATAAGGCCTTTTCATTACTTTCCTTGTAACATTATCATCTTTTAAAGCTCCTTCTTCCTGAACTTCACTGTCCTTGTTATTTTCCAAATCATCTGATGTAGAGGCTACCAGAGTAACAGTGCAGGGCTTGATTATATCCGATATTGTATTTTCAAAAGTTTCTGTTTTGTTAGTGTTTTTATCTTCTTCTGAGTGTCTTGTGAGCCAAGCTTTTTTCAGTTTTGTGTGATAGTTCGGCTGACTTGCCTGGGCAATTTGCCCATTGCTTACAGAGTTAGCTTTGTTTATTGTACTGTTGGTTGCAGTACTCTCTTGAGAAAGTGAGGTGGAACATTTCTGAGTTGTGACACTAACAGACTCATTCTCACTGGCACCGGTGCTTCTGGACTGCGCAGCAGCAAGTGCAGCCTTGTGCTTTTTTAAATGGATAAAGTCAGTTGTGCTAGAGAGTCCAGAGAGAGGCTGTGCTGTAGTTCCTGTTTTGCTACTGACTGGCAGGAAAGCTGTTGGGCCTATACTGCTGACCTTGCAGTCCTGTGCCTGTGCCACTGCCACAGTCTGAGTTACAGTTTTTGGAGTGGCGCACTCGATTCCAGGGCTTGCCAAGAGAGTGGTAGTTGATACAGAATAAATAACATCTGAACTACCCTGACTTACAACACAGGTAGTTGTGGCTGCAGACGTTGTCACATCAGTCTTAGTACTGCACACCCCGCTGGCAGGAGACCCTGTAGGACTGAGACTGCTATCCTGTGAGAAAGACTTTAAATTCTTCTCATGTTGTGCACGAGTAGTGTCAGAGTTCACATTTGGCAGAATGATCCTTCCAGTCTCTCTGACTTCCGCTGATTTCAGGCAATCCATTTGATTTGTCACAGTCAAGTATCTCTCACTAGAAGGATTTTTGGAAGCAGACTGTTTTACTAGCACAGTATCAAATTTCGTGCTAGGTGGGCGTACAATAACAGATGCTGTGGCTGACTGTGGTTTTCCACTGCTTTTCTCTAAATGCCATCCAGATTTTTCAGGGATTATGGTATCACTAGCTTTCCAAACTTCTGGACAACTTGTCTCTGAATTAGTCTTGTGAACAGTATTTAATTCCCTTAGCTCAGGTACTAACGTTGGTGGTTTTTGCAGTTCTGGGAGTTTACCAGCAACATTCATTGGCTGTACCGGAGTTAATGTTGGCGGAGAAAGACTGGCATAATTGCCATCTTTTCTTTCCTGGCTGTGATGAACTGGGGGATGAAACACTGGTGCCCTGTGCAAGGCTGGCATGACCGGAAGGGAATTTGAGGGTGAAACTGACACTTGGCCAGCAGGGCTCCTGCAATCACTTTTATTATTTCCAGAGTGAGATGTCACTTGCTGAGAAAGCTGTTCTGTAATCTTACATACTAACCCTTCACCCTCTGGTTGATGTTTAATCAGAGGAGGGGGTTTTCTAAATGAAGTCATAGATGGGGGATTAGATGTTGCTGAAGGATTACTACTCAGTTTTTCAACAAAGGGATTTGTAGTTTCCTTAAATGGATATGACCTTGGTGGTTCATTCAGCACACTGTTTGACAAAGTGGTGAAATAGTTACTCTGAGGCAGAGTCTGTGCTACTGATTGCTTTATCTTATAAAGTTCTGCTACAGAACGGTCTGCATCTTTATCTTGTTTCTGTGCAAGGCTCTTGGCAGCAGGTAATGGTGCTATCCTGGAATAATTCTCTCTCTCCCCCTCAGTCCCTTTGATTTTAGCTGTAAAAGAAGCAACTTCAATGCCCTCTGGCAGAGTTCGGCGGCTTTCTTCTTTATATTTACTCAGCCTATCCCCTGGTTCCTGAGGTGACCTCTGTTGCTTGCTGTGACTCAAAGAAGGGTCCATGAAATGTCTGTGCAACTGGCTATCTTTTCCAGTCTGAGTTCTACTCTGCTCAAGATCCGTTTTTAACGGTGCTGGGGTCCTAGAGCGCACTGGTTCAATGAACCCTCTTTTCTCCATTTCTCTACATAAAAAATAAATGAAAGATTCAGTAAAATATATATATATATAAAATCATCAATCACATAAAATTATTTTAGTTTTAAAATGTTACATTCATTTGTAGACCATGAAACAAATGGCAAAATAAATTAATGTAATTTTAAAGAGTGAAGGTATCACTTTTCAGGCAAAAACAAACACCTTTTGCTTACTAGTAGGGATACGAGTTAAAGTGAAATATTTATTTAAAAAAAAAAAAGATGAACTAGCATTGTTTACATGATGTAGCACTGAACATTACTGGTAACCTACCTAAAACTGAACAGCAATTTTGTTTACATCAATCCTTGTATGAAAATACTCTTTCAACAAAAACTAAAGCAAAATAAATGTGTTTTTTATGAAGTTTCAGTTTTAAATTCTGTTTTGTCCGTGTGTGTGTGTGTGTGTGTGTGTGTGTGGCAAAAGGATGGTAAAGATGCCATGAGATTTTCCTGTCGAGGAGTTGTCCTGTTAGGACATCTGTGCTTCCCACCTTGGACTTGGTGTTTCTGCAATGCAAGTTCCTTTTCCCATATAGCTTTACTGTTCTAACACTACACCACCATGGATCACCACTCAAGTGAAATTCTGAGAAAAGAAAAGTGAGGGGATGTTGTCTGGATTCAAACCCAGAACCTCTTGTTTAGGAGGCTGTAGACCTTTCCACTACACCACAAACCTGACACAGCAACACAGGTGAGCTCTTTAGCTGTAGAGGTTAAAACCATGCCAGGAGGTTCCTGACAGGACAATTTCCTGAGAGGAGAATGTAGTTCCTGACAGGAAAATCTTATTCCTGAGTGGAGAATTTCCTGACAGGAAAATCTCGTGGCACCTTACCATCTTACGTGGGTGTGTGTGTGTGTGGGGGTCCATTTAAAAATGGAAACTGTTGTCTTTGACCATTAAGCGCCATACTTAGAAGACACTATTAATCAGGGGCAGTTTCACTGGCATGATGATATCGTGTAGCACTGCCACTTGGGAGACTGGGCACTGTAGACCAGTCCCGAAATCACATACAGTACTGCCTCTGGCTGGTGGTTCCTCTCCTGAGGAGGGAAGGTGTGGGCATTATCTGCTGAGGCCACCACTGCTCTGACCTTCCAGTTGGAGGGAAGGGACTGCAGTAGTGGGCTCAATTGGAAGGGGGGGGGGGAGGAAAAACACAGATAAACATAATTTAAAAATCTTATCTGAATGTCACAAAATGTACAAATGAGATGACTCCTTGACTAGGCACAATCAGGTTTACTTAACAGCCTCTTCCAACTGTAAGATCATGTTACTTGTAAACAGTTCTTATTTCGAACTATATTTGAATAGGTTATTTTACAGATACAGTAGTCGGTGATACACTTACTCTTTGTGATGCTCTACAGCTGCTTTTGACAGGGGCGGACTAGAATGTGCAGTCAATTTGAGAGGTCGATGAGGGTCAGCACTGGATGGTCTGACAGGAATGTGGCTCAGTAACCCTAGGCTGTCAGCTGAGGTCACAGGGGTGGGCTGATGTAGCCAAGGGCTTGGGGTATTCTGTTACACAAAACACAAACAACCTTTAATGTTATCACAGGAAGCTGAAATCGTGATGGACTTCTTATCTTAATCATATGAACCCAGAGCATTTAAAACAGGATATATGCCCTCTTGGTAGTAAATAAAAAAAAAAAAGCACTGTTCTTGTAGCTCTCATCAAGAAACAAGTGCCACTTACATCACATTTTTGCCCCGAAAAAGTACCTACTCTTACACTCAAAACAAATGAAGGATTGGTACTTAAAAGCAGATGCTTGTAACAAATAACCAAGTTTTCTGTATTTTCTGTCATACTCAACATTTTTCTTCATAAGAAATTCAAGCTGTAACTATGCTAATTCTACATCTGATGCACAGACTCTGCGTCCGCAACAGGACTTTAACTCTAACATGATTATCGACAAGTTAAGGTCATCGTACCTATTAAAAACTCTGCGTCTTGTAACAGTAGCAATAAAAGCATCTCTGTAATGTCGCAGCTGGTGACTATAATTTAATGAAAACCCTTGTTTAAGAAAGTTGAATGCTTATGTAAAACGGACACTCTACTTGCAATGTGGTTAAAGCTGGCTCCTGGGAAACTGTCACAAAGACATCAATGCATGTCGACTATTAGGATTTTGCAAATAAAGATACTGATAGATGAGTGCCAGACTTTTCAAAGAACCGTAAATAAACACTCTGACAGCCAACCTGCAAGTTCAATAATTTTACTAGGCTGATTAATAATGGTAATTAAAACACCTGTTCTCAGTGTGAAGTCCAGCTTCCATTTCAAAGTCCCTGGTTTTATTATCTGTTCTACTGCTGTGATTAAGAAATGGCTGTTGACTAAATGTGTTTGAACAAAAATTTGACAATGTGCCCACTTACAATGACACACAATACCAGCATCTGTTAAAGGAAATTATTTATACTGAATTTTGTGAACTGAGTAGGCCCACTGAGAATAAAAGTCCCCTTTTCAGGGATAACCCAGGATTAATTAGATACATTGCAGAAATATTAAGAGTCAGGAATGAAAAAATACAGATCTTTACAGTATTCACATGGCTACAAGAATTAGCAATGAAAAGTACATTACTGAATGAAAGCAAAACTCAAAACATCAGATCAAGTCACCACAAGCAGCTGCATTGTTTTGCAAGGATATTTTTGAAGCTCCACATTTTAAGAAATAAACTACACTCTAAAGATTCCCTAATATGTCTGAAGCCCCCTTAATTTGTTTAGATGATTCTGTTTAGATACGATACATATTTAATTCCCACATTTTGTTCATAACTATGGTAATTAAAATCTGTTTAAAAAACATCTGAATGACCCCAATTAACCTCACAATGTCATTGGTTTTAACAGCAAGCTTACAATGACAACAGACATAGACTGTGATGTCACAAACTCAGCAACTGACAAGTCAGCTGAGGACAGTCAGATGCAATTTTTAAAAACACAGTTAAAGAGCCGGCCTGTCGGTACAGTGCTAAGGTTATGACTCGTGATGCTGGCAGACTGGGTTCAGGAAGGAGCCAGAGTCATTGTGGGTTGGCCACAGGGAGGAGGAGCCAGCATCCCAGAGAATGTGTGCCTTCTCCTGGGAGGGTGAGCAGTGTACCCCACTGTGCTACCTCCACTTGGGTCACCACGGGTGGTGGTGGTGCAAGCGGGAGCTGCAATGGGGTGGGAAGGGACACAGTGACATTCTTATGCGCATGCCAAACAATTTCTTGCAGCTGGCATCCAAGAAGGCTAGAGACAGAAGGAAAAAAATTACTCACCGCAGTAATCATGTTTCTACTAAAGGGTGTATTATACAGAGTTTTACAAAACTGCATCATCTCATGTCCTGTGTTGTTGCCCCACAAATGGAACTTCAGAATGTTAAAGTTCAAACTCTGCAGCGTGGTCTCACTCCCCCCAGAGTTTTAACAAAAGATTTAGCACTGAAGACTAAACGAGAGCAGCAGCTACCTAATTAATCTATGCTAAACGTTCTTACAAAATGTAAATGCAATGAAGAACTACAATCACCACATACAACATTTTAAAACTGCAAAGTCAAACTGTAGAACGCTAAAACAGTAAAACGAGCTCCGATTTATTCTGAAGAACCTTTTTATACTAAGGTTCTAGAAAAGCAGGTAGGGATGGTTTGTAAGACTCATTAATACACCCTCTAGAAGAAATATCATTACTGCAGTGATTTTGTTTTCTAGCAACGAGAGAGTATTAGTGATAACATGCAAAACTGCAGACTCCAAACAGTGCCCTAGTACGCAGGGTCTAAAACCTATTTAGGAACAAGGTTAATGTGGCATCCCTCCTAGTTTAGATGGCAAGGCAGAAGTGAACAGTGAAGGTGTGTACTGTGAAGCAGGTTACTACCTTACAGGCCTCCAATAGGGGTACATTCCTTCATGCTGCCACAGTGGCAGATGTCGCTATGGTGGAATACTGTATGCTGGTAGGCCTTAAGTGAATGTTTGCCAGCCTTATAACAAAACTGTACACAGAAACAATTCAATGAAAGATAATCTTCTTAGCTGCTGCATTGCCTTAACCTACCTAACCATAAATGACACCAGCTGTGTGCTGTCAGTTGTGGACCTTCTTTGTTATTATGTGCCCGCAGAAACTTAAAACCCTTTTTCTCATCCAGGCTAAGCAGTTCCACTTCACTTGCACTGGAGTGATGTTTTGGAGAAAAACACAGGGCACATTTGATGGGTAGGGGATATAAAGTAAGACAGGTCTGCACATGGCCATGGGACCTTATTTTGCATTTTGTAATACTGGCGCCTTTTATGGCATGCTGTATCCTATATACTCCAGACTTTAATAAACTGCAAGTTACAAAAACCAAACCAAAAAAAAACAAACAAAAAAAAAAACAGGCCATCATACAGTTTGGTTCGTGTGGAAGAACAGAAACCACTTTTTGTAGACGTTACAGCATTGGTCTAAGTACCAGTTCATTCCTATGGGAAAAACTAAGGGTCTGTACAGAGGTCCTGCAAGTCATTAACCCTCCTAGCAGAAATAATAACTACAAAATGATACTGTTTTTAAGTTAAATATTTGAGCCCAGCTGAAAACATTAACTAAAAGGGGATCCATCAACTGCAAAATAACTGGGTTCAGATCCCATGAGGTTAGTGATTCTGCAACTGGTGAATAGAAATGGTATAAAGGAGAACTTCCTGCTAAAGTAAAGCTCCGATCGATTCACTGATTGGGGCTTCACTGTACAAATGCACCCTGCAGTTACCCTGTAAAATAAATATTTTATTTATCTGACTGCTCATAACATTGGGGGAAGCCCACCGTACAGCCAGCATTTTCAAGCATGGCGACACAGTCCACTCCCGTTCTCATTAGTACTAATGCGAGATGATGACAAGTCATTGCCTCTGCCTTATCGGTAGCCCTATGTACGGAAATATTACTGATATTACATCTTAAATGCCGATCTTTATTTGTACACAATAATGATGGGCATTTAAGACTCTCTGATGGTAATATTTCCGTGCACAAACTACCATAAGGTAGAGGCAATGATCGTCATCATCTTCGCGTTAGTACTAGTGAAAACGAGGAAGCGTGCCATGTAGAAAATGCTGGCTGTACGAGGGGTCCCAGATGTTACAAGCAGTCAGGTAAATAAAATATTCTTTACAGGGTGACTGCAGGGTGCACTTGCACAGTGAAGCCCCGATCTGCAAAGCGGTCGAGGCTTCACTTTAGCAGGAAGTTCTCCTTTATTTTTTTGGAACATGTCTTCAACAGTAACTGTGTGGCAAAATATTGTTTTTGCCTGCTGATTTAAAGAGCTCCTGACACAGTTGAGACAGCTTTGAAAAAAAATTTATATTCAGCCATAGCTGTAGCTTATATTTCATATTTGTTTCTGTAATTCTCACTCTAAGGGTATTTGCATGAATACAGTATCTCTGCCCTTTTAGCTCAGGCTGCCTGCTTACACCTGACATCATAATTCTGTTTACGACATCAAAATATGTTGCTGTGGAGATAAATATGATGTCATAAACAGGGGATTGTGATGTCATGTGTAGAGAAGCAGCCAGAGTAGACATAAGGCACTTTCACATGGCATCAGCGCCATGCAGATTGATGTGGCCATGCTCGCTGAAATGCTGCTGAGCAGCAGATGGCATGGCCAGAGAAGCAATGTATAGGCTCCCATCGAAGTTCCGGTGGCTTGAGGAGTGTTCCGGCTGGGACGCAGGCGTGGGTGTGGGTTGGGCTTCCCATGACAGCGGCCAAGGATTAGGGATGGGTTTTCCAACCTGAGTTCAGCTAAACTTTTGTGTCTGTCAGCAAAGCTGAAGTCGGGGAAGTATTTTTTATCGTAAACCAAGGGCTAAAAAGTGAAGAAAACACGGTCTCAGAGTTGAGCCTTGACACTCGGCATTCGCTTATGCGTATTCATATGCATAAGCGCATGCCCAGTGTCCTGGCTCGACTCTGAGCCAGAGTTTTCTTCACTATTTAGCCCTCGGATTACAATAAAAAACACTTTCCCCAAGTTCAGCTTTGTTGAGAGACACAGAAAAAAAGTTTAGCTGAACTCGGGTATGAAATAATTTGGTAAATGCTACCAGGACAACCACAGGTGCAGGCTGGGAAAAGCCTATCACAGCACTGTAGGTGGTTCAGCGGTTCACACAACAAAGTAAAATGCAGCAAAACCCCTGCACAACTACGCGAACCCAGGAAAAGAGGGATCACCGGTCACAACAAATGGAACCCAGCGGCCAAACTGCAAGCGTTCAGACATGCACAGCAGCAGCGATATCTTGTTGCTGTGCAACTCCAATAACGCTGCAGAATTGGCCGTGTGAACGAAAGCATATAGTATAGGGGACAGGGATCTTGTTTCATGCAACTGTTTTCAGTAATAAAGAAAATGGGGAGTTGATTACTGAAAATACATGACGTAATAAAGAAATTGGGATGGAGCAGAATATAAATCTCACTTTTTTCAAAGTTTTCCAAATGCTGTCAGGAGTTCTTTAAAAGCTGAAAACAGCTGCCAAATGAGCCTTTAAGATAAACGGTGTTTAGGCCTTGGGACTGTAAATGTGGCAAGTAATCCAACACCAGCTGACAAATCTGCAGTCCTTGCAATGATATGGTGGGAGTCACACCAGATGCTACACTCTTCCATCTCTACGAAGGTTTCCTGGTTGCAGACTTTTTAGCAAGGTTTACAATTTTCTAATCCTGACTAGGCAGACTGAGGCTGGAGTACTATAAACTTCTCCAAAGGAACCACATGCTCTCAAATGAAGTGTTCTGAGATCTGCATGAATCACCATGCCCTAAAGCAGTGTCCAGAGAGCCTGTCTCTGTGACAGATTTATTGACATCCTCTGTGAAACTGTCAGCACAAGTGAGTACCAGGCCTATCTTACCCAGCCAGGTGCTAATAGAACCATTATTGTTGACCCCCATCTCAGTTTCCCAAAAAAACTTGTAGATAGTGAGAATGGGAACTCTGTGTCCCTCCCTGGGAGGGGTAGAGCATCTCATGAGATTTTCCCACTGAGGGTTATCTATATGAAATTGGGGAACCTTTCTGTTCTCCCAGGAGGTGAAAGATCCACCTCTGGTACTCCCCATCTCTGGAACAAAGGATTCAGTACTTGTTGGTTCCCGAGACCATTCATGAGTAACATGACCCAATCAGCCAGTACCATTCTCCTTGTTTGGTAGGTATACTGCAGATAGTCTTGCATTTGGTGTATAAACCATGTTCCACGTTTTCACAGACCCTTGAGTTTTATGATCTGGTATCTCTCCAATTACTTTTGGGATGTCTGCCTTTAACAGAGCTGCTTGCACTGCAGCAGGGAGGGGAACAAAATCATGGACAGGAACACAGCTTCTGGGTTCCAAATTGTTTATGTGTTCCTGTCTCTCTTGAAGATTACAGTTTTGCCCTCCAGATGCCCTCCCTACCTTAGGAAGGATGCATCTGTAGTTGGGATCATTTTGAATGATCACAGAAGGAAGGGATACCCCCTCTGAAACTTATTATTTTCCACCACCCTAGAGCTTGTATCAGCTTGTGAAATACTGGTACTTGCCGATGTAGTGGTGCACTCTTTGGCGCCAGTTCCTTCTGAAATGGTACTGGTCTAATTTTTCAATCTTGCCCATGGTGCCACTGCTGTGATAGATGCCATGTGGCATAGCAGTCTTAAACATTGCCGGGGCAGTCTTTTTCTACTAAGCTGATCAGTACTTAACTGTATTTTGCATTGTGCACTCGAGCACTTTCATAGTACTATATTAATATTGTATGTATTTGATTGATACATTTCAACTAACTGCTTTGAATTCAGCACTATCTTATGCTGTGCTTTGAGGTTTCACATGGACTTTTTTGAGTGCTGTCTCCTTTTCCTTGTTTTGGACTTTGAGTGCCATCTCCTTTTTCTTGTTTTGCTCGGTTTGGGTGAACCTTCCAGAGACAGCATTGGTTCCTACCCCAGGCGCTGCCAAGCCCCTGAAGTAGTCTTTTTCTGACCTGCCTGGAAGGTGTTGGCACAGTGAATCAGAGCCTCTGTTCTCTGTAAAGAAAAGTAAGCTCTTCACCTTTCCAACGTAACTGCACCTATGAAGTCCAGTACTTGTCTGGGTACCAGGCACAACTTTCTTAAAAGGGACACTAAACGTTGCAGGGGTCACTCAAATCGTGAAAGCCCATGAAAAGATCTTTCAAATGTGGCATCGGGTTTACCTGTATGGGACAGGAGTCTTGAGATATAAATAGCTAAGTAATGTGTAAATTAACTCACAGCAACAGCCATTTCATGCAGTCTTAAAAACAGGAAGTGGTGTCACTGAGGGGCTAGCTCTATATTGTTAATTACAGCTTGCCCCTCAGTGACATCACTTTCTTTTGTAAGACTGCATGAAATGGCTGCTGCCTTGTTTTGATTTTCAGATTATTTAAATATTCATATCTTGGGACATTTGACACCTACAAGGAAGCCAAATACCTCGTTCAGCAAAACTTTTCATGGGCTTTCACAGGTTGAGCAATCCCTGCAATGTTTACTGTCCATTTAAGTTTAGGAGAAAAACACAAATTTTGCAGCATGCTCTTTACTGTCTGACTGGAGTTTACCAATTCCTACTATACTCCCCCAACCACCATCTAGGTAGGGAAACATCACTTTCTGCCTGCCTGCCCAGATATGCTGCCATTTCTGCCAAGCACTCTGTGAACGCCCTGGGTTTTGAAGCCAGGTCCAAGAGCACTGCCTTTGAACTGGTGCTGAGCATGCCCTACTCCAGATCTCAAATACTTTTTTGTGGTACAGCCTTACTGGAGTGTGGGAACCAGTATTTTTCCAATCCAACAGCCCCGGCTAATTCCCCCCCCCTTTTTTTTTTTGCAGGAGTGGAATCACTGTCGGTAACGGTACCATTCTGAATTTTCCTTGTCAGATGACTGACTGTTCAAGAGCATTTGGCTCTTAATGGGTTGAAAGAAACCTTTCCACTGCTGGGAATTAGGCATCTGTTCCACTGCGTTTAGCAGCAGTAACTCTCCCATTTCCAGCAGGACTTTGTGCTATGAACTCTGAGCTGAAAATACAAAATGCATACTGTAACTTCAAAAACTGAAGCATTAGACTCTGTCCTACTATCCCGAAGACCCACTTGACTGTGGTAATCTCTCCTTGAGATAGTAAAACAGAAGACTTCCTGCTGGTAACAGGTCTATGGTGAAAAATACAGCACTGTCAGAGGTTGGGCTCTGACTGAGCTGGGTGAACCGAGATGAATTCCTGCCCAGCTCCCACTACTACTATACCTTAGCCAGTCCCTGTACCCTTCTAAACAGGATATTCACAGTGCACACCTGATCTGCTGTGTTAAGACCTACCCTTATTTGCCCCTTTTATAGGGACTATAAGGAGTAGATGAAATAATTTTTTTCAGTAACATTTTGCAAAAGTTCATCATCAGGTTCTTACTATGTTGGTCTCAGTTTATATTCCCTGGGGAGCAAAATACACATAACAGGACTGTATTCCACAGGACCTGCGGATAATGTGCATGATAGTAAAGGAAGGCTACCTGCCTCAGTAATAGGATATAATCAGGCATCTTTGTCACCAGTTCAAATTACTTGGAATTCTCATAAAGAGGTGCAACTGTCAAGAGTACAGTTACGCAGGAACTTACCGTAACAGTAGATCTTCGAGAGAGGCTCTTGCAGCAGGTAATAACCATTAGCACTAGAGCCGTCAGGCACTACGACCACGTAGAAAACTTTAGCTAGCAGTGTCTGGCGGGGATCGCCCACCTGACATCACGTGATGGATGTCGGTGTGATTCTATATAGTGGGCGGTCCCCACATCTGCCCTTCAGTTCTCCCGCCAGACACCTAAGAAGGTGCGACAGAGAAAGGAGTGGGCTCCTGGAGCTGAAAGAAAAGGCTAAAAAGAAGTAGCCACAGAAGCAGGGGGAATGTGTTGGGAGGGAAAAAGGTACCTACTGCAGGAGCCTCTCTGGAAGATCTACTGTTATGGTAAGTTCTTACATGACTGTACTATCTTACTTCGAGAAGGCTCTTGCAGTAGGTAATAACCATTAGGACCGAGTCCCCAGCAATGTAATTCAGACAAGGCTGAAGCACGGGAGGCAGGAAAGGTCTGTAGTAGTTACTGAAATATGACAGGAGGCACTGAAGGACTACTAGTCCAAAGCCTGCCCTGTGCCTAGAGGCAATGTCCAGACTGTAGTGTTTGGTAAAGGTGTGGACAGAGCTACAAGTAGCTGCTGCACAAATGTCCACAACAGATACATTCCTGAAACAAGCAGTAGATGCAGCCATGCCTCTGGTCGAGTGCCCCTTGGCCTCCCTGGAAGGGGCTTGTTATACTTCTGATAACAAAACAAAATGGAGTTTGCTAACCATTTGGACAAACATTTTTTGGAAACTGCAGCGCCCTCTCTTTTGGGCGTAAAGGAAACAAAAAGCTGATCCGTCTTACGGACTGGTTTCATCCGGTTCGTTTAATAAGGCAAGGTTCTGTGTACATTGAGCGTGTGCAGAATGACCTCCCCTTGATTAGAATGCTCAGGGTAATACACTAGCAAGTGAATGGTCTGATTCAAAGTAAACTCAGAAACCACCTTTGGCAGAAACTTAGCATTTGTACACAGAGTCACCCGGTCACTGTGGAAAATCAAATAGGGCTCCTTATACATCAGGGCCTGAAGCTCGGAAATCCTTCAAGCAGAATTAATGGCAACTAAAAAGAGTGCGTTCTAGGAAAGATAGCGCAGGTCGCAACTCTCAGCCGGTTCAAAGGAAGGCAAGGTGAGTTTCTCAAGAATTAAGTTTAGATCCCACAGAGAACGGCTTCCTGACTGGGGGTTTCAGGTGGAGAATTCCTTTTGGAAACGTTTTGGAAGCCTCCATCTGGGCCAGGGTTTTGCCATTCACCGAAGTGTGGTACGCAGAAATTGCAGACAAGTGGACCTTCAGAGAAGAGTAACTAAGACCAAGGTCAGAGAGATGTAGCAGGTATTCCATGACCTGTAGGACAGGGCAAGAGAAAGGGTCCCAACCCATGGAGGATGCCCAAATGGATAACCTCTTCAATTTCATGGCATATGTGGTTCATGTGGATGGCTTCCGGGCCTCCACAAGGACTTGTGCCACTCTGGAACAGACCCCAAAGCGTTCAACGGCTACATCAGCAGGTGGCATGCATGAAGGTGAAGGGACCTGAGGCCCAGGTGGACCAGCTTGCCCTGGTCCTGAGTCAACAGGTTCTGGCAGAGGGGAAGAGGAATCAAAGGCACCACCCTCAGCTGCTGAAGCAGAGGGAACCACACTTGGCGAGGCCAATAAGGCCCTGTCCACACTACACTGCTTGCACCCGGTAACGGATGCAATCCGTTACGGCCGCGGAGCGGTGCAGTACGTCCACACCTCGGTGGTGTCCATTACGGGACCGGCACCGCCGCCACAGTCGGATCCGGGCGACCGTTACAGCGGTGCCCGATCCCAATCAGCTTCGCTGCTTGGTGCCCTGCAGAGGACAGTTACGGCAGTCCACTACCGCCGTAGCAGTATCAAAGCGGGACGGTTCATAACCGCTGTTGAAACCACCTCATATGTGGTTTCAACAGCGGTTACGAAAACGCCTCCTGTAACATTACAGGTGTAAACGCGACCTGTTACGGTAACGTTTTACACCCTCTGTAACATTACAGAGGCGTAGTGTGGACAGGGCCTAAGGGGCTATGAGAATCATTATTCACGTGAGCCTCTTCTTGCTGTAGTTTCAGGAGCACCCTCTGCAATAGCGGGAAGGGAAGGCATACAAAAATCTCCCTGCCCAGCAAAGAGACAGCGTGTCTCGCCAGAAAACACCATGCCTGGGAATAAGCGAGCAGAAACTGGGTAGTTTTACGTTGGAGGGGGAGGCGAACAGATTGAGATCTGGGCGACCCCACCGATCGAAGAGGTCTTCGACTACTGACTGACTCAGTTCCCACTCGTGTGCCCTTGCCTGAGTGCAGCTAAGAGCATCTGCCAGGATGTTCTGAACGCCTGGGACGTGCACTGCCATGAGCTGTAGGCTGTGCTGTATCGCCCATTGCCACATGTGCACTGCTTCCCTGCACAGAGGATATGACTGCGTGAGAAAAGAAAAGAAATTCTGAAATACTCATCCGAAAATGGCGATGGACTGAAGCAGCATTCTCCGCGAGGTCAGACGTGCGTAGGTCGACGGCAGGAAAGAACTGGAGGTGAGAGTGGGGACCATCCACTATATAGCTTCATGCTGATATACATCATGTGACATCTGGTGGGCGGCCCCCGCCAGACACTGCTAGCTAAAGTTTTCCGTGTGGTCCTAGAGCCTGATGGCTCTAGTCCTAATGGTTACTACCTACTGCAAGAGCCCTCTCGAAGTAAGATCATTTGATTTTCCACATGTAGCTGCTTATAGCACTCCCTCAGGGTTAGGATGGGTGTAGATAAATCTGAACTCCATCTGGTTACGAGGTACACTTCCTTATCTATGCCACAGAGTTTGAAGGCAAAATTAGAATTTCTTAGTGGTGAAAACCTTTGTTCATGGGGTAGCTACTCTTTTTCTTGTGGTCAGACCCGCATGATCATAAGCTCGACCTCTTCTATATCCACCTGTACATAATGGATGCTCGATTCAGCAACTTTTGTAGGAGAAATATTTTCATTAACTTTTACAGAAAAAGGCTTGCAAGATTAGTAAGTCTCCTTGTGTGCCAGAGATGACTGCTTCTTAACAGAGGAGTGCTTTCAGCACTTTTCTGTCCTCGTTGCGTGCCAGGAACAGCTGTGAAGAGTAGCTTACTTTTTATCTTCAGTGGAACGTTACCTGTTATATATGTGTGTTTAATATAGCAAAGCACTCTTGTGTGTTGCAAACTGGTGCAGTAACAGCTGCTGTTTAGCTGCCCTAAAACTTGGCAGGGTTCCTGGATACATAAAATACAAAATGAACTAACAATAAATAAATAAAAAAGCAAACGCTATGGCATGCTGTTGATGGCAGCGGTTGGGGGGGGGGGCAGTGAGGAGGTAGCACCTGGCTGAGGGTGAGGGAAGACAGCTGGCTGCTTAAGTCCCAGAGGCCACTGAGGTGACAGGGCAAGGGGCCACTGTGGGGGGGGGGGAGGAATTACCTAAAAAAAATTATAATAATAATGAGAATTGCTAGACAAATTACTTTTTCGAATGTGGAGTGTGGAAGTTGGAACAAGTTGGGTGGGGGTGGGGGTGGGGTGCGGAGACAGACCACAAAACAACACAGGATAAAGTAAGCAACCAGACAGCTTCCTATAGTGTCACTTATTAGTCAAGGACCTATTTAAAATTAAACTTTTTTTCTTCTGTTATGATTTTATTTTTTTTTTTAAATCAAATACTTAGCAACCATTTTATAAGTGCAATTAGACACTCCAGGGTGTAGGTCTACACCCCTGAGCCAGTGGTTATCTAAGCCTAACCCATTACTTGTCAAGTCTTATTGCTTACTGATTTTTTGTTTTTATCTGTTTATGTCCCTTCTTCAGCCCAGCCGCCCACTATTTCGGATGGCCAAGCCCCACTGCATCGCTTCATCCCAACCACTGTTCTTCATCATGCCTCCCCTCTCCCCCGACTGTCCCGGCATATCCCTTCATTGGACCAGGTGGGGAAACTTCTCCAGAGCCCACTGGCACCATAGTTCAATCTTCACCAGGGGGTGGTGAGGGTACAACACAGAGCGATCCTCGGCTTTGCAGCGCCGGGAGAGTGGGCCGCCATCATCTGGGAGGCCGGATGGCCATTTTCTGTGTTGTGGTTTCCCCGGCCCCTGGAACACATGCCACAGTGTCCTGGCGTGATCACACATGCGGAGTGTGGTCACCCACGCCACAAAGGGCGATGCCGATACTGTCCGCCAGGAACCACCGAAGGGCAGTTCATTCTTGACCCCCCTTCCCGGGAGGAGAGCGTCCAAGTGACACTCGGGAGCCCTCCCCGCCAGCCTCTTGTTTACTGATTAGTAGGATAGAGAATTCAGTGTTCTAGACTCTGCGCTGTTTCTTGAAAGTTATTCCAAATACCTTCTATTCTCTGCATGATAAAACATTTTCTCAGCTCTTCCTGAAACTGTCCCATCCTCCCAATGTGCTTTACTATGCCCTCAATCAATTTTCTTGTTGCCTTGTAATTCCACATTCAAGCTTTGCAGTAGATTACTATCCTTTACTGGTTTAAACAGTTGGATTAAGTAACTCCTTAGCTTTATTTTCTCTAAGTTTCTCAAATCACTGTTCATAACTCATATCCTCCAGCCCTCTTATCAATGCTGTTGCCTCTTGTTTGCAATCTCTCCACTAGTTTAATGTCAGTTTTGTAAGCTGGTGTCCAGAACTGATGACAGTACTTGAAAAGTGGCCTCACAAGGGATATGTACAGCGGTAAAATTAATTCTCTTGTTCTGGTAATAATGTATCTTACAACCCTTCATGTGACAGTTATTCCAATATCCTATTCTGCTCTGGTTTTCTAATCGTCCTTCAAAAACAAAATAGTCTGCCTTTTGGTCCCTTCTTCCTTGGTATATCAACACACATCTTTCCAGGTTAAACTTCATTTTCCATCGCTTAGCCCATCCTGATCTGTACAGTTCTCTGCAATTTTTCCACCTGCTTAAGAGTTTCTAAGCATCCCTCCAACTTGGTGTCCTCTGCAACTGTTGTCACCCACCTACATTTCCTTTCCCTAAGTTACTTACTGTATTTTTCTGCTGAACAATATTGGTCTCATCACTGAGCAATGTGATACCCGGGGAAAATGTTATTGAAAACATTTTTGTGTAGCAGCTGCAGCATTACAAAACTTAATTTGAGTAGCAGTAAGAAAATATGTGTAGCGTTTGCAGGTGATGTGTAAAGCAGCTGTAGAACCCCTTTAAGGTGAGGTCTGATGTGTAGCAAGTGACTGCTATACATAACAATTATGTGTAGCGATTGATGACAACTGTGTCTTTTTTTGCTACGCTATACCAGGTCAAATATTAGCTGGTGGTATCCAATGATTACAATTCCCAGTTCCAAAATGAATCCATTAATGCCAATGTTTTGTTTCGTGGCTGATTTCAGTTTGTAGTCCAGTTTACAAGGCAGCCATGATTCCTTTTTGAGTCTAGCTTGGATACCAATTCATTGTGTGGTACCAAATTAAAAGCACGGTTAAAATCTCGACATGCTGTAGTACTACTACTACTACTTACATTTTAGCGTAGCTGAAAACCAGAATGAAATAGACAGTGTGTAAATAATAATTCAGACTTACCCTCCTCAGGCAGGAGTCAGTATTCACAGGATTTTCTGGATGGGGCCACTTGGATGAAGGCAGACTAAGTCCTGGGTAAGGATGAGTTCCATTTGGATACGGCCACATAATTGGGTAGAGTTCCAACTGACCATATGAGGAGGCTGGGTGGGCTTGTCCAAGAAGATGAGGAGACTGCTGTTGTAACAGTTGCTGCTGTTGATGGTGTGCTAGTGCTAAATGGCTTAGGTTGCTGGCATGGACAGAATCCAGCCGTGGATGTCCTGGTAACAGTGGGGTAGCAGACACTCCAGAGAGAACTGCAGAAAGATGATGGGAATGATGAACTGAATGGTGCTGGGCACTAATAGCAGCCAATGAAGGCTGAGCTGTCGGTCCAGCAAGGAGATGAGATGCTGCACTTAAAGCTGTATGGTGTGTATTTGGAGTTAAACAACTTGCATGAGATGAAACATGTAGAGGATGAAGGTGCTGGTGCAGGTACGGTGAAATGCGATTCGTTTCAGGCTGTGGGCCAACCAGGGCTGGATCTCTGTAAACTGTGAATGGTTCATTCTTATCAATAATCAGAGGACTTTTTGTAGCATCTACACCACTAATTCTAACTGGAACTGGATGAAAACTGGACCTGCAAAAATCAGGCTCACTTTTAGTAACTGGCCAACCAACTATAGCAGCTTGACTGCTCTGGAAGTTGATTTTCGGCTTCAGTGTATCAGAAATATTGATTTTAGGTTTAGCAATATCAGGAGAGGCACTGGATTTACTTTTAGGAACATCAGGTGAAGCATTTAATTTTGGATTCATTAACTCAGGAGGGGGGTTTTGTCTGTTCATCTTTTTGCCCTCTTCATTTTGGGAAACAGCAGTAATAGAAGGCCTTACTGAGCCATAATACAGTTTTAATTCGTCATTTTTCATCAACGTTTCGTGTATGGTTTTCATAACCTCTGTCTGTGTCAAATCAATTTTTTTAACATTATTTTTCAGAGAATGATCAAGATCTTTTTTTATTTCGAAGGCAACAAGGTCTGTAAGTGAATTTTTTAAGTCATTATTACGTGATTCTGACTGCTGAGGTGGCTGTAAACAAACTGGAACTTTTTTATTTTCCTTGACCATCTTATCTGACTTCGCTTCATCAGTAATGTCAATAACACATTTAGGTGTAGGAGGGTTGGACAGCCATAATTCCTTGGGTAGCAAATCCACAGTGTTCTTTTCCACAATGTAGCCTTGAACATCTGGAGCATTGGCATTCTGATCATAAAGAGTGGGCGGATCCGCTGAATGAAGCGGAGGTTTTTCTTCTTGCAGCACAGAATCAGCTGACTGAAGCCTCTCTTGCTCGTGATTTTTTTCATCTTCCTGTATTTTATCCCTGGGAGACCGCCTATCAGTTAATGTCTGTTCCTCTGCCCCCTCACTACTCTGGGATTTTCCTTCCTCTTCACTAGCCTTTGAAGTGCTCTTGCTTTTCAACTCATTCTCTGAATTTGGCTCTGAGGAAGAATCTATTATTCTTTTACTTGAGTTTTCAGAGTCACTGCTCTCAGAGTAATCAGAGCCATCAGCTGCCCTCAATCTTTTTAAACTCATTTTCTTTTCATCTTCTTCAGGTTTTCTTCTTTTATTTATACTCTGTTTATTTTTAGTTTTTGAAACTTCTGTGTAGAGAGAAGAACAGTTTACCCAACGTGATTTTCAAACTCTGACACTGAAACAAACCCTTACTTGACATTTATAGAACACAGTGAATATACATACCTCCTCGTCCAGGATAATCACATTTTTCTTCTTTTATCTTATCTTCATCTGGAACACTGCTATCTGAACCCTTCCTCTTGCATGAACGGGCATTCCTTTGTTGCTGCTGCTGCATCTGCTGTTGTTGCTGCTGCATCTGCTGCTGTTGCTGCTGTTGCTGTGGTGGATTCTGCTTAGGTGTTGCAGATTGAGAATTCATTGTTGGTCTGGGACTATTAGCTTGCGCACGAGTATAATGACCCTAGAAACAAACAGGTAAGTGTACATCTTGCAAACACAATTAGTTTCAGCTGCAATACAATGGTGTTGCTAGCCTGAAGAACACTATTCAATTCAATTTTATTTTTTTACCAGGAAAATCACCATTGAGATACTCATTTACAAGGTGGTCCTGGACACACACACACACACGTGAATTTATTTATTTATTTAGTTTTTGTTGACCGGGTAAGTGCACTAGACAAATCCTGCCTATTTTCAGGCACGACCCGGGGAGGGGGATACAGATGAATGCCAACTGACCTTGAACCAGATTAAGCTGTTGGTGGTATTTTAAAAACACCACAATACAAGAAGGTTATACAGAGTAGGGTCCTGGAGGGTTACACATGATGTAAACAACATTATATAAGCAACGTGCTATAGGCAACAATACAATAAGGTTAATACAGAGTAGTGTGGGTACATACATAGGATAATAGATAAACCAATTACACAGTGCAGGGAAAGGAAAGATAAAAAAAAAAAAAAAAGAAAAATTCTGTGCCATTTAAGACTTTACGTCTGTACACACTGCATATAAATATGGTACTTACATGAGCTGTGTTGCTGTTCTGATTGGAGCGGGACCTTCGTCGTGATGTTATGCCAATATTTTCACCTTTTAGCAAAGAGTAAATGACTTCATCTAAAAAGGTCATCTGAACCATAGAAGGATCAACATTCTGTGGCTCTAGTACCTGGTTTATCAAAACAAAAGGTACAGCTTAGTAGATATATTAAATGTTCAATGGTCTAAACAGATAGGATCTTTCCTCTTTAGTTATTTATGTACTGTAGTTCCAAAAATTCCTGCAAAGTGATAACTTTTAAGTATGAATGGTGACAATTAGTTCACTTACTTTTAAATCTAATATTATCGGCGGGGGTGGTGCAGTGTGTCCACACAGTAACGGTATCCGTTCTGAGAACCGGCGCGGTCCCACGCGAGATGGGCGGCCGTTATGGCGGTGCCGATCCCACAATGCAACTTCGGCGCTGCTGGCCCAGGCCCTGCTAGGGGACAGTTACCGCTTCGTCAACACTACCGCCGGTAACATTACTCATATGGACTGTTTCGAGTATTCACTGTTGGAAACCACCCTCATATGTGGTTTCAACAACGGCTACGAAAACGCCTTCTGTAATGTTACAGGTGTAAACACAAACCGTTGCAGTAATGGTTTGGGCACTCTGTAACGTTACAGAGGCGTAGTGTGGACAGGGCCTAATGTAATGTTGTATATACCTTTTATAGAACATTCTTAACTGCAGTGAATTCTATTAAAGCCACTTCATGTGCACTTTAATGTAATGAAAAATGTCTCTCACCCAAGGACAATGTCATAACAAGGCTGGGTGCTGTACATTTCCAAAACACTGTACAGTAGTATTTCCTAACAAATCCAAGATGACAATTAGATGTTTTTAGAGCAGTATTAGCCATCACTTAGCAATAAGATCACAAACTGTAGTGAGGAAGAAATAATGTGACCTACTGGGAATTGAACCCAGGCCCTCGGAATACTGTCCCACTCAGGTAGAGTATTCCAGGGGCCTGGGTTCAGTTCCCAGTAGGTCACATTATTTCTTTCTCACTACAATTTCTAACAAATCTAAATGATTTATAATGCTGTATGGTATCAATTACTTACAGATTGCAGCTGCTATGCTTATGTTTAACATAAGCAAAATGGAACAATATAAAAGTCAGACTTAATGAAGTGCAGACATGTTTACCTGGTCATTCATCACAATCATAGTGCGGCTGAAGAGATCATGATGAGTAATGATGCCAGTGAACCACTGGGTGGCAGAGTCTTGTCTGTATACTCTCACTCTGTAGCCGTTTAAAGAATAGGGACCTGAAAGATAGAAAGTCAATGATGGAGAACAGTCTCAGAAGGACTTTAGCTTCACAAAATGGTTTTATAAATACAGCCATACAGGGCTTGCCCAGGATGATGGTGGGAGCAAACTGTGCTGCCATGAGGGAAGCCTGGGACCTTCTCTGTGGGCTGGCAGAGGACAGTGCAGAGCCTGAGTGGACATTCCCCTCCTCAGGGGTATGACAGTATGTAGCTGCCCAGTGGTGGCCCAGAGAAGCGAAGAGGCAGCTAGTCGTAAGATGGGTGGGATTTCACTAGGATGCTCTATCAGAGTTCTTGTGTGCGGACATCCCGAGGAGGGGTTTACAGAGGACAAAGCACCACACCCTCGGCTGTGCATGAAGGTTCCGAACATCCATGTCCCAGCTCTGAAGGATTATGTTCCTCGCTGGTGGTGCCCTGCCATACGTGGAAAATCAAGAACAACTGATGACAGGAGGTGAGAGGATGGTGTGATCCTGGGCTGATGAGGTTGGGGCATAAATGAAAAATAAACAAATACAACTATATAAGCAAGGCAAAAACTTGACACAAATTAGGCTCCTTATTTTTTTAAATTAACCAGCGACTATGAAGAAAAATGGCTTTTTCTTTGCCTGAACTAGATATTGCTGTCATTATATTAAACAAGAACATCAGTAACACGTTGGGTTCCTGCAACTACACTGTAAATGAAGGGTAATTATGATGTACTTACAAGCAACAGATGTTTAACTGCATTTAATACTTTTGTTGCACATCATTAACAATTACCTACCCATCAGTTACTTAGTAACAGAAGCAAAACACAAAATGTAACCAAAACATCTACAGATATGTACCAAATCCTGGATCTTTATAGTACAAATTTCACAGTGGCAATCAAAGATACCACTAAAAACTGATTAACTTGAAAAAGGGCACAGGGCAGGATTATGCTAACACAGAAACCGGTTTTGATTTTGCTTTCCAACCCAACATAAGCAATCCATATTAGAATGGGTTGATCTGTCCCCCACCCCAACAGTGTGCAACATGAGTTGCTTCTGTAGGGTAAAAAGGGTGCATAGCAGGAAACAGGCAACAGCTTGCAATTGACAGGAGATGTCCACATTTAAGAAGAATGCTTATACACAGACCTCACAACTACTACCACTAGGGAAAGGGCATGCATGCATAAAGTCCACGGTCAAGGGTCAGCCTCCTGTCACTTCTTCAGTGAGGTATGAAGACCAGAGCACAGGTCTGGGAACCAAGAGACCCAGAATCAAATCCCACCAGAGCCCTTTTGTGTGACCCTGACCAAGTTCTTAACTGCTCAGTGCCTCCTTCCTCCAAGCTGTAAAAATTGGTAAAAGCAGGACCCCACTGAAAACAGGATCCTGCATCTCAGCTAAACTATCATGGGTAAGTAATGTGAAAATAAAAAAAATAAACAGAATAATAATAAAATCTACCAGTTTCTCTAACAGGCAATAGAACAGAATCTGTCGGCAGAAAAGGACCACGGGGCCCAACCAGTCTGCCTGGATATTCCCTACCTAATCTGTCTCCGCAGACCCAAAATGGGCTCCGGTGACCCTCCCTCCTTTGTGCCTATTTACTAATATATCCCTATGCCTATCCTAAGTATGCTTGAAGCCGCATTATTTTCATTTCCACCACTTCCATAAGCAGTCTGTTCCAGGCATCTACCACCCCTTCAGTAAAGTAGTCCTTCTTAAACTCTCCCCCCCCCAACCCAGCTTCATTGTATACCCTTTGGTCCCCTCCTACACCCTGTTCACCCCCTGGAGGTCTCCACCATGTCTTCTCTTGCTTCTCTCTGCTCCAATGTGTACATGTGGAGATCCCTCAGTCTCTCCTTGTAGGGTTTTTCATGCAACTACTGCACCATTTTTAGTTGCCGTCCTTTGGACTGCCTCCACCCTGCCTATGTCCTTTCTGAGGTGCACCTCCAGAACCAGACACAGTACTCCAGGTGAGGTCTCACCAGCAGGCAATACAGTTGTCAGATATGGTAACCCTCAATGTCCCTTTCCTGCTTAGTGACTGTTAGTACCTCCTCTCCCATCCTATACTCAGCTCCTATGCTCTAGATGCATGATTGTGTACTTTCTGGCACTGAAACCCAACTGCCATGCTCTTGACCAGTCTTCAGGTTTCCCAAGAGCCCTGCGCAATCTCGCCACTCCTTCAGAGTGTCCACCCTGTTACAGATTTTATCATTTGCAGAAAGGCATACCATCCCTTCCAGTTGTTCTGCAATGTCACTTATGAAGACAGTGAAGTGGACTGGTCCCAGAACAAAGCTTTGTGGTACCCCATTGGTCACTCTCCCACAAGTGGAGTGAGTGCTGTTCACTACAACACTGTTGCATTTCCGCTAACCACTTTCTAACACAATTCACCACTGTGGATCCCACCACTGGGTTGCTCAATTTCTTTAGGCCACGTCCATCGCCCTCCCGATCTATTTCCCTGGTCACCCAGTGAAAGTATTCAGATTTGTCTAGCATGTCAACTCCCCCAATGTAGCCCACTGGATTCAAGATTACTCTATCAGTCTTTCCTTTAGAAGGGTTTCCATTAATTTCCAACCATGAAGTGAGACTGACCTACCCTCCTCCCTGCTACCACTCTATGTACAGGGACTGTGTCAGCTCTTCTTCAGTCCTCCGGACCCATGCTTGTTTCCAGTGAACTGCTGAACAAGGCTATCAGTGGGGTAGCCAGTGCTTCACAGAGTTCCTTTAGTACCCTTGTGTGTATCCCGTCCAGTCTCATAGCCTTGTCCACTTTCAGAGCTACAAGTTCCTACTAGACTGTCTCTGAAAATGGACTTGTGTCTACTCCCCACCTCCGTTCCTGCTACTCCCTGGTGGTCTGCCCCCCTTCCACTGTGAATACTGAGCACAAGTACCTGTTCAGAATGGCAGTTTTCCTTGGTTCTCTTTTGCACAGCCTCCCCCCTCCGCCTTCCTGATTCTCATTATCCCTCCCCTTGCTTGCCTCTTCTCACTTACGTATCTGAAGAAAGTCTTATCCTCTTTGACTGTCCCTTTAGCTATCCTTTGCTGTGTCTGTGCCTTTGCTTCCCTCATTGCCTTTACTGTTTCCCTCTGTTTTGCTTGGTATACCTACCGCCTCCCTCTGTGTTTCCTTATAAAGGACTAGAAGGCTATCCTGTCTCCCCCAGCTTGAATCATGTTAGGACTGCGTTGTTGTCAGCTCTCCCTCCCAATAAGTTCAAGTGTTAATGTACTGTCACTGTAAACCAATGACCAGCTTTTTAAATTTACCAAGCTTGTATTTTTTTTTTTTGTATATAGTTGTTTGTCCTGCTGACAGCTGCCCTCTCAGGCTTGAAGCCATGTTTGGCAACCTTCCGGCCCCAACAGCCACTTCGCTGGGCCCAGAAGTGCTGGCTACCATCAATTTTTTGTTGTTGTTGTTGACCAGGAAAGGAATGCTAGACAATACTGCCTATTCCAGGTGGGGTGGAGGGAATACAGATGCAAACCAACTGACTAGATTAACCTGTTTAGTCATTTTTAGTGATAGTAAGGAAATGTGGACAGGACACTGGAGAAATTCCCCATCTCTTCTCAGGAAGTGCCATGGGATCTCTAATGGACACCGAACAACCATGAGAAAAGCTAAATGGGGCTGCGGTTTAACGACTGATCCCAAGTGATTTTCTCCAAATTCATAGTTTGGCTTTCATCCAATTTCCTCGTTCCGTTTAATAACTGAAATTAAAAGTGGCTATTTTGTGCTGCTTAAAACAAAACTGTCCTTATTCTTTCTTATGGCTGGAGGCAGTGTTCGGGAATCCATTTGTCCAAAGGAATCCTGCACCACTGAGGGAAGAAGTGGGAGAGTTGGCAATAGACAGCGGGCTGCAGAAGAAACTGCGGCAGGGAGGGGAGAGGGCCCTCATCCCATCATGTTTTGCATTTGGATCTAGATCCTCTTTTCACTGGTCCTATCTGGAGCTCTTTCTAAAGGACTTAGGTGGGCGGTACTGCTGATATCGCTAGCTCTATTGCTGCTGTGGTTGTCCTGGTGACCCATGAAAGGAGCCACCATTTTGAGGGCACTGCTTCGCAGTCTGCTAAGTAGTGACCGAAGTTACAAGAATTCAAGTTGACATGTCTCAGTCCTAGTTAGGAGCCCCCCTGACCCAATTCTAACAACCCTGTTCTGTAAAGGGAAGATACACTGTACCACCCTCTTCAGTATTTCTTGTGTAAAGGGTAAAACATGTAGCCATAGCAAGCACGGAAATCGCTGCTACTACATTCCTGGCTGCCATGTCCGCTTAATCTAAGGCTACCTGCAGCTGATGCTTTGCCATGGAGAACCCTATGTTTTGAGTGTCTGATGTCCTGCTGGCTGCATTCCAGCAGAAGACATAGGACAGAGAGTCGTTCAAAAAAACTAACAGCAAACAGGACTATACCTAGCCATCAGAGCAGCATATCTAGCCTGAAGAATTTTTAGAGCTGTCACCATGTACAATTTGTGACCAATGTGGTTCAGTTTCTTGGACTCCTTGTCCAGGGGGTTTATATGACTCTCCCTGCATGTTGGCCTTGTGTAACTCAGCAACTGCTACCAAACTTTCTATAGAAGGGTTTTCTATAAACTCAGAGAGCCCCCCCAATGGGTGCTACATACTTGTGGTCCTTCTGACAAGATGGAACCTCGCCAAGAAGTCGGGTGCTGCCAGATGCTGAGAGCAGAATCCCGCATGGCAGGGGCTACTGGAAAGACTACCTCAGTGGAGGAATCCTGTTCCAGGATACTCACCAGTGGGCACTGCATGTTGTATTTTACCATTACTGTACATGCACTTCTTGTTGTTACTGTGCTGTGACTGTAGTTTCACTCACTCTTGTTACCCCTCCACCAGGTCACACATGGAAACAAGCTCTCGCTCAGCAAGCCTCTCCCAGTCATCAAATTTTAAATAAATAACTAAATAAAAAAACTCTTTTCTAAAACTAAAACTGCAGTGGAGAAGAGCTGTGGGAAAGTACGAAAGTTTAGTTTCTCTGTCAATTTTTGCACTACTGTCCATTACAAAGAATGACACTGTAAAGAAAATATAAATTACCTTGCATAAAAATCTCCTGCACTTTCTGTTCTTTTACCCAGGCTTTAACTTCCTCATGGAGCTGAGGGTTGTCCCTGAGAACTGGATTCAGACTGTCTTGATCGTCCTAAAAGACAAAAAGGAAGAAAAAACTAATTTTAATTATATTTCCAGAATAAATGCCATGTGTTGTGTCAATGGTCTGCATTCTTTAAAGAGCAGCTGACACCGTTAATTCCTCAGGACAGGCAACTCAGAGCAAGAAGCTGCCTGCCCAAAGACCTAAGTCAGCCAGAATTTATATTACTTGAGAAAGGAATGTTTAGATACTAAGATTACTTCATCCTTGATTGTAATTCCTAATACATTCCCAGCCGCTGAGTGCCCACTGTATCCCCGCCCCCAAAATCCACGTTTTCATGACACGAAGTAGAGAAGGGGCTGCAGTGCTATAAATAGGTATACAATACGATCAGGGGCAGTGTTGGCCTTTAGATACTGTTTTTTTTATATTGCTGGACACTGTACATGTTAAAACAGGGCACGTACAGTGGTACTGACCAAGATACAATGCAATGTCTCGAGCTGCTGAACTGCCACTGAAACTGCCTTGTTTACTGCACTAACTGCTGCAGCATGCTGCAGTTTTACACTGCATCCTGGCCAGCACCACTGTGCATGTAATACTACACCCCCACTCCACACATAACATGTACAATTACCTGTAAAGTAAAATGATAGTATCTAAAGTTCGGAACTGTCCCAATTGCACTGTATGCCTATTTATAGCACTGCAGATCCTACTGCTGAATGTTAGAACAGAAGAATGCTTGCTGCCCGAGACTATACCCTCCCCCACTTCTCAGTGGTAGTATCTGACTACTGTCATACGAACACACAGAATATTAGGCAGAGGAAAACAAATCTGATGTTGTGTTGATCTACAAAGAATACTAATGACTGGCAGGAAGAGAACTTTAAGATATATGAAGTTCATTTTATGGTCCGATTGTTATACTAAGATACGTGATCCCACATGGAAGCAGTTTAATGCTCCATAAATTCACTCAAGTCTGAAAAGCAGGAACACAGGACAGCCAAGGTAACTTTGAGATAACATGCAGCATTTAGTAGCAACTCCTGGGTCACTGCCAAGACCAGCAAACTCGTCATAAGACTCCTGCTATTTCAAATAATTGCCATTAAAAACAAACAAGTACATGAGTGAACAATAATCATTTTTTTCTTATGGGCAGGAAGCATAGAACTGATAATAAAACAGCTGCAAAGTCAAGGAGCAGTGCACTCTTGAAATTTAAACATCCAATGCCGTTTTTTTTTTTTTTTTTTAAATCATTTTTCAATGTAGCTGATGCAATAAAAAAGGAAAAAACGCTTAGTTCTGAGTATAGGAATACAATACAGAAAATCGATTAAACAGTATAACCCACTCTACATCCATTCTTACACATTCTAGAGGCATTGCTGCATATCTATTATATAATCTCATCAAAAGGCACGCACCTTACAGCAAAGATCATATTAATTGGCGATAGTCTGTGAATTCAGTCCTTATGCAAAGCACAACAGAAACGCTGCAGTGTGCAGCGTTATGGTCCATGTACCCCTAAACTGTGAAAATCTTTTTCATATAATCTGCAGAAGCTCACAGACTGGCCCCCCCAACCGGGCTCTGGCACACTTTATAACTTTTAGTAAAGGCATAAACAAACAGATATTGAAAATAAACACACTCCCTCACCCTGACTGCCTATCAGCAGAAACAGATAAAGTTAACAAAGCTGAATGACAAACTTGGTGGACTGGCTTAGATTAAAAGCAGCTGCAGTCCAAGTTATTAAAGACCAGAGTACAGAACATTTTAACAAACAGCTTGAATTAGGTAAAATGTCAGGCGAGAAAAAAACAGAAGGGTGATTTGTGTGTGGTGGCTGTTTAACAAGCATTTAGCTTGCTTAATACCCCTTCAGCCTTGTGGCATTGGCCATTCTAAAGCTGCTGGCTACTGTCCAGTCCCAAACAACTGCCCCAGATGAATACCAATCACACACTTTTATTCAGTTTTAAGGACAGCAAAACCACACATCCACACAAGCTGTGATAAACATTCAAAGTTCTGTAGCCAACACTTGCTTTTAACTTTTTTAATGGTCACATATCACCAGCATGATATAGATTACTATGCTCTCAGTCAACCTTATCGGTGTCATGCTTAGGCCGCTGTCGGGCAAAATCAGCTTTAATAAGATCTAGCCATTTCCTAGCCTCAGCCGGGTGGCAGTAACAAAGTGTCTTGCTTGCATAGGAGATGCGCAATCAGGCCAGGAAATGGAACGCACAGGCCCCCCCCCCAGTACTCAGGCCAGAACAAACAGCATCAAAGGCCCTGGGTGTCTGGCAGGTCGCATGAATAATGTCTGGAAAGCAATGTACCAGAGTTCCATCGTCCAAGAAAAATTGTTCTTTAGCTTTAGCAGTACTCAACACACTATCCCTAATGTGTAGGCTGCTGGTCACCAGAAGGATGGCCTGTGGCTGGTCCAGTGATGCAAGCTGCCTTCTAGGTGTGATCCTATACACCTTCCGTCCACGTCCCAAGATGTTTACTCACAGCAATGATCTAACCATATCCACCACAAAACCAACAATGTCTGCATCTTCTTGGGACTTTGGGATCCCCAGAACATGGAGGTTCGCCACGTGCACATTGTTCTCTAAATGCTCCATTCTAAGCCAAATAGCTTGTTTTTTGCCAGCACCCCTGCCACCACAGTAGCTGCACTGTTAGCTGTTTCTGATGCTGCATTCGCTGTTGTGGTCACCTTTCCATTTTAGTGTCCATCGCTGTAGATCTGTTGCAAGGGGTGTCTACTTTTTTATCAGTCCTTAAAGGCCCAAAATAGAGCTCCGTTGGATGGCTCCCCATCTTTCTTCACCACGTGGTTGATGCTGTTCGCTTCATCTTGCTCAAGTAGCTTACCCAACCTCGTCTTCCCAGTGTTCTGTGGAGCCATTTTTCGCCGATTCCCCAGGCCTGCACGTAAACAAATTTTATATTACAAGGTTACTCTCCATGCTAGGAAGCCATATCAAGCGCGCAACTGAACTTTTAAAGCAGAAAAAGTTGCTTTTTTGTCGTTCTGCTGTATTGCCACAGAGAGCTCACTCCAGAGCACTTTTTCTCATCGGATGCAAGCTCTACTTCTGTATTATGGATTACATTTCGTCAAACTCTATTTCTAAATAAAGGCTTCAAATATAATTATACTAGACTTACAGTATAATATACCTCTTCTGCACCAAGAAGGCAACAATATAAACCAAATTCTATCTCAGGTCCAGATAAGAAATGATGATGCCATCAGAAGAACCTCACCCCTTTGTAGCCAAACTACAGATGTAGTCCTTGCAGGGGGGAATCTAAATGAATAATTTCTACATGGTACGCAGAACTAAACAAAGACACAGGGGCTTCAGGACATAGGCCGAACACAACAAAAAAAGGGAACAGGAGTTGGGAGTTCATTTGACCCACAAAGAACGGTCACAGATTTGGCAGTCCACACATAAAACCACTATATCAGGGAGCTGGAGGGAATTCAAATGAAAAATTTTAAGTGGAGTTTTTTTTAGTACCGGTCAAAACCAAACACATGGGTACAAGTCACACAGAACTTTGCTGGCGGGGTTGTGGGGAGAAAGGTACTCCTTGTATGTATACTGGGGGTGCACAAAACATTGAGCATTCTGGCAGGAAACTGAACACTGGATTAAAAGACCTTTTGCTCTAAACCAGCATGTGGAGGCCCACAACTTGGTTTGTGGTTTTTATCCAAGGGGTTTGTCTGGTAAGGCTTAAAAATACTTTTTCAAAATACTAACTGCTGCAGCGTTAAAAGCTATCACTCAGAAATTGCTGACAGCCTCCCCACCTACCATGGAGAGCTGGCTGTCTAACTCCAAAAAAAATTAAGGTAATAGAACAAATAGCCAAATTACTTCTTCAGTTGGTATTATTTAATATCAGATGGCCACCTTTTCTCATATTATACATTGATTTTTTTAAGAGGATTAAGAACACTGGTAAACTGTTACCCTGCTCCAGATTTTTTTTTTTTTTTGGGAGGTTACTGGTTCTCTGTGTAGGCCCTAGTTTGCAAAGGACCACTGTTAATTATCCCTGGGATTAGAGACAGCTAACCATTGGAGTACAATTAACTCAGCAGCCCACTGTAATAGACATATAAATGTTATTAAAAACATGTTCTGAATTGCTGCTTGGATGTATGTATGGTATGGAACTTGGTATCTATAATTGCAACGGCTATTATACCTTTCATTACATCTCAATAAAGCCTTAAAAGTTAAAAGATAAACAAATAAATAGAATAATAGATAGGTTCGAGTGAATTACAAGGCTGTAATTCCATCGAGAGATTCTGGGGACATAGGTAACCTCGAGGCGAGGCTCGAGAGAGGTTCCTATGTCCCCAGAACCCGAGATGAATTACAGCCGAGTGATTCACTCTAACTCAACTGTTATTTTTGTAATATATGGATACGAAATGCTGACGAGGTTTTACCTCTGATTCCTTGTGGGACGGTTCGTGCTGCTTGTTCTCGCTCTTCACTCACATCCCCCTCCCGCGTGAGTCCTGCTTCTCTCTCTCAGGAATAAAAGAAAAGAAACAAAAAAACTATGCTTTGGACACTAGAAAAGTTGGTGATCCCAACGATAGTATTACGAGGACCGGAAGTATAGTATTATTGGACCGGAAGTATAGTATTACGGGGACCGGAAGTATAGTATTACGGCACTGACGAAGGTATTACAGGGTTTTTTTTGTATGCTTTTTGGGGGTATTATTTTTAAAATCCATATATTACAAATAAATAAATGATGCCATCTATACTGATAAAGTTGGGACTAAGGCTGGCAAGTCAGCACAACGGTATTATTTCTGCTCGTTATGCAGTGACCAGGGCTGGAAAACAAGTCTGGTTCATTGGGGGTATGACCAACTGGAAGAGGACTGAGCGACACAGTGGATGCACCTGAGGCTCACAGGTGGAGCACAGCAGGGGAGGGAAAAGACTAGCTGGCTCCCATCAGGCACTCTTGTTGTTTGCATGTGATGCATGTTCACGACACTGCTTCTGGGGAGGAAGAAAACCAAAGGAGAAAAGGACTGTCCAATGCAGGATGATCCAACGATAAAATTCTGGCCTGCTCGAGCAATGAATGCTACTACACACGAAGTCTTTTTAAAGTTCGTTATTTTTATTTATAAAGTCCCAATGTTTCGCCTAGTATTAGGCTTCTTCTGGGGAACTGTAAAGAGATTTATAAATAAATATTTACTACATTTCACATTTGAAAATAATATTAAATTTTTTAATTTTCAATTTTTAATATCTTTCCATATTAGACCATGCTAGTCAAAAATGACTGGGTGTACCATCTTTCTATTGTAGTTATTAAAGCAATATTAAAACCAAAATTATATTTTAACCACCTGGTTATCCTTTACATTCATTAACAGTCATAAAATTCTTATACATTTTGCCCAACTAGATGCCACCAAAATAAATGCATGAAACATGCAGGATGATGTCATCGCTTTTCTAAGTCGTGCTCCCGACTTTTCCATGCTAGTTCCAGAGGAGGATCACCATCAGATGGAGGGTGTCCTAGGGGCTAAAGGAGAGTCGAGGTTTGTCCCAGAAATGATACATGATAGGGCTGTGGGCAGAGAGAGAGGCAGAAGGGAGCCTTGGCTGGTATTGGGGAGAGGGGAGTAAATGGGGGAAAAAAAAAATGGGTTGACAATCTACAGAACGCTTGATTTCAATACAGGATGGGTTTATCTTCCCAGCTGTAAAACATTTCAATACATAACCACAGTGACAAAATCATACACATTCTGGGGTAAAAAAATGCACTTACTCCAACAGGAGAAATTAAAAAAGGTTCTATTTCCAGGTGCTTAGGATTACTAAACAAGAAACACTTGAAGGTCTGCGCAGGAAAAACAGGATACAAAAAACTCCAAAAAAACACTTTGGCTATTAACCACTGGATATACGTGGTTGTCATACAAGTGCTGGTGCTTAAGGAAAAGTTTTTCTTCTATATACTGTATGCTACAGTATATGTTGTGTATTTTACATCCCGACCAGCCCTTCATCTTGCAGGGATATACCCTGATCAGGTTGAGGAAATCCTTGCCATCATATAAAAAAGGTAAAAGGCCTTTTCTCCCAGTTTTGTTTCCTCCCCCCACCATAGATGTGGGCAATGCCTCGGTCAGCCTCGCCATGCACAGCATCCCACAGTGGCAAGAACAAACTCTCTGGCCCAGTCACAGGGGTTGCTGTGGTGACAGCACCCACAACTGGCCCTTGCTGGCTGAGATGCACAGCTGCATGACAGCTGTCTCAGCCTGCCTAGGACCCCTGATGTGATGCACCAAATTCATTCCCGAATCCAGGTTGTCCACACAACAGCTGTGCTTCTGGGGCAGCATGAATACAAACTTTTTAATCTGGACTCTAGAACAGCAGTTTGTGGTGACAACCTTCAAGGGTTTCCTGTTTAATAAACCAAAGCACCTGGAAATAAAACAAAAACTACTGTTTCCCAAATACAGTATGCTCTCTTGCCCTTATTCCAGTGTGTGTTTGCAGAAGACTATTAAACAAGAACATTTTTTTCTCCTTGCTTGAACAGTGCTTTGGTCGTTGCTATGAGCAAGCGCCAGTTGCTCGATAAAGTGATGTGCAGATGGAAAAAGTTTACTGAATGTATAAAGCTGCCATTATCTGAGAAAGACTGTGCAAAGAATTAAAGAGGCTCCTGACAGCAACCATTTTAAGTCATCTAGGAAGCTCTGGGGTATTTATAATAATATTATTCCATATTAGTTTCATCATACTGTGTTGTGGTAGTATGATGTAATAGTGTTCTGTAGTTACTGAAGATAACACAATGTCATTAGACCGATGTTATGCTGCAATGCGTCTGGTGTTACCACCCAGCAATGACAGCCACAGCATGATGTGCTAAGGAAAACTAAAGTGAAGAAATAAAGGCCCCAGATAAACGTGACGAGCCAAGGCAATAAGCCCACAGAGATGGTCAAGTCTTAAGAGACAAAGATCCTGTTTTCTTGGTTTACAAACCTGATAAATCCCCTACACACATTTCAACCTGTTCTAACATGTACTAGTGTAATTATGTGATGCTTACAGTTTTGTTGTACCACTTCCCTCTCTGGCTGCACAAGTCTTGGCTCAGTATGCCTTTCCCCAGCTATCAATTTGTAAAGAAATATGTCTGGTGGCCTGTAAACTATAATGCTCTTATGTCAAGGCAGGCAGGCGCATGTGCGCGCATGCACACACACGCGGGTGCACACACACACACACACACACACACTCTTACTCACTCACTCGCTCACTCTGAGCTTTTCAGTTGCACTACAGCACCATTCCCATTTTTATCAGCAAAACATTTTTTGGGGACGGAGCTGCAGCTTGGACAGTATTCTAATTTCTATTATTCAGTTCTATCTCCAGGGCAACACCTCAGGATGCAGAGGCAGATCTAGAATGTTTTCACGAGGGAAGCAATTCTATAAAGGGGGGTAGGTAGGTGATCACATTTAAAGCCAAGATTAGGAAACGTCTGTGGCACAGTGACTCCACCACACAATAACAATCAATCAATCACTTTATTACCAGGCATAATATACAAGCACCTTGTACATTATTCATTAAGCATCACTAAAAGAGAAAATCAGAAATAGCTAAGTCAGTCTCTCTGGTAGACATCTCCAATGAGCCACCATCAAAGGGCAAGCTGCTCTTAAAAATAAAGAAACGAATGGCTGGAAAGTGACATTTTGTGGAAATACTGAGCAGCTGTGTTCAGCTGTTGTCATCCCTGATTTCTGTTGCAGACGCGACTCCCTCTATAAACTACTTCTGTTATGACTGATGAATCCCTGTGGACGTTAGTCATCATTAGCTTAAGTAGAATCCCGTACCTGCAAGGGGAGAGTAGCAGTCGAACCTTTGGATTACATCACCAGCCAGCACACAGAGTGCAATACCTGGTTTATTTCTCATCTCTTGAGTGGGAACCATTCCAATCAACACCTGTTAGTTTTCGGAGTCTAGTGTTTAAATGTTTTTTGTTTTGTTTTTTAAACTTCTGAACCTCAGACTAAGCTTGGGAGTATCCGTCTCTCAACCTGTTAACCACTTAGTTGCATTTTATTTAAACCAAGAGTCATTTAAAAAAAAAAATAAATAAAAAATTCCTTGGCACCTAAATCATTTATTTTTTCCCCAGAAAGGACATGCTGAGCTGGTAACCGCCATTTTCAGCTGCATGGGGTGCACCAACAACAAAAAAGAAGGTGCAGAAGTACAATAAAATTAACCATTAGCAAATAATACAGTACAGAAAACAAGGTGCCTGAGGTGCAATAAATGTATCTTTAACAGGAACAGTGATCAGTCCTGCAAAACTGGGGAGGGAGGGAAGAGGAGGGGATACAGTGCAAAGCAGGGCTTGAGTCAGCTGTGGGTGGAGGGTGGCCACTTAAGGAGACAGGTCAGCAGCAGCTGCAGGAGTGAGCTGTGCAGTCATTAGGAACAGACAAATGAAAAGGGGGAACAGGTAGAGTAGACAGAGGAAGAGAGGACCACAGCGCAAGGAAACAATAACAGAATACTGCTTGGCCAGCAGTAAACTTCTTGGTGGGGAGCTAAAGGGAATGAGAATCAGGAGGGGCTTTTACACTACTGGATCTGCTACAGTGCCAGTGGTGCAAATGAACTGCACCGGTGCAGATCCGGCAGTGTAAAGAGTTGGCAGAGCTATGCAAGTTGCTCCACTATGCTCCGTTGTGGTGCAGAGCATTCCCTGGTTTGTTGGGAATGCGGACCGGTGTGTACTGGTGCAAGCGGTTGTTTGCCAGCATGTAAACACGCTGCTTCGGCTGCACCAGTGCCACTCCCAGCAAGTAACCCCTCGGCTGGAAACACACCCAAAACACAAGAAGGCCACCAGGAACGCTGCACAGCAGAAGCGTGTAAACAGGGCAGCGGTACAATCGGACCACAGGAAGCCGATTCAGATGGCAATGCTCCAGGTAAGCACAGTATAAAATGGCCTAGTGTTACTATTGAGCAGGAGGAAGTAAGGGGACTGAGAGCAGAGTGGTAAGGTAGGGAGGGAGCCAAGCCACAATTTGGATATAAGGAGGCACTGTGGGCAAGGGGCCTGGCATCATGAGAAGTGAAGGCGAGGGAGGAGTACTGAAAGAGAAGTGGTAGGTGCAAGAGGGATAGCCCAGGGTAAAATGGCAGAAAGCGTGAAACAGGGGGTCCAGTCTGGCGAGGGTGGCCTTGGGAGCAGAATGGTAGATGATGTTGTCATAGTCGAAAATGGGAAGAATAATTTTTGGGCCGATTTTACAGCGGGCAGGAAGTAGAACACTCACTTTGTTCTTGTACAGTACACCAAGTTTGAGATGAAGCTTGTGGTGCATGCAATACACATGCACAGAAAAATCAAGATGGCAGTCCAGTCAGACCCCGAAGTACTTAAAGGAGGAGACATCCTCAATTGTAGTGCCATCAAAGGTACAGAAAGAGGGGAGAGGAGTGAGCCTGGTGATCCTCTGACAGGAGCCAAAGGCCATGTAGACCATTTTCTTGGCATGAGGGACAGCTGGGTGGCCCAGAACCAGCACTGGATGTAGTTAAAGTACGGTTGGAGCCAGGCAGTGAGGTCAGGGGCAGAGAAGCTAGAGGCAAAGAGCTCTGTATCATCTGCAGTAACAGGTTGTGATGTTACAATAACCTTAGTTAGGAAATAATTATCAAGAACTGATGAAATATAGGGGACAAAGATCTTGTTTTTTATGCAGACATCTATGGTAAAGAAGATGATTGCCTGAATTTTTTTTTTGTGGTGTGTGGTCCAACTGAGTTCTGATAATGCAACCTGTTATTCTCCTGTTATCGGATTTTAATTTCTTTGTTAGCTCAGAATGAATTTATTGGCTTAACAGCATGAAGTTCGGAGGCAGTATGCCATGCTAGCACAATAAATCTCAAGCAGTATAGTGGAATACAGGGCAGCCAAAACAGACGTATCATGACATAAAACGAAAAGGAATTTTGTTTTCTACTGTATCCAACATTGCTTTACAAGCCACAGTCAGCTGCATCAGCCATTAGGACAGCACAAAGTGGTTATGTGAGACAAGAGAGTTTAGGAGATCGGGGTTGTGCTGCCTGATGGGCCAACTGGTAGCACATCATATTGTTGCACCAGCAAGGGATGGTACGACCCCTGAGGTGGGCCAAGGAACTTTTCTCCTCTGTAGGGGCATTTCAGCATAAGTATGTGGTCAGTTGGTGCACTGCTCAGCATCAGGAAGGACCTTTGGGGACAAGGGAGAAACCAAAAAAAAAAAGCCCTGTGTCATCCACACTGCCAGTATGACGACAGCTGGTACTCTCAGGGACTACCCCATGTGGCTCTCCAAGTAGCATCGTTGGAGAGTGGCAGATGGGATGGAGTCGTCAGCAGTATAACAGAGAGAAGAAGTTAAGCATAGAGGTTAAATAACTTGCTGAAGGTCAAACAGTGAGTGCACAGTTCCGGAGGGATTCAAACCTGGGCCTCCGGGTTCACAGCTCGGCACTCCTAACCACTAGGCCAAACCTAGTGGAGTGGATTATGTGAAACTCTGCTAGGGTCCTCACTGCTCCTATGCCCTTATTACCACAGAGCTTGCTCTGCCACTCGCCAATGGAGCCAAAAAAAAGATTTTTGTTTTTAAATGGCAATGGCTGAAACTGTTTGGCATCATACCTCTCAACTGTACCACATTACGAGGAACGTTCCTCATTTTACTTCACAAAAAGCTCCCTGTTCCACATTGTGAGGACTTGTTCCACATTCAAAGTCAACATTTTAAAGCAAAAATCCCTAGTAAATGATGCAAAAAATATATTATTCAATTCATAACAGGCTTTCTGAACATAAATGCAACATGTTAACAGTGTTTTGAGCTTCTTAGGTAAAGATTTGATTAAGTGTTCCACATTTTGCCCATTTGTTCCACATTTTGACAGGCAATGTTCCACATTTGGGGGACAAAAGGTTGAGAGGTATGTTTGGCATTATTAAAAACAGTTGAAAATTGGCCTCGTCTACCATATGGCACAAAAAATATATATCCTGGTGAACATACTGCTGCAAAAATTAAAAGCCAGAGCTAGCCCTGTTACCTGTTAAAGAGCATGTCTCTAGAGAGGACTACATTTGCCACATGCTTATAAGATGAAAGGGTTAACAGCCATCAGTATGAGACAGTGGCAAAGCTACGGAATGTTCTACATTCCCACCAGTGACCAAGGTATAATAAGCTGCTGCAAAAATGCTTTGAATTCTGGAGACATGAAACTACTTTCAGCTGCCAACTTTGACCCAGTTACTAAATGTAACAAGTGAAAGCAGGATAGCAACATATAGAATGCTGCAAGAACACTTCAGAGCAATTATTTTCACAGCAGAAAAATTCTGAGACTGGTTTGTTAATACTGTATAGAAAGCACTGGGTTGAGATCTGTAAACCTAACTGAGGTCATTCCCATGATTAGTCCTCACCATCTGTGGTCTCATTAAGTACTGCTTCAAGGGCTGAGAAGACTTTCTGATGTCTTAATAAAAATGTGAATTAAATGAAAACAAGGGAAAAAACATTGAAAAATACATATTAAATCAAAATTAGTGCGTCAGTAAAATAGGCACAGCTTTGAGTCCATTAATATTATAAATGTCCAAGCTTTAAAAAAGCTATTAGCTACCACAGAGTTGCGCAATTTCAACTACATTAAATACTTCACCCATTCCTCCTCCCCCCACCCAAACCCTTCTGCATAAGCAGGATCACACAGTACTCCCTTTCAGCTATGTTATATTTTGGATGCCCCCCCCCTTTTTTTTTTTAATATCACCAAGACTTACAAGGGTTATAATGGAGGGAAAAAAACAACTATTACTATACATTCACTTCCATGATTTCATGCCTAATAAATAAGCACATCAAGGCTTACAATATAATCAATGTCACCAGCCGTTCCTACAATTCCTGACAGAAAATGAAGTTAATAAAAGTACACTGCCTCCACAGGCCGTCTCTCATGAGCCAAGACATTTGGGGAACCCGGGGGAATAGACTGCAATTTGGAATGGCGGTTCAGAAGCCTTATATCCGAAGTGTCTTTCTAGCGGAAAAGCTCATCATTAGGGTTTAGTCTACTTGCCGGTCATAAGCTAAACACAAGGCAATCTGCAACCGGAGCATCTGCACTGCTGAATATTAATGCATTTCTCATTAGAATTCTTTGGCAAGACCTGACATTGGCTGCAGTTGCAGTGATTTTTACGAACAGCCTTATTTAAATTCCAAACGCCTACAGAATGCTGTGCATAAAAAGTAAAAGGCATTCTGTCATCATTTGCATGCTGGTTAGCACTGTAGTTTTTATAATTCAGAATTTAGTGAGATTAGTGTAACTAGCTCTCAGTTACCTAGATAAAAGCACAACTGTTTTTGCCCCGGAGGTGTAATTTACTTAGGGCTTAACAGCATTACTTGATTAAGACTCAGGTTCTGTAAACCTTATTTTGTTGTGAGTCATATACTTATTTGGGTAAAAAATGAAAAATCTGTACTGTAAATACTGAGTTAGCAGCCCATGGAAACCTGGCTTTATGATATGATCAGCAGAACTAAAGTGCCTATTTCTTATCACACCAACGATATGCTGCATAAACAACAGAGCATATGTGAATTTTATGAAATCTGCTGAGACATGGAGGGTGCGGACATCCTGGCATTTCTGAATCCCCTCTCAGCCAGTCATACAGCAGCTCTTGCATGTCTACAAAGGAGTCATTCACTCACCCTCCTAGGAAGAGGACAAGAAGTGACTGAACTGATGATTTGAGTTGGGGGAAGGGTAAGAGGTGAAGTGGGCACTTGGCCGACAAAAATATGCATCTACCTCTCCATTAGGCAGCTTAGCCTAATAGTCAGAGCATAGAGTTGCAAATCCGAGGACCTAGGTTTGAATCTCTCAACAAGAACGTGACCACAAATGTGATGAAAAAAACGGGTTACTCACCTGTAACTGTAGTTCCAGACGGGATATATGGTTCACATACACACTCTGGCACAGTGTTTCCATTCATGCATAACTGTACGCGATTCACGTACAAATTATGACATTTAAGCACTATTTTGTGCTGGGGGGGTATACTGCACCCCCATAATTCTGTTTGTAGTGCATGTACCCCACAAAAAAAATTTGTAGAAATGGTATAGTGAACCCTTGTAATTTAGTTTGTACCCCTGAACATTTTTGGAGAGGGTACAGTAAACCCCCAGATCTGCAGTCTTAATGGGAACACTGCTTTGACAATTCCACTGGAACTGTGTGATTGGTCCAGTGTCTTTAAGCTAAGCTCCTCCCACCACCCAGGTGGTATATTCCTTGGCTCTGCCCTGTGACATTGGATCTTGCACACTGGAAGCAGGGGTGGCCAGGTGGGTTTTGTGGATATGAACCATATAGCATTCCTATAACCAAGGTTACAAGTGAGTAACCTATTTTTCTTGAAGCGTGGATATGGTTCACCATCCACACTCTGGCAGACTCCCAGCAGTCCTCTGGGATGAGGGGGCTAGGTGTGCACCCCTATTTGGTGAAAAGACACTGAAGATCTGAGGTCCCCAAACCAGCATCCCAGCATGACTTAAGGTCGCTGCAGTACTGGGAAATGAAGGTGTGTGTGCTGATTTCCAGGTAACAGCCAATAGTCTGAGGTAGCGGTATGTCTGGTGGAATGAGCACTAAGCCCTACAAGAGGTTCCCTACCAGGCAATCTATTGCAGAGGTCAATTCAGGAGGTGATCCACCTGCCAATCATCTGCTACCATAGAATCACAGAAATTTGTCAGCAGAAAAAGACCCCACTGGCCCATCTAGTCTGCCCTTGTTCCATCTCTACAGGTAGCCCTGACTATACCACCATACAACCCACTACTCTGTCCTCCCCCCACCTCCATATATTCCATGCCCCTTTTTCCCATCCAGGTATATATACCTCCCTCTCTTGTTTAACCCCATGTAGTTATCCCATGCCCTCTTGAATCCCCCCAACTGTTGATGCTTCAACCACCCCACTCTGGTAGCCCATTCCAGGGTCCCACCACCATCTCAGTGAAATAGTGCCTTCACTTATTACCTCTGAATTGACTGCCCTCCAGCTTCAAGCTGCGTCCCCTAGTTCTTGGGGTGTCCTTCATCTTTAAGATACTCCCTTTCCTCACCCTGTTAATTCCCTTCAGGTATTTAAACGTTTCGATCATATTTTCCCTCTGTCTCTTGATTTCCAGTGGATACAGGTCTGCTTTGCTGCCAGGCACAGCTTCAGCATAAGTGACAAACAGCTGGCAAGCCTCTCCCAGACTCTAGCTGTGTGCTCTACATAAGAAAGCACCCTCCACAGGTCCCGGGTATGGAGCTGGTGGTTGGCCTCCGAAGATGGGTTAGTAAAGTATACTGGTAAGTCAATCACATGGTTGACGTGAAACTCTGATACAACCTTCGGGAAGGACTTCAGGTTGGAGTGAAGGATGACTTTCTCCCTGTGAAAGACCAGGTAAGGAGACTCCCACTTGTGCATAGGCTCAAAAGGTTTACCCATGAGCATAGCCAACACCAGCAGGAAGTCCCACAGTGGAGGTGATACACACACCGCAGGAGAGACATGGTCCAGGCCTTTGAAAAAGCATCCAACCACTTTCTCCTGGGCCACTGTTGGCTTACCAGCCTGTGTCCAGAAGCAGAGATGACTGCCAGGTGCACATTAAGGGCAGTCACCCCAGTCCCAAATGAGAGAGGGACCAGAGGTAATCCAGGATGCAAGCCAAAGGGATGGAGCTCCTTGCCCTGACACCAAATGGAAAATCTCTTCTACTTAAATGCAGAGCATCTGTGAGTCGACTCTTTTTGGGAGGCCTCCACAATGTGGAGCATATCATCCAAAAGACTAAAGGCCTGAAACTGCAGCCACTTAGGTACCAGGCCGTGAGGTACAGGGACTGCAGGTCCGTGTGCAGGACCATCCGCTGAAGTCTGGTCAGCAGATCAAGATGAAGAGGCAATTGCCACGGGGGTCTGCTGCTGAGGCTGAGGAAACCCAGGTACCAGAACTGGGCCTTGACCACTACCTTGTGGATCAAGGGGTAGGGAAGGAAGGCAGACATGAGGCCTCGGGTCCAGGGCCTCACAATGGCAATCCTAACAGCATCCTGGAATGGGTGAGCACAAAACAGCCTCAATTTGGCATTCTCACAGGAGGCATATAGATCCACCAGAGGAGTGCTCAACAAGGAGAACAAGCCGTTCACCATCTTCGGATTCAGGGACCACTCACGTAACGTCTCTCCCACCCAGCTTAGAGCGTCCATGAGCTGACTGTTCCCTCTTGCGTCATGAATCACCAGGAGATCTGCACCTAGGCTGTGCACGAGGGTCCTGGCGCAGAGGACCTCCCAACATAAGGGAATGGAGCGAGTTCTGCCTTGA
This sequence comes from Neoceratodus forsteri, assembly GCA_016271365.2. Classification (NCBI taxonomy): domain Eukaryota; kingdom Metazoa; phylum Chordata; order Ceratodontiformes; family Ceratodontidae; genus Neoceratodus; species Neoceratodus forsteri. Next base: position 610,502,049 of record CM028135.1, read on the forward strand.
ATGTTCAGGAAGAACATAGTTGCGGTGTTTTCTGTCTGGCCCTGCACAACCTGACCCCTGACTGCACAAGCAAATTCTGTCACCACCAGATGCACTGCACAAACCCCCAGCAGGTTTATTTGGTGACGGGACTCACAGGGTGACCCGAACCCATGGGCTCTGTGGTCTTCCAGATGCGCCCCCCCCCCCCATCACCAAGCAGAGACGTGTCCATCATGAGTGTGATGGTTGGTTCTGGGCAGACAAATGGGATTCCTTCCTCCAGATGTTCTGGGTCAGCCACCAGTGGATGGCATCCCACATCGGCTGGGTCAGTGACCAGCAGGTTCAAGTGGCCCAAGCGTTGGACCACTAATGACAACTTCCAGTGGATGTGGTGCATCCAACAGTGAACCCAATGGACCATGCTGGTGCAGAACTCTAAGCAGCCTCAGGAAATCCCAAGCAGGGCACAAGAGCCCAACCTGAAATGATTGAGCAAAAGAGGTAAGATCCAGTGTCCGTCTAAAGGGAGATGGACTTTGGCCACAGGGAGTCTAGTTCTGCCCCGATGAACATGACCATCTGCGTGGGTAGCAGTTCAAACTTGTCTGGGTTGACCAACAGGCCCAAGTCTAGGCAAGTCTGGAGAGTGGAAATCTGGACTTTTCCATAGCCTCTCTGGATGGACCAGCTAACAACCAGTCCTCAAGGTATAGGTACACCCTGACCCCGAGACACTGCAGGCAGGCAGTCACCACTGCCATGCACCTGAAGAACCTGGGTGCCAAGGCCAAAGAGCATGACCTGGAACTGATGCACTATCCCTTCCACTTGGAACCGGAGGTTCTGGCAGTGGGACTGATGGACTGGTATATGGAAAATGCATCTGAGAAGTCTGGGGTGCAGAACCACATGTTCTGCTCCAGCAATGGAATGATCCGATTCAGAGTGACCATCTGGAACTTGCATTTCCACATGAACTGGTTCAGATTGAGCAGATCCAGTATGGGGCACCAGCCCCCTATCTGTTTTGGGACCAGGAAGTACCTGGATATGTAATTCTGACTGGCCAGTGCATCCGAGACATGGGCTACTGAGTAATGTCCTCCTGAAGACAGACAGTGTGTCCTGCAACACCCTGGACTCCCAAGGCGCACAGCGGCAGCAAGGTAGGAGAGTCCTAAAGTCCAGAGGCTACCCTCTGCCCACTACATCCAACACCCACTTGTCTGTTGTGATAGTAGACCAACATGGCAAGAAGTGACATAGTTGATCTCTGACAAGGAGTGCAGACAGGAACAGGATGGGTGGAGGGAAGTCAACCCATCACTGGGTAACTTTGATGGAGGTACCAGCAGCTACGATTGAGGGGGCACCACTACCTCTGCCCCCCCCTTAGGATCCTGGCCCCCAGACTTGGGCTGGTACTGCCCCTATTGAGGCTGCTGCCAAGGAGGCTGTGGCTGAAAGGACCGATACTGGAAAGCTTGTTTCTTAGGCTTCCGTTTTGAGTCCTTCTGGAATGATGCCACAGAATCCAGGGTGGCAATGGAACGCTCAATACAAGTGAAATGTCCTTCCATCCCCGGGCCAAATAGCTTGTTAGCCAAGAAAGGGGCATTGGCCAGCTTGTGCTGTGTCCACCGTGAAGGTGGACAGAAGCAGCCAGGTCCTACAACGCTTAGAGATGGCTACTGCCATGGCACATGCACATGTGTTGCCCATGTCTAAGGCAGTCTGGAGTGGGTATTTAGCCAGCGACTGACCCTGGTCTTTGATGACTGTCAGCGCCAACTGCTGATAAGCAGGCAGGTGAGGAAGGATTGTATTGAAGACTCCCATCAGGGAGTGACTGAAGCTGGCTATCATCATGGCATAACTTGCCTGATGGAGACACAAGGACGTCACAGTGTACACTTTTTTTTTTTTTAAACTTTATTTTTATTGGTTTAACTGTATGAAATACACAGTACACTACCCTCATAGGTAGGCTTCTAGAAACATTATAAGCACAATGCATAACATCATTATTACAGAAAGGATTTGATGAGCCCCTGTATTCTTGGTACATCACAGGGGGAGGAATATTATATTTAAAACATTTCAAATCAGTTTATAACAGGCCAATACTGCTATGAGATGGGATTGCCATCATAACGTTTTAATATTAGCGAACACCCTTAATTTCTGGTAAAACATCCCTCATCTATAAACTTTATTTAGGTATTAAGGCAATTCAGCAGTCTTCCCCTTATAAACTAAAGCCAATTAAGCTTCCCACTTAGTCCTTTAAGTAGCGATCATGTAACAGAATATGACAGAATAATTTTAAGAAACATTCAGTCATTGAATGATCACACTTATTTCAAGCTATTCAACGTAAAGCACGTATTACTGTGAGCAAGTTTGGCAGTTTGGCAGCACCATTAGCTCTCCCTGGCTAAAAAAGAAAAAGAGAGAGATTGTCTTGTCATAAAACAAACTAGCTGCCATTTTCCACCTTCGTCTACATTCCCCCTTCCCAGCCATTCCTCAAAAGCATGGCATTACATCTAAAAAACAAGACCATTATATAATTCGTAGCTGGGCAGAGTAGTAGGGTAGAACATTATTTTCCTGGTATTTAAGTATAATTGTGGGAACTAAGCCCTAACTGTAAACACATTTTGCTTGCCGCTTCTAAGTCTGCAAATTGATAAGTTTTCTCACCGTAAGTAATCCATAGACTGGCCAGCATCAGGAGGACATGGTGAACCCTTAATTGTCTCAGGTGGGTTCTACTGGCATCAAAGCTTTTCCAGCGCTGTCTGGTGGCAAAACTTTAATCCAGAAAAATTTGCACTTTAGCATTGTCCCTCTCCAGAGTTCCCCATTGTTTTGCTTTATTAATGATAAGGTCTCTCTCCCTTACCGAGCCCAGAACCACAAGGAGAGTTCAGGGCAGCATCTGATTTGTAGCTACGCAGCTTCTCCCACCACATGGGGTGATCCTGTACATCTTCAGGATGACGATCAGCTCCTGAACCTGAGCAGCTTCCTCAAAAAATGTCTGCAGGAAAGAAACAAGGTCCTCTCCTTCGGAATCCTCAGGTAAGCCTAAGATTCTGATGTAGGAGGCTCCAGATGCATTTTCTAAGTATTCCAATCGTCGCTCAAGTCCCTCGTTTTCTTTTATGAGGCCAGTAGACACTGTCATAGCCTTTGCCACTGAAGTAGATGCAGCTTTCGTCTTTTCTTCTAGCATACCAACTCTGGTATCAAGGATTTTAAACTGAGAAGTAAAATCTTCCAGTTTTTGGTCTAATCGCTGAATTGCCTTTAAGAGAGCTGCATCAGTACGTTGCGATGCAAGATCATCCGTCCTCGATCTCGATTCGGTGCTAGTGCTTGGTTTCCGGTCTTTGGATCAGGCACTCTCTCCTCCGGCAGCCGCTCTGTTTATTGTCCCCATAAGTTCGAGATTTGGGTGAGTAAGAATCCAGTAAAGGTGCTGTTCAATGCAGTGAACTATCTTCTCCAGATAAGTCCAATTGCTGTCAGGAAACTAGCGGTTTTAGATTATTTAAATCACAAAATAAATTTGCTTTAGTGGAGCTCTGTTTGAATGCATCTGCAAGCTCGGCTGTTGGCCACACCCCCAGTGTACATCTTTTTTAGTGGCCTGGTGAATGTTACAGGACTCCTTCTCTAGAGGTTGTGTCCACGTCCCCCTGGACCTGGATTTGCTTAACACTGAATCCGTGACCAGCCCCTCCACAGAGGGGTGGTCTGAGAACCCAGAAAGGGACCCAACAGGGACCACGTACTTGCATACTATACAGGCAGAGGGTGCTTGGCAGGATGCTGGATGCTGCCAAAGCTCCAGGGCTGGTCACAAAATGGCTTCAGCCACAGGAAAGGCAACCCCTGTGGAACTGTCCTGATCCAACATGTCCGTAAAAGGGTATGTAGCCCTTTTTTGGACTGGCTCTAGTGGGACCAACATGGACCCTGAGATTAGCTGGAAAAGCCCACCACTGAAAACATCAGGCTATTCTCAGTGGACAGTTCCTCGACCGAACCTGGTCGAGGAGTCCCAGAGGCGGTCACGAACTCTTGGTCTGAGTCATCCAAGGACTCCTCGGTAATGACCCTCCCAGGTATCTCACCCACTGGGCAATCTGTGCACCGGGTCATAATGTCGTACGCAATAGCGTGCGGCGTCTGACAAACACAGACCAGTGCACTTGAGTTGGACCCCTCCAAAGTTGGAATCTTTAGAGGGGAAGGGGTCCAGAGGAGCAGAACATGAAATAAACAGAAATCATGCAACATATTCTGCCGTTCGACATTATGACCGTGCCGGCAATCTGCACCAATAATAAGCCTGGCAAGTCAGTGGGCAGACAGGCATACTTAGTCGGAGTGCCCACCTTCAGCTGCAGCGGTAGCAGCTCACCCAAAGAGGCTGAGAAGCAGTTGTGGGAAGCACCTGCATAACATGGACCGAAGTGGGCAACAAGGTAGCTACCAGGAGACCAGAGGTCCAGGAGGTAGAGCCCCTACCCTGCTCCGTGATGGCCCACTGCTGCTAAAGGAGCTCCTTATAGCATTGGCACAGTTTACAATGGTGTCTCTGCTCACCCAAGGTGGAGGAGATCGAGGAGCTTTGACGACAACACCTCCCGGGTCAATCAGGCTTGGGAGCAAAAACACCTCGACTACAACCTTGACCAGATGATCATCAGTGAGCGGAAACTTCCTGCTGATTGTGGTATAGTGGTATACCAAGTGCCTGTCCACATTAAGCAGCATGGGTGTGGAAGGCTCAACCTCCAGTGGAGGCACTCTCGCAGCAGACCGGATGAGGACACTGACCAGACTGCGTCCTCTTGAGTGAGGACTGGAAGCATGGGGTCTGCAAGATCGCATCCTCGACCTCGTCAAACAACTGGTTGACAGGCTCAAGGAAGATTTCCACAACCTGCTCGACTAAAGTCGAAGTTGATTTGAATCGATGGGGGAACCAAAGAGCCTTCTACTTGCTCAACCTGCCCCTAGACTGAGGGCGCTTGACCATCGGTGAGTGGTTAAGCGAGCTGAGAAACCGGGAGGACCACAATCTCTCCCGGTCCCATGAGCGGCACTGGCAGCCTTTGAGCTTACTGCCATGGCGGGCAGACTCTCCCCCAGGGTCTGGTGGGCCAAACATGTCTCCTAGAAGCCTCCAGTGAATGATCCTCCAATGCTGGCCCCAGACAAGAGCAACGCTGAGAACGAGGAGGTGCCCACCATGGCAGCCGCTACTTCCGCCTCAAGGGTTGCAAGCTACTGGGCAGATTGGCCGCAGCTGAGACCTTCTTGAAGCCCTTAGGGTGGTTCATCAGAGCCCATACTGAAGGCCGACCCAGTAAAAGCCAGAGCTTCCTGTCCTCGAGGGACTCAGGAAACATGCTGAGACAAAGGCAGCACCCAGCCAAATCATCCTGCCCACCCACGCAGCACATGCATGTGTTGTGCAAGTCAGTGACTAACATCTTCCTTTGGCACCAAATGCAAAACCTGACCCCCAGCTTCCATGCGCCACTGAAGATGGATGAGGGGAGTTGAAGGAACCAAGGAAATACCCTAAATAATTCAAGTTTAAACTCTACAAGTTCGCCAATGGCACACTAAATCCTAAGCGGGTGCCATGAAGGAGGTGACCTGTTTTTCCATCGGAAGAAAGACCTGATGCCACGGGGCAGAGCCTGGGGATATATTGGCTGGCTGGTGGGGGAAGTTTAGCTTAAAAGACATCCAGCCAATCAGACTGTTCCAAAAAAAAAGCTGCTGTTTAACCCCTTGTGTAACAAAAATGAGTACTGCAACTTTTCCAAGTGCATCTTCATATCCAAGAAGTAGAGGATTCATTTGTCTTTGAAGGGGCACACAGAGGTAAAATTCAGTGTTAGTGCTTGACTACATGTGAAAGGTGTACCCAGCATAAGTTCTTAGCCAACAAGTACCTCCATGACAGAAATGTGAATGCAACAGGCCCCCCCCCCCGTAGTAGTCCCATAGAGCCAAAGTAGTGTGCACTCTAAGGAGACACTCTGATCTATGTTGTAGAATACAAATCAAAATTGATTAATGTAACAAAACAAATAACATGATCAAAGGCATGTGAGAATAAGCCAACAAGCCACACTCTCTCCCCAGTGCTTCAGATCACAAGATCCTTCCTCAGGGGGCGTGGCTAGAGAGGGCCAGAGTAAACATTTTATACTGACCCTTAACTGAATTATTCAACAATTAGCCTCTCATAATGTAGGTGATATCAACATTTAATTTATAACATATTACAACAAAGTTGAATAAAAAAAAAAAAGGCAACATACCGGCCTCGTGGTGCCAGGTGATAAGGGATCGCTGGCACACTGATGACACAGGTTTGCGCCCCAAGCTGGGAGCAACAGGAGTGGAGGCCGGCAGGGAGGGCTGAAGAATGTCCTTCAGATGCTCTCCTCCTGGGGCATGGACACACCACCCTTTGGCAGCTCCTGGTGGCTGGGTATGGCATTGTGGCATGGGTGATCACACGTCGCATGGGCGATTGGTCAGGACATCATGGCGTGCAGCCAAAGTGGGCGGGTTCACCAGAAAAAGTATAATGGTCGCCTAGCTGCCGGATGCCCATCCTCCTGTCGCCATGGTAGCCCGGGTATACCCCATGCTGTGCCCTCACTGCTCTGGCGAAGACTGCAGATGGTACCAACGAGCACTTGAAGTCTTCCCTCCTGGTTGTGCCCTATAGGTAAGGCCTCCCCCAAAAGAATATGTCGGGCGGTCAGAGCGGCAAAGATGAGGGGCAGTGGATGGCAGACAGGAGGATCGTAGTGGCCAGTGCTGACCGCTCAAAAGAGAGGTGAGCTAGACTGGCACAGAGGAGCAGGAAAAGGATAGTACAAAAAAGGCAACATTTTCTCTCTTTAACATGTGGATTGAGTAATGAATTAAATTTAAGTATATCACAAAGGCTGCCATATATTTCTAGGCGCCAAATAATAAACTTTAATCCATTTCAAACCCCATTTGTAATATCGCAATCGGAGCTATGTACTGGTTCTAAAGCAAACTTGACATTTATTTTACATATATTGCTAGTGCCAATACATGGAGACATCTGTGTAAAAAGATTTAGCCTTTAAACTCCCAAATTACACAGTTTCTATATCGAAGGTAAACCTGACTTGCAAAAGGGCAACATTCATTTTAAATGTTCTTTACTTATATTTCTTAATACCAATACATATGGCTGTCCAAGAAGGAAGTTTTTACCTTAAACTCCCAAATTTCATAATTTCTTTGTAAGAGGTCAACTGAACTTACAAAAGGTCAACATTCGTTTTACGAATTACGGGAGGTCAAGGAATCATACAAAAGGTTAGGCTTCTATTTCTTTCATCTTAATATTTATACTATCGATACAGAATAGCAGGCAATATATAATTAGTATATAATTTGTAGTGTGCTGTACAAATCTTTTAAGTAACCATTGTAAGCAATATCAAAACATAAGTAGAAGTAACTGGCAAGTGCAGCATGTATAAAGGCTAAAAGTTCTTACACGGACATCTTCATGTATTGGCACTAGCAACATATGTAAAATAAATGTCAAGTTTGCTTTAGAACCAATACATAGCTCTGACTGCGATATTACAATGAGGTTTGAAATGGATTAAAGTTTAATAACTATTGGTGAACCCCTTTATCAAATTGTTAAGAGGCCTCTTTCAAACACCGTGATAACCCGAAAACCGGTTATTACGGCGTTCTCAAAATTATCTTTTGGCATTTGCTGTCACTTATATGTAGTGCACCACCTCATTTGTTGTTACTGTATGTGGGGACGGGTTGAACTAACAAAACTGGTGGTTCCGTTTCTCAGTTTTTGAGGACCCGCACTTATTGCCCAGACTTAGAGTTTCCCTTCCACCCTCCTCACAGGCAAGTAATTAATTTCTTGTTACTATTTATCTGGTTGATCCTGCAATTAGAATGAAAAATCTATCTGGCTGATCCTGCTGTGGTTATGCTGCTTTGGTCGTAGCTTTGGGAGACCGCATCTATCATCGGGAACGGACCGCAGAGACTGAATACTCTCACTGTGCTCCCAGGGCGCTTCCACAGTGCAACTAAAAATAAATATATAAATACCAATGACAACAAAAAAAGAAAAAAATAAACTAATGTCTCAAGTGGTCAGAGAGACTGACTGAGCTAGCTGCTGTGTGTATGTATGTGTGTGTCTCTCTCTGACAGCAGTGCTCCACTTTGGAAAGTGTTGAAGGAAAACAACTCCCTGCACCAATAATTATAAAAAAATAAAGTCTATGCAACTGTGATGTTACTTTTTTGTTTGTTTGTTTGTTTTTTTAACACACCTTCACTGTGGGATGACCTCATAAACCTCTCGAGCTTCTTTCTCAAGGTTTATGGGTCCATCACATACCTCAGGTGAATAAAAAAAATCCATAACACACAGTTGCATAACCATTATTCCCTATTTATTTATCACCTATAAATAATGGCAGCCTTTGTGGTATACCTAAATTTAATTCGTTACTCAATCCACATGTTACAGAGAGAAAATGTTGCTTGTTTTATTCAACTTTGTTGTAACATGTCATAAATGAAATGTTGAGATCACCTACATTATGAGGGGTTAATTGTTGAATAAATCAATTAAGGGTCAGTATAAAATGTTCACTCTGGCCCTCTCTAGCCACTCCCCCTGAGAAAGGGTCTTGTGACGCGAAACGCTAGGGAGAGTATGTGGCTTGCTGGCTTACACTCACATGCTTTTGATCGAGTTATTTGTTTTGTGACATTAATACATTTTGGTTTGTATTCTACAATGTGGATCAGAGTGTCTCCTTTGAGACTGCACAACTTTGGCTCTATAAGTTCTTAGCCAGAAGTACACAGAGGGCACTGGTGGCTGCTACTAATTAAGGACTGATATGCTTAATACATTGGTGTGTGTAGGGGCTGTGGGCAGTTAGGAAAACAAAAAGAAAGGCACATGCCCTGTTGAGGCTAAGTGACCAAAACAAAGACAAATGTTGCATCGAGCAAGTCACTTAACCTCCCCTGTGCTTAACCTCTCTGATATCTATTAAATCTGTGTGCTGTTTAAATCTCCAGAAGTCCGAATTGGCAGTAGCATCCTCTCCCCTGCTGGACTGCACAATACTTTGTGATAAAGTCTGTACAAGATGTGCTATATAAATCATATTCCCTACCTCCTCTGTAAACTTCTTTACCAGCAAAGCAAAGATCTTGGTGTACATGACACTGCATTTTATTGCATTTTCATGCAGGCTATAAAAACAATATCTGGAAAATAAAATGAATGAGCTACACATTACCCCATATACCTGTCAGAAAGTTCAAGTTTCAAGTTCAAGTTTATTGCAAGAAAACTCCATTGAGCAAGCTCATTCACAAGGAGGTCCTGTGAATCCCGCTGCTATAGTTCTGGAGAGCAGCTGCCAGGGGCAGTAATCCTCATGAAAAGAGAAAAGTATGACCTGAGGCCTGCTATCAAACAAAATAGATGGACAGCTATCCTGCAGTGCAATCAGATGTAGAAACGCAACAGAACTATTTTTGTGGCACAGATAAACTGAGAAAGAACAGTTATTTACCATTAGAGTAGATCTTTAAGAGAATCTTCTCCATTGAGCCACATCATGGAACTGTAAGTCATTCAGTGTTAGGACCACCAGGGAACTTTTGCTAGCTAGGGCCACCCATGTCGACATGCATTGTCACTGTCTATACAATGTGGGCAGTCCCATCATGCGCCAGTTCTTTCTCCCACCATCAACTGCTTGTCGGTCCACTGCTGCTTAAGAACGCTGTCAAAAATCTGCAAGTATTATTAATGCTACTGCTTCTTTCCTTCTTTATTTTAAATATAACAATTGTTTATGACGCCAACAAGAGACAAGGAACCGTTGTTCCACTACTGTCACTGTAGTAAAGATATGTAAGCATGACACCCACACCGTGTGCATCTGTTGCTTAGGCATTTCTCATGACGTGAAGGCTTGCAGCATTTACCAGGGTTTTAACCAGGCTACACAGAGACATCGCAAGAAATCCGTAGAAATTTATTTAAAGCTTTAAGCAATGAAAGACTAACAGCGTGCATAACAGGCAGCTTTACCGTTGTCATCCGCTCCTTCTATCCACAGCGCACCATTGACCCCACACTCTCTGCACTGAGCCTCCCGTTGATTCATCAAAGAAAAAAAAGAGAAAGCTGCTGAATCGGCAGAAAAACGCTGCCTTGCAGATAAAGAGAAGCAGCGACATTGTGATAAAGATGCTCTCCTTCCAGGTCTCGCTCTCCTCTTAAAAGAGGTAAGTCTGCAGAAAAAGGCAGATCCCAGGCTAAATCTTCAAGTTCTGTGCCCTCCCCCATCTCACAGATACCACGGTCAGGGTCTGACACTGGCTCTAATCTTTCACTGGGGGATACACGGTTGATTCCGTTGTCGTGCAATGTCCCATCGATGAATCAGCTGTTGACAGTCTTGTTAGGGTCTGTCAATATGCAGATGTCGTTTTTGATTTACGACTGAACTGTTTCAAAATCTTCTGCCCTTGGCTCTGCCGTCAACACTAACATCACTGCCAGGTTCGCCATCGACTTCATCGACGCTGCTCCCTATGCAGGTTGCTTTACCTAGCACGGAGCTTCCTTTGTCGACACCTAGACTGTCAATGGTTCCTCCTGCCATCACCCTGCTGCCTATTTCAGTCAATGAGGAAGAGGAGGAGGAGGAGCTGGAATATATTCCAGACCTGATGGAGGAAAAATACGAAGAAGGAGGGGGGAACGTATGATACCCCCCCCCCGATGTGGTGGGCTCCAGCTCCATTTTATCCTCCTGTTATAAGGGCAGTGTGTGTTACACACCTAAGTCCCCCTCCTGAGGATGCCTCTTTTCAGGCTTTCCTAGGACATCTCCAGATCAAGCTGGGCTTTACTGCTGAGGAAGACGATTTCCTTAAAGAAGGCTCTCTATGAATTCTTAGAGGTTTTATTAATGCCTACAGTTACTGTTCCTCCTATCCATTTGGCTTTGGAGAATGCCACTACAGCTGCTTGGCAAAGACCAAGTGCTGTGCCTGCCGTGCCTTATAAGGCAAATAAATAATATCCTGCCCCTTTGGATAAGCCCCTCCAGAGACAGATTCTGTAGTTCTGCTGTCCCTCAGTGGAGAGACATAACCTCGAAGACGACCTTCACATGTGAAAAAAACATTAACATGTTATCAAGCTAGTAAAGGGGGCCATGTTTCATATCTGACTCTCTTAGATATATGTTGGGGGATCGGTGGGAGAGCATGGCTTGTTCATAAACAAAAATTAAAACCTGCAGATGCTAGTAGAATTGGGAGATGACAGATAAAGTACAGCATTTCATGTTTCATTTCCTTTACAGTCACTGCTGTTCTGTTTAATGCTTTACTTTCTTGAACTGAACTTCCATATCATGGCATTATTGCAGAATTTACATATAAACATGCGTAGATGAAAAAATAGACACAGTATTTAGCATTTGCTGCGTATTTTGTGTGTCACTTGCCCTTGTAACATTTTCATTTCCTTTTTTGCAGTGCTATGTACTAAATATAGTTTCCGTTTGAGGAAACCTTTGAACCACCTGTTTATAATGGTATCAAACTCCACTGCACTGCGGTTAAACAAGAAAACAAAAGAGCTAACTGACTTCACTTTGCAATATATTAAACATAACCTAGAGCATTTCAAGGCTAGGATTATTTTAGACTTGAGAAAGGCTTGAAGGAAAAGAGTGTTTGTGCTACTATTTTGAAAACAAATGTTTTCCACTTCTCTAAAATGATGAAATCAGCTGTTACGTAGACAGACTCATAAAGCAGTAAATTCGCAACACCCCTACCCCCAAAGGAATACGCAAGTAAAAAATCTACACAATTTAACAGCACTTTTGCTGCTTAATTCTAACAGCTTTTAAGTGATTTGGTTCAAGAATCTATCTTCAGGCATTGGTATACATAAACAAGCTCGCCAGCCTTGCAATATTTAATTAGCTCCCTCATCTTTTACAAAGCAAGAGAGAGAAAATCTTGGTTGTGTGTTAGTGACACAACCATTTCATCTCGGAATAGACAAGACATCTGTGATTAAAATCACAATGACCAAAGGAACATCACTATAAGAACATATGAAGAAGACAGCAGATACAGGCCTTATGGTCTATCAAGTCTGCTTGACTATGCAGCTCTCAGTGTTGAGTACTGATACTGCCACCCACAACCCCCTCTACCCCTTCACCCCTGATTACACTGAGTTACCCTCATCTTCCCCACCCTTCCCTATTCTGATTCTGCCCTTGACCCTGTCCCACCCCTCTTAAATCCCCCTACTGATGTTTACGAAACCAGTTTCTCAGGCAATGCATTCCACGCCTTCACCACCCTCTCTGTGAGAAAGTGCCTCTTCATCTCTCTTCTAAACCTCCCCCCTCAAATTTCAGACTGTGCCCTCTTGTGATCCCTTCTTTTCTAAATGTAAACAGGCCCTCAGGGGCTAACCCTGTTTATGCCCTTCAAGTATCTGAAGGTCCCTATCATATCACCCCTGTCCCTTCTATCCTCCAGGGAGTACATACTGAGAGCCCGTAACTTACCTTCATAGGTCTTTTACCACATCCCACTTAGCATCCTGGTCACCCTTCTCTGTGCCCCCTTCAAAAGTTTGATGTCCTTTTTTAAGAAGTGGCGCCAGAACTGCACACAGTACTCCAATTGAGGCCTCACCAGTGACCTGTACAGGGCCGGATCACCTCCTCATTCCTTGAGGTGATTCCCCTTGCTATGCACCCCAGCATCGTATTGGCCTTCGCTGCTGCTTTCCTACAGTGTGCAGAATGGTTCATATGACCTGTGACCAGCACCCACAGATCTTTCACCTCGATGGATACTGATAACTGCTCTCCCCCCAGTTGGTAACTGTACCCAGGATTCTTGTTTCTGAAGTGCATAATCCTGCACTTCTTGGCACTAAAACCCAGCTGTCAAGCGGATGACCATCCCTGTAATGTTTTGAAGTCCTTCTGCAGTAGCCCCCTTCCCCATCCACCACTGCTCCCAGTTTGGTGTCATCAGCAAACGGGCTTATCAGACTCTGAATCCCGACTGCCATATCCGCTACATAGATGTTGACTAGCACCATTCCCAGCACTAAGCCCTGCAGGATCCCACTAATGACTGCCCTTGGTGATGCAAGCACCCCCTTTACCACCACCCTCTGCTGCCTGTTATCCACTCAGCTCCCAATCCATGTGGCCACCTTTTCCCCCAACCCCAGGTCCTTCAACGTACCTATCAGCCTCCTGTGAGGCACAGAGTCGAAGGCCTTGCTGAAGTCCAGATACAGAACATCAACCACTTTGCCTCCATCCGGAGCCCTAGTCACCCAGTTGTAGAATTCCACCAGGTTGGTCTGACAAGACCTTCCTTGGGTGAACCCACGCTGCCGATCATCAAGGAGACCATTCTCCTCCAAGAATGCCTCTGTTCTTTCCTTTATGATAAGACTCCATTAGTTTCCCCATAACTGTTGTGAGACTGAATGGCCTGTAGTCCCAGGCTCATCCCAAGAGCCGCTTCTGTGGATGGGCACCTCATGTGCCATCCTCCAATCCAGAGGAACACATCCTGATAGAAGGATGTGTTGAGCACATTTGTCAGAGGCTCCACAAGGGCCACTGTGAGTTCCCTCAGTACCCTTGGGTGTATCCCATCTGGTCCTAGTGCTTTATCTGTTCACAGAGACTTTAGGCCCACTAGCACTCTCTGCACAGGAATCACCTAGTCTACCATCCTATCTCCCCCACCTTTCCTTACCCTGTACTGCCCCTGTGGAATAGGTTCATCCCGCTCTCCTGTAAAAACTGAACAGAAATATTCATTGTTCGCACTGTATCGCAGACTACTCATTTTTTCAACGACAACTAGTTGCAGCATGTTACATTTAGGCAAGGCAATTTTATTTATACAGCACCCTATACCAAGGTCTCAGGGTACTTCACATACATACATCGAGAACAAATAATTATACAGTAATACCCACAAAATATATAATAAATACAGTCAACACTAAATAAATGACATTTTCTGTAACTACAAATCCCAGAATACCTTTAAATAAAATGTGACTAGGCATACTGTAAACGTTGCTTTTTAGATGCTCAAGAATAGTGTACTTTATTTGAAAACCACCCTACATTTTTTGCAAATGGATACAGATTTTTAAACATCACTAGCCAGGTAAACAACAAAATGATGTGCTAGACTTAGTTTCGCAAGTAAATACTAATGAAATGGCTCTGAATGTTTTAAATATGCAAGTGCGATATAATAACTGGTGACCCTTGATATCAACTAGTTTTTGTGTGTTGCAGAAAACCGTATCAACCTGGTCAGCCATCAGAATGGGATGATATGGCTTTCACAGTTGCACGCTGAGTTATTACAGCTTTTTCAGGCTCGTGCTGAACTGCCGCCGGTAGCTTGAAATACACTGCATGCCAGGTTTCAAACCAGCAATCATCATTGAAAGAAGCACAAAGTTTACTTACTAGGCTGAGCAGAATAAGGAAAATATTTTCTTACCGATGCCAATAATGTGCAGTACTCCCTAGGTAACAAAAAAAGACTAAGAGCAAAGGGGTCCCTTTGAGAGCAGCACAGGTGGCTAGCGCCATGCCTGCCCACATTTTGCCTCACTGTTAGGTTCTAGCACTAGTTATTATACAAAATAAAACATATATAACTGTGTGCTTAGGAGTTTTTTTTTTTTTTTTTTTTTTTTAACTTCCTCGGCACGTGATGACCGTACAAACCTCTCGGGCTTCGCTCTCGAGGTATATGGGTCATCACACACCTCGGGAGTGTAAAAAAAAATCTCACGTCACACAGTTACATATGCATTATTCTCTATATATTATGTTCAGCACAAAATCAAGGACCCTAGCCTGGAATTTCACATCTCAGCCTGAATGGTATCAACTGAAAAAGTCAGCAGTTACACATCTTCAGGCTGAACACCTTAATGGATGCATATGACAAACACTGACATTTCACTAAGGGCACTACTTTACACCAACACAAAAATATGGGGACACCATGGACCCCAAATAACTACGGGCCAGTCTCAGTTCAACATACTGAAACCAAAGAGCTTACAGGGGAACAGTCACCACTAACAGCCCTGCACCTAAGTCTGGGACTGGTTCCAATTTGCACTTTGTGTTTAGAACCTTTTTTTTTTACTTACAATTTGCAGTAAATTGTACAGACTAATTCTGTTGACTTGCAAGTTGACATTTTCTGTACTTACGAATCCCGGACACCCCTGCAGCTGATACCACAGGAGGGCTATAGGACTGCAAGATTCAATAGCCTGCAGTGCAAGTTAAGAATTTTTATAAGCTCTTCTCTTTCGTTTGCTGGTCCTGTTTTCCTGCCTGGACAAGAGGAATGTACAATCAGCCCCAGGAGAACAGAGAACTGTACTTAAGAGCCCCAAGAGAACAATGGGACCAGCAAACACCTGATTGGAGCTCATAAAAGCTCTAACATGCGCTGTAAGCTGAATCTGCCACTGCTGCAGCCCTCCTCTGATGTTAGTTGCAGAGTCTTCTGAGATCTGTAGTTAACAGAAAAATGTCAGCTTGCAAATCAACAGAATTAGTCTATACAATCTACTATACTGCATAAACAGTAAATAAAACAAAGTTTTTTCACACAACATGCAAACTGGGAAAAGCCCCAGTCTTGGGTCTGGGCTCTTAATACTGACTGTTCCCCCCCTTTAATGGAACTGTTCCTAGCCCAATGTTATCCCATGTCCTAGAGAACACCATCATTTCCAGCTTTTCGGGCCAAAGCATTTGATGATTACTGTACTCCTTACGGTAACCAACAATATAGCCAAGCCCCTCCCCTCTGGTCGTCTTCTAGGGCTGTATTTTTTGACCTTACAAATGCTTCTAACACTATAAAACACAACTGCCTCATAAAAACCTATCAAAGGATTCTCACGGAGTGTAGTAAATGGAATCAAGGTCTCCCTCAGTTACAGGTCTCAAGTGGATATCTGTAAAAGAATTTCCTCTGACGCTGATCATCTAAACATGGCTATATCGCTAGAATCAATGCTTGGCCCACCCTTACACTTTTTTTTTTTTTTTTTTTTAGTATGCTTTTATTGGTGGCTGCCCGTTTTTGCAGCTCAACCCTCACCACACCCTTCGGCCCCCTCCCCACCTCCAGGACTTACCTCCAGGCTACCCAATACCCCCTGGATTCCCCCAGGGTGGGGCCAGCTGACTGCATGAGCCTGCCACCCATGGGAGAAGGATGTAGGCGCTTACCAATACTGCTCTCCTGGCTTGAAGATTTCTCAGGGCGGGGCACGGGTCAGATGGCAGACAGGGCTGTAGGAATGGAGTATTATGGATGGCGGCCGCTACTATTTTTGCTGAATCCCTGTGGGTGGGGACGTGCAATGACGTCCAGTGTCAACCCGCCCCCCACCAAAAGGTAACAGCACCAGCCATATTGGTACCCCCCGCCTCCGCCAAGGGTCCATAAAGCACCGGACACTCTTTCCCCCTCCCCCTGGAGATGGAGAGCTGTCCCCAGGATGTTCGATCCTTCTCCACCGGCCGGCCCTCTGACTCTCTGGTCCATTCTCAAACTCAGGTCGTCAGTGTCGCAAGCAAAAATCCAACCGCTGCGCCAAATGGCCGACTTCCTCTTCTTACTCTATCAATAACATGCCAACTGTGTTGCATTAACTCCAACATCCACCTCTACACAATCAGCACAGTACAGCCCATCAATGTCAGTGCTAGAATAGCAGGCACATCTAATGCTAAACATGAAAATGACTGACAGACTACAGATATGTCTATCTGATCAACAGTCTATTTCCTAATGCAAAGGAAACTATAAAAACATGCCGGCCCTTTATCAAAGTGGTGCTCATAAGCAGACAACCTTCAAATTCAAATACAGAATATGGACCCTCTGGAATTGGTATCCAATTTCATATTTGCTGGAGTTTGGCTTGAATGGTCTCCTTCAATATACTTACTGACAACAGTATCATTATTACTTGCTGCACAGTTAAGTCTGCGCATGTCGACATGGGCTTGCTGTATCATATTTGTAGTTGCTTAACCATGGAAACCAGAAAATTGGCAGTTCAAAGTTTGTTGCTCTCCTTAATAGACTAGGCTTACTGGTACATCCAGCAGCAAATGATACTGTATTTTCCAGCATAAGGTTCCCCTATACCACTGTGTCATATCAGTGGAAAATATTATTTGGCTTTGTCCAGAAACTTTATGAAATTTATTTAGGGTGGTCTACTCTTGTCACAACACAAGACTGTTATAATAGCTAGGGTCATGGGGATTCCTTTTTGACGATCAACTACTGTTCAGAGGATTTTTAGTTATAGGGCAGTTGAACTGTAGAATGCTATTCCTAACAATTTTATAAAAGTTTGTGTACATTCTCAACTAAAAAATACATAAGCACTACTTGATGCCCTTTGAAAATGTATGAGCATTACTTGAATGCTGCTGTAGCATGTATTCATGTGTTTGCTGATGTTTTATAAAATGGGTAAGGAAAACTGAACATTCTGATTGGCTGAAAAGGAAGTGTCAAATCTGTTTTACAACATAGTAAAAAAAAAAAAAGTACAGGCAAGTAAATCAATGAGCAATTAGAACGTTCGTGTTTGAAATTCCGCCATCCCCCCTTCCCCAACTGCAGCTCATCTCGGACTTGCGGCCAATCAAGGACTCTAATACAGTACAGTTCGAGAGAGAGCAACTGAGGAGCAAGCATGCTCATCTCTGTTTATCCAGCTGCCTCTCTCTCTCTCTCTCTCTCTCTCTCTCCTCTCCTCTCCTATTTTAAATAATCTCCCAGCTTTGCAAAGCAAAGCGCCTTTTCTTTTCAATACTCGGTTCACTTTCAGCATGAACCAAGCGAACTATAAAGTCAAGCACATTTTTTTTTCCTCGGGCAGGCGGCTGAAATTTCCAAGTGCCGCCACACCCTTAGACACTGCTGTGTTTAGAGTCTTTTCCCCCTTTCTAAGGAAAAGTGCCTTTCTCTATGTTGAATACTCATTTCAATTCAGTGTGAACCGAGCAAACTGTCAGGCAAATTACTGTCCCTTTCTGGTCTCTGGCGGACGGTCGAAACTGACAAGCGCCACCTCACCCTGAGGCACTCTATCTCTGACTGCATGTGTATGGCTTTTTCCCCAAGAATGTTAACAGCAGTACTCTAACATGCTCCAACGTGCAACCAGAGGCAATGAACCAGAAGAGTTACTCTGAAATAGGTGGAAGGACTATTTTATCATATATTAACATAATTAAATATTTTTTTCTACATATAAACATAATTTTTTGTCTAAACATTAATAAGATAAAAAAGGTGTCCATTTTATAAGCACAATAAGACACTCCAGGGTGTGTGTTGAACAGATATTGCCGCACTTCCAGGGACTGAAGGCACTCGGCCAGTGGCCTCGTGCCTTATTACGCCCCTGGGCGTGCTGTAATATCTGTTCAACACACACCCTGGAGTGTCTTACTGCTTACAGAATTATGTTGCAGATCACCACTTAAATATGGCATTAGTTGCTCTTGGGTTCCTACTCTGTTAAAAAATAAAGAGCAGCTTTTGTGCACTTACAGAAAATACCCCCCCTAAAGTCACGAAGAACCCTTATCTGGCTCCAAGTTGGCAGGTATAAAGAAAACATTTTTATATTGCCATGTTTTCTGGAGGGAAGGGATCATATTTTGGCTTGGAGGAGCCGATCCAACATTTCCTTCCACTTCCAGGTTTAGAGACATGCCCCCATGCTGTTCCATATTCTGACATCAGAATTTGCTTGCATGGGGGTGCGCTTCATAGGCATGTTTGGAGTGCGTCTCCCATGCAAGCACATTGTGATGTCAGAATATGGAACAGCATGGGAGCATGTCTCTAAACAGGGAAGTGGAAGGGATGCGCTCCTCCGAGCCAAAATACAATCCGTTCCCTCCAGAAAACATGGCAATATGAAAATGTTTTCTTCATACTCTCTAACTTGGAGCCAGGTAAGGGTCCTTCCTGGATGGGAGCAGTAATACCTGGAAAGGTGGGGCCAGGGAGGGACTGTGGATATGGCCTACCTACATTTTAGCAAGGCATTTGACACAGTCCCACACAAAAGATTAATAAACAAGTTGGCAAGCCTGGGAGTGGGTCCCCAGGCTAGTAGCCCGGGTAATAAACTGGCTGGACAACAGGATGCAGAGGGTAATAGTAAACGGAGTACACTCTGAAGAAAGGGTGGTTACTAGTGGGGTACCACAGGGTTCAGTACTAGGACCGGTCCTCTTTAATGTCATTATAGGAAACATTATGGAGGGTCTGAAAGGAAAAGTATGCCTCTTTGCAGACGACACAAAGATCTGCAACAGAGTTGATACATGGGGGGGGGGGAATGGATGAGAAGGGACTTGGCAAGGTTGGAAGAATGGTCAAAAGTATGGAAGCTTAGATTCAATGTAAAGAAGTGCAAAGTAATGCACCTAGGAAACAAAAACCCAGGGGAAGAGTACACAATGGGGGAGGGGGGAGAGAGGTACTAACAACAACAAAAATGGAATGGGACCTGGGAGTAGTCCTATCACACAACCTTAAGGTAGGCAAGCAATGTGAGAAGGCAGTGAGGGAGGCTGGGGGGATACTGGGATGCACAGGGAGAGGCATCACCAGTAGAAAACAGGAAGTTGTTATCCCTCTGTACAGACAGTTGGTGAGACCCCATCTGGAGTATTGCCTGCAGTTCTGGATACTCCATCTCCGCAAGGATGGAGGCAGTCCAGAGGAGGGCAACTAAAATGGTGCAGGGTCTGCAACAGAAGCCATACAAAGAGAGACTAAAATAGCTTAATATGTATATCCTTGAGGAAAGGAGGTAGAGGGGGGACATGATAAGAAACTTTCAAGTTTCTCAAGGGAATCAACAAAGTCTGGGGCCGACCCATCGGTGCAGCGGTAGCGCTGCTGCTAGTGATGCCAGCCACCCGGGTTTGGGAACAGGCTTGGGTCATCAGAGGGCCGGCCGGGGGAGGGGGCTTGAGCATCCGTAGGACCGCTCGTCTCCTCGGGGGTGGGGGGGACATTGGTTCAGTGCATGACCGACCTCTAGTGGAAGCTGGAGGTTTAGCATGCTCAAGCACTGAGTCCTGGGATGGAGTGTGATGGACGCCGGCGTAAGCCATGGTGTCTTGCGCACGTCACACTCCTGGGGGCAAACAGGAAAAAGTTTGGCCATGGCGCGACACTGGCAAGAGACCTGGACAAAATGGCTCTCACCCACCAGCGTCCGAGCCACGGAGGAGGACACTGATGAAATCCTAAGGTACGGCATGGGGGTTGGAGTTGAGCCTGGGGCCCCTCCCCCATTTCATCCCCACATGAGGGATAGAGCCATGGCTCCACTGGGTTCCTCCCGTGAGGCTGGGTGCTGGAGGGTAAGCTGGGTGACAGTGCCAGCGATCAAGGAGGCAAAAATAGAAATTACACATACACACACACAAAAAAAAAGGAATCAACAAAGTCCAAGAGGGTAGCATTTTTCAGAAAAAGAGATGTGCAAGAACAAGGTGACATAATTTGAAGATAGAAGGGGGACGGCTCAGGGACAATGTAAGGAAATATTTTTTCACAGAGAGGGTGGCGGACGCATGGAACCGCCTTCCTGAGGAGGCTGTGGTGTCAAAACAGTGGGGGAATTCAAGTATGCATGGGACAGACATAAGGCAATTATAGTGTGTGGGGGGGGAGGAAGTAGGCTGTCGGTTAACTAGAATCTGCAGCTTATCCAATATGTAGGGAAATGGGTAGACTAGGTGGGCCAAGCGGTCCTTATCTGTCGTCAAAGTCTATGTTTCTATGAAAAATAAAAAAATCATCAAGCATCCATGCTGTTCATTCAGTCTAGGTGAACTGTTTAAAACAGGCACATTTTTACTTTATGACATTGAAGACATTGTGTTACAAGCATTTCTTACTGCTTTCATTAGAATATGGTGATACTATCTTGAGTGGCAATCTCCACTTCACTTAAAATGCTATCCACATTATACAACAAACTATACAAGATGCGTCTTTGGTAGCACACTATGCATTCCTATGACATGCACAGATGCCCTGGTCTCCTCCCATTACCACTAGGCCATCATGACACAGGACTACATAACTAGCAACTGTACTGATTGCCTAGGAAGCTTTAGACATGGTACATCTTTAGTGTCATCTATGATCCCAAATAAAAGATCTCCTTACAGTGTCAGTGGATGACTTAATTGGAAACACTGCAGCTTACCTTTATATACTAGTAGTAATGGAATTTATTGCAGCTTTCCAAGAGCTAATTTGCTACAAAATTCACATAAATACAATAGAAAGTCAGACATTTTACATTTTCAACATAATACATACAGCATGCACACCCCTCACCAACAGCATCATTAAACATTAACCCATAGTACAAACACATTGCTGCTACCTTGAACAAAAAACAGAAATCTAATTACTGCACATTTCTGACCTAACCTTAACTTTCACTGATAGCCTGTTTGGTAAACAAGGAACCTCACATGGTTTATTCTCATGGGTAATTTATAATGGCTGTTTCACCCTTTATCCATTATGTGAACTCCTCCATTGTCCATGGGATGAAGCTATTCTGGAATCTTTTAGTTTTATCTTTCGGTGTGTTCCACATTTTCTTACAGTTAGTAATGTACCTCCTCTGTGGGACTGTCCAAATCAAGTTGTGTAGCTTGCAGACTTCTGAATAAATTTGAAAACATTTTGCACAGAGCTACCTGTCTCTCCTGTAGGGGTTCCAGCTTCAACATGCTTTTTCCTTTTTTGTGTTGAGTCCTCATTCACAATTATACTAGTTGTTGTTCTTTGCCAAGATTCCAACTAATCCCCCTTTTTTGTGAGGCTTGAATGCCATACCAGGCAGCTGTACTCGGCAACAGATCTAATCTTTTTTTTTTCCTCCCTTTTTTTAATACAGACCATGAGCAACTAACTTGTCTACTGATAAACCCCTCCTTTTCCACATCAAATAGAAACAAATCCTCTAGTTTGCTTTCTTACAGATTTCCTCCACATGAGGACCCCATTTCAGTATAATTTGAGAGTGTAACTCACCTGAGAGGAGGTAAAGGGGTGACATTATTGAAACATACAAGTGCTTGCATGGGTTAAACAGGGTGTACACGTAAGCATTAATCACCGCCTGCTGAGGGCTCTACCAGTGGATTAATGCCTGCTGGGGGGGTTCGTGCGGGCGCCCCAGCGGGCATTAATCACCGTAGAGCCTCGAAAGTTGAAGGTAATTATCGCGCTAGTAACATAGCCCGCGCTACCGAGCCTATGTTACCGCATCACCTCCGCAGGCAGGACTGTTTCAGCGGTCGGCCACGGATTTCTCTCTGCTGCACTGGAAGCCCTATAGACAAACGAGGCGGGACTCGGCTGTCAGCGGACAGTTCTTTTATTGGGTTACAAGCTGAAACGCTTACTTGCTGGAGCCCTGCTGAATGATTGAGCGGCTCCGGCTGCTGTGCTGGGGGTCGCATCAAGTTGCTGGCTCGCTGTACTGCCGGAAGTGCTGGGTTGCTCACAGCGGTGGTCTCCGAGCAGCAGGCCACCTCGATCACTCAGGAGGTGCGAGTCGATGGGTGGCAGCTGGTGCAGCGGTCCACTCCTTGCACGTCGCACGCAGCAGGGCTCAATGATTTCGGCCCTCTGCCGTCGCACACAGGCGGACGCTCTGCGACTGGGGGGGGCGGGCGTGTACTGAGGTGGCGAGGACCCCGCTGTGCATCTCGGGGGCCAGGAGGTGCTGTGATCTGCTGGCTTATTAGGGGCTCAAGCGACAGGCGTGCAGGACAGCCTCTCTAGTTATCTACAGTGGGGAAGTGCGCTCCGATGGCATCTCCGGCGTGTTTTACGTGCCTGCTCAGTGCTGCACCCTCTGCCTCCTGGCCACTCTGGGTACTACCCCAGCGGGCTGCTACCCTCGGTGCCTCCATGGCCACAGCTGGTACTGACCGGCCGGCGTTATGTGGTTAATACCCGCCGGTTTCAGTCAGCTGTGGCTATTCGCCAATCGTCAAGCTTCCTTTCCGCCGCTCGACTGCGTGTGTAAAAGGAACTATTCTCCTTGAGTTCAAATACATGGCTGGAGGAAACACTTACGTAATGCGGGGAGATTTAAGAGGAAACTCTGCAAGCACTTTTCATGGAAAGAGTGGTGGACAAGAAGAACAAGCTGCCGGAGGCACTGGTACAGGCAAACTCAGTGAGCAGTTTCATAAAGGGACGAGACAGGCACATGGGATTAGTCAGAAAAGGGGAGGCAGAAATAAAAGGGTAGGGTGGCAACTAGGGCCACTGCAGAGCAGTTAGGCAGGGTGTGCAGACTGGATGTATCGATGCATCCAACTCCTACTGATTGAGTATTTTTTATCATTTCTAATTGCTCAGAGTCCATAAGAAACTACTGTTCCACTATGCTCCTTTGAAATGACTCACAATGCGAGTTTTACTTTTACTGGCCTTCGTCAAATAATTTTTTTGCAAATTCTGTCATTTGATCCACAACATCATGTAAGCTGCATGCATTTACCCTCTCGTAACTGCTGTAAAGTGTACTGTCATCCACATAAATAATGTGTTCCTCTTCAGCTTAATTATCACTGAGAATCACGGAAAACAACAGAGGGCTCACATTCGTACTATGTGGGACCCCCACTTTCTACAGATAAATACTGCAATCTAAAATTTCCTATCTTCACCATCTGGGACCTATAGCCCAAACATGAACCTACATCATCTAATCAGTGCAGGGTGGACTTTTAGGGCAAACAACTATTTTACCAATAGTTATTAGCTATAAGATAAAATGGCTTGCTAAAAGGTGTTATTCTAATCTATTATTGCCACCTCCGAGCACAAACCTTGCACTGATGCAACATGTAATCCATGTACTAACTTTACTAGTGAATCTGACGTTGAACAGTTTTTGAGATTTTCTAACTGTTTGGGTTAATTTTACCCTTTAACTCTTTCTAAATTAATTCAAACTGTTTAGCAATTTTGGTTATTAGATTAGTCTGTGCCACTGGTCTTGAGTCGGTTTGAATATTTCTAACCAAATCCTTTTTTTTAAGTGGAATTACTTTTGCAGTTTTTTCAATCTCAAGAAATCTTACCCACTAACAATGCTGCATTTATTATAAAAGCAAAGGCAAGGGCCAAAATCTGAAACCCATCTCTAATTACCTACCAAGGAAATTAGGTCCAATCCTGATGCTTCATGTAGATTTTTCCTTTTCAATTTCTCAGATATCACTTTACAAGAAATAAAAATTTCTGAGGGAAGAGTGGTAATACCACGGGTTTGATTCCCGAGCCCAGACTGCTAATAGCAGCAGAGGCAGTGCTGAGTGTTTGTCTCAAATGTCTCCTGCCTCAGGAAGGGTGGGTGGCTCCTGCCATTCAATGACTGTACCCTGGTGACCGGGGGAACAGAGTTGCGTGGGCAGGAATGCATAGCTCCAGAGAGACAGTGGGGCATGGGGAGATTAAAAATAGGTGTAAACGACAGTGATGCTCAAGCAGATGCTGCTGGTAAGTGTTCTACCCACAGCTGTGGCATCTGGACCTCTGGGCTCCCTGCCATCCCAACCGGGAAAGTTCTGTCCATCCTCACCAGGAGGGAAAGTTCAGAACACAAGGCAACCAGCGGTAGGTACCGGGGGCTAGCTGTGACTGCTCTGGGACCCAGGGCTTCTAGACAGGTTGAAGGAAAGCCTGGCCCACCGAGTTAGAAGAGAAGAATGGAAATAATAAAACAATGCCAAAAATACAGAATGGCAACTGGCAAAAAATGCATTCTCACACACTGTACTGAGCAGCTGCAATGTGCTATCAGTCCGTGTAAAGGGACTCCAATGACCTACACCCTGGGTCAAAAATTTGCTATTTATTCATCTGAACAATCCATATACTTGTCAAAAGCCCTGATCTCATCACTCAACTTTTTATCTGCAATATTCTTCAGTAGTTCCTTCCCAAACTCTACCCAACATGGAGCCTCGGCTAGTACTGTAAACTGTGTTAATCTGTGTAATCCTTATTTTTTATGAGCACTTCATGTAAATTACATTACTAAGTTACTTATGTTAGTCCTACTGTACTTGTGATTAAAAAAAAAAACTATTTTTTTCATTTTATCATATACAAGACATGACTAGAGCATATAGCAGACAGACCAATAAGCTATTAGCTTTAACCATTGGAAAGAAAAACTTCCCTTAATCAGAGTATATCCATGCATCTACCATATAGAGATACCACATTGGGGGATCCTATAGTAGTTTCCAAAATGAAATAACATTATGAGCTGACTAAAAAGCCCATGAGCTACATGGCTAAACAAATGTAATTTAAATTGTCCAGCAATTCCAGTCCAGTGTATAAGCAGCGCCCCTAAGAGGGACAATTGGTGCCATGTTGTAATCCTGATGTAAGATATTCCAAAATCTAACAATCAGCAACGAAAGATTTAAACACAGTTGAAGGGAACAGAACTACCCACCTCCCCCTTAGTTAATCCCACACTGAACCAGAAACTAGCATTCCCACTGCAATTATATTCAGTCAGGTAGTTCAACTTCAAAATGGTAGTATAATAAAGTAAAATAGAAAATTAGAGTCTCAGTTCTATTATGGGAACTTTAAAGCTAGATTCATAAATCTCTCAACCAACATTATTGGGAAACTGCATCAAATAATATACCTACAGTTACCCCCGAAAATACAGGTTACTCACCTGTAACAGGAGTTCTAGGAATGGTATATGTTGTTCATCCACACTATCTGGCAGGTTCCTTGCCGCTTTAAATCTTGCCGGAAGGTCTTCAAGCTAGCTCCTCCCACCCACCCGGGTGGTAAAACTCTCGGCTCCGCCCCATGACGCCAGATCTGGCCTGCTGGAAGCTCAGGTTGTGCGTCAAGCCGAGGAGGTCGAGAAATTGGTAGGATGAACAACATATACCATTCCTAGAACTCCTGTTACAGGTGAGTAACCTGTATTTCTAGGGACATGGATATGTTGTTCATCCACACTATCTTGCAGACTAGCAGTTCTCCAGGAGGAGGGAGGCAAGCACACCCCTTAATACTTACTTGGGAATACGGACTGGAGAACCGAGGCCCCAAAACCAGCATCCCGGCGTGACTCAAGGTCGATGTGGTAGTGGGTAATGAAGGTGTTCGCTGACTTCCAGGTAGCAGCCCTGCAGATTTCCTGGATAGGGACATCCCTGGAAGCAGCCACCGATGCAGCAGTATGGCGGGTAGAATGAGCTCTTATCCCTCTGGGAGGCTCCATGCCCGCCAACTCATAGCAGAGATCTATGCAGGAGGTGACCCATCTGCTTATCGTCCGCTTGGCTGCAGGTCTGCCAGGTGCGGCTTCAGCGTGGAGTGACAAACAGCTGGCGAACCTCTCCCGAATCAGCCATCGCTCCTTGTAATGGCGCCCTTCTAGGGTCCAAAGTATGGAGCCTATATTCGGCCTCGAGGTGTGATTGGGGTAGAACACCGGCAGAGTCAACACCTGATTAAGGTGAAACTCCGACACCACCTTCGAAGGAATTTCGGTGGGGCGGACAACCTTGTCCCTGTGGAAGACCAGATAAGGAGACTCGATGTTGCGCTTGGAGTTCTCCCATCCTTCTGGCTGACGGATAGCCACCAAGAAGGCGGTCTTCCACGACAGGTGGGGAGACCACACCTGTGCATTGGTTCGAATGGCTTGCCCATGAGCTTTGCCAGTACTAGCAGTAAATCCCACGGGAGGTGGGGTTCCCAGACAGGAGGGGAAATGTGATCAAGGCCTTGAAGAAGGCTCGACCACCTTCTCCTGCGCCACCGACTGCTGACCGCCCGCCGGGTAAGCAGAGATGGCTGCCAGGTGCACCTTAGGGTCGCCGACCCAAGCCCTTGACTAGATAGGGACCATAGATAGTCCAAAATGCTGGCCACAGAACACGAGGAAGGGTCCAAGCCCTCACTCTCGACACCAAATGGAGAATCTCTTCCATTTGAAGGCGTAGCATTTTCTGGTCGACTTACGGGACGCCTCAACGACGCTGAGGACCTCGTCGAAAGACCCAAGGCCTGGAACTCTAGCCGCCAGGAACCAGGCCGGCAGGTGCAGGGATTGAAGGTCCGGATGGAACACCTTCCCTGATTGACTGAGAGCAGGTCCGGGCGAGCTGGAGCTGCCTCGGGAGCCTGGAGCTGAGGCTGAGGAGATCTGGGTACCAGAAATGGCGTGGCCAGTCTGGGGCTATCAGAATCACTCCTCGCCTTGTCCCTCCTCGCTTTGAGCAGGACCCTGTGAATCAGGGGAAGGGGAAGGCGAAAGAGGCCCGGGGTCCATGGCCTCGAGAAGGCATCCCCCTGCAGCGAGCCCTGCTGAGGGGGGCCGGCATGAAACAGCCTCAACTTCATGTTCTCCCTGGAGGCAAACAGATCCACCAGAGGTGTGCCCCAAAGGGAGAACAGATCTTGTACTACCTCCGGCAGGAGAGACCACTCGTGCGATGCAGCCCCTATCCGGCTCAGGGCATCGGCCAGGGTGTTGGAGGCTCCTGCCACATGAATGGCCAGGAGATCCGCCTCCAGGCTGCGCACAAGTGACCAGATGCGGAGAGCTTCCTTGCATAGAAGCATGGAGCGCGTCCCGCCCCTGGCGGTTCAGGTAGTACGTGGCTGCGTATTGTCCGTCTGGACTCGGACCACTTGACCCCGGAGAAACGGAGCAAAGGCGTGAGAATAGGCGGATCATGACGGAGCTCCAGCAGGTTGGATGTGGCATCGGGACTCCCGCGGGACCAGAGGCCGGCACTTGTGTTCCCCAGATGGGCACCCCAACCCATCAAAGAGGCGCGGTTGTCAGAGAGACCGCCGGCTCGGGGACAAACGGGATGCCCTCCTGCAGATGGGATGGAACGGTCCACCACTGGAGAGCATTCCACATCTCCTGGGCGTCACCACAAGCTGGTCCAAGGGATCGCAGCGTTCTGACCACTGGCTGGCCAGTCCCCACTGAAGGGGACGCATGTGCCAACGTGCCCAACGGACAACGCTGGTACACGCCGCCATGAGACCCAGGAGGCGCAGGAAGTCCCGGGCAGGGCGCGATTGCCCAACCAGAAATGACTGGGCAAAGGAGGTAAGAACCTTGGCCCTGTCCGCCGGGAGCCGTGCTCTGGCTCTTAAAGAGTCGAGCTGCCTCGGCGTGAACAGTATCACCTGCTTCGCTCGGTTCATTTGGCCTCGTTGATAAGGAGGCCGACTTGAGAGCAAACCGAGGGCCAGGTCCTGACCGCTCCGCCTCCTGACTGGAGGGGTTGCTATCAGCCAATCGCCCAGGCGGTACACTGACCCTCGGCACCGCAGGGAATGCTGTCACCACTGCCATGCATTTGGTGAAGACCCTGGGAGCTGAAGAAAGCCAAGGGCATGGCCTGGAACTTGATAGGGATCCTCCGCTCGAAGCGGAGGAACCTCCGTGAGACGGACGGATAGGGACGTGAAAGAACGCGTCCCTGAAAGTCCAGAGAACAGAACCACCGCCGTGTTCCAGAGATGGTATTATTCTGAGCCAGAGTGACCATTCTGAAGGTTCGAGACCTTAGGAACTTGTTTAGGTCGTAGGTCGAGGATGGGGCGCCAGCCCCCCGCCCGTTTCGGGACCAGGAAATACCTGGACACAAACCCCGGGTCTGAAGGAGGGTCCTCCACCTCTCTTATCACCTCCTTCTGGAGGAGGAGAGCGATGTCGGCTCGACGAGCTGCCAGTGAGGCTGGGGACCCCGGAGCCCCCTGAGGGGCGATGGCTCTGAAGGGCGGTGCCTGCTCGAATTCTAGAGGCAGGCCTCTTCCCACCACCTCTGAAACCCACCTGTCCGTGGTAACAGCGGACCAGGCGGAAAGGAAAAGCCGAGCTGTCCCATGGGGAACCAGGGTAAGGCGACGGAATGGGGCGACACCCTCAGCCCGTCACTGGGCAGGCTTAGTGGAGGGACCGGCCGAGGAACCTCCTGGGCCCTTAACTCCCTGCTTCCTATTAGAGGAAGACGACGGCTTGGGTTTGGGGTACCAAGGTCGAGCCTGCTGGCCCTGACATTGCTGGGCCGGGCGCGGCGCGGGCACAGAAGGGCAAAAGGGCTTAGACTGAGGCTTGCGGCCTTTGTCCTTCTGGGCGGAGGAGACCGAGTCCAAGGTGGCATTGGACTTTTCGATCCTCTGGAGGTGACCTTCCACTCCAGGGCCGAAGAGGTCTGTTCCCAGGAAGGGAACATCCGCCAGTTTGTGCTGGGTATCCGAGGTGAAGGTGGATATCCTCAGCCACGCCCGCCGACGCATGGCCACTGCGGCCGCCACTGACCTGGCACAAGAATCTCCGATGTCGAGAGCAGTCTGGAGCTGCTGCTTAGCCACTGCCCTGCCCTGATCCCGCACCTGTTTGACCGTGGTCTGCAGGCCCGCGGGAAGATGGGGAACAACCTCATCCAGGGAGCCCAACAGGGCATGGGAGAAGTGTGCCATCAGAACGGCCGAACTGGCCTGACGAAGGCCGAGAGAAGAAGCAGCATAGACTTTTCGCCCGGCGTAATCCAATTTCTTGGATTCCTTGTCGGGTGGTTTGTCCACGTCCCTAGCGTTCCCGGCGCGCCGGAAAACGCTGTCGGTAACCAGCCCCGGGCAGAGGGGTGTTCCGAGAAACCGACAGGGAACCGTAGACTGCGATTTCTAGCCATCCTGGCCGACGGCGAGGGCAGGAAGCAGGACGCTGCCACAGTTCCAAGGCCGACCAACGATGGCTTCGCCACCGGAAAGGCCTCCGCCGGAGAATCCCCTCGGTCCAGAATCTCCGTGAGGGGATATCTGGCCCATTTGGAAACGGGTTCGAGCTTCATCCCGGTGGACTCGAGATGAGCCGGCAAGCCAAGGAAGGACGAAGGGCTATTGTCCACTGACTGCTCCTGAGGACTCCAAGTCCATCCGCCTGGAGAACAGGAGGAGTTATCTTCTGACTCCGATTAGTCTTCCTCGAACAACTGCCTTGAGCTCGAGACACCCTCCACCTGCCGAGGTTTATCGGGAGGGAGTGACCGACAGCCTAAGGGGCAGCCCCTGAGCCGACCGAGAACCCTTGGTCGGAGCCCCAACTAACGGGTGAGGAGGAGGCGGTTCCACCAAAATCGGTGGGCAGCAACTAATTGCCGAACAACCGCCTGGGAACAGGCTCCTCGACCACTGCGAGGGTTGTTTCAGCCCGGTGACAGCCACTTAATGGCCGGAGAAGCCGATGGGTCGGCTTATTCCCTGCCAACAGAAGCTTGCTGCCACATAAGCTCTCATATTCCGACTGCAACTTTAGGTCAAGTCCTCATCCGAGGAGGAGGAAGAGGAAGAAGAGCTGGCAAGCAAGGCTTGGCGCTGTGTCGAGATCGCAGACCACCTAAGACGGCGGGATTGGCTGGACCGCGTGAGAGGTCCGAGATCGAGAGTCTCTGCTAGGTCGAGGTCGGCACGGCGGGTACCGAGAATCTGCACGCTCTTCGCTCGACTACTGCACCGACGGCTCTGGAACCGGAGGCACAGATGAGTCGACGGGATCCTCAACTCTCATTGGGGAACTGGGAGAGGGGAATTTCAGTTTACCAGGCCGACAACTCCGCCTAACGGGTCGAAATATCTCAACCAAGGTCATGGTGTCTCGGGTCAACTGGCCTGACGGGGACACTCGGAAGCCAGTGGTCAAGCTGAAGCATCGATCAAGTCGACTGTCGACAAGGGAGGGAGATCTTTCCTGCTCCCAAGAGCGTCGACGATGGGACTTACCCTTACTCTTTTTTGACCGAGGAAACGGTCCAGAAGAGGTTGGACCCTCGCCTTTTGTCGAGAGGGTCATGCAAAGCTCCTTAAAGGAAGCCGAATATGAGGCGCCGAGAGAGAGCGGGACAAATGCCGTGGTCGAAGATGGAGCGGCCTGCGCCGCCTCCTCCTCAAGGGCTATCATCTGCTCTAGTTGTTCTGCAGAGCCCGCAGCCGCGGACACCGCCAATCGGGCCTCCTTCGATTTAACCGGAGGAAATCTCTTTTCGGGACACCCCAACTGAAGACGGGCAGCACGATCTTCAAGGACATAGATCGAAAAGGAAGAGCACAGGTCGCAAGCCTGCAGATCGTGCTCAAGGCCCAAGCAGTAGACGCACGTGGAGTGCGGGTCTGTCTGAGATATTTTCTGCCCGCAGGGACATCTCCGAAATCCGGGAATCGATCTGTCCATCGCAGCCGCAAGGAGGAGAAGACCGAAGTAATTCGTAAGTATTTGAAACAAGTTTCAAAGTTAGAAGAGTTAGGCACCAAGTCTTAATCGCAGAGCGTTAAGGAGGGAACCTGAGCTTCCCAGCGGTAAGGAAGATCTGGTGTCATGGGGTGGAGCCGAGAGTTTTACCACCCGGGTGGGTGGGAGGAGCTAGCTTGAAGACCTTCCAGCAAGATTTAAAGCGGCAAGGAACCTGCCAGATAGTGTGGATGAACAACATATCCATGTCCCTAGAAATAGTGTTCAGTGTCCTGAGAAATAACATTCAAGTTGTTGCCATGTCGTCCTCATCGTCAGAACCTTCCGTGCTCCTACGAGATTCAGCGGCTCTCTGGTCTACCCACTTGCCAGCCTCAATAGAATCTGAAAAAAGATGCGTTTTACTTTGAAACACAATCCAAAGCCGAGCTGGAAAAATGATAGTATGCGGCACTCCCAGGTCTCGCAAGGCCCGTTTCACTCCCTCTAGTTTCTTGCAGCGCTGTCTCGTCGCACAACTGATGTCCGGAAATATGTGGACCTGTTGATCCCCTTGAAATACAGGCACTGCTCTACGGGCACATCTCAGGATTCTGTCTCGGGCTGCAACCCCCGTGGAGACCAACATCAGGGTACAGGGTTCCTCTTGATTTTGCATGTGACCACGGAGAGTAACTCTGTATACTTTCTGTATCTCCAAATCCACTTCTGGTGCCTCTGGGGAGAGTTTTTTCGGTGAGCCATTCTTTACTGTTAAGGGTCAGGTGGTCCCCTTCTGAGCCTTTGGGGAGCCCGACTATCCTAATGTTGGACGCTCGGACTTGATTTTCGAGGGCTTCCAACCGTGCCCTCCAGTGTTGGCTTTCTTTAATCATCAGCGTGGTTGCACTGGAGGAGGCTTCGGCCTGTCTGCGCATGTCCTAGAGGTCACCCTTAATGCCATCAACTGTCATCGCCAGGATTAAGCCCCGACCATTAAAGTCGTCCACCTTTTGGTTAGGGGTGGACATGGAGGCTATCAGGGTCTGCAGCTTATCTCCCAGGGAAGCGATGGTCTTTCCCGACTCAAGCCTGGCTTTAGTTGACATGGCATCTGAACTCCCCACTCCTCCAATAACTTTAGATCTTACTTCAAGAGGACTCTTGCAGTAGGTATTCACATATAGGACTAACCCACCAGGCATCAGGAACCCACAGAAGAATTTCTAGCTAGCAGTCTCTGGCAGGGGACTGCCCCCGCATCAGGTGACTGACGTCAGTATAAAGAGGCAGTCCCCCATGCCTGCCTTCCAGTTCTTTCCCACTGTCGACTTGTGTAAGTTCCTCGCAGTAGAGTTCAATGTTCGTTGGTCTAGTTTTCAAACTTTTTGACCCATTTTTTTCTCTATTTTTTGATTATATCTATCGATTCGCTGTGTATGTTGTCCCCGACGCCCTCCGAATCGCATAAAAATAAAAGTGTGACTCGTGTGGCTCAACTGCTACACAAGGACGGCCATTTCTTATGCCTCTTCTGTCTGGCCAAGACCACCTCGTGGAGAAGTGCCAGCACTGCCAAAAATTTAACTCAGCTACCCGGAAAAGAAGGCAGCAGTCCCTGGTAGCCCATACCCTCAAGAAAAGAATGTCATCCATGGAGAAGGAGGTAAAGAAATTAAGGCAGGCATCCACAAGAAGCATCGGAAGCGGAAAACAACTTCCACGGCAACCTGACAAGGCCACATCTCCAACATGACCTTCCTCTGGAAAGGAATCCGATAAGTCGGCGGATTCGGCTGATAAGCTGGATGCCAGCCCCACCGACACCCGGCAAAGGAATCTGTGCTGGACCATAAAGATCAGTCTGATGCTCCAGACTCTCCGCAGCACATTGTGTTGCCTTCTGGGTCCCTGCATCCCCTCTGCCGACCCCCAGGGATTCTAATCCTCCCTCCCCGGTCGTCAGACAGGACCTCGACACACTGCTGTCAGGGCCCGCTCCTTCGGGACCCGAAACCCTGACGCTGGACCCTCAGACACCAGCCCCAACAACGGCATACCCGACGCCCACGGGGCCAGCATTACCTTTGCCAGGCCCGCCAGCTGGGCCTCTGCCAGATCCCTCTGCTCCATCAGTGCCCCTGGCTCTCGGGTATCCGACACCTCAATATCCAGTGCCACAATACCCGGCTCCACAGTATCTGGCACCTCCGTACCAGACGCTGCAATATCCGGCGCCGCAGTACCCAACGCCGGGTTACCCGCCATCAGGCTATGGATACTCCTTTTACAGAGATCCTCAATATCCATATCCCCCTCATCCTCCGCCGCCTACTCCCCAGCTGCCGGCGGACCTGAAGGAGACTCCGGCCTCCTGGTGGGCTGAGGCCAAGGCTCAACTCATCAGGGAGATCGAAAGTCATCTACCGATGCCAGACCATTCACAGGATCCCCTGCGTCGGAGACAGGAGACTCCCTCCCCCCTAACCGACACCAGAGGAGATCCCTCTGGCGCCCCAGGTGGGGAGGACACGTGCCCCAGGGAACTCCCCAAAGGTGCTGTCCCTCCCCTCCTAGGGAGGAGTCTTCCTCTTCTTCGTCGGATACATCTGACTCAGACTCAGAGACTGGATGCTCTGATCCTGATGACGAGCCACATACTTCAGATCGCCTCAGGCCTAGGACCCCTCCGAAGACTCCTCCAGAGGATCCCTCCTTTCTGGAGTTACTGAAGAAAATCCACTGGAGCCAGACCCACAGCGTAAAAAGCTCGCTGCTCATTTGGATCTGCCCAAGACTGCTCCTAAGCTGATTCCACCTTGGATAAAGCCTCACGCGGACATTGTTTCCACTATCTGGAAACAACCCTCCGCGTTAGCCCCCCTTCCGAGGAAGGCAGACCAGCTATATCAGGATCCTGAGAGTGTAGATTTTTTTGAACCTACACCCCAAGGCGGATTCCGTCGTCAATAGCGCCGCTCACAGACGTCCCGCTAACCTAAAACACCTCAGCTTGTCCCCACCTGACAAGGAGTCACAGCTTCTGGACCAGTACAGGAGGAAGATCTATTCCTCTTCTACCCTGGGTATTAGGGCCCTCAGCTATGTGGCACATATGGGTGACTTTCAGAAAACCATCCTTAGCCAGGTGGAATCAAAACTGGACTCCCTTCCTGAATCTCAGACTAAGCAGGAAATGGCAGATCTTGTCCGTTCTGCTCATTCGGCCAGTCGTCACATGCTTCGTGCCACTTACGATGCAGTCGACACAGCCGGAAGGAGTTCGGCTTTTGCCGCAGGTTTACAGCGTCATGCCTGGCTTCGTGTGTCAGGATTGGTCCCTGAAGTGCAATCCGCTATTCAGGATGCTCCCTTCAGGGGTTCGGTGCTGTTCGGGGGTGATGTCAAGGACATCATTACCGATCTGCAGGAGAAGGGCACTGTACTCAAGTCTATAGATTCTCTGTACAGGCCCCCTCAAGGGCAGCGGCATCCTTTTCGTAGACGAAACTGACAAAAACTGAAACCACAGGGCAAACGGACCAACAAACATCAGGTCCCTCCAGCAACCAAGCCTCCCCCTAGCAAAAAAGCCGCAGGAGCCTCGAATGCTGCGCTGCCCCACACCTCCTTACTCCCTGCCTCTGGAGGCTCCAGAGGAACCGGTAGGGGGGAGAGTTTCCTTCCATCTGCCGGGCTGGGAGAGGATAACGTCAGATGCTTGGGTGCTCCAGTTGATATCAGCAGGACATTCAATCGAGTTTCTTCAGAAACCACCCCGAAGACCACCACCCTGGTCATCTTACTCCCCGCAACATCTTCCTCTGGTCCTAGACAAAATCATCTCCCTTCTCTCGAAGGCCGAATATAACCAGTCCCCAACCATCTCTGGGGACGGGTTACTACTCACATTTCTTCCTGGTTCCAAAGAAGACGGGAGATAGGAGGCCTATTCCAGACCCCAGTTCCCTGAATATGTTCGTGGAGTACAAACGCTTCAGAATGTTCTCTTTACAGAGCCTTCTACCACTGCTTCAGCAGGGGCAGTGGCTGTGCGCTTTGGACATGCAGGACGCCTACCTGCATATCCTCATATGCCCTTCCCACCACAAATTCCACCATTTTTGCTTTCAGAGGCCCACTCACCAGTTCAAAGCCCTCCCATTTGGTCTTTCCTCGCCCGAGTTTTTACCAATGCCTGTCTGTGGTAGCAGCCCACCCAGTACACAGGAGTTCAGGTATTCCTGTACCTGGACGATTGGCTCCTGGAGGCCCGTCAAGGGAGGAACTCCTGCACTCTCTTTCCCTTACCCTGCAGGTTTTCACCAGCCTGGGTATCACCATCAACCAGGCAAAGTCCCATTTGGTCCCTTGCCAGCACCTCCAGTTTATAGGGGCGATTCTGGACACAACCTTTGGCAAAGCCTTTTTGCCTCCAGACAGGGTAGACACCCTCCAGACTCAGGCCCGTCTTCTGTCCGGTCGCAGGAGAGTCGGCACCAGGTCTGTCCTTCACCTCCTTGGACTAATGATGGCTGCTGTTCAGATAGTACCACGCGCGCTCGGCTCCATAAGAGGATCTCTCAAAGGACGCTTCGATCTCAATGGGACCAAATCCTGGACAATGTAGACCAAGAGGTACTAGTTTCTGATCCCATGATCAGGGACTTACAATGGTGGATGGTGCCGGATGCCGACGACAGATGCATCAGGTGAAGGCTGGGGAGCCCATCTCGGGTCTCACAGGACTTAGGGCAGCTGGTCCAAGTTCAAACAAAACTTGCACATCAATGTGCTAGAACTGAGAGCAGTTCTTTATGCCCTTCAGGCTCTACACTCCATTATCCTTCCCGGTCAACTCCTCATACAAACAGACATGTGTGTAGTCTGGTATCTCAACAAACAGGGAGGAACTCCGCTGCTACCCTCTGTGCTGGGAAGCAATGAGAGTCTGGAGCTGGGCGTCCCAGCATCATCTTCACTTGACTGCGATTCACGTTCCAGGAGTGGAAAACACACTGGCGGATCAACTCAGTTGATCCTCAGCCAGGGCACACGAATGGGAACTGGATCAGGAAGTCGTAAATGACATCTTTCTGCATTGGGATGCACCTCAGATAGACCTCTTTGCTTCTCCCCAAAATGCAGAACTTCCCGCCTTCTGCTCGCTCACTCCAGGGCACGACATTTTTTGGCGGGACGCTCTGTCTCTTGATTGGAGGGATAGATCTGTTTATGCCTTCCCTCCTATTCCCTCAATTCCGAGGGTCCTGAACAAACTCAGATCGCAGGGGGCTCAAATGATTCTCATCGCTCCTTTCTGGCCCAGGCAAGTTTGGTTCTCTCTTCTGCAACAGTTTTCAGAGGAACCGCCTCTTCCTCTGTCATAACAATTGCTGACCCAGGATCAGGGGACCCTTGTTCATCCGGGTCTCAAATCCCTTCATTTGCATGCGTGACTCCTGCAGACGTAGCAAAAGGCCGCTTCGGAGTTTCTCCGCTCATAGCAGACATCTTGATGGAGGCCAGAAAGCCTTCCACCAGGTCCTCCTATACCATGAAGTGGAAACGGTTCTCTATTTTGGCCACTTCGAAAGTCTGCGAACCTTTCTCATGCCCAGCCAATAAAGTCCTGGACTACATGCGTCACCTCTTCGATCTGGGTCTCAGCCATCCCGCTTTGAAGGTCCACATGGCCGCTATTTCAGCCTCACATATCCCCCCTTCGGGGACAGGACGTTTGCTCAGTTGGAAGTTTCCAAGACCTTCCTCAGAGGGGTCTCCATTTGAGACACCCCCATCTGCATTCCTGCCCCCCCTTGGGACTTGAATTTCATTCTGGAGAAG
Source organism: Neoceratodus forsteri (assembly GCA_016271365.2). Taxonomy (NCBI): domain Eukaryota; kingdom Metazoa; phylum Chordata; order Ceratodontiformes; family Ceratodontidae; genus Neoceratodus; species Neoceratodus forsteri. Next base: position 610,539,445 of record CM028135.1, read on the forward strand.
TTTACCCTGCCTCCCTTTGAGCCAGCAGCTACAGCCGATTTAAAGTTCCTTTCTTCGCAGACGCTCTTCCTAGTGGCCATTACGTCTGCTCGGTGCATTTCCAGGCTATAGGCCCGTACTTGATTTTTCACAAGAAATGTGTGGCTCTACGCACCAACCCTAAGTTTCTCCCTAAGGGGGTGGCTGAATCTATGCTGAATCAATCCATAGAGCTATCAGCTTTCTTTACGCAACACTCCAATCAAGGGGAATACCTCTTGCATACCTTGGATGTTCACAGAATACTGAGATACTACACCACTCGAACTTAGGATCTCAGGAAAACTGATCAGCTCTTTGTCTCTTTTGCCCACAAAAGAAAAGGCAACACTGTTTCTAGGCAATGCCTATCAAAATGGTTGGCTCACTGTATCACTTTCTGTTATGACAAGTACAACAAGACCCTGCTGGGTCAAGTCAGCGGTCACTCCACCAGAGGAGTTGCTGCCTCCGCGGCTTGTTTCAAGAACATGTCAGCGGCAGACATCTATGCAGCAACTTGGACTTCTGTCCATACCTTTACGAAACACTACAGTTTGGACATTGCCTCTCACCGTAGGGTTGGCTGTGCTTCAAAGTCTCATCTTATGAGACCCCTTTTCAGCCTGAGGTTCCATGTTATGGGCGTTTATCCTCCTCCCAACTGCTTTTTCTTGTTCCAGACTGCTTGGGACTCAGTCCTATATGTGAATACCTACTGCAAAATCCTTCTCAAAGTAATATAGTACAGTTTCGTAAGAACTTACTGTAACAGTAGATCTTCGAGAGAGGCTCTAGCAGTAGATATTGCCTTCCCGCCCTCCATCACCCTTAGCTTTTTTGTCTCCATTTCCATGGGGGGAATATCCTCTTGTCTCTCGTCTTGCCTCTTTTGGCCCTTGGTGGGAAAGAATTGAAAGGCGGGCGTGGGGGACTGCCCCTTTCTACTGACGTCATATGACATCGGTCACCTGACATGGGGGCAGTCCACCGCCACAGACTGCTAGCTACAAATGTTTCCGTGGGGTCCCGACGCCTGGTGGGTTAGTCCTGTATGTGAATACCTACTGCAAGAGCCTCTCTCGAAGATCCACTGTTACGGTAAGTTCTTACGTAACTGTACTTTTTTCCAACTCCTCCAGACCCCTTTTCTTTTTTTTGGATTAGCCATTTTTAACAATTTTGGGTCACTCTTTCTGATGTTGAGGTCAAAATCTGTTTTAGAAGCTTCAAAAGGGTGGATTTAAGCAGATTCACCCTCTGCTGTTAAGAGCTGATGAAAGTTGCTGCTCGGGGTCCACAGCCCCCCCCCCCCACACCCCCACTTGTGATGTTTTTTGTTTGTTCACACAATTACTTCTTGTTTTACAAGTTATAATTAAATTCTGGCATTCTTGGCTTTGCCCTTTGGGATTCTTTTGCAAACTACAACAGGTGCTACATGAACTCACAGGTATGGAGGTTAAAGCATGTCTGGTGGGCATCACGATCTATGGCAGACATACTGGCTAGTGCTAAGATCCCATTACTGTGGCTATTAGAGGGCAACAATCCTTAGAGAGGCAGAGTATTTGTCTGTGGTGATAGCTGTGGGGAGGAACAAACCACGCCAAGCACCTCTGCACCATAGACAGCTTACAGTTTCCTAGCTACCTATGATCCAGGAGAGCAATTACACAGATGGATGCGAAGAGCTTGTCAGACAGGGTGTCGGCCATTCAAAGCGGGATCGACACAGAAGTCCAGTGTCGACTGACAGTGCTTCCAATATTGGTGCCACAATAACTGTCTTCTTGGGCTAAGTTCCAGCTAGCAACCCATGAATAGTTTTAATAGGTATTAGTTGGGCTGCAGTCAACCTGCCTTGCATCTGGGAACTATCTGGCTTGTAGTTAGCTGCCAAGAGGCCCTGCTTCCAGTTTTACTGGGGATTATCATTGTGTTCCCTTGAGGGAGGTTGTTTCAGTGTTGCAATCAAAAAGGCCATGGTGAGACCCCCTCCTCAAAAAGCCATCTTTCGTCCAGCCCGCTAACGCAGTGATAACACTACTGCTCATGGCACCCCGAGTTTGGGTGTGAACTCAGGAGTCGGAGGGCCAGCCAAAGAGGAGAATCGAGCATCAGAGGGACTGCTCTCCTTCTTTGGGGAAAGGTGGGGCCAGTGACTAGCATCAGTCTGGCCTCTAGCAGTGGTTGGGGGTTACAACACTGGGACTGGAGGCGGGGCAGACACTTGGCATGCTGCGTGCAGAAGCATGCACAGTTCGGGCACTGGCATCATTGCATGCTACCTCCTTTGCATTATGGAAACAGGAGACCAAGGAAAAATCACCCTGGCTGGCAAGGATGATCCTCCAGTCCTTTGCAGGCCCCACACCAGTGACCTTGCATGACTCCCACCAGACCATGTCTAGTGGGCCAAGCGATGGCTCTCTGCCACCCCGCCACAGCGGGCAAGCCATGGTGGAAACTGGAGCCAAGTAAGTCCAGGAGAGGTCAAGAGAGATGGGGCTGCCAGAGAAGGGGGCTCTGAAGGGAGAGAGAAGCCAGCCAGGGAGGAAGAAAAAGATTAACTTAAAAAAAGCCATCTTTGGGCCCACATATCCTCATAAATTACAGACCCATATCAAATGTTCATTTCTAGGTAAGGTAATCAAGAAAGTGGTGATGCTGCAATTTGAGGCACAACTGGAATGACAAAATAACACCTATATGCTGTTCCAATATAGCTTCAAACCCCAACACAGCACTGAGAACATTCTTGTCAGGGGGCTAAATGATCTCATCTTGGTGAGAGATGGAGGGGAGAGAGAAACTGACTTTTTACTTCTCACCATTGGGTGTTGCTGGATCATTCAAAGCATTATGAAGAGCTCACTAGGACAGCAGCATTGTGCTGGAGTCCTTTTGTCTCTTTTAATTTATTGTACTCCCCCATCCATCCCTGGCTAGTTGTCTTCAGCCACCCTTTCCTCAGCCCGTCGCCTGCTGTTCCTGAGACTTACCTTCTGACCAGTCAGTGCCCATGGATTGCCCCTCTGGTGGAGCCTCCCAGGTTCCCCAATCCCGAGAAAACTTAAGAGTTGGGTTGTGGTTGGGAGCCTGGTGACTAGAACTGGGCCTGCAGAACAGAGGTGGCGTCATGATGCAGCAGGCGAGAGAGCTGTTCTCTCCAGAGCGCTTCATGGGCTAGGGTCAAGTGGACGTCTGCATGCAAATGTTCAGACGTCCTGGCCAGGAAGCACCCGCCCACTCATCATGGTTCCGCTGCACTGCCATCTGTGGTCACCAGATGGCAGTGTTGCTGATGAACAAGCAGTTCTCTTCCGGCGGAGACCATCCTCTGGGACACTTGATCCCCCACCCCACCCCAACCCGCGCCGGCTTCCAAATCTGTGTCGCCAGCATTGTCAGCGATAGTGCTAATTTGAGTACTTCTTAAATGACAGCACAAAGGATAAACTTAACATTGCTGTAGGTATTATTTAGTCATTAATTCCCCGTAGCAATAAAATGATCACTAATAATGCCCAGCCATTACCATTTCACTCACAGCAGTGATGAAATAAACGCCCCAAAATGGGCAGCATTACACATTAAACCTTGCATATCAGGACCCACGTGGCGCTAATTAGGTTTCTAGGTTCAGCAGTTTCTGTCGACATCAGAGTACAAATACACTACCTGGCAAAATAAATCAGGGTTAGTACTGTTTTGGACTTCAGTAGCAGTCAGTACCCAGGATTCTTGTTTTTTCAATCTGTTATGTTACGACTAGTACAGTCAGCTGCTCAAAACCACTGCTGGTCGCTTTTAAAGCCTCATCTTGTAACGCAGGACCTGACTGCACTGCTGCAAGCGTTGCTGACACAGAGTTTTGATTGCTGCAATTCTCTCTACATGTGCCTTCCTACAAGTCTGATGTGCTGACTGCAGCTGGTGTGAACACTGCAGTCAGGGTGATAATCATTACAAGTCATAGCCACTGCATCACACCTGTGCTGTGCCAGCTGCCCTAGCTACCTGTTAGCTGGTGTATCAAAGTCAAGGTCTGTTAAACATACACGGCTATACAGAATGTGTCAGTGTTACCTTCCTGATCCTGACCTCCACGTGGGATACATACCATCATGTTCCCTCTGGTCAACTGAACTTCCTGACCTCACAACACCTAGGTCTCAACAGAAATTAAGTGGGAATAGGGGTTTTCTCATTGGCTGTACCTCTCCTCTGGAACGCTCAGCTTCAGCTCTCCACAGTAGAGCAGGTGAAGGGTGCTTCCAAGATGCACCTATTCTAGCTGACCTCTACAGACTACTGATTTTATCTTTTAGTCTTCCGATACCTGATAAAAAATTTTATTTATCGTAATTGCCTTGTCTCTTTGTATTGAATGTTATGTTGCATACTTTCTTTTTTTCTCCCCGTTCTGTTTATACCTCCCTACTGACTGTTGGCCCCGACCCTTTGGGGCATCCAAGAAGTCATCCTCCTGCCACACACCCACTCGGACTCACCCCTCACTCCTCCATGGAGCTTCAGTTCCCCCCAAGCGGGGACGAGGCAGGGGGCATTCACCCCGTAATCCTTCGTCTCGTCAGGTCAAGGTGGTGGTCCTGATGAGCGGGGCACACCGGAGGCACACTCTGGGAAACCCGTCATCCCAGAGCCAGTAGGTATTTTTCCTCTTTTCTTCCCTCCCCTGCAGTGTGCAACTCCTGACGTCATGGCGCCAAGCGCCGAAGTCCACACTGAGAGGCGGCTGCCCGTCCCCTGTGATTGGGCCTTGCAGTACTCCGAGCCTCCGCTCGGAGTCAGGTAAGTGCGTGGGTTGTGGCCGCAACCCTCCCTGGAGAAGGCGAGCTGTCGGATGCTCAAGCCCATCTCTCCCCGGCTGACCCACGTCCACTCCCGAACCTGGGTCGCTGGCGTATTTTGTTTTTGTAAAGCATCCAGAGCTTCTGGGATAGGGTGTTGTAACACACAAAACATGTTTTGCCTAAATCTAAATATGGCCATTACGGCATTAAATAGTTTACATAAAAATTGTATTGTCCATCTACCTTAGTGTTGTACTTTCCTGTTACACAGAGTCCAAAACAAAAATTTCCATCATGGTAACGTTAAATTGGAAACAAAATATGGTGCAGTTGGCTGCTTACAGTAAATCTGGGGTCAGAAATATCATCTACATTAAACAGGTCACACCCCACATTTACCAAATTTGGCAGCCTTCAGCAGCATTTCAAAATACTTGAAGGGAAAACACTGCCACATATTTTTCTCAGCTAATGCTGGATAGAAATTTCACATTTTTTATATCAGAAAACAATAAATACTACCACACCTTACTTTCATTAGCTGTTTGGCTCGTTTCTCAGTGGCAAACCATGGAAAAACAATATATTTGTTAAGCAAAAATAACAGAATCATGAGAAATAGGCAAAGTTAATGAGTCAAATTATGCAGTGTCTACATTTTCCCACATCTATTTTATACACCACCATTTGGCATGTATGAAACACTGAAGTGCTGCTGTAAAGCTTATGCTTTGAAGCTCAAAAAGTACTTTTCCTTTCGAGTTGTCTATCTGCTGCCTTATAGTGCAATCATCTTTAAAAGCTCCACCTCGAACCACCTACTTGCAGCTTCATCATACCACACTCTGCTAACCACAGTTCATGCAGACATGTATAAACTATTACTGTGAACTGGAGCATTTCAGCACCTTCTGAAAAACAATGCAACAACTTTCAACGCCGCAGCACACAAGTTACAAGTCCCCCTTAAAATAGTGTAGTGACCTCCCAAGCATACTACTGGCCTTTTCTTCTATAAACTATAGTAATCGGAAAATTACAAACCAAAGTTGCCTTTTCACTTCTGATCAAAGTTCCACTCTTCACACCAAGTGTTACTGCATCCTTTTCCCTCCCAATCTACTTTAAATTTACTGGGATTTATTCTGAAAAAGGGCTCCAGGAGTGAAATGGCCTGATTATACAGTTCCTTCATCGACTCTGTAGCAGGTATAAGGTCTCCTCATCTCATCCTCCTGCAAGCTGTAGAAATCATGCTGGAAACGGGGATGGGGGTGGGGCAAGATGGACACAGGGGCATAGCCAAACTGAGCAGTATGCTTCTAACTGAAAAGTTTCACTGCCAGCCTGAGTGGATCCCTGAGGATATTCCTCCAAGGCATTATGGGTAACAGTACCGTCTTAGTCCCCATACCACCAGCTGCTTTATTTATTCTTTTTTTTTTCTTTAAGCTTAATGTTTAATCGAGTTGCAGAAACAAACATACATGTCATTACTTGGTTCAGGGTGACTAATCATTCAGACATTTTACAACAGGAAAAACCCATTTCCTCTTCCCACGTTACAGCATCGTGGGGATTAACTAACATAGTTCAGATGAAGATACAAATGTTCAGCAGTTGGCCTTATGCAGCAAGACCATGGAGGAAAGCCTGCAAGGCTTAACAAGAAGTCTGCTATAGAATCCCTAGCACTTACGCCTTATACAATGGCTTTACTGTCCATGCATCAAAACAACAGTACGCATATAAAAATGTCTCCGATAATGGCCTGATGGGCACTCCCCCTGCCTCCCTATCAACCCCCTGTTAAACATTATATACACAATCTATTAATATACATGGGATCCAAAAACAGGATAAGAAATTGTAATCTGACAACATCAAAACCATAGAACCACACACTTTCAGAGTTAACTGCTCATCACAAACTGTAACTTGCAAAGCACTTTAAACATTTTATGAAACCATATACAAATATGTAACCTTGAATGCCTCATTTAGAATTCCGACTTGGGGGCTGCACTCAGACTGCTCATAAACTGAACATGTCTGACCTTATATCAAGGATAGAACTTGTATGGTAGAGTTTATTCTTTACGGTATCAAAACAGTATGACAAAAGACAATTAATGAACCAGTAAACAGTATGGGTAGGGTATCACTGCATCCTTTTGAATCCAGCAGGCAGTAGTGTGTATGTGGTTGGGAGATAGAAAAAAAGATGCATATCTAAGGCAGCAATCGTTCTGAATTACTAAATACTAAGCACAGAGCAGGCTACAATTATTTAGCTTTATAGTTTGCAGTCCTCTGACGCCATGTAAAGTGGTCATTATGCTACTGGAGGACAAGATCCCAGACACGTGGGTGACATATGTGATGACTATTCTAGTCAAATGTTCTGTGTTTCAGTCCAGCTTTGCTGGAGCGTCCCCCCCCCCCCTTTAATTCAGCTAAATAAACAGTATTAATTCTGATACTCTGTATGTACAGCTGCAGCTTGCTTTTCTGTGAACTATGCTTCAGGTGTTATTTTCTGGCAGTTTTCTACCAAATATACTAAAGAGAACAGGAAATGATTTCTAATTAGCAGCTGTTTGCAATGTTCCTATTTTTTTAGAAATAATATTCATACCCCTACATGATCCATTTGTGACTTTACCTGAATAAAAGGCAATGTGAAAAACTGTATTTTTCATCATTTTTTATGGGCAGTGTTCTGTTACCGTTCTCTTCATGGAACCAGTGATCTGGAGTTATAACTACGTCACGGTTTGTGTACAGAACTCTGACCAAGGTCCTAATAGGTCAACAGCTCATGCTTAGCATTCTGTACACGCACTGTGACACAGTAAAAACTCCAGACTACTGGTACCATGAAGAGAACTGTAACAAAATGCTGCCCATAAAAAGAAAACAACTGAAAACACAGCTGTTTGCAAGTGTTTATTCAGTAACAGTTAAATAGGGATCATTTGGAGGTATGAATTTCAATTATGTAAACTGGAACATTGCTAGCTGCTGCCAATTAGCACACATTTTCTGTCCCCTTTAATGAGCAACTATGGTGCTCTTTATTGATCCCCCCCCCCCCCCGAGCAGCACCAAGAACCCGTACCTGGCTGCCCCCAAATCAAATTCTTTCAAAAGTTTCTTTACTGAGTGCCCCAATTTAGGAGAGGAAGGGATCATATTTATGCTCCATGGAGCTCCACCATGCCGATCCCTTCCACTTCCTTGTACCTCTGCCGGCTGTGATCCGACCCCATGCTACTACATTTTGTGACATCATATGGGGAGCGTGGGGGTGAGCATCCATTGACATGAATGGGGGCTGTGTTTAAAAGTAAAATTTTAGTAGTTCAGACAGCCAGTCGGAATAAATTACTGCCACCGCTTAACTAACAAGGTCCTGTTAGTTGCTGTGGCCACGATTTATTTCGTGGCCTTCTAAACTTCTAAAATTTAACTTTAAACACAGCCCCATTCATACTTCAACAGATGCTTGCCCCTCCTCCCCCTGCATACAGTGATGTCACAAAATGTAGTAGCACGGAGGCGGACCACAGTCAGTAGAGGTACAAGAAAGTAGATGGGATCGCGAAGAAGGAGATTCATTGAGCAAAATACAACCTTCCTTCCTAAATTGGGGCACCCAGTAAAGAAACTTTTGAAAGAATTTGATTTGAGGCAGGTAGGGTTCTTGTTGCTTCTTGGGGAGGGGAGACCAGGCTTAAAGTTGCTCTTTAAGGAACCAGATAATGCTGCTTGATTTATTACTGTATCTTCTTTGCGTCGATAAAAAACTACATAAAAAAAAATCTCTCTCCCAGCCCGCACTCCCGACCATGTGGTCTCTGCCATTCCCTAAGGGAAATGTTGAGATGTAATGGCACAGTGCAATGCAGCAGGAAAGAATAATAAAAAAAAAAAAAGGTCACCATATTATTTGGTCACTTCACAGCCGTGGTCTAAAAACAAATACTGTACTGCACAATAAATACTACAGTCATTTGCCACCTGTATAGCATACAAAGTTATGCAAGTTTCAATAAGTCTAGTAGTCTCAAATTTAAAAGTTCAGTTCGGTCAGCTCAGGTATTGTAATCTTCCTCATCAGCATCTTCTCCATTGGCATAATGCTTCCTAATAGAGTCCAATGTGTGACCTGCTTTCACCAGGTCTCCATAACTGGAACCTTTCTTCACAGAAGACATTTTCAGACGGACTGGCAATTGAGGAGCAAGTGAGACACCCAATTCTCTCAAACCCTTGCGAACAGTATCAAAACCTCACTGTCTCTGCTGCGTGGCATAGCTCAAATCAGGGAAAGCATGTCGTACAGTTTCATTGGAAAGTTGTAGTTTTTTTTTGTTTGTTTTTTTAACAGCCTTAGTTTTGTTTAATGTTAAATCTCTAACATGTACTCTAGTTGTAACAACTAGTATTGGTCTTGGAAGTTCGGGACTGTTTGGTCCGCGTTGAGGGTTAATTCTGTATGCCTGAAGAAATAAACTGCTCACATCTATTTGTGATACATCTAGCATTAGCTTTTGAATACAGAGCAAAGGGTCCAATCACTTAGTCCCCTCTAGGATCTCTAAAAACAACATATGCCATTCTCTAAATGTTCAGTCCTGGCTCTTAAAATGCCAGTTTCTACAGTGCCATTTGGAAACTGTTTCAGTCATCACTTCGGTCTCCATACTTAATAAATCACGCTTGGTTTCCATTACAGTTTCTCTCGAGTGAACTTTCCTGTTGAGCCCCTTTACCGATGCCAGAATGGCCCAGAGTACTGGTTCAGGCTCCCCATCCTCTGATGAGCCATTTTTGGGATCGCTATCGAGCGGAGCAGACCCCATCCCTTTACCACTCTCTTTTGATACATCCAGTTTCAGCTTCCCCATCTCTAAAATTGCTCTGTAAAACATCACTGGGACAACAAAAGTGTACTCTAGCAAATTATCCAGATTTTATGCGTTTCAACTGAGTAAACACAATACAAAAGTTACATCAGTTTTTTTTTGTTTTTTTTTTTTAAAGCGAGCGCCTCATGGAGACCATCTGTTCTTGTTTGCTGCAGACTCCGCTCATGCTTTGTTTTTTAACCTATACATTAGTAGAGCCCAGCCCCAGCCCATGTTTAGCAATCAAGGTCCAGAAACTGGGGGTGTATACCAGCCTATTCATGCATTGAGGAAAAGCAGATAAGGAAGTCCCATGTGCAAGTGAAACAGACCACTGAAATTATATAGCTGATGAGGTCCAACATCTGCCCAAACCGCCCTGGCAGAGAAGCAGCAATAAATTTTACAATAAAAAGTTAAAGACCAGCTGTATTTAATGAGCAAGCCTGTATATTCGCTAGAAGTTGTTATTCAAATACCAGTTTGCATTCTGTTATTGTTTATCTTCGCCGGCCTTGTAAATTAAGTGGTAGTTTCTGATTTACATACCGGCAGTAATGGGCATGTTAGTGCTCCATTATGTAGTTTGTTTGTTTAAACACTTCGGCCTGGAAAAACAAGCTGAGCTGAAGCTTTTCAGGTGCAACCCAAGGGTGGGAGCCATAAGACAACAATATGGAATACAACAAAACATTTTCAATAGAAACAAAAATACAGACGACAAGAAAAATTTACGACTGATACTTCAGAAGTACAGAGAAAAAAATAAAAGGTGATGAGTGGAAACCAAGGCATAGTGCGAGAATGAAGAACTGCACTGTTATGCCATGTGAAAACTATAGTAGACACAGTTGGAATAATATACATGGGGAGGTTGTGTGTGTATGAGTGGCAGGGGCACAGAGGATTATCAAGAGAAAGTAGCCGGGCGGGGGTCAGTAGCAAAAGGTAAGAACTAAGAACCGGAGGAGTGAACAGTGAGCAGGCAGACCAGAACAGCGATAGAGCTACTGCTTCCCATCCAGACGACCCGGGTTCAGGCCCAGAGTCCAGGACATGTGGTGCCAACTCTGAGGTGGGTTTCTGGCATCTATCTGGATACCTCCTGCCTTGGGGAGTGAAGGCACCTCATCCCACTGCAAACTGCCCCCTGGTAGTCCGGAGGAGGTGTGTTGTACAGGACGGAACATGTGGTCCCTCTGGAATGGCCTTACATCAGCATGCACCTGCTCACCTGGTGAGCGATGTGCAGACGTTGCACACCCAGAGCGGGGCTGGCAGGGAAGTTTCGGACGTAGGGCGGGGCTCACCTATCCTTACAACTGATAGGTGCTGTGTTGGATCACTTCTCAGAACCACGCCCTGGAGAAGGACAAGGGAGGGCTTATTGGGGGAAAAAATACCCCAGCAGCACCAGGCAGATGAAGCTGCCCCTCCCCCCACACCACAGAAGAGCCATTCTGACCCCCTCTGTGCCTCACCAGATCCTCCTCAGAGGCCTCGACAGTTCAGTGAAGTATCCTCCTCCTAGGTTTGTGGAACTAGGGTGTCAAGCCAGTTGTAAGTTATGGTTGGGGTGTTCGGAGAAATAGGGCAAAACAAACAAAAAAAGGAGTGCACAAGGAAGTTATGGAGCAATGTGGAAAAAGTTCCCAAGGCTGCCAACATGACAGCCCCAGATATTTTCAGGCCCAGCCCCACACTATGGACTCCACCACTCACCAGCTGGGTGTGCGCTAGTGGTCGATGGGGCAAAGTGGTCATCCTGGCCGGAAGAGGGGCAACATGCCTCAGAAGGGGGACAAGGACACGAAAACACAATGCATCAGGAACTTGATTAACTATAAATGCCCGAAACCTGATATTATTATGAGGAGGGTGGGGTGAAAACTAGAGTGAGGCCAAGTCACAGCAGGTTCTTTTGGTCACATGTGAAAGTACACCAGAATCTGGGACTTGAGAAACACTGTACTAAACGTTTTCAACTGCTACACTATCAACCCCTGCCAGGCCTTTAAATTAAAAACGAGAACTTACTTGCGCAATTTATTCTTTTATTTTGGCTCGCTTCCTCTTTACCTCTGTACTGCAGGTGCTTTTCTGGTTCTGGCTTCCCCTGTGACATGCCTACTGGTGCCCGACTACCTCCGGATTAGATTTATTTAGCTCCATGGCTTGCCCCCATTTGCTGGGATTGGGACAGTTGACAGCCCACAAGTTGAAAAAACTCAGAAGCTCTAAGTTGTGTTGATCTGTAGCACCGTCATGTGTTGCCTTTCTCCATCAGGCCCCTACTACCTCCTAATAAAGCCAGCAGCTCACTTGCAATCACCCCAGGGTGGGGAGCCTGGTGCTGCATGGTTATCCACAGCAGAAATGGCACCACCGCTAAGCCTCCTTAGGTGTTGCTGTAAAAAGACCTACAGAAATCCTCCCTCCCCAGGAGGAGAGCACCTCACAGACTGAATCCTCCCTGCCAACCTCCATTTCTTATGGCTCAGGCTTGGGGGTGTGAACCCGTGTTGCTAGCATGCAGCTTCAACTGTCCACTGTTCAGCACCATGGTGCCATCTCTCAAAATATGGATTTAAATCCTGACTGAGCAGCGCGCCTATGCTGCCTATCTCCTATGCCAGTCAATATATTCCTGTTATTTTTTTTGTATGTGCACATGATTTGAGTTCAGGTACAACAGCAGACATTTTGTCTGTGATTGGTTTCCAAAACAAACTGTCATGTACAAAATGTATCAAAAGGAAAGCAGAAACCCATTAAATCTCCACAGTGCTGGCGGCCCGGTGGCGCTGAGGGTTGAGGCACTGGACGCCACACCTCGTGCTACGCGGCGACCTGGAGTTGAAATGGACTTGGTGGCGGGGTCGGCAGGAGAGGGAGGATTGAGGCGTCCCAACAGATGCTCTCCTCCCTCAGAGTGGAACCAAGAGCAGCTTTGCGTTCTACATCACCCTATGCGCGGTGGAAGCACCGACAATGAGGATGGAGGCAGCTCCGTTCGCTGGAGCTGGGGAGGGGAGACGTTGGCGGTGCATGAGGGCTTGGCGTGCATCAGCACGCTGCCACTCGGGGCGCACGTCCTAGCGCATGACATCTCAGAGGACAGGGGAATCAGGGGAGAAAAACAGAAAAACCCTCTCGGCAGCCCTAGATGATAGCCTCTCGGTACCATCCGGACCTCCAAAAAGAGGGACAGACCCCACTGTGCAGGAAGGGAGAAAGAGGCACTCTAAGGGCAGATCCCACCGGAGGTGGAATGGAGGGATGAGAGGAAGGAAGGAGTGGGCTCCGAGAGCAGGGAAGGAGGAAAAATATCCACAATGCTGTGTACACAATGCTAGGCCAACTTTTTTTCATTAAAGGGGCACTGTATCACCCCAACAGGCCAACTGTTGCCATTTTGAATTAACATGGGGTGGCAGGATACGGGGTGGCTCAGCAGGGTCTAAATCACAGAATTCAAACTGTATGTTTCAGTTTCATTAAACATTCATCGTGGGTGGGTTGGGGGTAGGGGATTCCTCATGGCCTAGCAGAAGCACACTGCTACCATGTAGGCAACCAGTGTTCAGAGTGAGCCTGGATTCCAGCCTGGCTAGTGTCCGGGAGACAGAAGTGCAGCAACACCTGTAGCAGGCCAAGGAACACTGAGGTGCATGTACCTCCTCCTCCTCCTCCTCCTCCATAGAGCAGATGTGGAGACCAGGTGGTTTACAGTGCTAAGGGACAGACAAGAGCACACTGGTCTTGTGTGTGATCAAGCCATGTTGACAGCTCCTGGGACTCAGAACTATAAAATGAAGCAAGGATCAGCAAGAAGACCACCATTCATTATCAGGATAATTCCCCTGAAACCAGATAAGGTTGACTGGGGTGGGGGGGAGCATGCCATACAGAGTAAGTCACGAGGACTACAGTGATCTTGGGAGACGGGGACGGCAACCAATAACAGGGGCTCTGTCTCAGTGCAGAACAGAACAAAAATTCATCCTGGGATGATAGTACTGGGGGTATATCTCTCTACAAAATGGCAGATCCCAGTTCCCAATCTGAATTCAATTTCCAGTACTGGACAACTGGAATCTGGAAAGGCTGCAAACACATCATTTTCTGAAACTACAGGGAGGTTGCTGACCATAATGCCTTGCAAATTTTCCTGTATTTACCACTAATCTCTCTCTATTTTCGATCATATTTCAGTGCAATAAGAGTTCCTTTTTGTCCAAACATTTCCGGCAGTGTTACTACACAAGGTACATCAAGACTGGGCAGAAGTACCATTTCAGGAAACATTTGAATTGCAACAGAGAAGGAAAAATAATATCGGACCTGCTTTCGCTAATACCCAGTTTTGAGACTGAGAACACAGTGCATCTGAGAAAAAAAATGATCTCTTACTTGCTCCTTTATACACCCAGCTTGGGACTTGTACATGAACTACGTAGCAGTGGTGAAACTCAAACTAGTTGGGGTCTGTTTTTTCTGAAAACTAGAAATGGTATTTTATGAATCTTCCCAGTGACTGCTTTAATCGTATTTATTAGATACTGTCCTTTGTAGTATACACTTCGTCAGTAATATGTCTTCGGAATTGGGTTTTAAATGTATCTAATAGCATGATTAGGAAGTGCAAAGCTATAATGTTTGACTCTTTACATTGGTAGGTGCACTCTCACCACCCTTTGAATACTGTTAATTAATAGCACTCACTTGGAAAATGTGCCACGGCGGTGATGGCACATTAGTGATATCACTAAAAACCGACTTACAAGCACCACGAGTATCGTATCCTGTCACCCTTGAGAAAGCTCTTTTCTGAACGAAACGCCGTTGGGTCTCTCTTTGGAGGGTTGTGGAAGTGGTACCTGTGGTTACACATATCTAGCACTTTATCTTGCACAGCATGTCAATAAATAAGATCTTTTTTTATACTCCGTTTTGTTTTTATGGGTCTTTTATAAGATACTGGATTCTGTCAGGGTGGGGGTTGCAGCAAGGCTTTTCTGTTTGCCCATTCTAACAAACAAGAATCTTCTTTAGTTAATTAAGGCACAGCACTGACACTGAGTGAGCATGCAGGGTCGGCAGATCTCAATGCAAAGGTCAGGCATAGCAGGGCAGCCTCAATGTAACAGGAGGAGGGAGGACTTGAGACGGACTTTCAAGGTGCCCTCCTCAATAATATAAATCACGTTAACCTCTCCATCCATCTTTAGGGGCATTTGCTTATTGCTTTTTACAACAGTTATTTGCAGTTTAAAATTTTGCTTTAAAAAAAAAAAACTCAAGCCCTTCCCCCATGAAAAGCTGACTCTGAACCCTGGGCAGTAATGTTACATCAGGAATTAGTTCCAGCCTGCGGCAGCTAGCTACTGAAGAGCACGTGATGAAGATAAAAGATTCCAACTGCAGGGTTATGTGAAGATAATGCATGTTCTCTTGATTTACTCTGTAGCTGTCTTTATTACGGATACTGTCCCCTGATCCCCTCCACTCAGGCTGCAACTAGAAACCAGCCCTCAAGGACTCTGCTTGTCTGGTAAAACAGGTTTTAAATAAATCAATAAACAGCTACATAAATGTGGTCAGATTTTGCCTGTAATGATTCTGTTATGTGTTTTTGGCTTGGAATGTTCAGATTCCTGTTGGTCATGAAGAATCTTTCAATTCTTGCATGTTCAAAAAGCCTGGAATCTGCCATTTTTTAGAATGTTTACCAATATGCTAGACATTTTATAAGCTCTATTCTTTTGCCTGCTAGTCCCTGGACCAGCAAACACAAGATCAGAGCTTATAAAAACTCTTAACATGCACTGCAGGCTACTGAATTTCCTACTGCTGCAGCCCTGCTCTGACATCAGTGGCAGGAGATTCTGGGATTTCTGGTTATAGCAAATGTCAGCTGGGAAGTCAGCAGAATTCGCCAGATATATCTACTTTGCAGCAGGAAAACAGGTTCAGCACTCAGTCCCGAGGGTCCCACTTGCATTGAAATGAAAAATTAAATGTCCCACAAGGAAGTCAATTTATTTAGTGCAAATTTCTTTGCAAAAGAGTGCAGTTTAAGTCATTTGTTTTTCTGCTTTGAAGTTTACTTTGTTCTGAGCACTGCTATACTTAGTGTCTTTCTGATTTTGTTTAATAACCTCTACAGCCTGAAAAAAAACAAAAACACAACTTTACTGCAGTAAACAGTAAAACAAAACATGTTTCTGCACACAAAGTGCAAACTGAGAGCAGCCTCACCCTCGGGTGTTGGGAACTTGAGTGTTGAAAAGATACCAATGAGTACTTTTTCACGCAGAGGGTGGTGGAAGGGTGAAACTGCCTGCCGGAGGAGGTGGCCTGAGCAAAATCAGTTGAGGGGATTAAAACAAGAGTGGGATAGATACAAGGACTTCCTAAAGACCACACCAGAAGGGGGGGAGGGGAGAGTGAAGAGCTTCTAGGGCTCTCTCATTCAACATGAGTTAGGTAGGAAAGGGCAAACACAATGGGCTGTTTTCTGCCAACAGATTCTATGTTTCTATGTTCTGGTAGCCTATACACTTCAGAGCACAAAGAGTATGAGGAAAAGTCAAGAAACATTTATTTGTTCAGAGACTGAAGTACAGTGCTGCCCGCCAGGATGAAGCACGTTATGATAAAGATGTCACACTTTTCCTGCACATTGTGTTCAGTATCCTGCAAGATATTACTGGGGGAAAATGTGATACAAGCATTTTATCATGACAGCAGCACAATATGCAAAACAAGCAAGCTGTCAGAGAAACGCAGGACATGATATAAAGACCTTTAAAGAAGTTCTCCATAAAGACTAACATTACAGGTTATGAGAAATTACCAAATTTTAAGTGTACAGTTTTTACTAACGGAATGAAAAATAACTCTAGATCTTCATGGTGTCTCCTCCATAGGGCCACACACTTTGGTCTTAGGGCTGGAGGTCCTAGGATCACATTGGAGAGAAGTTTTTGTAAGGGCGACTGGCATGGGCATGTCAACACACACTGGAGCCAATAACCATCGACAGTTCCCAACTGCCTTAATTCTGATTAGCAAGGAAAAATAAGTAAAAAGAAAAAATATTATAAAAACTGACAATTCAGAACCCCAAGAGGGTGTGAGGAAGGAGCTTCCATCCCCCAAGGGCAACATGTCTACCCCAAACAAAGGTAGTAAAGAAAAAAGCAAGACAGAGCACCAAGGGCTAACCTGTTCACTGACCCACTGCTGTAATAGGGAGAAAAAACCCAGATGAAGAATTATAGGATGGGATGAACATGTCCGTCTTGAAAATAAAGCAGCATGGGATGGGAAAGGTCAGTGAACCCCATCCTCCCTGACATAATTCAGGAAGGAGCAGATTATAACTCTTTTTTTTTTTTTAAGTTAAAGGGAAGAAAGAAAAGGACTTTTAAATAGAAAAAGCATGGTCATGCTGACAGGCAGAAAGGCTTTTCAGGGCCCCAAAACACACAAGTCTTATGGACCTGCAAATGTAATTCACCCATGTGCCATTTCACACAAGGAGAAAATGGGAGCTAAGGTAAAAAAACCCCAGCTGCAAAACAGTGTCCCCAAAGAAGCCAGTACACAAGCATAAGATGCGGGGAAACATGTAATCCCTGGTAAAGTGTCATTATCCTAAAGGAAACCCCCCACACAGGAAGGGATATGGTGGGTGGGAGAGTGTGGATCTACGAAAGAGATACATTTGAAGATAACAGTAAGTAAACAGACCAGCTTTCAAAGAATCATCTCCTCCACAGAGCTCCACTATTTGATAAGAGTTTCAAGAAGTCCCATCAGGGAGGGGTGTTGACGAGACCCTGAAGGACACATCGAGATGAGGAAAAAGTCCTCATTCCTTTGAGAGGGAGAAATGGGTAGAGGGGGCATAGAAAGCTTCTCCACCCATTAGTCCTCCCGGGGAGTACAGACATCCCTGAGGGGCAGAAGGGGAAGCTGGTTCTAACAGGAGCTGCACTCCCCGTATCACGTTGAAAGTAAATTCCTATGGCGAAAGCCATTACAGAGACAATTTCGATGAAATTCGAAATTGTCGCTGTACCTGACCTGCTGGCAAAATTTCAATGTTTCCTCGTGATACACCCAACGCGACTCGGAGTTGGATCTATAGAGATCGTGGTGTGCAAGGGGCAAAGCGCCCCCTCACATAAAAAGCAGTCAAATTTTGCCTGTCGACATTGTGAATTTCACCGTGCTGCACTTCGAAAACTTTGTTGTCAATGCGGCTTGGTGGAACCTGCACACCTCAGGTACTAAACTTCAGTACTTTGCAGCCTTATTTTTGTTCAGTACGGTCATCTGCTCTGAACGATAATAAAAAATTATTAAGTAGTCATCCAAATAAATAATTGCCAGCTACATGCCTCACAATCCATCACATTTTTTTTTTTTTAATCGGATGAATATTTCTCTCAGCTAAACTCTGATCTTTGAATAAAGCAGGTACCACTTTCTCCATAACTTTCACATGTAGCAAAATATTTGTTTCTAAAATTTGGATGTAAGCAAAATGAATTCACACATTAAAAAAAGTTCATTTTTTTCTTTTCTCTTTTTTTTTTTTTGGTAACTATAAGCACTCAGCAATGTTTCTTCACGGCGCTGTATCCTGTGCCACAGTTTCACACCCATCTTTATCTGCGCCTCACTTCAAACCAGAAAAGACCCTACCTGTACCTGGCTTCCCTTACTCATGAAGAAAATAAAGTAAGACATCAAACATCATTTCTTCTTTGTCTTAATTCCCCTGTCCTACTCGAACCTGAAGTAGAACATGGTCACATACATATAGAAATTATCATTGATAACCTCTGCCTGTAAGCCAACAAAAAAAAAAAACAAAGTAATACATTTTCGCACTGTAGACATCCTGAATCAAACCCTCCCTCTGCAGTGACCCTACTAACATTTAGCTAGCATCAGTCATTTGTGAATAAAATAAAATTAAGTAATAAAAATATCTTTCTTCTGTGTTTCAGTTCTCCTGCCCTGCTCCCAAAGTATGTATTGCACTGGCTGAACCATGCCCACACTACACATAACTAAGGGTGGAATGCTAGATCAGGGTTTTGATTACAAACAAACGCCTTCAGCTTTCTGACTTACAAATGCCATCAGAACTCCTAGATAGCCTTACACCCTTATTATGTATAGCTGAGTGTGCGTCCCTCTGTAGAAACCAGTGAGACTTGCATGCTCGAGCAGACTAGACAGACCGTAAGACCTTTATCTGCTGGCACATTTCTATGTTTGTGTCCCTTATATAATGCGCTCTTAAAGAAAACTACGGAGTATACATCAAAACAATACAACACAGAAAAGTAATATGCCAGAACATTCCCTCCCATCTGGTCCAAAAAGCTTCCTTAAGTAGTGCTTTTTAAAAACGTTCTACTTTGTAAAATGAAACATCTGGTATCCTCATTACCGGAGCCACTTTGTCAGAAAAGCAGTGTGCAGGATCCTTCACAAGCAAGGAGAGTGAACAGATGTCCAAACTGCTCCTTTTGTTGAGACTCTTTCCCCAACAAGCATACACTTTAAAGCCCAACCAAGCGTCAGCAGTAGCAGTGTGCAGTTCCTTGGGTTCGATATTTCCACATGGTAGGTGGGGTGTGGGGCACCTAGAGTGCTGGTAAACAGCAGTAATTTGATCCTCTAACTGCTGCCCTGCCAGAGAATACCAACTGGACATACTTTTGGACAGCCACTTGCATGTTTTCTGCTTTAATGCAGGCTATCCTATTTCTTAGGTTGAGGCAGCACCTAAATTTAGAGCCCCTTGATATCAAGCCAATAGATGAGGGTTTTATCCTAGTCAGTGCAATGGCAAGGGAAAAAAGGCTGCTGGCATGACTAAAGACTAATTAAGGTGCAACACCATCACCACTAAAAGCCATACTTCTCAACCCCTGCCTCACAAATCAGGAACAAGGCTTTTAGGGACACAGGACCAAAATCAGAGACACATCTTAAACACTGGCGATATCCACTCAGGAAATTGGTAGGAGATTTAGTGTAAAATGCTTTTTCAGACTAAAAGCAAGTCTATAACGATAATGTCTGGCATTATTTTGTGCAGACAGTCCCCATTGTTCAGTCATAGAGGCCTTAATTTTTGAAGGGAAAGAGAAATATTCTGAGACAAAATCAAGGACATCCCTGAAAATCAGGGACAGCTGAGAGGTATGCTTAAAGCAGAAACTGAGGACCACGCTGCATTTATGATTAACTAGAGAACGTGAATCAGTTGTCAGAACAAGTTCACTGACCTTGTAAGCAGAAGTAACAGCCATTAGGAATAATAATTTCCCAAGATAGGCATCTGAGCTAATAAAGAGTTATCTACTTAGAATTTGAAACACAGAATCTGACAGCAGATAAAGACCACTTGGCCAACCCAGTCTGCCCATTTTACTTTTTCCCCTGCCTATCCCGTCACTGCAGCCCCTACTTGATTTTGGCCACCCTCCCTTTGCTTCTCACTAAGATTCCCTTGTGCCTATCCCATGCATTCTTGAATCCCACAACTGTTTTCACCCATACCACTTCTGCTGGAAGACTGCTCCATGCATCCACCAATCTTTCAGTGAAGAATACTTCCTCAAATCTCTCTAAATTTACCCCTTGTGGCTTCACTACATGTCCCTTTGTTTTGTGCATCTTTTCCTCTGAGATATAGTCCCCTCCTGTACCTTATTTACCCCTGTGAGGTATTTATAGGTCTCTATCATGTCTCCCCCTCTCCCTTCTCTCTTCCAGGGTGTACACATTCAGTCTCTCATCGTAGGGCTTCCGATGCAGCCCTTGCACCATTTTAGTTGCCCTCCTTTGGACAGACAGCCTCCACTCTGTTGATGCCCTTCCTGAGATGTAGGCTCCAGAACTGGACACTGTACCTTAGGTGGGGTCTCACCAGCGATCTATACAGTGGTAACACCACTGCCTTCCTTTCTGCTGGCGATACCCCTCCCTGTGCACCCCAGCATCAGACTGGCCCTACCAACTACTACCTTGCTGCACTAGCTCACCATCTTAAGGTCATCAGATATGTCTTTAGTCAAAGCACATGGGTGTGAATCACTGAGATCAGCAGGTACATGCCTGAGGAGTGTTTTTAATGCCTTACGTGTGGAAAAATAAAAGGAATGGACATCTACATCTGATTTGTAAGTCCAGTGTTTCCTTGTCTTCTACAGACGTGATGAGTGGCACCTTTACTTTTGGGAGCTATGATTACTCCCAGGTCCCTTTCTCGTTTGGTGACCGTCAATACCTCTTCTCCCATTCCACACCCCACACCTCTGGGTTTCTTGGCCCTAACTGCATGATTTTGCACTTTTTCCACACTGCAATCCAGCTGCCATGCCCTTAACCACTCCTCAGGTCTCTGTACATTCATTCCAGCCCCTCTGGAGTGTCCACTCTACTGCAGATTTGGCATCATCCGCAAAGAGGCATACCTTCCCTTCCAGCTCATCTGCAATGTCACTTATTAAGATATTAAAGAGGACCAGTTCCAGTACTGAGCCCCAAGGCACCCTGCTCGTCACCCTTCCTTCTCTTGAGTGCACTCCATTTACCACCACCCTCTCTTGCTCCTATCCCTTAACCATTTTCTTACCCAGATTACCATGTTAGGTGATCTACTTCCTTGGTCACCCACTCAAAGAAATCTATCCAACTTGTCTGATGTGACACCCCCACCCCCTGTGAATCCGTGCTGCTTCGGGTCTTGTAACCTGCTGTTTTCAAGATATTACCACAACATTTTCCTTTAGCAGTGACACCGTTAACGTTCCCAACACTGATATCAGACTGACCAGTCTATAGTTGCCAGCCTCCTCCCTGCTACCGCTTTTATGAAGGAGGACATCTGCCCTCCTCAAGTCCTCCAGAACCAGTACCATTCCCAGTGAGTTGTTGAACAGGGCTATCACAGGTGCAGTCAGTACCTCCCTGAGCTCCCTCAATACCCTTGGATGTACCCAGTCTGGCCCCATAGCTTTGTCCATTTTCAGATTTGCGAGTCCCTTCAGGACTCTCTTCTCTGTAAAAGAACTTGTGTCTGCCTCCCTCCCCCCAGTGCTCCTGCTGCTTTTCTGTGGCTGCCCTGTTCCACTTATGCTGTGAAGAATGAACAAAGGTATTTGTTCAGGATATCTGCTTTTTCCTGATCCTCCTCTGCACATCCCCTCCCACCCTTCTTATCTGCACAATCCCTCCCCTAGTCTTCCTTTTTTCACTTATGGTTCCTGACGCGGAACCTTTGTAAATGAGCTTCTAGCACAAAGGTTGTTAATCCTAGCATCAATAAATATGTACCTAAAAATATCTTGGCCTCTTTAGTTGCCCTTTGGGCTAGTCTTTCCTCCATTTGTGCCTTTGCACTCCTCACCACTTTCCCCGTTTCCCTCTGCTTCTCCTGATCCACCTCCCTGGCCTCTTCCCTCCGCATCTCCTTATGCCTCCTGAATGCTGCCCTTCTACCTTTTCGGCCACTCCCCTTGAGAACCACAGCAGTCTCTTTTTCCTCTTGTTTTTGCTCACTTGCTTTGTGCAGAGGTTTGTTGCACCGATATGCTGGAGCCATGTCGCATCAGTTCACTTGACCCAGTAGTTAAGTCTCTAAAGCTGTTTTATCAGCTTATTCAATCTGGTAGTTAGACAGCCTAGCCAAGCAGCCAGCAGAAACAATGTGAAATACTCAAGCTGGGCTGGTTATTGGCTCTTTATTTTTCAGTCTCTCTCTAGCCCCCAAGTAATGTGGCACAGCTGTTTGGATACACATGGGGGGGGGGGGAGAGATATCAAGACAACTACAGTGTCACCGATGCCACTAATACTCAAAACGGCGCCACACACATTCATGCTCATGGCATGCACATGCAGCTGCACTGAGGACAGAGTAGGCAGCCATACGGGTGTCCTACCACCTCTGACCAATCCCATCCCATGGCCATCCCTACTCACCATCCAATAGTGAAAGCAGCATGAGCATGGTCAATGCGCGTGAGGGACACAGTATTTCAGCTGCCTACCTGGGCCTGGTGCTAAAAGCCTGCAAGTCGCAACAGTTTAGTGGCCTGGTGTTTGTGTGTCTACGTTTAGGGTTCAGCATTGCCTGAGGTCACACCATCACAGTGAATGTTTTCATTTATTTATGTTTTTTTTTATTATAATCTAATCCGAAGTAGCATTAGTGTATTTTTCTTCCACCTCTGGCACCAATTTCAGTGTTTGGGTTGGTGTTTAGTGGCGTATATGACTGACGGTTAGGGGTTGCTGTCGAAGTCCATGCAATTTCTATTTCCAGGCCGGGTTGGATATGATTCTACTGCATCTCTTTTGCTCACTTCAGTGAGTCTTTGGTTTCAATATGGAAAACTGAAACTCCAGGTTCCAGCTTGTTTGAAATGCTCTGCTAGGTCACATCCACCAATTAGTGGTTTCCAATAAACTGAACAAATGCTTGCAAAACTGACTGGTTTATTAAAAATTAACATCGGCTCTTCATGAGAAGTAACCTTACAGCTCTGAAATGTTCAGTGTATTCATCCTTTGTTTGCAGAGTTGAGATCCTTCCGTGACTATGTTTTAATTTTTTTTAACATTCTACTTAATTCTGTTGCTGCCATCAAATTGTGTGTGTGTGTGTGTGTGTCTCTGAGATCTTGAACAAATCACATAAGTCTACCAAAGTTGTGGCAGTGATGCAGTTGTGGAGTGAAGATGTCACAGTCCAGAAATAGTGAGAAAGAATAGAGTGGGATACATGGGGCAGGTTAGTGGTTGGAGTCAGTGATGGCGGGTGGGGGTGGGGGACCAGAGTGGGTGGGACAGGGTTTATAATGTGTTGGGGGCAGGGGAGGTGGGTGAGGGAGGACTGACAATATGACGGGGTGGGGGTGTTAAACATTTGCCAGCACATCACCAATTTGTTGCCTTCACTATCAATCAAAATATTTAGCCAGGCGAACATCATTGAGCAGAGCTCATTTGCAAGATGGACCTGGTTATGATAAAATCTCAGACAAAAGATGAAGGATACATATCTAATGACAATCGGACAATTTGATACATATAGGTCATAGCATACAAGACATCAGCCAATAGCATAGAACAAACAATGTTGCAGCAGTATCATCTGCAAGTGACAAATTGTGGATCTCTCAGATTTAAGTGACAGTATGCTAATTTGGGTTAGAACGGTAATAGTAGAGGAGGGGACTGGGGTAGACCTAGAAGTAAGAAGCCTTCCCTTAGCTTAACCCACTATTTCTCCACCCCACCCACTATTTCTCCACCCCACCCAGGTCATTCCCCATGGCAGGTCGTCTCTGGGGCATTTTTTTTTTTTTGCTGCCCTCCTGAAATCCACGATCCTCATCTTTGTGTGGTTTGCTTCCACCACTGGCCTTATGTTGAACCACACTGTACAGTGATCACTGGTCCCCAGATGACATTCCACCTAGATGTCTGCAACACTGTGCCTGTTGGTGAGCACCAGATCCCCTACTGCCCCATCACATGCAGGCTCGCTGAGCAGGTGCCTGAGAAACTCCCCCTGCAGGGAGTCTAGGATGTCCCTGCTTCTAGCTGAAGTGGTGGCTGGGAAGCTCCAATCTTTTTTCCAGCAAGCTTAAGTCCCCCATCAGCAGCACTTCATTTTTCTGCCATTGTGCTGATGGCTTCCTCCAGTGCCTTACTTAGTTCTTCCCTTTGGGCTTGAAGTCTATAGATCACACCAGTGTAAACAGTGGCTCCGGTTCCTGTCTATGGGATGACCCACAGTACCTCCAGCCCCTCCATTCCTCGTTGGATTCCCTGTGTCTCTATCACTTTGATACCTTCCTCCCTTCCTTCCCACCCTGTCTTTCCTGAACAGAGTATAGCTTGGTACAGTCATGTCCCAGTCCCTGGTGTCCTGTATACTATTATTCAGTAATCTAACATGCTGAAAGCAAACAGACCAAATGGCTATCCCAAGAAGCTGCCTGAGTAGGTTGCCTAATATGCATCACACTCTTTAGAAATCCATTAAACAGAGGGGAACTAGATAGGTAATAGCTCTTTCCTCTAAGCCGCTGATCAGCTTGATGTCCCAGTGCTGAACTCACAATTTCTTCAATGTCCTTTCCGTACTAAGGTGACCAACATAGTACACAGTACTCAAAGTGAGGTCTAATTGAGGCCTTGTACAAGGGTGGAGAAATCACCTCTCTTGACCTGCCCCTTATCCCCCTTTTAAAACCTCCCAGAACTACATTTGCTTTCTCGACTGAGCAGCACATTGCCTGCCTGACTTTAGCTTATAGTCCACAATTACATCTAGATAAATTTCTTCTGTTGTACAATCTGTTGCTGCACCACAATGAGTGTATGTGCGACTAAATTCCTCATCTCTAGTTGTAGCAGCCTGCACACTGCCACATTAAATCTAAGCCCCATTTCTCAGCCTATATCCTGAATGTGTGCAGGTCCTCTTGTAGTTCATCCCCCTTCTTCTGCTCTGTCCACTCTTCTTGCCAAATTAGTCTCATAATCGGCAAATTTTAGGTGCCTGCTGCTGACCCCCTCCTTTAGATCACTGATAACTACGTTAAAAGAATCTGTTTCATGTGGGGGAGTGGTCACCTTCCCTTCTTTCCTGCAACTTGAGAACTAATAGCCTTATACACATCTGAAGGACACAGAATCCAGCAGATATATGCCCTTTACAGAGTTCGAGAACCAAAGCAAGGAAACTTGAGGCTGCTAACAGGTCCCTCTAATAACCCACTCGAGGAACATCTACCATGCTGCTTCTGGGAGCAAAAACTGCTTGCCGACCTTCACCATCAAGTAGCTGAAAGTATCACACCATGTTCCCCTTGTCCACAAAGTAAGTATTGTAGCTGACATGGTGGCCACATTCTGCAGCTTCCAGTTCTACATCGCCATGGCACTGTACTTTATGGCAGAAGGAATAACACTGGGACCTCCTGTTTCCTGAAATATTACATCACATACCAGATGTCTGTCTTGATTATTGAACTAGTCTCAGACTACATGACTAAACACCTCTTGTCCAAGCAGAATAACTCTGATCCCTATAATGTTTCTGTGTAACTTAACATTTCTAAAAAGACCAGACACCCTTCATCTTGAACGCCAGAATACAGATCCCTAACCCACGTGGGGTAATAAACCTAGAATTTTGCAGGAGATCTGTTACCTGGATAGATGGTGGAGAACCTGAACACTGTTACTAGCTGCTTTCAAAAGTACAATGAACTGCTCACATATGCAGCTTTCCTTCTGGAGTCAAAAGCACTGAGGCTGTCTTTACAACCAATTCTGAAGTATGGTCTTTATCAGTACTTGCTCCTGCACCTTAATTAAAGACAGGAGAATGCTGGACCAGGGTGGTAGTTGGGGGGGGCCTGCCTGTGGAATAAGCAACTCAGCTGGGAGAAGTAGCAAACCGCTGTCATCCATTTTGACATTAATGACAAAGGAAGCACTAGTCTAGAAGGCATAAGGAGGTAAGGCTGTTCCTGAAGAAACAGACGTTCAGGATCATATTTTCTGATATCCTTCGAAGCCTTGGGGCTAGTAAGGAGCAACAGCTGACCATCAGACTGGCTAACGTTTTGATTAAGGATCTGATGCAAGACAGAAGATGTTTTTGGATAACTGTGCCAGGAGGGAGTGGGGATGCTGGGAAAGAGAACTGTCAGGGAAACAGTGAGGATTTCAATTAGGTAGAGGGGAGGGGTGGCTGGTGCTGGGGTCACCAGGGCGCACGAAGGGCAGATTCACCGGATTACTGAGGGAAGGACAGCTGAGCAGGGCAGCACCTGGAGAGAAGACACAAGGGAGGTGGAAAAGAGTAACCACAAAGGGCAACTATCCTCACTTGCATGCAAGCTAATACGACAGATGCACCAGCAAAATGTGCAAGCTGACCGCCTGATGCAGTTCAAAGGACAAGAACTAGTGGCACTTAAGGACCTGGTGAGGGAAGAAAATGACATGAACACAAGAAGAGTGATACAGACTATTCTGAAGGGCTGGGCTAGACTGCAGCTTTCTTTGTCAAGGTAGAGTTCATGTGGAAGACGAGTACACTGTGGATGGGGGGAGTGCCATAGAGTCCATTTTGGCTGATGTAGGAGAAAAGGAGGCAAAAGAATCATTCTGGGGGTGTGCTGCAGTCCTTAAACAGTTCAGTGAAGCATGATACCCAGTTGGTTAGGGACACAAAACAGTTAGTACTGGATAAAGTGGTAATACATATAACTAATAAAATAGTAATTCATGGTTAGAGGAGACTCTAGGGCTATCATGCCCCCCCTCCCGATTCTAGGGAATTTCAAGCCCCCAGGTAAAGAATGCCATCTTAAGATGGCCAACAACAGGGCTGAGACAGAGTCTGTGTTCACTTTCAAAGGCTGCTTCCCAGAAAAGCATCTCTACCAGGAGACTAGGTTTGAGGCCACCCTTGGCCTTATTCTCAGCAATGGAGATGGAATCCCATTCACTGTGAATGTCAAGGGACAGGTGGGAGGCAGTGACTACAACCAGATAACCATCTGCCTGGTGAGAGAGAAGACAAGCTGGGCCTTTATCATCAGGACCAGAAATTTTAGAAAAGCAGACTTTGCCAAGATGAAGAATCTGGTGACCAGGGATCTGAAGCAACTGCATGAGACTGGTAATGCAGCATACACATGGAGTTCATCAAAAAGGGCACTCCGACCAGCCACACAGGGTCTGCATTCCTGCACGCAATAAGAGGAAAAAGGCCCTAGAAGGGTCATCCTGGCTCATCAGAGCCATAAGGCTACCTATGCTGAACAAAAGAAGTGTACGACTAACAAAGAAAGGTTTCCTCCAGAACCAAAAGGAGCAGAGAGCTTGACTGATGGACTGTAAGACTAGAATGAAGAAAGCCAAGAAGGGTCTGGAAGCAAGGATAGCAGGAGGTATATAAAAGGAAGAAGGAAGGTAAAGGAATGGATTGGGCAACTACAAACAGAGAAACAGGACTGGGAGGACCTGTGAGAGAACCAGGAGAAATGGCCAAGATGATGAGAGAATACTTTGCTTCAGTGCTTACCAAGGGGCCCATAGGGAGGGAGTCTACTCACTGCAATGGTCTGATGGCATCAGGAGTAGCAGTACTGTTAATTCAGTCTATGCATACCACACCCAACTTGGTAGCACACATATCTATCCAGGTAAGTAGGCAGGCAAGAAGAGGAAGACCAAGGGAGGTGATTGTAAGGTCAAAAAGGAAAGGGAAGGACTGTACAGTGGGGGACAAGGAAAATGCATAAATCTTAAATAAATACTTCTGCTCAGTGTTCATAGAGGAAGGAGAGGGGCCGCAGAGAAGGTAACAGAAGCCTTGAAGGGGCAGGGGTGGTCACTAGTCCTTTTTCAGAGGAGACAGCCCTGAAGGCACTCGCTAATCTGATAGTGGACAAAGCAATGGGGTCAGATGGGATGCATTAAGGGGTGCTGAGCAAGCTCAGGGTGGTACTGGCTCAACTTCCATCAGTCCTGTTTAACACATCACTGGAAACAGGAGTGGTTCCAGAGGGCTGGAAGAGGGCAGGTGTAGTCCCACTTCACAAAAGTGGTAGTGGAGAGAGGCTGGAAATTATAGCCCAGTCAGCCTGACATCAGTGATGGAAAAGTTGATGAAAACACTGCTGAAGGAAAGGACTGTGGAATATCTTAAACCCAGCAGGTTACAGGATCTGTTGCAGCATGGATTCACAGGGGGTAGGTCATGTCAGACAAATCTGATATAATTCTTTGACTGAGTGACCAAGGAATTGGATCAGGGAGGAGCACTGAATGCGACCCACCTGTATTGCAGTAAAGCTTATGACACCGTACCACATGGAAGACTAGTGAGCAAGCTGGGTAGCTTACGGGTGGGTGAGTAATTGGTCAGGGGATAAGTGACAGAGGGTGTTGATAAATGGAGTTTGCTTCAAGGAAGGGAGGGTGACCAGCATGGTACTTCAGGGATCAGTGCTGGGATCAATTCTCTTTAATGTCTCTACAAGTGACATTGCAGAGGAGCTGGAAGGGAAGGTCTATCTCTTTGCAGATGACGCTAGATCTGCAACAGGGTCCAGCCCAGTGGTGCTGAGAGTTGAGGCGCTGGACGCCACATCTCGTGCCATGCCGGCAACCCAGGTTCAGGAACGGATTCGGGCACCGTTGGTCAACAAGAGAGAGAGAGGACTGAGTGTCTGGAGGACTGCTCTCCTCTCCCAGGGAGGGTTTTGGGGCTTGCTCGGTACCTTATTGATCTCCGATGGAGATCGGGTGCACTACAGGTGCTGACGCTGTACAGGGGTGGAGTGGCGGCAGATGTCAGCAGCATAACTGTGCAGACGTCTCTGCACGTCCGTGCTCCAAGGGAAACTTACATCAGAAAAGCCCTGGCCCTGAGACAGGCGACAGCTGACTCCAGTGCCCCACTGCCACACACCCAATATCAGGCTCGCCACTCTGGCTCTCCCAACCCTCCGCCTTGCTTTGGACCGATGCACTGGATTCTAGATAGAGCGCTGGGAGGGGAAGGTGGCCCTGCCTCAGGGGGTTCAGAGCCATGGGAGCCCATCAGTCTGAGGTAGATGGGGGTGTCTGTTTCATATCCAGAGGGCGTGCTTCGGGTGGGTGGTAGAGCACCGGTGGAGTGAGGGGTTAGCCTGAGCAAGTTCCCAGGTCACCAGTGAAGAAAGAGAGTTCACACACAAAAAAAAAAAGATCTGCAACAGGGTGGACACACCAGAGCAGAGGCCTGAGAAAACCTGGAGTGGTCAATGGTATGGCAGCTGGGTTTCAATGCAAAAAAAAGTGCAAAAATAATGCACTTGGGGCACAGAAATCATGGAGCACAGTACATAATAAATGGAGTGGTACTAACGACAACCAGGCAGGAGACAGACCTAGGGGAAGCCATAAGCATATTGGATGACCTAAAGGTGGCCAGGCAGTGCAACAAAGCAGTCAGGAGAGCTAGTGGGATGCTGATGTGCATAGGAAGGGGTATCACCAGCAGAAAGAGGGAGGTGCTGTTGCCCCTGTATATACTGCTTTTAAGACCCCACTTTGTGTACTGTGTCCAGTTCTGGACATCACATCTCTGGAAGGACATACAGATACTGGAGGTAGTCCAGAGGAGGGCAACTAAAATGGTGCCGGGTATGCATCAAAAGCCCTATGAGGAGAGACTAAAGGACCTCAACATATACACCATGGAAGAGAGGAGGGAGGGGAAGACATGATAGAGACCTTTAAATACCTCACAGGGGTAAATAAGGTACAAGAGGGAAGAATTTCTCAGAAAAAAGGTGCTCTAGAACAAGGGGATATGATATGAAGCTGGAGGGGGATAGATTCAGGAGAGATATGAGGAAATGCTTCTTCACAGAAAGGGTGGTGGATTCCTGGAACAGCCTTCCAGAGGTGGTGGTGGTGGTGGTGGTGAAAACAGTGGTGGGGTTCTAGAATAAAACAAAGGTTCTGCACTCCAGCAAATAATAGGCACACAGGCAAAAACAAAAAATTGCAAAGATGTTATTCCTCCAGGAAGACTGGGACAGCGGTCCAATCTTCCTGGAGGAATAAAACCTATACGATTTATTATTTTTACCTGTGTGCCCCTGATTTGCTAGAGTGCAGAACATTTGTTTTGTTATGGAATCTAGGGCTGCCTGCCTGATCCTGTAATAGCCTTTACCTCTGTGACGCACTGCTCTTAGAGTTCTTGGGTTCAAGAACGCGTTGGATAAGCACAGGGGAATCATGGGGGGGGGTAGCTGTAGGTCAAGTAGGGTCTGTGGTAAGAATGTAGGTAGGGAAAAATGGACAGACTGGGTGGGCCAAGCAGCCCTTATCTGCTATCAGACTCTAGTTCTATGTAAGTTGAAATGGGCAGACAGGATACACCACAGGATAAGAGTGGAGCAACAGTAAGAAACTGTGGGGTGTTTGCAGTAATCTTGCATGAGTTTGTCCCGAAAGGTGTGGTGCTGGAGGACCAGAATGTGGCCAATGTGGTCCCCATCTTCAAGAAACGGCACTGCTGAACCTGGACAATGGGGGTGGGGGTGGGGGTGGGCTGACACAATGTTGGGCCAGGTCCTGAAGCCATTATCAAAGACATAATTATGAAGCACTTGGTTGAAGTCAAGGTTTTTGCATCCTCTCAGCATGGCTTTACAGATGGAATATCAAGTTAAACCCACTAGTTACCATCTTCAAAGATGTGTCCTAGGAAGTGAACAGAGGAAGATACAAAAACTATATGGACTTTAGCAAGGCCTTTGGCATAGCGGCATATAACAAACTTCTGGGCAAAGTACACCAATGTGGCAAACACAAGGCATACACAAAGTGAACTGCTAACTGGCTTGGGGGCTGGAAGTAGTGGCTTGTGGTAGGCAGGTACTGTTCTGAGTGTAGAGGAGTACTCAGTGGCATCCTTAAGTGATTGTTGCTGAGGCATTGCTGTTCAACAGTTTTACCAACCATCTGCCTACACTACGTTCTCTGATTACACTAATCTGGCCAGGGTGGTGGACTCCCTTTAGGATGGGAACAAACTTTAGGAGGACCAGATAAAGCTGAGCGATTGGTAGAACTCCTGGAGTTTAGATACAGTGTAGCCAAATGCAAGGTGTTAAACCCGGGGAGAAAAAACAGAGGAGGGACATACAAACTGTGTGGAACTCCTCTTGCTGCAGTGAAAGAGGAGGAAAAGGATCTGGGACCATAATGGAAAGGGGGATAAAGAATGACCGCGTACAGCCGCTGTCCAGAGGGGTGGCAGAAAGCCAGGCTGCATCAAAATGGCGGTGAACTGCAGAGCAAGAGAAGTCATCCTCACACTTTAAAATGCCCTGATCAGACCCCAGCTTCTGTGTGCAGTTCTGGGCTCCCACTTACAAAAAGGACACTGATGCAGCTGATAAGGTCCACCAACTCTTGAGTGACCTTAGAGTTTATAAGTACTGTATCTGTATACTGTTGTTGTGTGCGCTTTATTTTTTTTTTTCCTATTCTAGATGATCCTGTCATATGCACTGTTCCTATTTTGCAAATATTGTGTTTACCTTTTCTCTGTATTATTGAATTTTTGTACCACTGGATGTTTGTGAAAATAGGCATTTTTGCTCACATACCTTCCAGTATAAAAATTGAATTGAACAGAAGGGGTGATACAGGGTCACAGAAAATGATGAGAGGTAAGGAGGACAAAAGCTATGAAGACAGACTTGAAGCCCCTAACATATTCTTCCTGGAAAAAGGGAGGCTGAGGGGACATGATCGCATCTTCCACATAATCCAGGTTATCAACAAGGTTGAAAAGATGGAGATGTTTGATCTGGCAAGCTCTACAGCAAGACAGAGAGAAATGTCCTGATACTTGAAGGTGGGTAACTTTAGGGGCACATCTTCTCCTAGGGGTACTAGGGGAACCTATGGAAAAGCCTACCAGTGTAAACAATGGATATGTACAGGCCTTTAAAATAAGCCTAGACAAATTTCTGCTTACCAAGGGACTCGCAGGGTACCCTGGACAAAAGTACGTAGGGAACTTCTTCTGGAGTGCATATATGAGTCTAAATGTTCTATGCTCAGCCTTGTTCAGAATGGTCACTGTGAACTGAATGAGTTAAATTAAGACATGTTCACATGACAAGAGTACTTACTCACCCCTGCTTTTTTTTGGGGGGGCTTAACTGATCCAGAGTCCTTTGATCTTAAATTTTTAAATTATTGTTTTACTATGTTAAAGGACAACTCTACTACCTATTTTAAGAACCAACTATTCGAAAATCTATTTTCATAGACACCTAAAGAAAACACTACTGTTTACATTGATGCTAAAACTGCATTTATACAATTAACATAAATGCAGTTCTGTAGTATTTGAAAATGTAAACAATAGCCTTCCCATTTCATAAAAACTGCCTTGTTTTCTCCCTAAAATGGCTGCCGAATGTGCTACATGACTGGGTCATAAGAAGGAGAGGCAAAGAGCTACATTGCTCTCTATGATGCTAACGAGTGCTTTGTATTTAGCATTGTTTCACCATAATGGCCAAAATTTTGACTTAACATGCTTATTTTTAGCAATATATATGTTAGGCTATGGTTTTGTTAATTTTGTTAACTTAAACCTGCCAAAATCATGCTCTGCTCACACCGGCTTTCTCTCTGTGCCAAACCACTTTATAATACAACATGTCAAATACCTGGTGGTCTATTGGTTACGTCCCAATCTCTATGACAAAGCATGGGTCCTATCTAAAAGCCAAAGTCCATCTTTTCTTAGTATACACTGTTAAAAAATTTGATCTCCTCCTGCAGTCCTTTCAATGTCACCCCACAGCAGCTAGCCTGTCTGCTAGCTGTGCTATCAATCGCATCGCACACTGCTTAGAATTGTTCACTGGTTCGATAAAGAAGCACACTTGGATAATCTGCCTCAGTTTTAGTGGACATGCTTTTCCTGGCTGAATTATTTAAGACACTCATGTCATTGAATATTGCCAGCCTTGAAGGAAGCGTGTCAGTAACGGTGTGCATTCTCTCGGAGTATTGTCAGGTGTGCTTCTTCGAGGGACCTGCAGACAGTACTAAGCAGTGTGTGTCGGTGAGCAGGCTGGATGCCAAGGGGGGTGGGGGGTGTGTGTGTGCCGACATCAGAAAGGACTACAGCAGGAGACCAGGGTTCTTTTCTTAACAGTGAATACTAAGAAATCATGGGCTTTGGCTTTTGGACTAGGCTAGCACTTTGCCATAGAGACTGGGTGGTCATGATTTTGACCATTTTGGTGAAACGCTGCTAAACAAAGGGCATCACAAACCACACACATTAGCACTATAGAGAGCCATGCAGCTTTCTGCTTCTTGCGCCTATCATGTAGCATGTTTAGTAGCCATTTTAGGAAGTAGATAGGAATTTTTTTTGAAGGGGAAGGCTACTGTTTTTTAAATGCTACAAAACTGCATGTATGTTAATTATATAAATGCAGTTTTAGCAACAATGTAAACAGCCTTTCCAATTAGCTCTCCATGAAGCCAGATTTTGGAACAGTTTGCAGTTAAAATAGGTGGTTTAGTTGGCCTCTGAAATCTGAAAGCATAAGGAAAGCTGTTTCACATGAAATATTGCGTATGTTTGTAGGTGTCAGCAGCCCAGAGATATTTCAGCTCAGAGATATTTATATCTAACTCAGTCATAAACCAAAAAAGGCAGCTGCCAAATTGTGGAAACTCATGACAGGAAGTGATGCTGCAGTTGGACAAGCTGTGTTTAAAGAGCAGGTGTTCACATCTATTAAATATACAATAGGCTAGTTCACTGTGGTTTACTGCAATAAAATGTTCTACTTTTATGACTGCATTGTTTGTTTAATGAAACTAGCATGTCTCCTGGTGATGCAATGGTGGTGGTGAGAGGAACGCCAGCCAGGTAGGGTGTTTCTGGGCAAAACGCAATGTTCTGGGGCATTATGAATATTTGCTGAAGCTTGGCACCAACTTGTTTGTTTTTTCCCCTAACAAAAAAAAGTCAGCCATCTTACAGCACGACTTCTCTGACCAGCAACCATTCGGGAAGCAGCTGCCCCGAGAATAAAATCTCCTATTACCTGGAACTCACAGCGCAGTGGTGGTGAGAGGAGGGCCAGCCAGACAGAGGAGTTTCTTGGCAAAACACAATGTTTTTGAGGCATTTTTAACATTTACTTAAGGTTGAAGCC
Organism: Neoceratodus forsteri; assembly: GCA_016271365.2. Taxonomy (NCBI): domain Eukaryota; kingdom Metazoa; phylum Chordata; order Ceratodontiformes; family Ceratodontidae; genus Neoceratodus; species Neoceratodus forsteri. Next base: position 610,574,026 of record CM028135.1, read on the forward strand.
AATATGTTTGTTTTTCCCCTGCAAAAATAAGTCAGTTATCTTAGGGTGGGACTTCTCTGACCAGCAACCAATCGAGAAGCAGCTGCAGAATAAATCTGTGCTGCTCCAGTGTGTCTCATCACGCTCGTGTCCCAGAGATGGATGAAACCGAGCAGGAGTGGAACAGGATTGGCATCTTTGGCGTCGGCAGGCTTCTGCAAGTGACAGCAGACATGCAGGGAACTCTGCCGGTCCACTGAAGTAAGGTAAGGTACTGGCTGGACTGTACTGGGCTCTGGGAGGGTGTGAGTGGCGGGTCAGGGGCACATTCCTCAGTCTATGCCACTTCAAAATTAGTCATGTGACTTGCACCTCATCTGGCAACCTGCATTCCCCAGCCTCCTCGACAAGGCCTCTTGGCTGCATCCTTCCTCCCCTGCTCAATCGCCTCTCTCACCCTACCCCCTACCTGTCACGTCCTGACCCTCCTACTCTGTCCCACTAACTCGCCCACTATGACCCCTGACTGACTTTTTCCACACCTTTCTTTCTTCCCTTCCTCCCTCCCCCAATACCTCACGATCCCTCCCTCCTGTCACCTTCTCCTTCTGTGCTTGCTCCTGCTCCCACACGTTCTACCCTTCCTGCCCCGCTCAACATGCTTAACTAATGCCGCCTGGCTGCATCCCCCCGTTCTCTTTCCTGCTGCTACTCTTCATCCCGACTCATCCTTCCCGATTTCCAAATGGGATTACCTGCCCACATTTTCACCTATAAAGTCCCAGAATGCCAACTATGTATCTAATTGTAATCACCTATGTTTACTATGTATTGTGCTGTTCTACTGTTTGCTGTATTTGATACTATCAGTACATGTTATTGTGTTTTATACTCTGTCTGTTTTGTAACCCCCTCCCCATTATTGATGTGGAACCTTTGTAAATGAACTCCTCTGTGCTCAAAGGTATTTTCTAATCCTAGATTGAAATAAATAAATAAAACTCATTCGCCACTATGGTAGGACAGGATTGCCAGGAAGAGACACCCGTAGTAGTGGCCAGATACCCCAAGGTAGAAGGTAGAGGACCCCAGCAAAGAAGAATGCAACTTTTGGCAGGGGACTCTATTGTTAGGAGGTTAGATTTGGTAACAAGATGGTAGGGAAAGAGGGAGGTGAGGTGCCTACCAGGTGCTGTGGCTAGGAGGTATGAAAAGCAGATCCCAAGGATCACTAGGGCGGCGGGGCAGGAGGGGTAACTGGATGTCAGTGTCCAGCTGGGGACTAATGACCTGGCTTGGGAAGGGGCTGGGATTGTGCAGGGAGATTTTAGGGAGCTGGAGAGGAGTCTTAGGCAGGTAGTGTGCTTGGTGGCTTTCACTGAGGTGCTGCCTGTCTACAATGCGGGAGCATAGAGTCCTCTGCACTAGGAGCTTCAGTTTGTGGTTGAAGGAATGGTGTAGAGAAGGGGGTTCAGCTACACTGGGGACCAACTTAGAGGGTGTATGGGCCTATACAAGTGTAACCCCCTTGTTCCCAGGGGTTACTAGAATCCCATTAGAATCAGTGGCAAGCAGGGAGAGGCAGCTAGTGAAATGCCAGTTAAATGGATTTCACACTGTCATTCTCTGGTTTCAGTCTCAGCTGAGCTGGAGGATGATGTAGTCATGGAACAGTCGCAGCAGCATAAGCCACACTTAAGGTAGCTGCAGGGAGTTAGCTTTGGAATGTTCCATTAGAGTGAGGGAGTCTGCAGTTGGAGTCAGTGGAGGAGGTTGCAGGTAGTGCATTTCCACTCCTCAGCTCTGTCAGAGAGCTACCAGTAGTGTTTTTGTTTGTTTCTCACCCTAGTGTGAGCCAGTACAGCCTAGTGGTGAAGTGGTGGAAACCAAGCCAAGTGGTTTTCACAGTGCCCCATCCCAGGAGAGATGGGGTGGATTCCAGGATTCAGGGGCAATCTCCTGGTCCAGTTCTGGACTGTGTTGAAGTTGCCTGAGATTCAACTGCTCTGCAAGTACATAGAAACATAGACTTTGACAGCAGATAAGGACCACTTGGCCCACCTAATTTGCCCATTTCCCTACCTATATGATAAGCTGCAGATCCTATTTAACCAACAGTCTATTTCTTCCTACCCCCCCACAAAAATTGCCTTATGTCTGTCCCATACATTCTTGAATTTTCCCCCCAGTTTTAGACCCCACAACCTCCTCAGGAAGGCTGTTCCATGCATCCACCACCCTCTCTGTGAAAAAATACTTCCTCACTTTGCCCCTGAGCCGTCCCCCCTCTATCTTCAAATTGTGTCCCCTTGTTCTTGCACACCTCTTTTTCTGAAAGATGCTACCCTCTTGAACTTTGTTGATTCCACTGAAGTTGAGTCCAGAAGAGGACAACTAAAATGCAGCAGGGGTTGTATCAGAAGCCCTAAGAGGACTGACTGAAGGACCTCAATATGTACACCCTAGAAGAAAGGAGGGAGGGGGAAACATGATAGAGACCTATAAATACCTCACGGAGTTGAATATTTATTTATTTAGTTTTTGATAACCGGGTAGGTGCACTAGATACAAATGTGACTATTTTCAGGCATGACCCAGGAGGTCACAACATAGAGAGGCACAGGTACAAGGCAAGTACAGTGTCAAAAATATACAACATATCACATATAGGAAGTACAAGAGGAGTAGATAACAGTTTAACAGTTGCATAGTAAGTGCTCATGTTTACAGTTAGAGTAGTAGACAATTTAAAGTGCAGAAGTGCCAAAGAGTAAAGTTTGAGCATCGACTATGTCATACAATCAGCTAGCTACATACAATATTCTAAGGAAAGAGGATCAAGAGGCAGGGAAATTGGAACTGTAGGATATAGCATGGTGGGGGGGAGATGGGAGAAGGGGGTAGGGTAGACAGGTGGGGGGAAGCAGTTAGAAGCAGGGTGACATTAACACAAGAGGAAACTACGGTGCAGCACAGCGCAGGGAGCCATGACCTAGGGTGGGTTGAAACAGGTGCACTGTGCACGCCCAGCAAGGAGGAAGCGATGCCTCTTCTTAAATATGGTATGACTAGGGGCCAAGCGTACGTCGAGGGGCAGAGAGTTCCAATAACTGGGGGCTATGTGTGAGAATCCTGATTTACCTGTGGATGTTTTACATCTGAGAATGTTAAGCAAGGAAAGGTCAGCAGATCAGAGGCCGTAGGAGGTGGGCTGAAGGGTTAACACAGAGGCAAGGAAGCTAGGTACATTGGATTGCAGTATACTGTTCAGAAGATTCCCAAGAGAGAGGAGCAGGTGGACCATTGGAGAGGGCCAGTTTAGGTCTGCATATAGCAGGCAGTGATGTTTTAGCCTAGAGGATGCAGAGGCATAATGGCATATATTACTGCATGTTGTATCCCATCTGTGAAGTGAAGCCTTTGATACGTTGCTGTAGATTACAGCTCCATTTGTGAGTGACGGGGAGTAGAATTCCTCTGGCAATGGCCAACCATGCAAAAGGGGTTAGATTATGGCTCGTTTTGTAGGCTAACCCCAGTTTAGCATTGACAGCCTTACATGTGGTGGTAATATGGGGGTCATAACTAAAGGATTCATCAAGTAGGACTCCCAGGTATTTAAAGGAGCTTACCACCTCCAATGGGGTACCGTCCACACAGGAGACTCTGAAAAGATCTCGGCTATTTTTTAGTTTAGCAGATGAACCAAAAAGCATAGTCTGAGTTTTGCCAACGTTGAGAACAAGCCTATTTCTGGTGATCCAGGAGTAAGTAATAAGGTACAGGACCGGAATATTTTTCAGAGGAAAAGATGCACAAGAACAAAGAGACATGCAATGGAGCTGGAAGGGGGGGGAAGATTTAGAAGAAATGTGAGGAAGTACTTCTTCACTGAAAGCGTGATGGATGCCTGGAACAGTCCTCCAGCAGAGGTGGTGGGGGCGAATACAGTGGTGGCTTCAAGCATGCATGGGAGAGGCACAAGGGAATCTTAGTTTAAAAGCAAGGGGGGGGGGCGGAGAGCAAGTAGGGTCTGCAGGCAACAGTATAGACAGAGGAAAAATGAGCAGACTGGGTGAGCCAAGCGATCCTTATGTGCCATTAAGTTCTGTGTTCATGTTTCATTCTTTACTTTCCAAACTGCTAGTAAAAAAAAAAACTGAATGGAATTCTGGTATTGTGATCCCAGAAAATTTCAACTACTAAGGAGTCCGTAGTATTTCAATGAGAAATTATAGCTTTATTTCTGTGTTTTTAAGAAAATATATGTATTTCAATGACAAACTGCACCTTTCATATGTTTGTAAACTTGCTGCCTGTCCATCTGTGTGTTTTTTTAATTAATAAACAAGTAATGTCTTCTGTTTTTTTTCTTCCAAAGTAAAATCTGGTATGGTAGAAAATATCACAGCTAAATCATGAGAGGAGCACACAGTATCAAAAAACTCATATTCCAAGGCTTGCTTGATGGTGCCAAACAGTGGAGAACTGCTTTGGAATGCTGCAGACTATGGTTCGTGTCCAAGGTGGCAGGAACAAAGACCACCAAGAAAGGCACCTGAGCATCTGCATGTAGGTGCCCCCACCAGTGGGAGAGTGAAGCTGTGCTCTGTTGTGCAGGAGCTCCTGTGGCAGCATGGCAGCAGTGCACAGCCAGCCCACCGGCGCAGTGGCAAAGCGTCTGCATGTGATGCCGACATCCTGGGTTTGGGAATGGATCCAGGAGTTGGAGGGCCGGCCTGGAGGAGAGGGATGGGCCGGAGGATCCACAAACTACCGGCACCAAGTTACACTGGAGGTGGGACAGATGCCGGATGTCATTGCATGTCCTGCTTCCTGGGGACAAAAAGAGCATTTCAAAAATCCTGGTCCACAAGGCCCTGCTTCGTTGCCATCTCTGCTGTCCCAACTGTCCACCAGGGGGTCCCGCTCCCATAGCCTCACCCTGGGGTAAACCAGGGCTCAATCCCATGTGTCCGCAGGGGGGATGCTCACCCGGTGGCCCCCGCCCAGGGAGGTAAGCCTGAGTATGGTGAGGCATGTGGGCCAGGGGCTGAGCTCCCAGTTGGGAATCGGTGGCCAGGACACAAACAAAAAATGGCAGCAGTGCACTTGGTGGTATAAACTACTATGTACCACCACACAACCCCAGGATGCTACAGTATGCAAGACAGCTGTTAATGAAAAACAGGGACAAATCCTCACCCTGCAGGCAAAGCCCTGCCCAAGACAGGGCTGGCCAGAAACATAAATGCCTGAGGAAGCAGTGATGACAGGAAAGCCAGCAGTGGACATCATGCTTGGTGACATGGACAAAGAATGGCAGACGTCATACACCAGTACAGCTATTTGTCCCTCTGTGTTTACATCACCACCGCCATCCCTGCCAGCCACCCCACTCCTGCCATTCTTAGCTCGGGGTGCAAACCAGGGTCTCTAGTGAATATCAGAGCATCCCCTAACCACTCAGAGCCACAGAACTGGCCTTGAAATGTGTGATGTTTAATCATCTGAGAGCTTTTTATATGACTAAGCAGGTAATATTTTTCTAACCAAATTTTGCTTGGAGGAAGGAAACAGAAGATTATTTTTTTACTGATTTAAAATTACACAGATGGACACCACTTTTAACATAAAGGTGTAATTCATTTTTGAAAGAAGAATCTATTTCTTTTGTGAAGACAAATAAATCTATTGTGTTTCACTGAAATTCTTTGGTCTCCTTAATATAGTAGTAGGATTTTCCTAACATCACAATGCCAGGAAACTGTGCTCTGTGAAGGAGATTTCCATGAAGAAGACTATTCCCTACATCACTGCGATAGATAAGAACATGAAATCAGTTCCACTGTGGATAATCTTACTAGAACAACTTAAGCTGATTCAGAAGTCAGCATAAGTGACCTTAGGGTACATGGCTTTCCCTAAAATAGAACAGCACGAGCCGTGCTGAAATACAACACAGCTAAAAGCAGGCATCTTAACACCAGTCTGTCACAAACCTGTACATTATTCTGTGTGTAGCTCAAGTTTTCAGTACTGTAACTGCCTGTCATCACTTCCATCAGTGTTAAAGAATAGTCCCCATAACAGTAGATCTTCGAGAGAATCTCCTCCATTGAGCCACATTACGGAACTGTAAATTCTTGCCATCAGGACCACCCAGGAATTTTTGATGGCTGGGGCTGCCCTCTGACATGCCTCTTCGTCTCCTATCGAACATGGGTGTTCCCAGCATGCCTGAGCTCACCACTGGTGTCAACTCGGAGATTCATCAGACTGGCAGGGATCGAAACAACCAGGTCCAAACTGCAGCCTTTGCCTGAGTTTCAATTGCCGTCACAGCAACGCAATTCTCCAAAGCCTTTTTCCGGCACCTCTTTTTGTCCTGGTCAAACCCCTTGCAGATCTTGCAGATTGCAGGCCCTCATGCTGCGGGACAGGCCCAAACAGCAAACACACATAGTGCGAGTGTCATCTTGCAGAGCTTGTAACCACAGACACAAAACCTAAACAAAGGCTCTTTTAATGGGCGGCATATGGAGAGAGCGCTTATAAAATCTCTAATATGCACTGTGGGCTATTGAATCTCCCACTACTGCAGCCCAGTTCTGGAGTCAACTGCAGGATATTCTGGAATTTTTGGCTGCAGCAAAAGTCAGCTAGAAAGTAAACAATCAGCCTGATAAAATCTACTATACTGCAGTAAACAGCAAGAAAAACAAAATAATAAAAAAATAATAAATTCTGAACACAAACTGTTAATTGAGACAAGCCCCATATATGGGTGTGGGGCTCTTAGTGCAAACTATTTTCCTTTAAGTAGACAATTTCAACAATCGTATAGCAAAAAAAAAGGGAAACCATAATAAAGAAAATTATCATTGGTTAGCCACTGAAATTACAATTTTACTTTGTATAGTGCCTTTTACTTAAAAAGTACCTCAAAATGTTCTTTGAAAGTATTAATAAGAAGTAAAAGTTATTAACATAGTAACAGAAAAGGTAATAATACAAAACTGTAGTAACATTATCAATGTAGAAAATACTATTACTTCATAACTACTAATTTACATGCAACAGTACTTAATGGCTAATTAACAGTCTAGTGGCTGATGCTAACAAGGGTGGGAGGAGGGAAGGTTAGTTGTACCAGACGTGAGAGTTGGTTTTAGTTGGGAATTAAAAAGAGAAGAATTCATCAAGTCATGGAGTTGTTTTCAGACTGTGAAAGCAGAGAGAACAATCTAGGGCAAGCCCTTGGATAATGACAGGTAAAAAATAAAATATATTTTAAGTTGCAGGGGAGGCAGTGAAGGTTATTGGGGATGAGGGCATGTGCTCACATTTCCAGGATCAATTGCACAGATGTTCAGCTGCACTGTACCCACTAACATCTGGATCTTGTAATTTGGGTTGATTTTAGTTTTTGGTAACCAGGTAAGAGCATTTAGACAAAAAATTGTCCATTTCCAAGCACAGCTTGGAGGTTACAGTCAGACCAGAAATGCAATACAAAGACATAACATTCAATTAAACAGTAGTAAAAATACATCTAAATACACAGCACAGTACAGGACACAATATAAAATTATGCAACAGATTCAAAGTACCATATACAAGGAACAGAAAAGTGCAATGAGAAAAAAATAAACTCTAGCACAGCTTAACAAATGAGTCGCACGTAAAGCAAGAGGCCGCAAATGAATCGGGTTAGTTATGACAAAATAATATTGCAGCAGGGACTCCATCACTGGAAAGATGCACTAACTTTGGACATGACAGAAGGTGGGGATACAAAGAAGTCTGGAGAGCTGAGATTTGCAGAGGCCACAGAAGAGATTTCACTAGTCCATGTGGAAAGTACTTAAGGTATGGATTAGGAATCTGACAGTGGGTGGACAGCAATGATGCCAGGCAGTGTTGCAAACACTCCAGTACACAGTGACTGGGCATGTTCATAATCCTTCCAGGCAGTACACCCCTCTGAAGTTTCATCAATCAAGAAAAATCTGAAGGGAAATTGTTCAGTTTTCCACAAGATCTCACCTCACCTGTCATATGTTACACTTCAAAATATAACTGGGCAAACCTCTAAATTGAGATTAAACATCCACAACAAACTGTAAAACTCTGAGGAAAATGCAGCCAGCTACTTAGAACAATTTTGGTAATACTTTAACAACAAAGGCCACCAGCTTGCCAGCATGGGTGCAATATACAACATGTAATCAGCACACCTCAATATGAAGGTTAATAATTGAACTGCAGCAATGACTGTTTAACAGAGATGGCCTCCAGCAAACTATCTTGGATCCGGTATACACCCAAAAGTAATTAGCACATCTTTACATAAAGGTCAATCACAAAGTAAAATTAGAAGAAAATTGATTAAAGAATTTTGGAGCAATTATGATAATTACTATCTGAAAACGATGGTTACCAGCTTGCTTTTATAAAATGCATATTCTATTTAGCACACCTTTCTACAAACAGTAGTTTGTGAATCTTAAGGGATATCCATTCCAGTGTTTTGGAGTAAGCGCGTTAACAACTCGCACATTTTTTTTCTAAACTTACTCTTTATGCCCCCCATACACACACTTTTACTTCAGCATGATCAGCCCTGTGAAGCTCCCATGGTACATTACCGCGCCCCAACACACCATGTCAGCCAGAATCTGTGCTCTCCACAAAGCCTTGGCTTACATGCAGGAGAGGACAGGAGTAGGAAGGGATTTACCCAGAGTCTTTGTGTTTCCTTCACAGACATCTCCTGTGGTGTGATGGGGACTGTCGTGCTGGTGCTCAGTTTCCTCGTTTCTGCTCTGTACCCTACCCTCCAGATTTTGGTGTTCATGAAGCTCAAACAAGAAGTGTGCTTGGTGGTGTGCCAACCACAAGCCCAAACAATGTCTACCACCCACTCTGCCTTCCACTGTGCTACCACCTATGGTCACCCAGGTGACAATACAGGCAGCAACCTTGCCTCTCCTGAGAAAGAGATGAGTGATCTCTGGGATGTTCAATCCACCCCCGATGGCCCACACTTTGTTTCCAAACTCAGGAGGCTGGCATCACGAGCAGTAGCGCTAGCACTGCACCAATGGGCTGGCCCACACAAAGCTTTTTCAAACATTATTTCTGTCCCCACCTAGTGTCCCATGACTTAAAAAACAACTTTTATTTCATGTCACTGCCTTCATCCTGCTCAACACGTTTGTCACACCATCCTCAAGAACACCAAACAGTTTCCCCTCTGGCCTGAGGCCCAAACTGCGCAGATGTCCTCAGGTGAAAAAAATGAATGAGGAGAGCAGTAGCCTCAGTGATGCTACAGCCCTTCACGAGTGTAGGTGTGGGACGTTCTGCCCAGACAAGGATTCTTTTATTATGTACCCCCCCCGTGGCATCAATTAACTAAGCCCCCCTCCCTCCAGCCGACAGCTGCAGTATAGCTGTTCATGCTTCACTGCAACAGTAATTTATGGTGAGACGTGACTAAGTCCATCAGGTCCACCCTTTTCCAAACATGAACTAGTAAGAATGCTGAGAAAAACATATACTAATGTATAGGGATTACCCACGGTGTCTACTGGAAGACTGCTCCTCAGTTTTAACACCCTCTTGGAAAAGTGCCTCCTAATGTTACCCCTACATTTACCACCTGTGAGCTTCACAGAATGTCCCCACATCCTGTGGGACAACACCAGATCAAACGTCTCCATCTATCTGTTCAACCTTGTCTATGCCTCAGGCTGTGTGGAAGATCATGTTCCCCCACCCTAAGCCTCCTTTTCTTCAGGGTGAACATTGTTAAATGTTTCCAGTCTCTCGTCACAGCAAACTCCTTGTAATCTTGGGAGCTCAGCATTGCACTCTCAACTGGCTCAGTGACATTGTTGGGAGAACCCAGAACTGCATGTAGCACTCATGGAGGGACCTCATTAGAACTTTGCAGAAAGGCAGGATTACTTCCCCTGCTGTACTGGTCACCCTAATGTTCATGCACCCCAGTATTCTTCCAGCCATCCTGACAGTGGCAGCACACTGCCTGCCATGCTTTACCACATGTCTGTTATAACCCCCAGTCCTTTTTCCTCCTCCATGGAAGCAAACACAACAGCACCACAAAAAGTGCAGTTCCTACTGTTTTTTTTTTTTTTACTTTTTCTTTATTGTTTTCATAATAAAACAATACATCAAGTATTGTCATGTGGGATAATTCAAATACCATTTGACATTATAGGCATAATTGAGATAAGAAGTATATATGCCCACATTCTGGTACAGAAGGAGTTAGGGGAATAACATATAATCAAGCCCTCTTAGCCTAAAGTCCCAATAGAAAGTCCAGTACTTGCCAGCTGCTTCAGTGGCTTAGGTTACTAATCATGACTATAGTTCGAAGGGATGATTCCGCACTAACCTGTAGTGCTATTAAGTAAATTAAACTAACAATACATTTATTCCCCGCCAACTCCCATCCAAACCCCTTACAGCCTTATAAGAAAAAAACGTGAACAGATACTAAAGGCATGCCAACAGTAAGTATTTCATAGAACAAATAATACTCCTAAGGACGCTAGGTATTTAAAAGAGGGTCAATAAGAGGAAAGGGGTACAAGTATATTTTATTTTATTTATTTATTTAAAGTATTGGAATTACAACCTTTGAGTCATAGACTCCTTTGCAAAAGGCTCCACGTCAGTAGGAAAGTAAAAACAAGCACATACACAAGCATCACTTAAATATTACAGGTCAAAACATATGAAAATATTATAGCAAAACAGAACAGTATAGAAATTCTCCCCCATTCCCAGCCCTACTAGTCCTACTATATAATGTCATTTAAATCACTTTCGGGTCCTCATAATTGGAGCATAATAAGGCATGTTAATATATTTTAAAAAAGTCCCAGAGTGCCGGCTCGTCGGCACAGCGGCTGGATTTCCGCGTGACGCTGGCGACCGGGTTCGGAACGGACTCGGGTCGTTGAGAGTCGGGCGGGAAGAAGGCTGGAGTGTCCAGAGACAGCCTCCTTCCAGGGGAGGGTGGGGATGTGAGCCGGGCACCTGCTGGCCCTTGGCAGAGGCCGGCAGCATGGCAGAGTGTTAGGAGCTCAAATTTCGAGGAGTGACGGACATTAGCGTTCATCCTTGATGGCAAGTCGGCACGCCCTTCATGGGAGAAAACGAAAATGGTTTCTACAGCCAGATGACGGCTTTCCAGTCCTCTCGCTGCCGCCACGGCCCCACGACCTCCCACCCCAGCAGCACCTGGAGCCGAGTGTCGGCGCGCTGATGACCCCCACCGTGCCTTCCCTCTCGGAGGAGGGGGACCCACCCGGCGAAGGATTACGCCGAGCTACCTCTAGGGGGCTGCGATCTGGGGTTGAGGCAGGTCGTGGGGATGGCGGACATACGGGGCAGACATTGACAGCCCAAAGGAGGTGCTCGCCAGGTGGAGCAGAGGAGCATAAAGAGGATAAAAATAAAAAAAAAACAAGTCCCAGAGCACCACACTCAGCCCTCGTCAGAGTCTGAAGCTTCCTCTTCATTCCTCTGAGGTTGCTGCGATTTAAACTCAGTTTCAGTTTTTTCGATCCAACGACCAGCATCCCTCGGATCCAAGAATTGCCAGTTCTTTCCTCTATATGTAATACGGAGCCGCACTGGAAGCAAAAGGAGTGTACAATCCCCAGGGAGCAGAGCTTTTGACGAACTGCATCAAATTGCTTTCGGCAGACCCGGGTTTGATAAGACCGATCAGGGAATAATTTAATATCCCTCTCCTGGATTGTCAAAGGGTAAGCCATTCTCACTGCTGAAATTAAAATGTCCCACACCTCTGGGCCAACAGTTTGTAGTAGAATCATCCGGGGTTGACTGGTATCAGTTGGTTGCACTCTGGAGTTTATTTTGTATGCAAGGCGCAGTTCAGTTCAGTCAAAATCTTCCTATAAAGTTAAGTTTGTGGCCATCCACTGCTTCAAAAAACCAAGGAGATGCACTCCCTCTCCTCCTTCTGGTAAATCCACTATACCTACGTTCCCTGCCCGCAAACTATTTTCAACCATCTCCAAGCAACCCCAAAGCTGTTGATTCTCCTTTGTCAGGAGAGCCGTCACAGCCTGAGTGTTAAGAGATCGCTTTTCTGTGTCAGCTACCGAATTTGTTAAGAGTGGCCGAAGCGATATCGTGAGTTTCCATTTGTGAGGGATTTCTCCCACTACGCATCCATCGCCTTCACTGACTCTAGAATAGTGTGCCAAATGTGGTTCCTTGGAGACTGCAGAGGGAGAGGTTTTCGGCAACTCTAGGCCTAGGCTTGCTGGAGGCTGTGATGCATCAGGCCGCACGGGACCCAATGCTTTTTGCTGAGTGTTTTTGGTTCGCCCCACGTCTGAATTTGGTATCCTCTCAAGCTCAAACAATAAGGAGTCCAATTATGTCATTCAAATTATAAAATCAGCACTCTAATAGGATAAATTTAGGCTGAAAAGGAGGTCTTGATGAAGAGCTAGTGTAGAAAATGTCCTGCCTGGAAGTTAGGTCTCTGCCCCCCATGTTTGTTTTTTTGCATTTAGCTACACTGAATCTTAGACTCCAGGAGTCGTACCAGTCGGCCACCTTGCTCAGGTCCTCCTGTTTGGCCCCATCCTCAAGGAAGTCCACCATCCTGGCTACCTTTGTGTGGTAAGTGAACTTAAGCAGCCTGTTGAAGACCCCACCTTTCAGACCATTGAAGTAAATACCTTAGCAGTGGCCCCACCACTGATCACCCCCTCACCACTCTGAAGTACTTCCTATCCACCACAATTCTCAGTTTCTTGCCCATAAGCCAGTTAACAATCCACCTTGTATGTACTTAGTGCATACCGCACTAGTGCACTTTGTCCAGAGGATCATCATGCACCAGAGTGTCAAAGGTCTTGCTGAAGTCCAAACAGATGACATCTATGGCCCCTGCGGACAGGGAGTTTCTGCCACTCTTGAGAACCAACCTTTTCTTAAATCTGTTGCAACAATTCTTCTATTTCTTAGCCTAATCTATTCTTTACAATTTCTAGTCCATAAGGTTGGCCACCTATGGACACCTCCTTCCCTTTGACTTTGCTATAGTGTCCTCTTTAATTTTCCTTTTCCCTCTCAGGTCCTCGCACAGGGAGATTATTGTTGTGACCTCCGAGCTGATATAAAACAACAGGCTGTGTACCTCATAGTTGGATTTAATATGCAATGGCACTACGTCATAAAATACACTGGTGTATACCTTATGCGTACGAAACCCGTAAATGTTGAAAATACCATGGCACTAGGTGTTTTTGATAAAGGTAAAACGTTACTAGGGGACTGTATTATAAAAATTAAGTTAGTTGTGCTATTTAAAATGCGAGTAAATTGCTGTAAACTGAACAAGTCTGAAATTTCATGGTGATTTGCAAATATCCCATGATGCTTTGCATTATGGAAGTATGTGTGAGGTGTTTCTTTGAAACTTAGCTTATTGTCAATGTCCTTTGTGGTAACCCTTGTTTCAGTGCTTCTGCACTAAGGTTCTTTGTCTTTAGCTTGTTTTTTTTTTTTAATTTTTTTATTTAAGCCCCCATCACCCAAGCAAACAAGGCCCGCATAGGGGAGGCTAAATCTCAACAGATAAGTTAGATCAGAGATCAGTAGGTGCTGGCTAAGTGTAGAAGAAAGAGTTGCATAGTCTGTTGTTACAGAGTGATGTACTGAAGAAGGGATATGCCATTGCTGAAGGTTATTTCCTGCATTTTGAATAAACATCACACAGAGATTGTGTGTTGAACTTGAAGTTTGGTGTCTGGTCCATCTTTTATCTCACAACCCCTCCACACACACCCTTTTTTTATTTAGTCTTTATAGAGCCTTCCTCTGGCTCCATGGGGCTATGGCCCCCTCCCTCAGAGGGGGTACATTCTCTGTCCCAACTCGTCTGCCCCTGAGATTACCCCGCGGATTCCTCCTTTGCAGCAGGGCCAGGGCGAGGGGTGCCGGCAGTCACCCGCCACCTGGTAGGGCAAATCTGGTGGCGGAGGCAGACTTTGCCAGAGCAGTTGGGCATCACGAGTCCATTTTCTTCCTCTCCCCCCAGACACATAAGCACTTGTTTTCTAAGCCTCCTGACCCATACTGCCTCCAGCCACTGCTAGAAGGCAGTCAGTGGGCTGGACGACTAGTCCCTTCCCGGAGATAGGAGAGGAGAGCAGTCCTCTGACGCCAATAGTCTTCTCCCCTACCACGCCCGCCAACCCCAGCGAATCATACTTTATTGGCTTACAAAGCTGCTGGGTATTTGTATGCACAGTCGGGCATGGTGCTTAAATGATTTTTTTTTTTTTATTTAGTTATTTAACCAGGTATAGCACACTAAGCTGAAAGCTTTTTTACAGGAGCAACCTGGGAGCACAAGGAGATTAAGTGACTTGCTCAGGGTCACACAGTATGCAAGTGGAAGCTGTGGGATTCAAACCCAGGTCTGGTTTGCTGGATGTTACCAGATTTGCAGCTCAGAGCCTTAGACCACTGCGCTATACTGCCTCCTGCCTTCAATCTGATGTGTGGTTGAGAAGTTACAGCATATAGTAGATCAGGAAAAATATACTTTTGTAGATCACTAAAAGCACAGTTATAAATATTAAAGCATCACATCTAAAATTACAACCATGGGCTTTTTTATTACATAGTCTGGATAACTGTTTTGTTGAATACCCCTCACCTTCTCTCTCTACAACATAGAGTATTCAGTGCACTGTATATCCATAGAACTCACAGTTCCACCGTATAGTAAATATGCACAGATGGGGCTTAGCTGTGTTCTTGGACCGCCCTTAAAATACACATCCAATGTTCAGAGCAGCATACATTTTCCAAGGGACACAGTTGCACTCCATATCACAGACCCCCATATCTTCCGACTCCTGATTACATGGGTTCTTTAACACACAAAACCATGACACTAACAAGTGACTCAGCTAAACATCCCAGTTTTGGGGTGAACAGGAGCAACGTTTTTGAGCCCTTGAAATCTTAAGGGCATATGAATGATACTTTTATTTCTTACCTGATAGGGCTGAAAGGCACTGTCCCCAGTTACAAAATCCAACTGTCGATTCCCAAGAAATTCTAATGCAGAGACTGAATGAAGCACACTTTTTCCAAGCAGGGGCTTGAAGGTCTGAAAAATTAAGATGATAAAAAAAAAAGTTAGAAATAGTAGGGGCACCATTAAAGTAATGCTAGGCAGTTCAAAGCACATGGCTGAGCTCTGATGCGTTTTTCTTCCCAGTTCCCAACAGACATAAAATCTCTGATGTTGTCATCTATCAGCCTGCCTGGCACTGCTGAGCTATGTGACAAACCTTTATAACAAACACAAATTTGAAAGAAGTCCCTCAACACGAGCAACCGATTCACATGCTCAAACACAGCATTACATTATTCAATGTGAAAAACACACCAATCAGGATAACTGCTTGTCAATGCTAAGTAGTCCAGCTGAACTCAAATAACGTGGCCCTACTGAAGTTAATATGGTATACTGTACTGTACAAAGGTGCTTAATTAGGCAAACGTCCATTACACATCAGCACACACTTGCTGCAAAACAGAGACCTTCAACAATTTAATTGGACTGTGGGGATGCTGTCATGATTAACACCCATGCTCTTCTGTACGCCTCTCCCCTTATGGCTGCTTCTGCTCTGGTGTGTTGCTGGCAAGTCAGCATGAGTCACACAGTGTGATTCCCCCTCCCCCACAACCATTAAGTTTGCAGGCTTAGGGGGCGGCTGCTGAAAGCGACAGAGAAGAGTGAGCAAGCAACACAAACATGGGAAGTGTCTGGCACTTGGCCTAGTCTGTAAGAAAGGTACAGTTAGTTCCACAGGTTCAGACTAATTGTTTTTTTTATTGAAAGAGCAACTCTGCAGTTTGTACTTCAGCATATTTTTCATATCATTTTATTCTGAATAAAATATCACAGAGAGTTATGACAAAACCTTTATAAATATAATGCTTCAGCTATTTGTTTTCCAAGCCACAGTTTATAACACACACTGGTAGTACTGCATAACCATAAGTCTGTATAAAAAGCATTTGCCTGTCCCCAACTGACCACATGGTGACTTTGTTTTACATCACAGTGCTCTCAGCATAACATACTGTGATGTCAGAACAGCAATTTGTGATGTCAGCTGGGGATAGTCACTTGAAAGATTATGTTAAATGTGTACTGTGGCCGAAACAGACGACGTGATTCCAAGTCTGTCAGTGTCAATTTAGAAGAAATACTCAGACCAACAAGCAGAGAACGTGTAAAAAAACAAACTGGTAAACACTTAAAATAGAACTGCATTGAACCTATAAGTCATACTTCCCTATAGACAATGGTGCAATCGGGGGACTTGGGGAACTCCATTTTAGGCATGAAATCAAAAGTACAACTCACTTCACAGGACAAAAATAAGAAGCTCCTATGTAAAACAAAATGGCCCCCCAAAAGGTATACAATGGACTAAAAGTGCAGAAATAGAACATATAATGAGGAAATGTGTCCCCAGACCCCTGTCAGGTATGTCTGATCTTAAATCAAAGGTGGTGGATTTCCCCAGTGAATTTTTTCTATTTCCAAGACCGCCTGTAGAAACTTTTTTTGGTTAAATACTGGTTGCAGTTATGTTATTGTTCCATCTTTGCTGGTCTTTTAAATAAACCCAGAGGGCTACCTCTAATGCATTCTGACCACAATGGAAAAGCATAGCACGGTCAGACTACTTCACTGCAGTTCTAAAATGGTCCCAACTCACAGTGTCTAACAGAATTGACTAAAAGGCCAATACAGGCTGAACAATGACAAATGTGAAACCAGAATATAAAACAAAAAAAAAAGAAAAACACCAGCTTTTACAGGAACATGTCTTGAAAGCTCAATGTAGTTCTCCTTTAAAAGGTGGCAAAACCCTGCTTTTTAATATACATGTAAATCTGTAAAGTATGCTTTTTAATATACATGTAAATCTGTAAACATGTAAAGTATTAAGTCTGTTTAATCCCTAAGGTATTGTTATGTCGTTTCTTTTGAGATTTGTCCTGCTTTTCCTTATTTAGGGTGTTGTCAATTCAGGATCTTGTTAACGCAGCCTTTTCCTGCCCAGTATTTCATTTTTTAATTACTCAGCAGTTCCAAAATCCTGTGACACCAGGCAAGTGGAAAGCCAGTATGGAATGCTTCAAAACGACCACTCAACTGATGTCACTGGATTCCAGAACTCCTAAGTAATTAACAATGTATATTGGGCAGGGAAATAGGCAGAATTAACAGGGGATCCCAAATAAAGAAAAAAGATTTATTTCAGTGTCACTGGCTCAGCAGGTTGCACACTTGCCTCTGAGGCCGGAAGATCAGAAGGCTGTGGGTTCTGTCCCCACACCTGGCACTTGGGTTAAATTCCAATATACTGACACTGTAGTGCAGCATGAGAGGGCTACCGCACTTCTGAGGTGCCATCTTTCGGATGAGACGTAAACAGAGGTCCCGTCTGCCTGTTCTGGTAGTTGTTCAGGTGGACATTAAAGATCCCATGACACTTCTCGAAAAGAGTAGGGAATTTCCCAGTGTCCTGGCCAAATTTCCCCATCTCAGAAATACCACCAACAGCTTAAGCTGGTTCAATTTCAGTTGGTTATCATCTGTAGCCCCCCCAATCGCCCCCTGAAAAAGGGACTTAGTCTCAGTGTGCCTAACGGGTCAACAAAATTTAATAAATACATTTCAAAACAAACATACAAAACAACACACCGGAGTTATGGAACAGACTTCACCCATGCTTAATTTCACAAGTATAATAAAAAAACAAACAGGGTTTAGGTTTCCTTTAAGTTAAATACAATTGTTGCAAATCTAATATGCGTTTTACTTCAGTAGTGAGTTGCTCTTTAAAGTATTTCTTTTATGAAGACTTGTTTTTGGTAAATGAATACAATACAAAATAAAATATTGATGCAAAATAATTCAGAATCTGTCTCAAACTCAGATGATTGACTTCTGTCTGAAATTAAGATGAGCTGCATCAAGTGCGTTAAATAAGTAAAAGGATTTTTTCCTGATCTGTCTGCTTCCCATGAAAATAAATCTTTTAAGAATTTTACTTTTTTTTTTTGCTTCTAGTAGAATAAAAAATAAACTCTTGACACACAATCATTCAGAACCTACCTACCACTCAAATGATTGCCTTACGTCTCAAATGAAAATGAGCTGTACTAAGTGCATTACATTAAATGAATGGATTGTTTCCTGATCTTTACCTGCTTCCCATGAAAAGTGTGTATTTTCCCAGTTTACGGTACCACTTACTTTATCAGGTACCCTAAACCGGTGACTGTTTGTTCCTGCCATTTTTATAAAATTATGCTACCTGTATTTAGATGTATGGGATGTAATTTGGCTAACAAGGTAACTGATCCTTCACTTCCCAATTCCTCTGGCATAGTCCCCATGCTCAACATGCAATGACTGAAGCAAGGGAGAGTTTGGGGGCAAGTCCCACTGAAGTTAATTGGGGCTGATTTTCATTACTATTTAATGCATAATGGTGGCCAGTTGGAGATTAAAGGAGGCCACCGCTCAATTAACAATGCCCTTGTTAATCAAGCAGTAGCCTTTTTAATCTCTAACTGGCCATCATTATGTGTTAAATAGTAATGAAAATCGGTCCTCACTGACTTCAATGGGGCTCATTCCCGTACTCTTCCTTGCTTCACATCATTGTATGCTGAGCATGGGGGCGTTTCAGATGAATCAGGGAAGTGGAAGGTATCGGCCAGCCACCTTGCCGGGGCCAAATTACGATATCTTCCACCTAAATATAGGTGCAGCATAATTTTATAAAAATGTCAGGGATGAACCATCACCAGTATAAGGTACCTGATAATGTGAGAAGGTACTGATTAAAGTGGGAAAATCACTAAGCCTGTGCATGGGTGCAGTGGCAGAGCTACTTCTCCTGGCACCAGTGACCTGGGTAGGCACCCTGAGATTGGAGCCTCAGAGAGCTGATGAGAGGAAGATAGAGTACCCCAGAGGACTCTCTATTTTCCAGGGGTATGGGGGAGTGTTCTGAGCCTTGCTGCAATACTGCTACCTGTGTGAAAACATGTGGTTGGTGGTGGTGGTGCCGCCGCTTTGTATCATTATGCCAGAGGCATACACAGAAAACTCTGGCCTGCAACTGCTGAAAGGAAAATCTCTGGCCATCAGGATCATGCCCATTGGCACCTTTGGGCTCCACTCCTCCACCTGTGAGCCCTACCCCTCAACTGGTATTTCTAGAGGGGTCTCTCCCAGCCCTGACATGAACAGCAAACTGTCAGATAAGTGGGTGTTGGTAGCTAGAGGACCACCACCTTAAGGAGACCTTAAAGGAGTACTGCAGTCAACACTTGCAAAAACATATGTTGTGCAGAGTGTTTTGATTTGTATGTTTAGTCCTGGTGTGACCTTCCCCTTTGTCTGCTATTAGGATTTTTTTCTCAATTTGCCTACTATTTTTATTGCCTCTCCTAATAGTTTTATGGCCTCCGGGGATCTCCATATTACCATGATTTATTGCTCTTTGTTCTACAATGCCTCCTGTCCCCTGTGACAGTGATATGTCCAGGACCACAGATTCAAAGTACTTATCCAGTGGGCACTGAAGACTACATTTACAACTTAGCAACCACCTGACGTCTAACTAAGTGGGTATTCTGTAAGGAAACAGCTAGAGTCTTTACTAATTATAGCACTGATGACCTAGGGTGATTTGTCTGCCTTTTATGGCTGGGTGTACTTTGATGAAATTAAAAGTTTTAAAAGCAAAACATTTACTCTTGCTGGCTAGACCTAGACAAACATGTAAAGAAACAAAAATACTGAATTAGTTATTTAGCCGAGGCCAGAACTTCAGGTTCCTATCTTCAGACTACTGCTGCAGTACTTCCCCTCACTGAATCAGTGGTCCTGGACACATCATTGTCACAGGAGGCAAGATGCACTGTAGGACAAAGAAGAGCAATTCTAACATGGAGACCCCCCCCCCAAAGCCATAAAATTAGCAATCAAATTTAGAAAAACAAAACCTCCTAATAGCTGGCAACGGGAAGGACACACCGGGACTAAACACACAAATCAAAATACTCTGCACAACATAGGTTTTTTGCAAATTTTGACTGCACTAGTTCTTTAAACATAATGCTCTGTGGACATCCAGAGAATGCAGGATAACTTCTCCAGTATTCTGTGGGTAAAAAAAAAAAAAAAAAGGTAAATGGTCTGATTCTGGGTAAATTCAGACACTATACTGGGAAGGAACTGTTATGAGTACTAAGTGAGACCTGATCCCAGTGAAAAACAGTATGGGGGATCCGTAATCAATACCTGCAACTTGGAAACCCTCAGCTACAGGTGATAAGACACCAGAAAAAGTGTTTTCCATGAGTGGAAACAAAACTCACAAGTGTCAGCAAGTTCCAGAAAAGCTTGATTAAAGGGACCCAAAGTACAAATTAACCCCTCCAACCCCCCAAAAAAATGTTGTGCAGAGTGTTTCGATTTTTTTGGTGTAGTCCTAGTTGCTCCTTCCCTTTGGTTGCTATAAGAAGTTTTTTTTTTTTTTTTTTTGTCAGCTAGTTTTATGGCCCCTGGAGAGCTCAATGTTTGCATTTGTACGGCTCTTCTTTTTCTTAAAATGCCTCATGTCCCATGTGACAGTGATGTGTCCAGGAACATTAATTCACCAAGAGCTTGTTTTTTGTCAAGTTTAGAGCAGCAAAGCTGTGATTTTAAGTAACTCTCCTTGTCCAGGGAGTTCTAATGAAAGCAACATTTATAGATGACAAACATCTGACGGATAACTGAATGGGCTTTTCCTTAAGAAAACAGCTAGATCCTTCACTGATTACAGCATAGGTTACCTGGGGTGATGAATTTTTTTTTTATGCTTGTGTGTAGTTTGATGAAATGAAAAGCTTTAAAAACAAAACATTCACTCCTGCTGGCTAGACCTAGACACACACCTATAAAAAAGAAAGCTTGAATTAGAAATAGTTATTTAGCTGAAGACAGACAATCAGGCTCCTAACAACAGACTGCTGCTGCAGCAGTTATTACTCTCTGAATCAATGGTCCTGGATGCATCACTGTTACATGGGACAGGAGGCATTGTAAGAAAAAGAAGAGCCACAAAAAATGTGAATATGGAGATCCCCAAGGGCCATAAAACTAGCAGGTAAGCTTAAATAAACACTTCTTACAGCAAACAAACGGAAGGCCACACTAGGATTATACCTACAAATCAAAACATTTTGCACATTTATTTTTGTCAATTTCAACTTTCGTCCCCCTCACCCCTTTAATAAGGCTTCTTTGCAACCTGCTACCACTTGTGAGTTTTGTTTCCTCTCATGGAAAACACTTTTTCTGATGGAACTACTACTTTTTTGTAAAGTCTGAATGAATTTGTTCCCCTTTAAGAGACTCCAGAACCAAGTTATGTTCCCCGACCTGAACAGGGTGATAGACTGGGAAATACAGATGCAGAAGCTCTTTCAGGAATCTGCAAGAGACGTCCAGTTAAGCTAAACATTTGCCCTCAATGAGGATATGAACAACAGAACGACCACAAAGTGTACCTTCACCTTAGAGTACCAGAGACAACAGTCTGATAGGGACAAGAGGTAGTTCAAGACTCAGTGGACAAAACAAAGGGTCCAGTGAGTGAGAGGCATGCCAGATACTGAAACATTTCCATTTAAGACATTATGTGTACCTAGCAGACTGCTTCCAAGAGAACCAAGAGAACATCTGAAACAGCAGGGGACACTGCAAAATGGGACAGTTCTACGTTTTCAACAGCCAGGCATGAACATGCAGTCTTGAAGGTCCAGATTTAGTAGGCTGCCACGACCCTAAGAAATTAATCCCGACTATAAAGGTAGCAGGACTGAAGGTTCAACTGCCATGTGGTGTAGCAGTAGGAACCAGATCTGTCTGGGCCAGAATGAAGCCCCCAGAATCTGAGTGCCTGATTCTGCCCATAGTTTCACCAAGACAGTCTGAGTTAGGGGCACTGAGGATATGTGTAGAGAAGTCTCACCTAACAGGAGAGGGATATGACATCTTCAAAAAAACCTCCAGGCCCTGTAGTGAGTGAGCAAAATTATGGCCTGCTGGAGTCTGCTACTGCTGTCTTGGGCTTGGAATGTGAATATCGGTTGTTGGTGTGTCTAGCAGTCCCCTACCACTTGACATCATAGAACTAATCTGGCCATGATCTTTATGTTCACTAAGGCAAACTCTTAGAAGAAGCCATGTGCTAAGACTATGTTTCAGTTTGGTGACTGTGGATCATTTGCATTTTTTTCCCTTTAACTTTAAAGGAAATAATCCAGCTTAAAATGAGAGCACACTGAAATAGCATGGCTCATTACACATTTATAATATAAAAAGTTAACAGGCAACTAAGGGTTTAACGAAAAAGCATCCATACTTCCAGCCTCCTTCCTATTTATACAAAACTGATATTTTAAGGAATAAACTAGAAACAATGCATTTGTGTTTTCTGCAGGAGATATCCAGCTGGCTGGCACAGCAGCAGTGCTGCTGTTCATGGCACTGGCAATCTGGATTCAGGAGTGAGCCTGGGATGTTGAGGTGAGGAGGATACAGTGTCCCAGGGACTGCTGCTTCAGTGGACCAGTATAGAAACATAAAAGCATAGACTCTGATGGCAGATAAGGACCACTTGGCCCACCCAGTCTGCCCATTTCCCTACCTATTGGATATGCTGCAGATTCTAGTTAACCAACAGCCTACTTCATCCTACCCCTCACTATAATTGCCGTATGGCTGTCCCATGCATTCTTGAATTCCCCCACTGTTTTTGACCTCACAACCTCCTCAGGAAGGCGGTTCCATATGTCCACCACTCTCTCCGTGAAAAAATATTTCCTCACATTGCCCCTGAGCCATCCTCCCTCTGTCTTTAAGTTGTGCCCCCTTGTTCTTGCACATCTCTTTTTCTGAAAGATACTCCCCTCTTGGACTTTGTTGATTTCCTTGAGGTACTTGAAAGTTTCTATCATGTCCCCCCCTTTCCTCAAGGGTATACACATTAAGCTCTCTTAGTCTCTTTTCATATGGCTTCTGTTGCAGACCTGGCACCATTTTAGTTGCCCTCCTCTGGACCGCCTCCATCCTGTCTATGTCCTTGCAGAGATGGGTTCTCCAGAACTGTACACAGTACAGTACTCCAAATGGGGTCTCACCAACTGTCTGTACAGAGGGATAACTTCTTCCTGTTTTTTACTGGTGATACCTCTCCCTATGCATCTCAGTATCCCCCCAGCTCTCCTTACTGCCTTCTAACATTGCTTGCCTACCTTAAGGTCGTCTGATATGACTACCCCAGGTCCCTTTCTATTTATGTTGTTGTTAGCACTCCCCCCCCCCCCCAATTGTGTACTCTTCCACTGGGTTTTTGTTTCCCAGGTGCATTACTTTACATTTCTTTGCACTGAATCTAAGCTGCCATACTTTTGACCATTCTGCCAAACTTGCCAAGTCCCTTCTCATTTCCACCCCCCTTGTGTATCAACTCTGTTGCAGATCTTTGTGTCATCTACAAAGAGGCATACTTTTCCTTCCAGACCCTCTACAATGTCTCCTATAAAGACATTAAAGAGGACTGGTCAGCCGACCTGGTGGCATAGAGGGTTGAGGCGCTGGATGCCACACCTAGCATCACGTCAGCGACCCGAGTTCGGGAATAGACTCGGGTTGCTGTGGGCTAACAGGGGAGGAGAGAGATTGAGCATCCATTGACTGCTCTCTCCTGGGTGGGTAGGCTGAGGTTACTGCAGCTGCCCCCGTGGAGACCGGAGCACTGCAAGAGGACGGCAATAGCTGTGGGACCAAGAAAACTGGAAAATCGCTCTGGGCTCAGACGGATGATGGCGGCCAGACTACCCGCACCTCTTCCAGACCTCCCGTGAGTCATGTCCGCCTCAGCAGCACGGGGCCAATTAAGAGTGTGCCAGACCCCCTCCTGGTGCCTTCCCCCTCGGAAGAGAGGGACCCGTCTACCGAAGGGATATGCTAGGTTACCCTGATGGCCGCTATATGAGGTAAGGATACTCTGGGTGGAATTGGAAGGGTGTGGGAGTCCTTGGCGGCCTGAAGGAGTGGTTGTGCTTTGAGCACGTAGGGGCATAAACAGATAACACACAAACAAAAAAAAAAAAAAGACTGGTCCCAGTGCTGAACCCTGCGGTATCCCATTAGTAACCCCCCTTTCTTCAGAGTGAATTCCATTTATTATTACTCTCTGCGTCCTGTTGTGCAGCCAATTTGTTACCCAGGCTACAACCCTGGGACCCACTCCCAGGCTGGCTAACTTGTTTATTAATCTTTTGTGTGGGACTGTGTCAAATGCTTTGCTAAAGTCTAGGTAGGCCATATCCACAGCTCCTCCCTGGTCTACTACTTTGGTCACCCAGTCAAAGAAATCTATTAGATTTGTCTGACATGACCTTCCTGCTGTGAATCCATGCTGCCTTGGGTCCTGTGCCCCGTTGGCTTCTAGGTACTCAACAATTCTTTCTTTCAGAAGTGATTCCATCATTTTTCCCCACCACTGAGGTCAAACTAACAGGTCTGTAGTTTTCTGCCTCTGCCTTGCTCCCACTTTTGTGAAGCGGAATCACATCCGCCCTCCTCCAGTCCTCAGGTACCACCCCATCCTCCCATGATTTGTTAAAGAGAGTAGTCAGTGGTGTTACTAGTTCTACCCTTAGTTCTTTTAGAATTCTGGGGTGAATCCCATCAGGCCCCATTGTTTTGTCCACCTTGAGCTTTAGGAGTTCTTTCAGGACCCTTTCTTCTCTGAATGGACTGGTTTCAACCCCCTGCCCAGAGTGCTTCTATTGTTTAGTTTAGGTGGTACTTCTTTTGTGAATACTGAGCAAAAGTATTTGTTCGGTATCTCTGCCTTTTCACTGTCACCCTCTGCCACCTCCTCTCTCCTTTATTAAGCTTCAGTATCCCTCCATTGGTCTTCCTTCGCTCCCTGCTGCACCTATATAAGGTTTTATCCCCCTTCTTAACCGAGTTTGCTATCTTTTCCTCGGTTTGGGTATTCGCTGTTCTGACTGCCTTCCCTGCTTCCTTCTGCTTTAATTGATACAGTTCTCTGTCCTGCTCCTTCTGTGATTTCTTATACTTTCTGAATGCTATCTTTTTCTCCCTAACCTTCCCCACCACCTCTTTTGAGAACCATAATGACTTTTTACTCCGTTTGCTTCACACAAAGGTTTGTTGCCTCTATGATGCTAGTTTTGATTGTTCTTCCAACACTCCTTTCTGCCCATTTGCTAGTGCATTCCTTATGAACTCACCCATTTTTCCAAAGTCAGCCCTTCTAAAGTCTAGTATCCTCATTTTTGTATGGCTTGACTCCACGGTTGTATTTGTGAACCACACTGTGTGGTGGTCACCTGTTCCCAGATGGCTACCCACTTCCAAATCTGTGATCCTCTCTCCGTTTGAGTGTACCAGATTCAAGATTGCTCTGTCCCAAGTGGGTTCCAACACTGTCTGAGGCATGCCCCCCTGTAGGGCATCAAGAATGACCCTGCTCTTGAATGTGGCTGCTTTACCACCACCTGGGTGACCACAGGTGACTATGCAGTTGGAACTGTGCAAGAGGAAGGGAGGGGACACTGATCGGCTCCTGCATGCAAGGCACACTTTATGCGCATGCACGTGCCACTGAGTCACTTCGTTGGCATCCTGAAAGTAGGGAACTGGAAGCAGGGAAAACCACGAGTGTAGCTGGCCCATTCTGGCCCCATAAAGCAGACCGTCTACCCCACCATCCAGACCGTGGCTGTCTTGCAGGAATATGCCTGGGCCCCCAAAGGCACCATCACAGAGGGAAAGTAAGTGTAAGAGAGGAGGTGGGGTAAGTGACGGAGAGGGTGGGATAGGGCTGGGAGGCTGTCTGCCAAGACAGTGCAACTCTACAGTCTGGAACAGAGAAAAAAAAATATCTCCAAATAAATGCTAATTTTCAGATTCTCAAATTCAGCTCTCAACACATTCTGAACAGCAGTCTATCTTTTGTATGGAACTGATACAAAGACCTGCATACAATAACTAGGTTCCTTTGTTGTCACAATATGCTATATTTAGAATTTTACATTCATACAGAGCTCATTACACAGTGAAGCACCTCACAAGAATCACAGCAGAATATGTAGTGGATACGAGTGAGCTGAACAAATGCAGCAGCCATCATGCACGCAGCAATGTCTTACATGCAGTCAAAAAGATGGGCAAAAACATATTTCTGAGTTAATTTAAGATGGTGGCTTTTGTGATGCTGGTCAATGTCCAAGCAGAAGTGGACTCTGACCTCAAAAAAAATTCCCTTAGTCTCTTGATCAGTTGGAAAGAGGTCCCAAGAAATGGAGACTGATGTCATGGACAAGGACAGTTCCATTCCACCACCCAACAGCAGCAGCTAGAAAACAGGTGGCTGATTCAATGCCGTTACAGGTCAAAGAGCTGCGTTAGAATTGTTACTCTAAAACCTCCATAGGTAAATTCTGTAAAGTTCCATGACAGGATCCGAGTACTTTTCACTAAAACATTCTGGAGACTGGCAAAAAAAAAAAAAAAAATATATATATATATATATATATATAATATATATATTCCTCTGGGCTTACTCATGCATCAATTGCTAACATATAAACTATGCCCACTAAAACCTATGTCAATCTGATTCCAAGTCTTTTGATAAGATATAACTACTGTATCACGTTTTTTACTTTATAGATTTCCCTGAATTAGACCTCATGATTAAAGTACCAAGTCTAACTAAATATTTTATTTTCAGCGTGCATTTAAGATAACTCAAGGTCCAGCTGTAGACACCAAGCTGACAAGGGGGAGGGGGGAGAGGCCACAGTCAGTTCGACGTTCAACAATTATATACAGTGTGTATCTTGCAGGGTTTTCTGTAGTTTCTACTTCTGTTGACTGTTGTCCTGAATAAGAACTGTAAGTCTGTTCACTACTTTCCATGCAAACAGCAACAAAGCATGCAAGACCATGTGTGTGGGTGTTGAATGGATTTTGTAATGTGTACTCCTCCAAATTTGGTTTTACTCACCTCACTTTAAAAGAGGAATACAACAGGTACTCTGGAAAGCCTTATCTACAGAACTGCTTACTACACATTTTTGAAAAACCAAACAACACTCCTAATAAAATATGTAATTTGTCAGTAAACACATATATACTTTAGATATATGAGAGTGTGTGTGTGAGAATGAGACCTGGTGGCATATTGTGCTTCTGTGCCAGCGACCCGGGTCCGGAAGCATACTCGGGGAGCTGGGGTGTGCCAGTCAGGGCTGGGGAGTATTGTCGAGTACAGTACAAGCCTGCTTGAGATAGAGATATTAAGGTTCCATCAACGCAGAGACTGACTGTGGCTAGCAGGGGAGCCTCCTCCCTCGTGAGGCATTCATCTGTGCACAAGTGTGCTGTGACATGCAAGGCCAACAGTAAGCACTGCTAGACATCAGTAGAGGAGGTAGGGAGTAAAGCTGAGGAATAAAAACCACACCATCACAATGACAGCTAGTGACAGTATCCAGCCCCATGTTGTGGACCTCCTACCATAATCTAGTAGGCAGAGGCTACCAGAAGTAAGGGCTGGGGTAGTTGCCATGGGGCTACGCCACTACAGCTAGATGACAGGGCAGAGGATAAAAAAATTCACCCAACAGAGCATTAGAAGAACACTGTACAGTAGTACCATGCAGGGTGCAGCATTCAAGCCCGAACCCTCACACCTACACTTCGGACACGAAGGGCACTGTCTTAGGTAGCCATAGAAGGCATGTGCCCTTTAGAGGCCCAAGGTGAAAGTAGATTGCTGGTAAATCTCTTCCTGGAGACGGTGTTTATCCATGATTTGATAAAGTAAAACAAAGTTACCCAAAAGTGGAGGGTAGGCTAAGCAATGATTATACATAACATAATGCAGGGAACTATGTGCTGCGGCATACAACATAGGTAGAGTTGTTTGTAGAATGCAGATACGACATTACAAGCGTTTATTCATAACCCACTGCTGCCCTGTCTGTATCACTTGTATCCACTCCTTCCGAAACGCTGCCGAGCAGCAGCTACACACTAGCGGAGTGCATCAGTGCAGGAAGACTTCCTGTGTTTCTGCCGGGTCGAGGTCAGGGGTTGGATCGGGGGAGGGGGTACATCAACAAAACAAATGGAATATATTTTGTTCATGAGAGGGACAACAGCAAGAAAGTCATGCTCATCTGCCTGGACAACATCTATCTGATTTTAGGCGAGTGTTTGCAACTGTCCAAACCACAACCAACTGTAGGCTGAGGGGAAGCAGATGTGAGGCTTAGTTGTCTAGTAAGGAGTTTGTGGTTGATCGTCGAGGTGCTAAACGGAAAGAGTTGCTGAAAGTTTAAAATTTAGAAAAATGACAAACGGGATTTTTTTAGCTGCACATTTGATTTTCCCCCTTATTAAACAGAAAGTAGTGACTGGGGTGCTAGGTGCACCGGTGCTGACAGAGTAGCATGTTTACACGCTAGTAAAAATTAAAAAAAAACAAACAAAAAAAACACCTGCACCAGCACTCGATCCCACCAAACCAATGAATATGGTTTGTCACAACAGAGTGACCTACAATGCTCCACTGGTCATTTACATGGCCTGACCTGCACCGGTGCAACCCATCTGCACTGCTCGCAACGGTGCAGATCAGGCTGTGTAACTTCGTCTATTCATTTCATATAGTTTTGCATGAATCAATAGTGCATTAGTGTGTTGTGCCTGCTGCTCTCAGTGTTTTGAAACAGAATCCTGCTACGGCCAATCAAATTCCAAAATGTCTGAATGCAGGGGTGGCCCAAAGCCCTGGAGCCAAAAATGGCTGCTGTGACAACAGTCCTATGGAGTCACAGGCTTGCCACATCAGTAGCCTCTGCACACTAGTGCATTAAGTATTAACTAAGAAACAAGGAAGCTTGCATAAATTGAAAACCCGAGAACAAATAAAGACTACAGCAAACCTAAGTCATTTCAGGAGTATTTGGTCCTATTGATTCGAACAGAATCAAATGTTCAAGCTCAGTGCCATCATGTCTCAAAATCTCCAGCAAAGACCCCTAATGCTTCTTCAGGCAATAAAGACATTATCAGATTGATTCATTTTGTTATTTCATTACTAGGTTTGGTATTTTTGTCTAGTTTGGTAACCAGCCAAGGAGGAAAGTATTTCAAAATAGGTCTGTTTATATAAAGCACCTGCCCTGTCAAAGAACTGTGTTAATGAAAAGGTGGTTATCAATTATCAGATGATTACTGTTTTTTTATTCACCATAGTGCCAAAGTCCATAAAATGTAATTGCAGCACTTCCCATTTAAAAAAAAAACCACAAAATCATAGCGACATACAACACTGAATGCTGCATCTGGTTAGATGGCAGGAGACTTACACGACACACCTTTGATCTTTTTTTTTCCTTAATCTAACATTTGCTATGTTCTTACATCCTATTAACGAGTATACTTTGGACTATGAATATACCTCGCTTTCACTAACACATCTGAGTTCATATTCTCATGGCATTAACCCTGGAAGAACATAACATTCATTTAAGATAGAAATGAAAATTTTTATTTTCTATAATGAGGAAATGCTATAACATTTTTGCCAATGTGACAAGCAAAATAACTCATTTTCAGAAAACAGATTAGGGTGGAGGCATCTACAGTAGATTTGTTTGGGTTAGGAAAAAATATATAGTTTGAGTGTCTAGTTTGCCACTTTTGTTTGCAAACCACCTCTAAATACATCTAACAATTGTAAACTGTTTCCTCAACTTCAATTCTTATTAAAATTATACTTCATAACTACACTCACAGGTTTAAAATCGGCACCAGTCCACTGGTCAACTGCTGACAGATTTTACATCGGGCTAGCACCACTTTTTAAACAGCTCTACTTGTGGCCCACCCCACCCCCACCCCGAGAGCCCAGTGGTGGTGTGCTGCTCTGCCATGCAGGCAATTCTAGTTCAGGAGCGGACTCAATACCACATCGGGAGGCAGGCTAGGGCGGGGAAGTTGGCATGCAACAGTATGCCTTGGCCCGGAATGTTGACAGTGGGTTCCACCAAACAAATGACCCCTGCAGCTGGCCTAGGGAGCTTATTCCTGCAGCAGGCCTAAGGACAGATAAAGGCTGCACCCACACCAGGAGAAGGAGGGTGGTATTGTAAGGTGGATAAAAAAAAAAAATCCAAACGTTGAGGTCTAAATGACGACTGGCATACTCAGGCTTCCCACGTATGGATACTGACTGCTGTTGATCCAGACTTTGGGGGTAGCCTTCCACTCAAACACCTGCCAAGGGGGGTGGGGGGGAGAACCATGGCAGACAGCAGCAGGATAGGATGTATTGGAAAGGGCTGAGTGGCAGCCCCAGACCTGAACAGGGTAAACCCCTGTTGCTGATGGGTAACTAGGGCCTGGGTAAAAACCTGATAGGGGAAAAATAGCCCTGCCTGCTAGTGGTGAACGAGGTAACATTTCAGTAAGTACACCTGTAGAACAGAGAAATGGCTTGGGCTGGTGGATTTTCTCAGCCTCTGGGCCTGTTGGCTAGTGACTACAAAACTTAATTTCAGCCTCTGATTTAGAACAGCAGGTGGCTTGTAATATGACAAATGCATTCTTCAGGGGGTCAAAATTAAGTTTTTTGCAGTCACAAGCCAGCAGGACTAGTGATGGAAAAATCAACTAGCCCCACAAACTTTTCCAATGGTCTGACTTGTACAGCAACAAAAATTAAGTGTATAAGTCCAAAAGCATTTAAAAAATTAGGCCAAGCTCCAAGTCTCAGTAGTGGCCTCTAAAAAGTGTTGCGCTTTCATTTGCTTTGAAGTTCCGGTTGCTTAATTTAACAAATCCCCATTAATTAATTAGTAAGTTATAATATCCTGCCTATTGAGAAACAGTCTTTTCTTTATTTTGCAGCATTATTCTTAGTTTCTGAGACTACACAATGTGACCACAGTATGACTGTTGTATCAAACCGTAAAAGTTTATATTACTGTTCAAGAAAATATTAACCCAATTGAAGACTTCTCACGATATTGAAACAAATATATTTAGCTACATGGTTATATTAGCCACAAAACACATTTTATCTACAGTTTCTTGCAGTACCATTAAAGAGGCAATATTTATTATTACAATATTGTTTGGTAAATGTGTGGCTACATATTAATCTGTATTTTTGCTTATTTAAGCAATGTTTATCATCAGTGAGGCAATTTTGAAATCATCAGTGTGGCAACACAGTTTTTCTGCAATTCCAAATAAGTCACATAAGGAATTGTCTAAATCATCAATACAACCAGTTAACCAACTGGTAAACACACAATGCAATCACTGTGCACCTATAGGACACTCGAATCATCACGAGGCATATTCATGTGAAGCACCAAAGGCGGATAAAGCAACCTCCCCTAATTGTTTATTACCACCGAAAGAGTCAATATTCACCCTGAGTATTAGAACAGCTGAAAAGATTCTTCTGTGCAGGTACACAGAACTTAGCTGTCAAATCCACAATAAATATTTCATAAGGCTAAGTGCACTGGAATGTAAAGAACTGTTGATGGAACCCATGCATAGCTAAGTAATTTGGGGCCGAACAGTTCCATCATTCTGTGAGATGTTTCAACAGCCTTAGGGGAAAACTGTGGGCTGCCATCTGATGAAGGTCACAGCAGAGTACAGTACTCACATAACAGGCTAGATGTCGGCACACTGTAGGAGCTTTTGTTAGCAGGATGAAGAGAGGAAAATGCTGTCTCTCTTCTGTGCAGAGTAATAGCCCAGTATTTTCAAATGATTAAAGCCGCTTTTGATATCTTAGATACTGCAACAGTCACACATTTTTGGGCACAGCCATCATTACATTAAACTAAATGCAATACAAGTAAAATCCCAACAGCATGCAGACGTCTGCATTTTTTTTTTCTCAACATCTTAAATCTATAGATGAGGAAATGTCTACAACCACCATATCCTGTTTGGGGCTCCACCATGAATCACATTCCTTTCACATGAGAAAAAGCAGACCAGATGAGTTGATGAACCCTCCCTGAAAGGTTGTTTTTTTTATTAAAGTAAATCAGTAACCAAATGTTACCTCAGTATAAACTGCAAGATATTTTCTCTTGCTCAAAATAAAAGCAAAACCTTCAAAAAAGTAAGGTTAAACAGAATAAATTATACCACTGATACTTATGAGTCTGCCTCAGGGTAAATACCAGTTTATTCCAAACCTCTGTTAGAAACTGGCAGTCAACAAACCATTTAAAATCTTCTTTGGGTAAGATTATGATTCAAGCTGGGGCATCACTCTTGGTGCATTACTTTTGTGCAAGGCATTAAATAATTCAGACACCCACAGCCATAAAACATGCAGGCAGTCACATAGCTTGATCACTCGAACACTGTATATCTTGTTCAGCCATTTACCAAGATTACAGAGTCTTGCTGGAATGCAAAGTCCAACTTCTTACCCAGAAAAGGGACTTTGGGGGGGGAGGATATTTTCATACTACCACTATTTTTAGAACAGGACTCTCTCTTTTGGAAAGTAAAATTATTCTTGTGCCACTCCGTAAAAGTACTGCACTCCTACATTATGCCAAATGCACTGCTTGTCAATATTAGTTTCAATTAAATTATAACCGAGGCTGTGAAAGCAGCATGGATAGTGAATGACCCCCAGAGATCAATAATCCACCTTTAAATTAATGCAACAGACCAAATAAAAATCTGGTACTTTAATTTCTTGCATATATGACTAACATGCTGAACTACACAAAGAAACACCAAAGCTCTGTTTCTGAAAAACAGCACTGTTTCCAAGCAGCTGGTTTTCCCCCTTGGGGTATGAGCTGCTCAGGTAGATCAAACATACAGTTACTGTAAGCAGGCTAGAATAAAATACTAACCTGGTTGCCCTTGAAAAAGCTTCTAGAATCTTAAAACTTCAATACAGGCTCCATTAACCATAACTCATGAGTCTTGTTCAAAGTCTACCTGATAACAGATTTCTAGTCAGTGGATTTACAATTACGGATTCTTTGAACAGTCTCCAGTCTTCAGAATAATCACCTACATTCCAGTTATTCTGGCTTCATCCACATTGCAGAGATCAAAAATACAGAATCATCCAACAATACAAGCTGAAACACTGGCTACAAGGCAGGAGGTCAGATCTGTTGAGTATGTACAGATTTTCTCCGTTTCTCTCTCTCTCTCTCTCTCTCTCCTCCCCCCACCAGCACCTGCGCAGAGGCAGATTACAACCCGCTCTTTGTCATCAGCAGAGTGGTGAAAATGACTGAGAAATCCTGCAACTGAAGCACTACCGCCGGCTTAGATCTGGGTCAAGATAATTTCTCCAGAGAATGGTTACATAACCCCTCAGATACTCCAAATAGAAAGAGCAGTCATCCATCACCTAACGAAACTCCATCACCTAACGAAATCCATGAGAGAAAACATTTTATGCTGTATTTCAGTTTTCCTAAAAACACACTGCAGATATATCCAGCACAGCAGACACCCAAATGAGAAGAAAGTACTGTGCTCAGGGCATGCTGAAAGGAAGAAAGAGGCGGTGCTTTCTAAACTGTAACTAATCCCCCAGTCACAGGTGGCAATGGAGTCACTTCCAGCACGAGTCACATTACTGATTACTCATTTGGCAAGACACAGAGGGTGGATCATAATTTTAACAACAGACAAAGGCAGACTAGTGGCGAGACAGACAGCTTAAATTTACTATCCCTGCCACATACCAAACGCATAGAGTTTTCACTCTCATGTTTTATTTAAAACAGCAAGGGAGGTGCCAAAAAGGTTATACTTGTATTCTCAAATGTCATAATTGAGTTTTTTTAAGGAAAGGTGGACAGTAATAGATCTAATAAACTCTGTTTTGGGGCACTGTGGAGAGTACATAACCTTCTCTTTCATCACCTCTGTATCCCTATTCCTCTTGCCACTGCACCTTACCTTCAGCAAGGGCAAACAGCTGACTCTTCAGCCAAAGCCAATGCCACTCAAACATCCAACAGGGAATGGTCCTTAAATAATCATAAGACCAACCCCCACACTAAAATGGCACCTCCATGTTATATTCCGCCTGTGTTGGCTTGAAGCCCAGTCTACTCCCAAAATACAACGTTTTCTGAAACAGCAGATGCTCCACAGCAGATGCTGCTTAGAAATTCCTAACATGAATGCTCATTTTGCAGTAAATCCTCTTCACTGGGAAGATACAAGTTTGATTCTTTGTACTGAGAATCAAAAACAGAAACCACAGTGATACAAAGTTTCCAGGTACCAATCTGTGAAAAAGTATTTAAGAATGGAACATACTTCTCAACTGTCCCCAATTTGCATGGACGTCCCTGATTTTGCCTCAAAACGTTCCTCTCTCCCCCTCCTAAAATTTGTGTTTCCGTAACTGAACATTGGGGATTATAAGTACACGATAATGTCAAACAATGAAGTTACAGACTTGTTCTTCAGAAAATACATTTTGCACTAAGCCCCATATTTTACCAGCTTCATGGTTGTATATTACCATTTTTTTTTCCATCTGTCTCCCTGATTTTTGGCCTTTGTCCCTGATTTATGAGACAGGAGGCTTAAAGGTATGGAATGGAACCCTGCCATCAAGAGATTACAACCTTGTGCTAATTCGCACACTAGCCGTATAAAACCAAGCATCACGGAAAACAATCACCAGAAAACCACTCTTACTCCACGGAAAGAACACACTCATTTTTTTTTTCTGTAAAAGCAATCAACTTTTTTGAATTTGCAGAAAAGTAAGGCAACTGGAGATGAATTCAGAACAAATGTAAAGAGGGACTTTTTCAGTAAATACATAATAGATGGCTGTTTATCAACTCAGGTTGCAGCGGCAAAAAGCTTTGGGTTAGTCAAAAGGAAATGGGAAGTAGTCATGGCAACTTGGTATATTAGAAAGTAATGAGCAATGTTGGACTGACTGACTGGACCTTACTTGTTCTCCACATTTTGTATGCTCCTGTCAAACTCGGTCGTTGTGCGCTTGTATGTAAAAAAAAAAAATAATTTCATTTGGAACAGTTTCTGAAACAGTAAAGTAACTTGGGGCAAGAGACATTACCTTCAGCAACACCTTGTCTTGCAGGAAGTCTGAAGTGTACAGCAGGGGCTAGAAAATGACTGACCCATAGTAAAGTACATTATAAATCAGTGCTATTTAGTTAATGCTCTCATCTGCCATTCGTTGGAACCCCAACTAAATTACACATGACGTACATTTCAAATTATAATGCGAACCCCTGGCTAGATTTAATCCTTGACTGCAGGGCTGAAAGCCCTAACATCTCTACAGTGTACTGGCTGCTCTAATTGCTTTAAGTATGGTTCTAATTAGTTTTTCAGTCCAAAGAAACAGGATGAAATATTTCTATTTGATAAAATATAAAATATCCTGTTGTTACTATACAAAGCAAAATACCATAAATAAAAATCTAAAACAAGATTTGGCTGGTGCCAACACGACTGGTCTTGCTTTTTTGTATTCTCTGTTTACTTCTGTAGTAGGCAGCACTGTCTCACCAGTATCACTGCTGGTATTTTAGTTATAGGAGGACCACATCCAACATCAGTTTTACAGACTTGATGTATATAGTACCCACAGGGAGGCCTTGATGCAGCATCACTGCATTTTAGTAATGCTCCCTACCACTGTACACACAGTGGTTCAGTCCACCGAACAGCAGGCAACTAGTTTCAACCCCCCAGCACCAAACTCACTTATGGTCCCCCCCCCCCAGCCATGTCACCATTTTTTAATTCTCTAATGGTCTGGTTTGGAGACTGGACCCATCAGGTAGCTGGGGGAGAGGGACAGAGATTTGTTATTCCTAATGGGCAAGGTTTGGCATCAAACCTGTCTGGTAGCTTGAGGGAAGGAGACAGACTGTTTTTCCTTCCCTGACAGGCTAGTAGGGCTTGGAATTTGTCAAGCTGCTGCGAGGAGGGAGATTTTTTTTTTTCTTTCCTGATGGTCCAGGTTTGGCCATGAACTTGTCAGGTAGTTGAGTGGAGGAGGAGGGGGGACAGATTATTTTACTCTCCAATGGATCATGTAGAGCACTGGACCAGTTAGGTAGCTGCCAAAGGGGGCCAGTTTTCTTGTTATTCGTGATGTGACTGGTTGAGCACTGGACCAGTTAGGCAGTTTGCTGGAGGGTGACAGATTTTGGTTTTTACTCCCTGACAGGAATGGGCTGTGATCCAACAAAAAGCCGCATACCCAAAACAGAATCAAGATGCAACCAGAATAACAGCAGGTCCAATAAATTCAGATCACAAAAAAAAAAAAGCAAACCAAGCTTACCATGCAGCAATTGTTGGAATTTATTTAATCAAAAACATGAAAGAAACACCAGTGGGCACCTGCAGCCTGTCCCAGTGCTTTGAGGCACAGTGCCTCTTCATTGGTGCGGGGGTGGCATGGCACAGGTTGTGCACTGGACCGTTCTACTGCACAGAAGGATGGGTTGGTTGGAGTGTGCATGGCAGTGTGATCCCTATATGCATGTTGGGGCGAGTGCAGAATTGAGATTGAACACTGAGTGAAAGAAAGAATGAGAAAGAGGTATAATGGGGCAGCGCAGCCAGAATCATAGGCACTTGGGATTACAGCCTCGGAAGTGTACGCCATCAGTCCCCCTCGGCCCAGTCTCCCATGCCAGTGCACTGAGGGCCTGAGGAAGCAAAGATGACTGAACAGGCTGGCGGCAGCAGCAGCCTTAAGCCTCCCGTGCAGTGTCTGAAACCCTCACTTTGACCTGAATGGACAGGCATGGGGAGAGCAGTGTTTTACTACCCTGCTTATTCCACCTTCCACTCAACGCTTTGCTGCTGCTCCTCCTGATCTCCATTTGACTAAATACAAGGGTTAGGTCAGCATGGGACCCATCAGGTAGTTGGGGGGAGGAGAACAGATTTTTATTTTGTGTGTGTGTGTGTATAATTTCCTAAAGGGTTAGAATGTGCACCAGATACGCAAGATAACTGGGGGGAAAAAGCCAGAACTCAGTTAACAAAATTCTCTAATTCTTTGGATTTCAGGACCATCCATATGTAGTTTCTACAAACATTTCGTCACAACAGGAGGCCCAATACTAAGCTGGACAGGAAAACATGGCAAAAAGTGCGTTCCATTGCACCGAACCAAAAACTGCAATTCTGAAAAGGCAGGATCAAATCCTGATTTATAAATAAGGGTGCACAGGCAGTGCACGGTTTGTGCACTGTAACTGTGTTTACTACTGACACAGACATGTATGCAAATGGCACAGTACCATGTACACCTTTGGGGCAGCAGTAAGAAAACTGCATCTCTCCGACCCACACCTTAGGGATGCTTGTGTTCCCCCAGTTTGTCCATTCGTCCCTGGTAATCCAGTGGGCCCCCCAAATAAACCACACATCTGCAACGTTCTTGGTAGTCTAGTGGCCCACCCCCCACATTATCCACATATCCTTTACACTTCTGGACCTTCCTCCATCTTGGTCACCCGTCAGCTCTCAAGAGGTTAGTCACACTTTTGCAACATCCCTAACATCTGCCTAGAATAGTTCAAGCTTGGGGAATTGCATAAGTGCAGTGACAGCTGTCCCAGACGTAACAGACCATGCATAAGCTACCCACTTCTGAGCACCACCATACTTTGATCTGTGGTGGCGTGGAAGGACTCTTCAACCCCTCCGGGTATAGCTCGTGGTGGGGGTGTCATAGCCCAGGGACTACTGATAAACTGTGCCACAACTATTTACAGCCAGTTCCTTGCGAATGGGGAACTGGGCTCAGGATCTTTTTGCTGTAGACTTCTTTTGTTCACATTGC
Source organism: Neoceratodus forsteri (assembly GCA_016271365.2). Lineage (NCBI taxonomy): Eukaryota > Metazoa > Chordata > Ceratodontiformes > Ceratodontidae > Neoceratodus > Neoceratodus forsteri. The sequence goes on from CM028135.1 coordinate 610,612,125, forward strand.
TCATCCCTGCCATCAAATCATAATACTCCACTTAGGACATCACAGTCTGTTGCCACTGAAATGATTCTGATGTCACAATCAGAGGATCACAATCGTAAAGCTGCAGAAAAAGATGAAATCTCATGGGCAAAGAACCTGCTTTCTTGTGAATTTCTGTAGTACTAAAGAATGGAATGCCCTGAAATTCAATTTGTTGGAATGTTATGAGATTTGAGCCCTTTCGATACCCAGCATAATTTATCTGCAGGAAACTAGCAAATCACTTTACTCCAAACAAACTTTTTTCCAAAAAGGCATACTTTTTCCTAGCTGACAGGCTCTGACAGAAGGCTAGGACTTATAGTGCAGGGAAAAATAGGGCAGACTACATGGGCCTACCAGACTTTTTCTACCAACAAATTCTATGCTTCTATGTCTCTTGCTTAATCACAGTACTCACGTAAACTGGCAGAATTCTTCCACGTAGCATTTTATAACAGCTCTGAATTTTTGACTTCCTTAGAGTCTCTGCAGCAATGGCTTCAATCCGTTCGACCATTTTATTTAACAATCTGTTTATTCTCCTTAGTCACTCACCTGGCCCTCCTCTTCCTCAGGCAACCACCCAGCCTCTGCAGAACTGTTACCCCCAAGGGAGGGGGAGAATTGCCTTTCTGATGCTCTGGATCAGTAATGGGAAGCAACAGGTGGCTGCATGGGACCCCTGTGAGCAAGATCTTCATCCTTCCAGGGTGGGGGTCTTTTCTGGCATTATCTCTTCCTTCCAGACCTGCCAAGTTTCAGCACATACAGAGTTCATGGGTACACTGGACCCCATAATGTGCATGTCCCCAAACCCAGCTGATGTCCACCCAGCCACTTCTGCCTCCACTGCATTTGCCCCCCGTGTGGCATTACTGCACCAGAGGCAGCGACCCTCCTGACTTACAGAAAAGCATCCTCTCCGATGCTCAATATTTCTACCCAGCTGGACCTTCGACGGCCTGAGCTCATTCCCGAACTCGGGTCATTGACATTGCACGTGGCAGCACTGCTGTGGCACCAAACAGTCAGTCCAGTCCCATTCAACCATTTTTAAACATTTTTATTGTTACATTTTTAATTTGTGTGAATTCACAGTAAAGACGGCACCCCAGCAGTCTTTAAAAATCACATTCTTTAAGGCCTCTCTTCAGCTGTGAAAGCTGTATTTATAATGTGAACATGGCCAAAATGGTGCAAGCATTTGTTTATAAAGACTGACAGCATACTAGGGCCTCAGACTACTTAAGAGATATGTGGGTGGGCCTGATAATGGAAGAGGAGCTTTTAGAAAAAATCATAACTAGCAATCCTGCCTTGGGAATCATATCAAATTGTTGAAAAGAATGGTATCCTAAATGTTTTGTTAGTTTTAACTGCTGAATGGGCTATTTAACTTGTTTGGCATAATTACACCACTGCAGTAAGCAAAGAAGGGCCATCTAGCTGAAAATACAGAAAGGGGAAATCTGTTTTTATGGGACATTCACGAGTTCATGTATGGGACTCACTACTTGTGAAATGGAATCAAATGCATCCTAGTGAAAGACCGCTCATGAGATGACAGCCCAATTTATTGCCAGGCTGTCACTGATGTATACTGTAAACAGCATTCCGGTTAACCTGCAGCACTCTTAAGTGCCAACCAGAAGCAGCTTTCATTGATTGTAACTGTGACATGTATGCTTGCTATGGACAAGCACATAAAATGGACTTCTGTTATTGCCCAATGCCTGACAAGGTAAGAGTCTGGTGCCATGCAACATGATTTATCTTTAGCCACCTCTAGTCTCCAGATGGGAAAGACAAGTCTATCAGAGCACTCCTGACCCTTTTCCAGGCAGTGGTTACTGGATGCCTATGGGTGAAGCATGCTGTTCTCTAACCTCTAGAGCTTCTGGACAGTTTCAATACCCTGTAAAAGCCTAGCATGCTCAGGTAAATCCTGGCAGGTCATCTGAACTGCATGACTGACTCCCAATGGCGAAAAGAATTTCAGAGCTAAAGGAATAACTCAAAGCTCCAACACAGAAACAGTCAGCAGATATGCACTGCTTGGCCCACCTAGTCTGTACAGTTCGTCCCTGCTTATATTATCACTTCAGATCCTACACGGTCGCTGGCTACCCCCCACACACAACACTTTTCTACTAATACTCCTTTGTGCCTATTCCATGCATGCTTGTAGCCCGTAACTATTTTTACTCCCACCACTTCTGCTGGTAAGACTATTCCAGGCATCCACCACTCTTTCTGTGAAGAAATGCTTCCTTATATTTCTCCTAAACTTCCCCCCCTTCCACCTACATTGCATACCCTCTTGTCCTGAAGCACCTTCTCATCTGAAAAACACTCCCCTCCTATTCCTTGTTCACTCCCGTGAGATACTTAGAGGTCTCTGTTATGTCTCTTCTCTCTTCCCCACTGTACATACTGAGAACCCTCAGTCTCTCCTCACAGGGCTTTAGATACAACCTCTGCACCACTTAAGCTGCCCTCCTCTGGATACCCTCTACCCTACATCCTTTCTGAGATGTTGTCTCCAGAACTGGGCACAATACTCCACGTGGGGTCTCAACAACGATCAATACAGTGGCAACACTAACTCTCTCCTTCTGCTGATGATTCTCCCACCTATGCACTGTAGCATCCCACCGGCCCTGCTTACTTCCTGGTCGCACTGCCCCGCCACCTTGAGGTCATCCGATATGATGACCCCCCCCCCCCAAGGTCTCTTTCCTGCTTTGTGACCATCAATATCCGCCTCACCCCAATTGTATACCCAGCCACTGGGTTTCTGTGCCCTAAATGCATGATTTTGCACTGAACCTCAGCTGCCATACCCTCGACCATGCCTCGAGTTTACTCAGGTCTCTACTCATCCCCCGGAGTAGATGCCCTACTTCATATTTTGGTGTCATCTGCTAAGATGCATACTTTCCCTTCCAGCTCTTCGGCAAGTCTCTTATGAATACATTGCAGGGGACTGGTCCCAGCATTAAACCCGAAGGTACCCCACTGTTCACTCTCCCCTCATCAGAGTGCCATTTAACACAACCCTCTGTCACGTATCCATCACCCAGTTCTTTACCCAGTTTACCACCTTGGGTCCCACCCCGAAAGTGCTCAGTTTCCTTATATGCTGCCTATGCTGTGTGGTGTTAAAAGCCTTGCTGAAGTCCAGGTAGGCCACGTCCACTGCCCCACGCTGATCTATATCCCTGGTCAACCAACTGAATAACTCAATCAGATTAGCCGTCTTCTATCGATTTCTTTTAATGGATGACATGGGAAATAGATCAGGGTGGGGTGGTGGACATGGCCAAAAAATTAATATGAAGTCTGGAATCCCCAAGGGTCCACAGGCCATGCCTCCACTTCTTCAAGTGTGCTCCTCATCCCATGAGGGAAAGATCTATGGTGCAGTGGTGAAGGAATGGAAGGAGGAAATCTAAACAGTGATTCTCTAAATTATGCCGTGGAGGGACAGTTTCTAACATTGCTGTGACAGCTGCCTTCTGTGAACAGAGGAGCAGAATCCTGGAGCCACTGCCTCTTGAGACAACACTGAATTGAACCCACGTGTAACCAAGCCTAAAGAGATTAAAAATACAATTGAGGGCATCCGTTCCAGGAATCTCAGATAATCCATACCATGGCTGCCCAAGTCTGACCCACTTGGAATGATTTTAATTTAAAAAAATAAATAAATCTATGGTCCATCCAATGGACTGATAATAAATGTTGCACCTTACCACCAGGATGATTTTGTATTTACCTTGATATTTTATTGTAAGCTATCTCCTCCTCCTCCCCCCCTCTCCCCCAGGACTCATCTGGAAACAAACTGTTCTTAGCTCAGTATGTACTTCCTGGTTAAACTTTTCAATAAATAAATAAATAAATAAATAAATACATAATGTGGGTTTGAGTCCAGAGGCTGGATTGTCACATTTGGTTCCTTTTCTGAGAACCTTTATAGGTCACAGAGCTTTTGCATATGTATTTATTTAGCTTCTGTTAACCAGGTCAAATGCTAGTCAAATAAATGCCTATTTTTCAGGTATGACCTGGGACAGTAAAAAAGAAAAATCACCACAATTAATAAGGAATTATAAGTAAATCAAGGTAGGATAAAATTACAGGTACAGTAGAGCAGGATGAGACTACCAGAAACAAACTATGATACAATAAAATTTGATACAACAGTAGGTAGCAGACAGGCAGTCACAAACAACTATTTGCCAGCCTAGAATGAGAACAAATACAACAATAGACAGTCAATAATAGACAGTAATATTTTTTATTTTATTTATTACTGATAACCAGGTAGGTGTACTGATCCAGAGGACTGTTTACAGGCGCGACCTGAGCCACAAGGTGTTAAAAATAACACAATAGGAAATAAAACAATAACATGACAGTTTCTAACTCTAGACTCTAAATAGAGAAGGCGCATGGGAGTAATATAACAATCACAATTACAATGGTGAGTACATGGAAGGCAAATACAGTACATTAGAAAAAAAATACAGTACATATGAAAAATTACATAAGGGTAAGTGCAAGAACATAGGTCCAGAAATGGACCCCCCCACCACCACCTTCTGGAGAAGGCACAACAACGGGACCTAGAACCGTCAGGAGAATAAAGGACGTGGACAGCAAGATGGACATATGCACAGGCAAGTTAAGAGCAGCTAGCGCGTGGAGCAGTTGCATCTATCTTTATCCAGAAGCCAGTATTTGAGGCTTTGCTTGAAGCTAAGGTGAGTGTTGGAAAATCAAAAATGGGAGGGAAGTCCATTCCACATATAGGGGGCCGCACCTGAGAGGGCTCTCCTGCCCATGTTGGTGGCGGATTTAGGTACTACGAGGTGGGGACAGTGGAGGAGCAGAGGCTCCTAGACACGGTTCTAAAGTTAAAGAAGGTTGAGTGGGGAGAGGTATTATCGCACCTTCGGGAGGCATCTACGAGACAACCAAGGAAATAGTCAAAGCGCCCTTGTAAGGAGAGCCAGCCAAGGGAGTGATAGCGGCCACAGTGGTGTGTGGAATAGGGGGCCGATAGGGTGACGCAGCAGGCATTATTGTAGGCTACCGATGAATAACAGCTACCCAGCCTTGAAAGAAAACATCATTATAACTTAAGTGGCAGTTCCTCAGGTAGAGTTGCAACCTAAGAGGCCTGCAAATGTTTTCTCAAGGCATCTCTGAAGAGGGTGTAGGAGTGAGTACTTCATAAGGGCATCAAGAAGGAGTTACAGAACTTTACTATAAATTATGCAAAAGCCTGTTCACTCTTCCTGGTGGCACACTTGGGAACATGCAGTAGGGACTCTTCAGAGGATCTGAGGGGGTAGACCACAGGGAGCACTGAAGGAGCAAAGCAATCGAAACAAGAGTAGAGGATCAGAAGAGCTTATCTAGGGAACACCTAAGAGCATGCGAGCATCCAGCGGATGAAGATAGTCATCCAAGGGTAGAATACAGATTGCATTGGTGAGCGAGACAGTTGGGGGACAGTGCAAAATGACAAAAGACTGCATCTCATTAAGCCAGAATATACATTTTTTCTCCTGGAGGTCCTCGGCCCAAACCCGTATGCTGCGACCCTGTCACTTCACCATGGGCAGCCACTACCCACTATACCCCCAGGGTCGGGCATCCAGGATGGGCCCTTACCTTTTCAGATGCCACTTTTGGTGTCTAGGCAGGACCCCCCCCCAACCCCATTTGGATCCATAGGGCGGCAGCATGCAACAGGGGCATCACTGGGCACATCCAGAGGAGTTTTGCTGGAATGCTGGACAGGGAGGCAGGATGTGCAATGACGTCAGTAGCACGTACGCTGATGTCCATCCTGCCGCCACAACTTCAAGCTGTCAGCCACAGATGCCCCCCCCCCCGGCTTCTGCCAGGGGGTCCCACAGGCACCAGACACACAACTCCTCTCCCTTCCCCCCAGAGTAGGAGAGCAACCCCTGGGTGCTCGAGCCTTCTCCCCCCACCCCAAGCTGGTCCTCTGACTCCAGAGTCCATTCTCGAACTTCCGCCATCGGCACTATGAGTGGAAGCTCTATCGCTGCACCAGCGGGCTGGCAGAAGCCAGGATATTTTTAGGGGCATGGACAAGGTATAGCAGGCCATCGTGCAGAGAAGACACGAGGACTTCATCTGCGATAGGAAGTCTGACCTTCAGGGTAAGTATGTGCCTAATTCTGCAGGCTATGCCAAGCTTAGTATTAACTGCCTTGCAGATGGCAGAGATATGTACAAAGAAACCCAATGAGGGATCAGGAGTGATGACAAGGTATTGGAACTGGTCAACCATGACAAGTATGGAGCCATCAGTACAAGTGACTGCTAGGGCATCTGCACAAGCCCAAAGAGTGGCATCAGAACCACATTTATCTATTTATTTGAAAACTGGTAACCAAGAAAGGCACAGTGAGCCAAGGGTCAATTCCACGTGCAACTCGGGTGAGGGGAACAAAAATAGTTGATTAAAAAAAAAGTACACAATTAGAATAAAATACAAAAAGTAGTATGTGAAGAGAATAATGTGTGGTACAGCTCATTCAGAACACTTATCAAGTGCATATTCAGAAGTGGCAGCAATACTTGGTGAATAAGAACAATACTGACAACTGACCGGGGGTGAGTTATCATGCAACCATGTAAAGGAGGGAGAAACCGTAGTGGTGTCGAAGTTTACCCAAGGCAGAAACGGGGGCCCAGCCGCCTGTTTACCAGGATAGTTAAGGCACAGCTAAGGCAAGCAGCAGAGCCAGGGTCTTCTTTGGCACAGAGGGCCAATTTATTTTTCATGATCCAATTCTGAATATTGCAAAAGTTGCAGCTAAGCTGAAAGTTAATTTGGCCTAGTCTGGGAATCAAGACAGAGAACAAGGTTGTATGCATAAATAAGGATGGAGCAGGAGACAGACATAAAGAGGAAGACTGTTGATAAAGACAGAGAAGAGCAGTGGGTCAAGAAAAGACCTGGGGAACACCAACTTCAATGGAGACCATATTAAATACTGTCTTGTTAAACTTGTTACTACTTTGATTTCATTAGATAATTTCATGAATGCAGTGGAAGTGCTATGTCCTTTGTGGAAGCCATACTGTTGGGAGGTAGCAGGCAGTACTTCTGGAAATGGTCTGTCAATTGCACAGCAACCACTTTTTCCAAAAGTTTACTTGTAACTGATTCAAGTGCAACAGGATGGTAGCACAATATTATTTATCGCATATTTGCAAGTTGACATTTCTGATACCAATCTTGCTCCTTGATATTTAACAAAATGAAAAAGTTAACAGTCCTGCCTGGTACTGTGTATGATATAGGCCACCAGAGGGAACCGAAGGTTCATTAAGATGGGACTATTAAACTTGTAAATTCGCCCGTTTTCAGTACTGGTCGCCTTGCAGATGTGCTATAAATCTTATAACATGGGTTGACAAAAAGGGGAAAGTTCACTGGGCGAACAGCATCACCTGACTATGGATCATATTCACTGTTTAATTCACAGCTGGGGTGAGATGCCCAGCTAGCAAGATACCTAGGCAGAGCAGGACTTGTTATCTGTGGGGAAACTCAGCACTGGCAGGCAGAATATTACAGAATGCACCTAAGCAAGAGTGAGCTACAGTGGTAACTTGGTGTCTGCCTGTCGGTGCTGTACCCAATTCCCCAGATGTTCTCTAAGTCCTGTCATGAAGCACTGCTGCCAGCTATACTCCATCCCACATGGAGTCCAGGAAAATGCAACTGTGTACGTGCTGCTTCATCCCCCCCCCCCCCGACAGCGTGAGCGGCACAATGCTCTCCTCAGAGAGAGACATACACAGAATGTTCCCGTTTTTATCCCCGATGGCTTATATCCCCTCTTCATGTTTTGGTAGTCCCAAGTCGTACAGCACTGTCCATAATTGGCCAGCCTGGTGCAGCTACCATTGCCGTCTCCTGCACTACTTAAAGCACCCTTTAGTTTGGCTACAGACCCATCAGAGAGAGATGGACGGAGCCCTGCATGTCTTGTGGCAGCGAGAGACAGACCAGACATCTAAGTCGCAAAGTCATGCAGTGTCCTGTCTGTCAGGTGTGCAGTCGCTGAAAGGCATTTGTCCGTTTCTGTGATCCGGTTTCTTTCAGCCTTCCCTCTGTGTGGGCCAGTTTCTTGTCTTTCATACTGTCTCCTCGTGCACCTCACGGAGACACAGAGAGAGAGAGAGAGACTCTGTCAGAGGTAGCTCGGTGAGCGACAGTCAGTCATGGGAGTTCACACAGAGTGTTTGCAAGTCCTACCGGCCACCTGCCCATCCATACACCATCGCTGAGCACCCAGAGTTGGACTGCTGACAAACAGTGAAAGGGCACCAGACTGTTTCAAGGTCGGGTTCCCGGCCCATCCCAACCCCAAGACAGACAGTAAGAGTGGCCAGTTCACCCAGCCACATGAAGCAAGACAGTGCTATGACACCTGCCTGTGCACCTCATGAAGTTTATATGTACCAGTGTCTAAGTGCTATTCTGTGGGCAGTGTAAGAGAGACAAGAGAGAAAGAGACACTGCAAGTGCAACATCCGGAATAGAATTCCTTTTCTCTCTGTCTCTCTCTGTGATAGGCAGCAGTATTCTCTGTGTGTGTCTGATTGGCAGTTCACATATGTAGATCTTGTGGCTCTGAAGTAGATGTGGGTGTGGGTGTTGGGGGGAAGGACAGACAGGACAATACAGGCTGCTCGCTGCTTCAAGTGTCAGAAACTATATTACGCACAAGAAATGGCAGAAATCCTGTGTGTACAGTATTTCTGACATTTCCATGTACATAACAACAATGACATGCACATCATTTGTTGGGGACTACTTTGCAAGGAGGCAGGATACAGCACCTTTCCTCCTCTTCAAACAAGGGAAAACCCCTTTCAGTGCTTTTTTCACTGTTTTGCACAGAACCCATATTATAAGCACAATAACCCACTCCAGTGTATGGGGTTATAGGCAGGGCTCCTGATAAGGAGTACTGACCTATTATACTCACCTCAGTTTAGGAAATACTCTTAAATATTTTTTAATGAGTATCAATACTCACCCAACATTTGTAAATGCTCCACACACCAAAGAACAGTGTGCTTTATAACATAACTGGTGATTCAAAAAGAAGCATTTTTTTTTTCCAGATTTACAGCACTCGTATCCATTTAAATTTTGTTTTACTGACTATATCTTAAAACTGGTGAGTAAATTACTCCTACCTGCCAACATTATCTGGAGTATTGTTAGCACCTGATCAATTCTTATCAAGAAAAACTACATTGTTTTTAAAAAATGTACTCCTCACTTCACTTCGTCTAAACATTTGTATTCATCTGAATTTGGTTTCACTCACTTTACTTTCAAAATGAGGAGTACAGTACTCGTTCCAAAAAATCTTATCTGGAGCCCTGGTTATAGTTATTTAATTCATGCCCTGGGTACAGTGAGGACACTCGGCCAATGACCTCATGCATCACAACGCACCCGAGGCGTGGATTAAATGCCTATAACCCCATACCCTGTAGTGAGTTATTGCTAACAAACTACTAAAGACATATGCCAGCCCATACACAAGCCATGCGGCTCAACCTGACTGCTTGTGTCAAAGTCAAGCCACTGGGGGTCCCTGGAAAAAAAATCATAGTATGCAGGGGTTTACAGGATAAATCAGATGTAAATCTGTATTACAAAACAAATCTGTTTTTTTTTTTTTTCCGAGAGGGGGGCAAAATGTTTAAATGGGACCCACAGGTCCCAGCCAATTACTTTAGACGCATCTATATTTCATCTTTAAGTGACTTGCAAGTGGTGGTTGTAGGTTTCCAACCCCTGTCTGCTAGGGCCCTAGGTTCACTGCTTGGTGCTCTAAGTGTCTATGCTATGTTTGTAAACTTGTTACATTAAAACAACCATTTTAAAAATTCTAATTTTATTAAAAAAAAAATATATACTTTTAAGCCAGCCCAGTGGCGCTGAGGGCTGAGGCACTAGACGCCTTACCTCGCGCTACGCTGGCAACCCGTGTTTGGGAACGAGTACAAGTCACTGGGGGTTGGCAGGGGAGGAGAAGGATCGAGCGTCCAAAGGACTGCTCTTCTTCTCTGGGGAGGTGGGTCATAATCAGTCGGCATCTGACTGGCCCCTGGTGGCTGGGGGGGTGGTGCGCCAACACTGCAGATAAGGGGAGGATATGGAACAGATGCTTGGAGGAGCGTACACGGATGCATGCACGCTCTGTGAGCATCACTGCATGCCCCACCTCCGTAAGGGAGAAAACTGGAAAAAGTCCTGACCACACAGTATGAAGCAGTCTCCCGTGGTGCTGCCCCCGAGAGGGCACCTCCCTGGCTGGATCCATTTCAGGTGGGTCGAGACGCTCCCCACCATCCTGCCATGAAGGGTAAGTCGTAGGAGCTCAAGGGAGGGGGTCTGATCCTTGGGGGACAGCGCCGGGGTGGACAGCTGGTAGTAGGAGTGCCAGCAGTACAAGGAACAAATACCATGCAAAAAAATATATATATTATATATACACACACACTTTCAATTTTTTGTTCATTACCCATTTTATAAGCCTAGTAAGACACTCCATGGTAGTGTTTTCTATTAATAAACTGCACTTCCAAGTGGTTAAAGGCACTCGGCATAAGTGCCTCATGTCTCAATGCACTTGGGTGGGCATTTTATAAACAGAAACTAGCACCCTCTCATGCCCATTTCCCCCCAACAGACTTCCGAGTCCTCTCTACTTATCCAAAAGGAACAGAACGCACTCTCTAGTTTAAACACCCCATTTCTAAAGAGGGTCTGAGGGTTTTGCTAGACCCTGACACATTAACATAGATTCTTTTCCATTTATTTGCCATTTATTTTCTTTGCTTTTTAAACTTTATATTGACAACCAGTCCCTGCAAGGACAATTCCAACACTGTAATTACTTTAAATGGTATACAGTACCTCAATAATTCTCATGGCAACACTTTTCTCAATCACACTTTACAGCTCTCACAATGTGGTCATGCAACTTTTTTTTGCGCAGTAGTAAAAAACACCTTGGGCTGGATATTCAGACTGTGCCAGGCAGGGGTGCAAGCCTGGGCGCAGCGCAACTGAGCTGCGCCAGGGCACGGACCAGGCGATATTCAACGGTGCTGTGCCATGGCTCAGCACCATTGAATACGGCACTGAGAGCGCATGCACTGCACCAGCGCAAGTGGCAGAAGGGGAGCAAGGGAATGCGCCAGTGCAAGTGTGGTTGCGCTAGGCACATCAACCGCGATAGTTAGCACTGGGCATGCAAATAAGTCCATTATGCATGCAAGGTGCAAATGGGGCCATTTGCATGTCATTATGGCCCTATTTGCATGCGGTGTGTCAATCCCCGGTGACTTGTGCCTGGCGCCCTTCCAGGCTGCAGCCGTCAAGGACCAGCGTCCTGCAGTCCCTTGGCGGACCCCGCTCCCATACGCCCTGTCACGGTCATATGTTTAAAATATCCCTGATGGTCCAGTGGACGGCTCTCCATCGCCCAATCGTGGGCACATGTTTAAAATATCCCTGGTGGTCCAGTGGACTGCACTCCATCGCCCAATCATGGGCATGTATTTAAATTATCCCTGGTGGTCCAGTGGAACCGCCCCCCCCAGTGCCTAATCGCGGGTGGATGTAGCGAAAGTAATCCTGGTGGTCCAGTGGTACCGCCCTCCCCACCCACTGGGGTCCCCACACCCAGCACCCCCAGTCAGTGGCGGGTGGCAGCACCCCGCCACATGGCTCCCGGCCCGGCCCGATTGACTGCGTGCAATGCGGTCTGTATGCCTATTGGTCCCTACGTGGACCAATGGGCATACGAACCATACTATACTACACAAGCCTGATATGTGAATGAGCGCATTCATTCACATATCGGCCTATAATAATACTATATGGTCTGACGCCCATTGGTCACACGGTGGACCAATAGGCGACATGACCGCATTATGCTGTCAGTCGGCGGCGGCCGGAGGCATTCAGGCGGTAATGCTGCAACGCCGCTGACTGGGAGGGGGTGCTGGGTGTGAGGGACCTCAATGGGCGTGTGGGGAGGGGGTTACCACTGGACCACAAGGATTACTTTTGCTATATCCGCCCGTGATCAGGTGCTGGGGGGGTGCTACTGGATCACCAGGGATATTTTAAACATATGCCTGCGATCAGGCGATGGAGAGTGGTCCACTGGACCACCAGGGATATATTAAACATATGCCCGCGATGGGGGCCCTTTCACTGGACCACCAGGGATGGTTGTTACACATATGCCCATGATCGGGCATACGGGGCCCTTCCACTGGACCACCAGGGACGTATTCTACACATTTGCCCACAATCAGGCGACAGGACGGGGGGGGCGCGCAACGCTCCCAGGGCAGGGAGCTTGGGGCCAGTGTTCTGGGAGGGCGGGTGGCTACCAACGGCAGGCGGCTGCCGTATTGCACCCTGCAATATGGTGGCTTGCCTGTGGGTGGCCTGGACTTGTTCCTGGTTTTACCAGGCACATCTTTGTGCCCCCCTAAGTGGCGCAAGGCAGGTTTGTACCAGCATATGCGCTGCACATCCCAGGCTGAATATCGGGATGTGCCGCATATACAAGGGCATGCCCCCCCGCACTTGCGGCGCATACATTACTGTTGCGCCCCGGCGCATCAGGAGTTGCGCATCGCAACTTGCCCCTTTCAATATCACACCGGGGCACATCAGTGGGTTGCGCATAGCGCATCCCTGCTGCGCCATGCGCAACCCTTTTGAATATCCAGGCTCTTATGTTTTTGTTTCATTAATAATTTAAAATGTACATTTTATTTTGACAAAAACAAAGTGAAAGGTCAGCCCTTGGCCCAGAATATAACAAACCGAAGTTTCTATTAGTTACTGATGAGTAGAGATAGACTTCCGGTAACGTCACCATAATGGTGGGAGGCTGAGTCTAGGGGATCCACAACCACCTCACCTTAATCTAACGGCATCCTCAGCAAGAAACTTCCTCAGTTGATGTTCAGATGGCTCCCTACATGTTACAAATGGCAGGGGAAACCACAGAAGCCAAAGGAACTAAGCATTCCTCATCTACCGGTAAAATGAGGCAAATGTTACTGGGCAGATCTCAAAGGGCCTATCTACCCTACCCTCATGCAGATGCTACCCCTCAGAGTCCTCTATTGACCTGGACCAAGAGGAGGTAGACAATCCGGAAAGCACAGCACAAACACTCCAGCAAATTCTAGCCACGGTTAATAAAACAGACACAGCTCTGGCTGATCTGCGGCAAGATGTAGCACCCTGAACAAAAAGATATCTGCTAATGGCACCTGACTAACCGAACTGTCCGAGGCCCAGAAAGGTAATGACCACTTGCTCCTCTACCTACTACAGTGGGACTGGGAGACACAAGCCAAGATGGAAGGCCTAGAAAATCGATCACGCCACAATAACTTCAGGATCCATGGGATCCCAGAGGGAGCGGAAGAGGGCTTCGCAATGACAGGAGACTTTATTCAGCAACTCCTCCGGGCAGTGCTCTCCATTCCTACAGATTTAAACTTGGAAACTGACCTTGTGCATAGATCACTGATCTCCAAGCCGAGTGATCCTACAGCCAGACCCCGCCCCTTCAATATAAGAATGCTGTACTATCAAAGTAAAGAATGGATCTTATATGAAGCCTGGAGACACAGGGACCTGAAATACCACAAGGCTACAATGTATTTTGATCAGGATTTCTCATCGGCCCTACAAGCAGAGAGGCAAAGAGTCTGAGGAATAATTAAGGAGGTGAAAGTAAAGAAAGATATAAAGGCACAATTGCTCTTCCTGGCAGGGCTGAAACTTTATTTAGAATCCAGAACAAAGGTTTTCCCTTCATTGGTAGAAGCAGTTCCTACGCTTAAGGATCTACATATTCTGATCCCTGACCTGGAAACAGAACTCCTTGGAAAAAAAAGGCTGAAAATGGGAGCTTGGAGTGTTGTATCTCAAGGCACCACAAGAAAGTGCGGTATACCAGGCTCCATTTCTCATTCAGCAGTGGGAGACATTGCTAAACTGCTGCAGCATGCTGAGCGGCAAGAACAGACACGGAACTTCTCCAAGGCTGCATCTTCCCCTGTGAAGGACTGAATTCTGACAATTGAGGTACTGTGTGTTATACTTGTTGCAGCCATCTGATACCCTCGAAGGACTGTGTGTGAACCAGCACCTGGGTAAACCTTGGGAGGGGGAAAATGGCATGTCTGACTTTTCACCATAGTTTTAAAGGCACAAGATTACAGGTTGGGGAGGCCTGCCATGAATAAGATGAGGAATATTATTCGAACTATGCGAGGATCTGACTTTGGGCGTATTAGAACTATAAATAATTGGGACTACAACATGAAGTAGTAAACAACTATTAGCAGCAGAGGGTGTGTCCACCCCTCATTAGAATGTGTTGCTGAATGAAGGGTTAGGCCTCCTTAGGAAAGTATTATAAGCAAGGGCGGATTATAAAAATGGAAGTTTGAAGCTGGGGGAATGCTACCAGATTTTTCTAATCATACTACAGTGGTAAAAAGGCATGATGTGGGAGGCATAAATACTTTGAAGGGAAGCTGAGGAACCACATTGTTTTTTAAAAGCAGATTGGGGGGGGGGGTGGTTGGGAGGGTACTGGGTTTACAGCTTTTCTCACCTGAGTGACGTTGTCTACTTTTTTAGTTGTGAGCAGGTTACACTAATTTTAATAACAGCTACAACACCCCAATAGATATATCACAAGGGTATTAGAATAGTCACAAACTGTGACTTCTTGTGGTATTTACTACCACTAAGATTTTCCTAGAAGTCAAATAATTTGCGTTCGCTGTATTGAAGTTAAATGTCCCATAACCAGAGTTGGTTGAGTTCAACTGTTAAAGTTGTACGTTTTCTTTTTATGAATGTTCTTAAGGTCTGTCGATGTGGATCTTTACTGCATGAAAATAAGATGATGGTGTCACAGGGGTCTTGGGGAAGAGCAATGCTGCATGATTATCAGGTAGCCGATGAGCAGGGGTTTAAGGGCTTTAGTACAAAATGGCTCAATTAAATATGGTTTCCTACAACACCAATGGGATCAACTGCCTTATTAAAAGGACAAAAATATTAACAGAACTTGAGACTGGACTGCAACATTGCCCTCCTCCAAGAGATGCATCTTTCAGAATTGGAGCACTCCAAACTAAGACGTCAGTGGGTGGGGAGAGTAGAGGCAACTTCACATAACCCTGCAAAAAAGGCAGGAGTGGCGGTATTAAGAGGGACTGCCCATTAGTGGTTCAAAAGATGGACGGAGCTTGCCACGGCAGTTTCTTCAGGGTCTCAGGAACAGTACAGGATAAAACAGTACATGTGGTGAACATCTACGCACCCAACACAGGAGCAGACAAGTTTTATGTGGAAATTTTCCAGAAAATAGCAGACCTTCCTAAAGGTCTCCTTGTCCTGGTTTTTATTTATTTAATTTATCAAGTTTAGGATTACAAATACCTTTGAGCCTTGGCTCTTTTACAAAGGTTCCACATCCAGAGAGGGGGGGTGACTTCAATGCGACCCTCTGTCCAGCAGTGGACCGCTCCTCAGGCCGGAAAGCTACCTTTATGACTGCTAGCAGATGGCTGTAGGCATTGATGGAGGAAGTGGGGATGGTGGATGTCTGGAAGTTACAGCATAAGAATGAGAGGGATTACACCTTTTATTCAGCTCCCCAAAACTCGTATTCATGAATAGATTTATTTATGACTCATAAATCAGACCTCCACCAGTTCACCGCCTCCTGGATCCATTCGTTAACCCTGTCTGACCATGCTCCAATATCCACTAGAATTAGTTGGGGGACCGAGCCATGATGTACCAGCTGGAGATTAAATATCTCTTCCTAGATGACAAAAATTTTATACAGCAAATTACCCAGGCTATTAGAAACCTTAAGGAAGAGTCTCCCATGGAAGCTTGTACACCGATGCTCTGGTGGGACACCATGAAGGCAGTGGTACAGGGTCAGATGATAAGTCTGGCCTCAGCCAAAAAGAAAAACAGGGGTTAAAAACTCACAGACCTCCAAAATATCATCAAAACTCTTGAAAGCACCTAAGGGGTGGGGTGGGGAATCCTAAAAAGAAACATAGAATTTGACGGCAGATAAGGACCGCTTGGCCCACCCAGTCTGCCCATTTCCTTACCTACTGGATAAGCTGCAGATCCTAGTTAACCAGCAGCCTACTTCTTTCTAACCCCACCCCCTAGAATGGCCTTATGACTGTCCCATGCATGCTTGAATTCCACCACTGATTTTGACTCCACAACCTCCTCCGGAAGGCCGTTCCATGCATCCACAACCCTCTCTGTGAAATAATACTTCCTTAATTTACCTCTGAGCCGCCCCACCTCTATCTTCAAAGTGTGCTCTCTTGTTCTTGCACACCTCTTTTTTTGAAAGATGCTACCCTCTTGGACTTTGTTGATTCCCTTGAGGTACTTGAACGTTTCTATCATGTCCCTCCTTTCCTCGAGGCTATACATATTAAGCTCCTTTCGTCTCTCTTCATATGTCTTCTGGTGCAGACCCTGCACCATTTTAGTTGCCCTCCTCTGGACAGCTTCCATCCCGCCTATGTCTTTCGGAGATTGGGTCTCCAGAACTGCACACAGTACTCCAGATGGGGTCTCACCAACTGTCTGTACAGAGGATAATAAATACAGGTTACTCCACCTGTAACAGGAGTTCTAGGAATGGTATATGTTGTTCATCCACACTCATTGGCAGTATCCTTGCCGCTTTAAATCTTGCGGAAGGTCTTCAGTTGCTCCTCCCACCCACCCGGGTGGTATAACTCTCGCTCCGCCCCCATGCGCCAGATCTGGCCGCTGGAAGCTCAGGTTGTCGCGTCCGGCGGGAGGTCGGTGGGTGCGTGGATGAACAACATATACCATTCCTAGAACTCCTGTTACAGGTGAGTAACCTGTATTTAGGGACATGGATATGTTGTTCATCCACACTCATTGGCAGACTCCTAGCAGTTCTCCGGGAGGAGGAGGCAAGACGCACACCCCATATACTTACTTGGGAAAGAGACTGAGAACCGAGGCCCCAAAACCAGCATCCCGGCGTGACTCAAGGTCGATGTGGTAGTGGGTAATGAAGGTGTTTGCTGACTCCAGGTAGCAGCCCTGCAGATTTCCTGGATAGGGCGCCCCTGGAAGCAGCCACCGTTGCAGCAGTATGGCGGGTAGAATGAGCTCTTATCCTCTGGGAGGCTCCATGCCCGCTAACTTATAGCAGAGATCTATGCAGGAGGTTACCCACCTGCTATCATTCCGCTTGGCTGCAGGTCTGCCAGATGCGGCTTCAGCGCAGGTGACAACAGTTGCTTAACCTCTCTCGAATTTCAGCCAGGCGCCCTTATACAAGCGAGCCTCTTCTAGGATCCAGAGTATGGAGCCTATATTCGGCCTCCGAGGTGTGATTGGGGTAGAACACCGCAGAGTCAACACCTGGTTAGGTGAAACTCCGACACCACCTTCGGAAGGAATTTCGGTGGGGCGCAGGACAACCTTGTCCCTGTGGAAGACCAGGTAGGAGACTCGATGGAAAGCGCCTGGAGCTCTCCCATCCTTCTGGCTGACGTGATAGCCACCAAGAAGGCGGTCTTCCACGACAGGTGAGAGAGAGCACACCTGTGCATAGGTTCGAATGGCTTGCCCATGAGCTTTGCCAGTACCAGCAGTAGATCCCACAGGTGGGGGTTCCCGCACTGGGGGAATGTGATCAAGGCCTGAAAGCGCCAGACCATCTTTCTCCTGCGCCATCGACTGCTTCCGGCCCGCGCCTGTAAGCAGAGATGGCTGCCAGGCACCCTTAGGTCGCTCGACCTAAGCCCTTGACTAGAAAGGGACCATAAATAGTCCAAGATGCTTGCCAAGGAACAGGAGGAAGGGTCCAAGCCCTTGCCCTGACACCAAATGGAAAACCTTTTCCATTTGAAGGCATAGCATTTTCATAGTCGACTCCTTACGGACGCCTCAACTACATTGAGGACCTCGCCGGAAAGACCCAAAGCCTGGAACTCTAGCGGCTCAGGAACCAGGCCGTCAGGTGCAGGGATTGAAGGTCCGGATGGAACACCTTCCCTGATTGACTGAGAGCAGGTCCGGGCGAGCTGGAAGCTGCCTGTGAGTCCTGGAGCTGAGACTGAGGAGATCTGGGTACCAGAACTGGGCGAGGCCAGTCTGGGGCTATCAGAATCACCTGCGCCTTGTCCCTCCTCGCCTGTGAGAAGCACCTTGTGGATCAAGGAAATGGGGAAAGGCGTAAAGACCGGGTCCATTGCCTCGAGAAGGCATCCCCTGCAGCGAGCCCTGCTGAGGCGGGCATGGAACAGACTCAGCCTGCGTTCTCCATGGAGGCAAACAGGTCCACCTGAGGTGTGCCCCAAAGGAGAACAGATGCTGTACTACCTCCGGCAGGAGAGACCACTCGTGGGATGCAGCCCCTATCGGCTCAGGGCATCGGCCCAGGGTGTTGGAGGCTCCTGCCACGTGAATAGGCTGGAGATCCGCCTCCAGGCTGCGCCGGAGTGACCAAATCGCGAGAGCTTCCTTGCATAGAAGCATGGGCGCGTCCCGCCCTGGCGGTTTAGATAGTACATAGTCGTGGTATTGTCCGTCTGGACTCGGACCACTTGACCCGGAGGAACGGAGCAAAGGCGGTGAGAGCTAGGCGGACCGCCTCGAGCCCAGCAGGTTGATGTGGCATCGGGACTCTCAGGGGACCAGAGGCCATGAGCCGTGTTCCCCAGATGGGCACCCCAACCCATCAGAGAGGCATCGGTCGACAGAGAGACGTCGGCTCGGGCGGACGAGCAGGATGCCCTCCTGCAAATGATCTGGAGCGGTCCACCACTGGAGAGCATTCACATCCCTGTGTCACCGACTAAGCTGGTCAAGGGATCGCAGCGTTGTGACCACTGGCTGGCCAGTCCCACTGAAGGGCCTGTTCCAGCGGGCTAGCCACGACCACTGGTACAGGCAGCCATGAGACCCAGGGCGCGCAGGAAGTCCCGGAGCGCAATTGCCCAACCAGAAATGATCGGGCAAAGGAGGAAAGAACCTCGGCCCTGTCCGCGGGGCACGCTCTGGCTCGAAGAGAGTCGAGCTGCGCCCGATGAATAAAATCACCTGCTTCGGCTCGAGTTCCGACTTGGCCTCGTTGATAAGGAGGCCCAGTTGAGAGCAGACCTGGAGGCCAGATCTCTGGACCACTCCGCCTCCTTCCTGGAGGAGCTGCTATCAGCCAGTCGTCCAGGTAAAGTACACCGGACCTCGGCGCCCAAGAATGCTGTCACCACTGCCATGCATTTGGTGAAGACCCTGGAGCTGGAGACAAGCCGAAGGGCATGGCTTGGAACTCGAAGAGATCCTTCCGCTCGGGCGAAGGAATCTCTGGTGAGGCAGACGGATAGGGACGTGAAAAAAGCGCGTCCTGCAAGTCCAGAGCAGAACCACCCCGCGTTCCAAGGATGGTATTATCTGAGCCAGAGTGACCATCCTGAAGGTTCAGACCTTAGGAACTTGTTTAGGTCGTGTAGAGTTGAGAATGGGGCGCCAGCCCCGTCCGCTGGAACCAGGAAGTACCTGGACACAAACCCTGGGTCTGAAGGAGGGTCCACCACCTCTCTTACCACCTCCTTCTGGAGGAGGAGAGTGATGTCGGCTCGACGAGCCGCCAGTGAGGCTGGGGATCCCGAAGCCCCCCGAGGGGCGACGGCTCTGAAGGGTGGTGCCTGCTCGAATTCCAGAGGCAGGCCTCTTCCCACCACCTCCAAGACCCACCTGTCCGTGGTAACAGCGGACCAGTGGAACGGAAGTGCGCGGAGCCGTCCCCAGGGGGACCCAGGGAGTGGGTGGCGGGGATGGGCGACACCTCAGCCCGTCACTGGGCAGGCTTGGAGGAGGGACGGCCGAGGACCTCCTGGGCCCTTTCCTCCTGCCTCCTGTTAGAGAAGCGGCTGGTTTGGGATGCCAAGGCCGAGCCTGCTGGCCCTGGCAGTTGCTGGGCAGGCGCGCGGGGCACAGAAGGACGAAAGGAGCTTAGGCTGTGGTTTGCGGCCTTTGTCCTTCTGAGCGGAAGAGACCGAGTCCAAGGTGGCATTGGACTTCTCGATCCTCTGCAGGTGACCTTCCACCCAGGGCCGAAGAGGTCAGTCCCAAAGGGAACATCCGCCAACTTGTGCTGGGTATCCGAGTAAAGGTGGATATCCTCAGCCAAGCCATCGGCAGCATAGCCACTGCGGCCGCCACCCGATCTGGCCACATGAGTCCCCTACATCCAAAGCAGTCTGAGCTGCTGTTTGGCCACTGCCCTGCCCTGGTCCCGCACCTGCTTAACCGTAGTCTGCAGATCGGCGGAAGATGAGGATGACCTCATCCAGGGAGCCCAACAGGGCATGAGAAAAATGTGCCATGAGGGGCCCGAACTGGCCTGGCGAAGGCCGAGAGAGGACATAGCGTAGACTTTAGCCCGACATAGTCAATTTCTTGGACTCCTTGTCAGGAGGTTTGTCCACATCCCTGGCGTTGCGGCTCGAGCAGGCTGTCGGTAACCAACCCCTCAGCAGAGGGTGTTCAACAGGACAAGGAACAGGTGGGGACCGCATACTTCCTGGCCATCCTGGCAGGCGCAGGGCAGGAAGCAGGCGCTGCCAAAGTTCCAGTGCTGGACCCACTATGGCCTCGGCCACGGAAGGCCTCCGTCGGAGATCCCTCGGTCCAGAATCTCCGTGAGGGGATACCTGGCCCGTTTGAAGCGGGTTCGAGCTCCATCCGGTAGACTCGAGATGAGCGAAGCAGTCCTAGGAAGGACGACGGGCTATCGTCCATTGGCTGACCTCCTGAAGACTCCAAGTCCAGTCGCTTGGAGAGAAGGAGGAATCATCTTCGGACTCGGAAGAGTCCTCGAAGAACTGCCTCTGGCCTGAGCCACCTTCACCTGCCGAGGTCGGTCGGGGTGAGGGGTAACTGACGCTGATGGGGTAAACCCTTAGCCGACGAGAATCCTTGGTGGAGCCCCAATGGTGGCTGTGGAGGCGGAGGTTCCACCGCCAGTCAATGTGGAGCAGCTGGTTTGGCCGAACAACCGCCTGGGTATAGGCTCTCGGCAAGTCGAGGGTTGGTCAGTCGACGTTCGGTGACAGCCACTTAATGGCGGGAAGGCGCCGGAGTCGGCTTATTCCGGCCAGGAGGGCTGTTGCAACATAGGGTCTCGTGCCGTCGGCGTAATTACATGGCCTCCCTCATCCGAGGAGGAGGGGCCGGGGCAATGACGCAGCAACCCCACCGCGATGCCGGAGACGAGACCGCCTATGACGGTGGGAGCAGGCTGGACCCTGAAGAGTCGAGACCGAGACCGAGTCCCGGAATTTCCGGGGTCGGTGCAGGGAGGTGTCGGCCGGAACCGACACTCCCTTCGGCTCGGAAGGTCCATCCGAGGGCTCCGGAACCGGAGGCACAGGCGAGCCCACGGGATCCTCAACTCCTCCCGGGGGAACCGGGGAGAGGGAATCTCGGCTGCTAAAGGCGACAGCCGTCAATGGGTCGAGAAAAATCTCGACTTCATCAGTGAGTCTCGGTCCAACTGACCTGGCCGGGGACACCGTGAGGCCAGTGGCGAGCCGAGCGTGAGGCGAAGCCGACGGTCGGCGGCCGGGAGAGGGACCTTTCCCGCTCCCAAGGCGTCGGGAGGACTTACCCTTGTCCTTCTTTTTGGACCGAAAAGGTCCAGCAGGCATGAGCCCTTCTCCTTTAGTGGAGGGACAGACAAAAGCTCATAAAGGAAGCCGTGTAGGAAGAACCCAGAGAGGCGGATAAATGCAGCGGCGAAGATCTGACCCGCGCCGCCTCCTCTTGAGGCGCCATCCGCTCGAGCTGATCCCCCGAAGCCACGCCGCCCGCGGACACACGTGCCGGGCCTCCTTGGACTTCACGGAGAAGCAGCTTCTGGGGCGGCCCAGTTGCAATCGGGCACACGGGTCTTGGGGCGTGAGCCGAGAAAGATGAGCACAGGTCATAAAGCCTGCGGGTCGTGCTCAAGGCCTAAGCAGTAGACACCGTGGAGTGTGGATCCAGGTCAGACATCTTCTGCCATGGGCATCTCCGAAAATCCGAGAATTAGGTTATCGCCATGGCCAGGGGATCAGAAGACTAGTCTTTTGCAAAATATTATTTTAAATCCATAAGCGGAATAGGAACCAGTCTAAGCGCGGAAGCGTTAAGGAGGAACCTGAGCTTCCAAGCGGTGAGGAAGATCTGGCGTCATGGGGAGGAGCCGAGGTTATACCACCGGGTGGGTGGGAGGAACAACGCGAAGACCTTCCGGCAAGATTTAAGCGGCAGGATACTGCCAATGAGTGTGGATGAACAACATATCCATGTCCTAAATACAGGTTACTCACCTTAACAGGGTTCTAGGAATGGTATATGTAGTTCATCCACATAACAGGTTCAGCTTCTGCGGCATCAACTATCTCCATACCGAGTGGCGCTCTCGCTCAGCGCGGCACTCAGATCTGGACCGCTGAGCTCAGGTTGTCCAGCTTGGGGGGGAGGTCGGGTGGGTGGATGAACAACATATACCATTCCTGGAACTCCTGGTACAGGTGAGTAACCTGTATTTCTAGGGACATGGATATGTTGTTCATCCACTACTAAACAGACTCCCAGCAGTTCTCCGCGAGGAGGGGCAAGGCGACACCCCAATACTTACTTGGGAAATAAGGACTGGGAGCCGAGGCCCCAAAACCAGCATCCCGGCGTGACTCAAGGTCGATGTGGTAATAGGTAATAAAGGTGTGTGCTGACTTCCAGGTAGCAGCCCTGCAGATTTCCAGGACAGGGGCGTCCTGGAAGCAGCCACCGATGCAGCAGTATGGACGGTAGAATAGCTCTTATCCTCCTGGGAGGCTTCATGCCCGCCAACATAGCGCATCTATGCAGGAGGGTGACCAACCTGCCTATCGTCCGGCTTGGCTGCAGGTCTGCAGGTGCGACTAAAGCGTAGAGTGACAAAGAGCTGGCAAACCTCTCCCGAATTTCAGCCGTCGCTCCTTATAATAAGCGAGCGCCCTTCTAGGGTCCAGAGTATGGAGCCTATATTCGGCCTCCGAGGTGTGATTGGGGTAGAACACCGGCAAGGTCAGCACCTGGTTAAGGTGAAACTCCGACACCACCTTCGGAAGGAATTTCGGGTGTGGGCGCAGGACAACCTTGTCCCTGTGGAAGACCAGGTAAGAAGACTCGATGCAAAGCACCTGGAGCTCTCCCATCCTTCTGGCTGACGTGACAGCCACCAAGAATCTCGGTCTTCCACGACAGGTGAGAGAGATCACACCTGTGCATTGAGTTCAATAAGCTGCCCATGAGCTTTGCCAATACCAGCAGTAAATCCCACGGAGGTGGAGGTTCTCGCACCGGAGGAAATGTGATCAAGGCCTTTGAAAGCGCCCGACCACCTTTTCCTCGCCACCGACTGCTTCCTGCCCTTACTGCAAGCAGAGATGGCTGCAGGGTGCACCTTTAGGGTCGCCGACCTAAGCCCTTGACTAGAAAGGGACCATAAATAGTCCAAAATGCTTGCCACAGAACAGGAGGAAGTGTCCAAGCCCTTGCCTGACACCAAATGGAGAATCTCTTCCATTTGGACGTAGCATTTTCTGGTCGACTCATCACGGGGCCTCCAACAACATTGAGGACCTCGTCGGAAAGACCCAAGGCCTGGAACTCCTGGGCGTTCGGAACCAGGCCATCAGGTGGGGATTGAAGGTCCGGATGGAACACCTTCCCTGATTGACTGAAAACAGGTCAGGGCGAGCTGGAAGCTGCCTCGGGAGCCTGGAGCTGAGGCTGAGGAGATCTGGGTACCAGAACTGGCTGGGGCCAGTCTGGGGCTATCAGATCACCTGCGCCTTGTCCCTCCTTTGAGAAGCACCTTGAGAATCAAGGGAAATGGGGAAAGGCGTTGAAGAGCCCGGGGTCCACAGCCTCGAGAAGGCATCCCCTGCAGCGAGCTCTGCTGAGGGGCGGGCATGAGCAAGCCTCAGCAGCGTTCTCCCTGGAGGCAAACAGGTCCACCTGAGTGTGCCCCAGTGGGAGAACAGATCTTGTCTCACCTCCGGCAGGAGAGACCATTCGTGGATGCAGTCCCTATCCGGCTCAGGGCACCGGCCAGGGTGTTGGAGCTCCTGCCACATGAATGGCGGAGATCCGCCTCCAGGCTGCGCACAGTGACCAAATGGAGGCTTCCTTGCATAGAAGCATGGGAGCGTCCCGCCTGGCAGTTCAGGTAGTACATGGTAGTGGTATTGTCCGTCTGGACTCGGACCACTTGACCCGGAGAAAGCGGGCAAAGGCGGTGAGAGCTAGGCGGACCGCTACGAGCTCCAGCAGGTTGATGTGGCATCGAAATCCGCGGGGACCAGAGGCCGTGCACTCGGTGTTCCCCAGATGGGCACCCCAACCCATCAGAAAGGCATCGGTCGATAGAGACGTCGAGCTCGATCAGACAAATGGGATGCCCTCCCGCAAATGGAATGGACTGGTCCACCACTGGAGAGCTGCCCACATCTCCTGGGTCACTATCACTAGCTGGTCCAAGGATCGCAGCATTGTGACCACTGGCTGGCCAGTCCCCACTGAAGGGCGCATGTGCCAAAGCGGGCCCAAACGACCACGCTGGTACAGGCCGCCATGAGACAGAAAGGCGCGGAAGTCCTGGGCAGGGTGCTATTACCCAACCAGAAATGATTGGGCAAGGAGGTAAGAACCTCGGCCCTGTCCGTCAGGAGTCGTGGCTCTGGCTCAAGACAGTCGAGCTCTGCCCGATGAACAGGATCACCTGCTTTGGCTCGAGTTCCGACTTGGCCTCGTTGATGAGAAGGCCAACTCGAGAGCAAACCTGGAGGGCCAGATCTCTGGACCGCTCCACCTCCCGTCTGGAGGAGGCTGCTATCAGCCAATCGTCCAGGTAAGGGTACACCCGGACCCCTCGGCGCCACAGGAATGCTGTCACCACTGCCATGCATTTGGTGAAGACCCTGGGAGCTGGAGATAAGCCGAAGGGCATGGCTTGGAACCCGAGAGGATCCTCCGGCTCAGCGGAGAATCTCCGATGTGACGGATGGATAGGCGTGAAAGAACGCGTCCTGCAGGTCAGAGAGCGAACCACACCCGTGTTCCAGAGATGGTATTATCTGCGCCAGAGTGACCATTCTGAAGGTTCGAGACCTTAGGAACTTGTTCAGGTCGTGTAGGTCGAGAATGGGGCACCAGCCCCAGTCTGCTTCGAACCAGGAAATATCTGGACACGAACCTCGGGTCTGAAGGGGGCCTCCACCTCGTGATCACCTCCTTTTGGAGGAGGCGATGTCGGCTCGGTGAGCCGCCAGTGAGACTGCGGACCCCGAGGTGCGACGGCTCTGAAGGGCGGGGCCTGCTCGAATTCCAGAGGTAGGCCTTTTCCCACCACCTCCAGTACCCACCTGTCCGTGGTAACAGTGGACCAGGCGGAAAGGAAGTGTCTGAGCCGTCCCCCCACGGGGGGAACCAGGGGTGAGGTGACAGGGATGGGGGCGACACCCCTCAGCCCGTCACTGGGCAGGCTTGGAGGAGGGACCGGCTGAGGAACCTCCTGGGCCTTTACCTCCCTGCTTCCTGTTGGGAGGGAGGCAGTGACAGGCTTGGGATACCAGGTCCAAGCCTGCCTGACAACTAGCGTTGCTGGGCGGGTGCTTGTGAGTGCAGAAGGACGAAAGGGCCTAGGCTGTGGCTTAGTCCTTTGTCCTTCTGAGCGGAAGGAGCCGAGTCCAAGGTAGCATTGGACTTCTCGATCCTCTGCAGGTGACCTTCTACCCCAGGGCCGAGAGTCAGTCCCAAAAGCGGAACATCCGCCAACATGTGGGTATCCGAAGTAAGGTGGATATCCTCAGCCAAGCCCGATGACGCATGGCCACTGCGGCCGCCACAGACCTGGCACATGAGTCCCCGATGTCTAACGCAGTCTGGAGCTGCTGTTTAGCCACTGCCCTGCCCTGGTCCCGCACCTGCCTGACGGTAGTCTGCAGATCTGCGGGAAGATGAGGGACAACCTCATCCAGGGAGCCCAACAGGGCGTGAGAAAAA
Source organism: Neoceratodus forsteri (assembly GCA_016271365.2). Lineage (NCBI taxonomy): Eukaryota > Metazoa > Chordata > Ceratodontiformes > Ceratodontidae > Neoceratodus > Neoceratodus forsteri. The sequence goes on from CM028135.1 coordinate 610,638,406, forward strand.
TGTGCCATGAGGACGGCCGAACTGGCCTGACGAAGGCCGAGAGAGGACGCAGCATAGACTTTTCGCCCGGCATAATCCAATTTCTTGGATTCCCTAGCCGGGAGGTTTGTCCATCATCAGGCGTTCCGGCACGCCGAGAAACGCTGTCGGTAACCAACCCGCCCGAGGGTGTTGCGAAGAAAACTGGACAGGGAACCGGGGACCGCGATACTTCCTGGCCAACCTGGCCGAAAGGCGCAGGGCAGGAAGCAGGACACTGCCAAAGTTCCAAGGCCGGACTCACTTATGGCTTCGGCCACCGAAAGGCCTCCGTGGAGAATCCCTCGGTCCAGAATCTCCGTGAGGGGATACCTGGCCCGTTTAGAAACGGGTTCGAGCTTCATCCCGGTGGACTCCGAGATGAGTCGAAGCAACCCTAAGAAGGACGAAGGGCTGTCGTCCATTGACTGTCCTCCCGAGGACTCCAAGTCTATGCGCTTGGAGAAGAGGGAGGAACCATCATCGGACTCAGAAGAGTCCTCAAAGAGCTACCTCGGCCCTGAGCCACCATCCACCTGCCGAGGTTTATCGGGAGTGAGGGTGACCGACAGCCTATAGGGCAAACCAAAGCTGACCGAGAATTTTTGGTGAACCCCAACTAATGGCTGTGGTAGGAGGTTCCTAAGATCGGTGGGGCAGCTGGAATTGGCAGACAACCGGCCTGAGAACAGGCTCCTCGACTACAACGAGGGGTTGTTTCGGCTGCTCTGGTGATATCACTTAATGGCGGGGAAGACGACTGAGTCGGCTTATTCCGGTCAAAAGGAGCTGTTGCCACATAAGTTCCCTGCATCCGGATGCACCTGCGCCAAGCCTCCCCGCTCGAGGAAGAGGAAGAGCGGCGGCGCCCGCTGCCGCAGTGCAGAGACCAGACCGCCATGAAGGCGGATCGAGGATCAGCGAGGATGTCCGAGACCAGAGTCTCGACTAGGTCAGGGAAGGCGAGGAGAAGTGTCGGAAATCGGCACCCTCCGGCTCGGATGATCCCACCAAGGCTCCGGAACTGGAGGCACAGACGAGCCGACGGGATCCTCAACTCCCACTGGGGAACCAGGGAGAGGGTTCTCAGCTTCTCCAGCTCGACAACCCGTCCAGCGGGTCGAGAAAAATCTCGACCGGCGTCGTGGAGTTTCAACCAACTGGCCTGGCAGGGGACACCATGAAGCCAGTGGTCAAGCTGAGGGCCGACCAAGGTCCACTGCCGACAGGGAGGGATCTTTCCCGCTCCCAGGAACGTTGACGGAGAGACTTACTTTTGCTCTTTTTGGACCTGGAAGAAGGTCCCGAAGAAGCTAGACCCTCACCTTCGGTCGAGAGGGTCAGACAAAGCTCCTTAAAAGAAACAGAGTAAGAGGCACCGAGAGAGAGCGGGACAAATGCCGCAGCCGAGGTAGAAGTGGCCCGCGCCGCCTCCTCTTCGAGGGCGATCATCTGCTCAAGCTGATCTGCCGAGCCCGCCGCCGCGGACACCACCAATCAGGCCTCTTTAGATTTCACCGGTGGAATTCTTTTCTCGGGGGTACGAGGAACTTTTCGAAGAATTAGGAACCAGTCCTAAGCGCAACACGTTAAGGAAGGAACCTGAGCTTCCAAGCGGTAAGGAAGATCTGGCATCATGGGGCGGAGCCAAGAGTTTTACCACCAGGGTGGGTGGGAGGAGCCAGCTTGAAGACCTTCCGGCAAGATTTAAAGCGGCAAGGAACCTGCCAGTAAGTGTGGATGAACAACATATCCATGTCCCTAGAACTTCCTGTTTTCTACTAGCGATCCTCCCTATGCATCCCAGTATCCCCAAACCCTTCTTGCTGCCCTCACATTGCTTGCCCACCTTTAGGTCATCTGATATGACTACCCCCAGGTCCCTTTCCATTTTTGTTGTTGTTAGTATCTCACCCCCATTGTGTACTCTTCCCCTGGGTTTTTGTTTCCCAGGTGCATTACCTTGCACTGCTTAGCATTGACTCTAAGCTGCCATACATTTGACCATTCCACTAACCTTGCCAAGTCCCTTCTCATCCTTTCCACCCCACCCTGTGCATCAACTCTGTTGCAGATCTTTGTGTCATCTGCAAAGAGACATACTTTTCCTTCCAGTCCCTCTGCAATGTCGCTTATAAAGACATTGAAGAGGACCGGTTCTAATACTGAACCCTGCGGTACCCCACTAGTTAGTAACCCTCCTTTCTTCTGAGTGGACTCCATTTACTATTACTCTCTGTGTCCTATTCTCCAGCCAATTCTTTACCCAGGCTGTCATCTTGGGACCCACTCCCAGGCTGGCTCACTTGTATATTAATCTTTTGCGTGGGACTGTGTCAAATGCCTTGCTAAAGTCTAGGTAGGCCATGTCCACAGCCCCTCCCTGATCTACTACTTTGGTCACCCAGTCAAAGAAATCTATCAGATCTGCCTGGCATGACCGCCCTGCCAGGAATCCATGCTGCCTAGGGTCCTGTGCCCCTCTGGCCTCTAGATACTCAACAATTCTTTCCTTCAGAAGTGATTCCATCATTTTCCCTATCACTGAGGTTAAACTAACAGGTCTGTAGTTTCCTGCTTCTGCCTTGCTCCCACTTTTGTGAAGGGGAACCACATCTGCCCTCCTCCAGTCCTCGGGTACCACCCCATACTCCCATGATTTGTTAAAAAGGGTAGTCAGTGGTGTCACCAGTTCTACCCTTAGTTCTTTTAGAATTCTGGGATGAATTCCCATCAGGCCCCATTGCTTTGTCCACCTTCAGTTTTAAGAGTTCTTTCAGAACCCTTTCATCTGTAAATGGGCTGGTATCAACTTCTGTATCCAGAGTGTTTCTACTGTTTGTTATGTACCTCCCCTCTTCATCTGTAAATACTGAGCAAAAATGTTTGTTTAGTATCTCTGCCTTTCACAGTCTCCCTCTGCCCACCCTCCCTCCCTTTATTAAGCCTCACTATCCTCCCTTGGTCTTCCTTCGCTCCCTGATGTACCTATAAAAGGTTTTATCCCTTCTTAACTGAGTTGGCTATCTTTTCCTCAGTTTGGGCCTTCTGCTGTTCTCACTGCCTTCCCAGACTCCTTTTGCTTTAACTGATACAGTTCTCTGTCCTGCTCCTTCTGTGATTCCTTGTACTTCCTGAATGCTTTCTTTTTCTCTTGAACCTTCACTGCCACTTCCTTTGAGAACCATAATGGTTTCTTACATCGTTTTGTTTTATTTGCTTCACACAAAGGCTCGTTACCTCTGTGATGGCAGTTTTTATTATTCCCCATTGTTCTTCCACCCCTCCTTCCTGCCCATTTGTTAGTGCATTCCTTAGGCACTCACCCATTTTGGCAAAGTCAGCCCTCCTAAAGTCCAGTACTTTTGCCTTTGTATGGCTTGACTCTATTGCTGTGTTTATTGTGAACCTATACTGTTCGATGGTCGCTAGTTCCCAGATGGCTACCCACTTCTACATCTGTGATCTCTCTCCATCTCCATTTGAGAGAATCAGGTCTAATATTGCTCCCTCTCGAGTGGGCTCCAATACTAGTTGTCTAAGGCATGCCCCTGTAGGGCATCTAGAATAACTCCACTCTTAAGTGGCTGCTGCAACTGCACTCCAGTTAACATCTGGCATATTCAGATCACCCATCAGCAATATCTCCCTCTTTCTGCCATTCTAAGTATACTTTCTATCATTTCCTTGTCCATTTCCTCCCCTGAGAAGGGGTCTTATATCTAACCCTGTGGGATTGTGGTGCCATTGCCTGTCTCCAAATTTACCCACAGTGCTTCTCTCCTCCCTGTTTACCCTTTGTTCTGTTGCTTTTATTCCTTCTCTTATGTAAAGAGCTACTCCTCCTCCTCCTCTTTTACCCTCCCTGTCCCTCCTGTAGATAGTGTATCCTGGTATGTTTACGTCCCAGTCATGGTTTTGTGTGTACCATGTTTCTGTGACTGCCACGATATCCAGATGTTCCTCCTCCATCAAGGCCACTAATTCAGGAAGCTTGTTACCCAGACTACGGGCATTGGTACTCATTGCTCTCCATTTTTTGATGGCTTTACTTTCTGTTGCAGCATCCCCCACTGACCTTTCTACCTCGGTCTTTTTCTCATTTAGTACCCTGTTTTGTAGGGAGAGGCTGGGATTTTCCTGCTGCTTATCAGTGCCTCCCCCTTGACTAGTTTAAAAGCTTGCCAATGAAGCATTTAAACCGATTGCTCAAAAGACTTGTTCCCTTCCTGGACAGATGCAGACCATCCTGCCAGTATAGGCTGGTGTCCCTCAAGGTGGAACCCCAGTCCCCAATGAAGCCAAACCCTGTGCTTCACCACATTTTTCAACCATTCATTAAACTGCATGGTGCTAATTACCCTCTCCTCCCCATGCCATTGACAGGCAGCACCTCTGAGAAGGATACTGTGTGCTACTTGTCTTAGGCCCCTCCCCAACTCTGCAATGTCCTCCTGCACTGCTCTAATCTCATGATGAGCCAAGTCATTTGTCCCTAGGTGGACAATTCACGTCCAGCTCAGACTCCCTTGCAGCTGTTCTCGTGATCCTGAGGATGCTTCCTGTCCCTCAAGCCATGGCACCAGGCAGGCACCTTACAGTTTTCCCAGCTCCCCAGTTCTATTCCCCTAATATTGGAGTCCCCACCAGGAGCTGCTTCCTTTCCTATGGTATCCTCTGCCTCCTTCCTGTGGGCCTCCCTTGTGACAGTTGTCATCAGTCTTCTCTGCGGGTGCATCCATAGGGGAGCTATGCTCCCCTAGAATGGTGTATGGATTGTGGAGTGGAACAATTGACTGGGTGTGCCTCTGTTCCACCATTCTCACCCTCCCTGAGCCCACTGTGGTCCAACTGCTGTGCTTTCTTCACAATCTCTGAGGTAGTGGTGGTGGTGGTGGCGCTAGTGCTCCCTGGATGGGGGAGGTTCCCTTCCTACTGTCCAGTGTGGCCTGGGGGAAGGTTTCCTTCCTACTGTCCAGTGCGGCCTGAAGACGGGCAACTTCCTCCCTCAGGGCAGAGAGTTGTCTGCAAATAGGGCAGCATCTCAGCCTCCAGAAAGACTCCCGGAAGACTGCTGCCCCACAGCCATTACATTGCACTACTCCCCACATGTTTATCTACTTTTTTTTTTTTTGTTTGCTTTTGTTAATAAAAAAGAGAGCTGAGCTTAATGCTATAGAAACTGAAAAAGCTGAAGGGATTCTACGTTTTCCTAATCAAAAATATTATGGGGGGGGAACACTTAAACTAGTGGCACTTACATTAAAAAAAGCTCAAGCGAATAGGTATGTCCCCTATATACAGAACAAAAGCAATTATAATGAGAGGTGGGAAGTCTCCAAGGCCGGATGGCTTCCCGACTGAATTTTATAAAAAATTTAAAAAATTCTTGCCCCATAACTTGCCATAGTTATGAATGCTATTTTAGACAAAAAAAAAAAAAAGATTCCCAAATTCACGGCATGAGGCCCTAATTACGGTAATCCCCAAACCCGGTAAACCATTGATGCACTGTGAATCCTACAGACCTATAGCCCTTTTAAATCAGGATTTCAAAATATTAACCAACATTTTGGCGAATCGACTACAGAAATATATTGAGACCCTAATACACCCGGACCAAACGGGATTCATACCCCACAGACATCTGTCTGATAACATTAGAAGATTGCTCAATATAATCAGCCATAAAAATAAGTCTCCAATCCCTCAAATTGCCATCATTTTATAGGTTCCTAGGTCAATACGAGCTCAAGGGACTAGCCCGTTTGAGAACTCGCCACCCGCTAGCCAGAGTGGAAATTATATTTAAAATCACCCATAAACAAATCAAGATTATTTTTGAATAGCTGGAGAGTGTTACTATACACCACTTCTAAAGGTAGTGAATTCCATATTGGTATTACTCTTTGTGTAAAAAAGTGATTTCTTCTGGTTGTCTTATTTATACTTGATTTGAGCTTTAACTTATGAGACCTAGTATCATTCACAGTCTGCTGGTATTCCATACAAATTGATTCAAACAAAGCCATATCCCTTGTTGCTTTGTAAATAAAACATAAGTCACCGCTTAAAGAATGACATTTTATGTAGTAAAGATTCAGCCCTTTTAATCTATTCCCATATTGTGATGTTTTCATATTGGAAACATATCTAGTAAATCTTCGTTTAATTTTTTCTACAGACAGTTTATCCTGAACCAGAGTAGGAGAACAAAAGGAAGAGCAATAGTCAAGATGAGATCTAACTATACTACAATATATAGGAACTAAAACTTCAGGCTCTCTAGATTTAATATTTTTCATAATGCAATTAATTAATCTTTGACATTTTTGAACAGTTTTGTTAGTGTGCTCTGAAAATGTCAAGTTATTAGTTATGTAAACCTCCAGATCTTTCTCAGTTTTAGATGCTGAAAAAGCCTTTGATCGGCTGAATTGGAATTACCTACAAGAGGTTCTACTACAAATGGGTTTTGAGGGTTCATTCTTGCAATGGGTAATGATGGCTTATCACAATCCTTCAGCCAGGGTACGAGTCAATGGCACAATTTCAGAAACATTCATAACAGAAAGGGGCACCAGACAGGGCTGCCCCTTATCGCCCCTGCTCTTTGCATTGGCCATGGAACCCTTAGCTCAAACGATCAAAACGGAGGATAAGATTCAGGGAATCCGATTAGAGAAAGCCCTGAATAAAATCTCCTATACGCAGATGATACCCTGATCTTTTGAATGACCCTGAAGCTTCAGACTTCCAAAATGGATATACTAACCCAGTTTGGCAGGATTTGGGGGTTTAAAATCAACATGGACAAATCTGAGGTTTTGCCACTGAGGGGGCCTCATACCAGTGGAAATTCATCAGAGGATCCCATTCAAATGGGTAAAAGAAAAACTATAATATCTAGGGATACAGGTTCCAATTAGAATGTCTAGTCTTTACCAGATTAATTATGGAACACTTCAGAAGAAGGTGCTTGCAGACAAACAGATGGCAAGCACTTCCCCTTTACATTCACCAATCGGATAGATACTGTCAAAACCAATATATTGCCCAGGTACCTCTTTCTAGTTACAAACTTACCTCTGCCTTTTCTAAGGAAAGACTGGAGGGAACTCAGACAAAACTATCTAGTTTTGTTTGGGCTGAGAGACGACCCGGAAAGATGAGAGCTCCTTACAGAAGCCAAGGATAAGGGGGCCAGATTTTTACAACTACTATAAAGCTGCACAGATCTTGCCAATTTTAAAAATGCTAAACCCAGAGTATAGAGGGGGATGGTACTTAATGGAAAAGGAAGCACACCCACTTATTCCCCTTAATATATTACCATGGGTTGCTCTACACCCTGATCTCAGATTAATAAATCGCAGATGGACCAAACACACCATTAAGGTATGGCCTTGACACTAAGCAATGGTGTGAAATTCCCACTCTGGTGTGGAGGTACATTCTCCTCGATTGTCTACCCAACTTCCCAACTAACCTAGGGGATAACTACTTCCGTTGTTGGCGGGGTAAGGGTTTGTGCTCCCTGGCACAATTCTTGCACACAGACACCATAAAATCTTTTATAAATTTACAACAAGAATTTAACCTATCCAATACAGACTTTTATAAGTTCTTGTAATGCTGACATTATATAACCACTACAATAGAGGTGTCAGCTATTATATGTGATCCACCCCCACCACTAATTGCCACTTATCAAAAAACCCATATGGCAGACTCCAAGGGCTACATATAAAATACTCCAAGTAGAAGTAGGGAAACGGCTTGTTCAAAGAATAGAACAAAAGTGGCAGGAAGACAAACACCCCTTTATCAGAGGAGGAGTGGTCTAGAGTTTGGGTTGGAGTATCCAAGACAACAAGCTCTCCTAAATGGAGAGAGTACAGGTGGAAGGTGGCCTCTAGGTATTTCATTATGCCAGTGATCTCAGCACATTATACAACTCCACCAATAGACAAATGTTGGTGAGGTTGTGGGGGAAAGGGTACACGTAAGCATTAATCACCAACGAAGGTGGCATCTAATGGGGAGTTAATGCATGGTTGAGAGGCTGAGTGCATACAACGGTCCAACCATGCATTAACTCCCCATTAGATGCCACCTTCGGAGGGGATTAATGTGCTTGTAACATGGACATCAGCATGGTTATTATGGAGAACACATGTTGCTAGTGATACAAGAGAAAAGACTAGGAGACTGATATGCTGTGCTGTGATTTTTTACTGTTGCTTTCACATTTTTTCATACTACTCTGTTACATACAGATGTGGTTATTTTTGTTTTTGGATGCACTGAACTGTTCTTTATTTGTTTACGATTGGTGCACATTTCAACGATTTATGCACGGCTGTTTAATCAATATTTGACCTAGGATGACTGCGATTCTGCAGCTTTTGCCCTTTCCACACTCTGTCCATTTCTCATTTGCATACCGCCAGCGTCATTTGCTGAGTCCAATTCCTGATCTATCCTGCTCGCCCTGTGTTCCCCACTATTGCTTTCTTTACCTTCTGTCAGTTATCCTGTCTCTGTGCTATGGTCTGGGTGTGTCATTGCTGCTCCATAGTTGAACTTTACCGTGCACCGTTAAACTCTGGAAGTTAAATGCGTTGTCGGATGTCCCGCCTGTGGCTCCCTGTTCCCATCCGCTGCTTCCTCTCTCTCTCTCTCTCTCTCTCTCTCCATTTCTGGTCCAGGGTCATTCATTGTGTCACTGTCTGCTGGTCTCTCTTGGGTGTTTCGACGTGCTTCTGTGTCTGTGCTTTTGGTTAGCTTCTCTCGCTCTACTATTTCTGGATGCTGCTCGACGAGATTGTGGTTTCTCTCCCTCACACTCTCTTCCGGTGTTCCTTTGTTTGTCCCAGCTCTTTCATTCTATTCTAACCCTGTGGTATTCTGTCTTTCTGCTACTACCTATGTCCCTCGCTTGCATTTCTCCCCCTCCTTATCTATGCTACTCTCATGCTCTTCATACAGTGTGTGGCACTGATTTTTCATCGCTGACAACTCTGAACAATGCTACTTATAGTCTGGTGGCTCGTTTGTGTAGTTCAGAAGCAACACGGCATTACTGTCTCATAATCCCGTGTTGCTCCTGTACCACGTGATGGCTTCTGTCCTATCCACGTTCCTCCTTACCGTTCTTACATTTTTGCCATGTTACAAATGCCCATATTTTCTGGGACTGCCCACAGATTGCCAAATATTGGCTGTCAGTTAATCAAGCACTGCAGGCCATCTTCCAACTGAATTCCAGTTTAACAGCGACCCATGTAATATTGGGCTTACCACCAGAGGAAATCAGAACCAGCAATCAAAAATACTTATACTACCTGCTGGTAGCTGCAGCTCTAAATGTAATCACTCAGCACTGGTTACAGCCACAAATTATCCCTTAGTTTGAGGAAAACCAACGTATGCACTATTAAAGAGACGGAAGCAGTCACAGCTCGCCTGAGACTATGCGCAGAGCAATACAATGCAAAATAGTTACCATACTATGATTATATTGAAAGCATAGAGGCCACTCCAGTTTTGGAGCAATATCTTCTGCACTGAGCACCAGGATAGCCGCAGCTCCCCACAAGAGAGGGTGGATTTAAAGTAAACTAGATAATCTCTGGGGAACAGAAGATGGCTAATCTGGGACGACCAGTGAAAGATGGTTGAGCACCACCCGTCAAAGGGAAGGGGTACCAATGACACCACTGTATACGTGCTCCCGTGAATAATGAATAATGAAACAGACACAACAAATCCACATCGACCAGTTCTAAGTATTGTTTGTTTACAGTTTTTACTGAATATTTGTATCATGGTTCTGTTTATTCTAATAAGATTGTTGATTGATGGTATTACAGTTGAAAACACTTTTCAAAGAAACTATGCAGGCAGAAATATGAACTAATAAGTATAATTTTCATCTACTGAACTTGGAAATGGGTGGAAAAAATAGTATTTTGTTTTCTTGGTAACTTGCAAAATAAACATTTCTCAGTACAGCTACTTGTCAAAAAATCATTCTTGGTCCAGACTCTAATGGACCCGAAAGTTTCAAGTTCTAATTTGCAGTCATTTTTGTGCCATCAAGCAAAAAAAGGTCTTAAGCACATTTCCATGTATTTTCAGCCTTTTACACCAACCATTGCCAAATTCACAGGATCCAGAGATCTGGCACAGACTATGGGCACGTTAAGTGTCAGTTATTCCTTTCAGGGACAGTCACACTATTATGGTAATCAGAGTTTAATACGGAAGAGCCTATTAAACCTTATGAACTACCGCACCGCTATAATAATCTGAACATTGTCTAAATGTTTTTTTCAGTTTTCTCAAAAATAATGAAGTAACAAAACAAACTTTTTTTTTTTGTTAACAGTCTGTAAACAGGTTTAATTTACTACCAGTAGAGCAGGATTTTCTGTTACTCTACCAGCATGACATACATCCCGTGGCAGTGTGCCAGCATGGTGATTGAAGGTCAGGGACTGTTTGCTAAGTGCATTTCTGTGTGATGTTGAATTCTGTAGGGAACTGGTGGAGCCACTGAACAAAAGCAGCACTGTTCTGAGTTTATGGCATGGCTTGCCTGACTCACAGTTTTGCAAGATTATCTGAGGGCAGAGCGAAGCCCATAGCCCCCGTTTGTGAGATGAAGCAAATGGCATTTTAAAATTGTGCAGCAGGCTCTATCAGCTTTTGTACAACCATGCCTTTAGCTGTTCCTCCAGTATACAATGTTGCATTCCTACCACCAAGCATACCCTTTTTTTCCATTTGAGGTACTGGATGCTTGTTCAGTTCAGTCATTTGCCTATTAAACAAATCACATGCCGCTTACTTTGATTAATAAAAGTTGTAACTATGTTAATGAATCACAGTTATTAAATTAAATGGCCATGTTTCAATGTTGTAAAACAGTACACCAGTGTTGTCAACGTTCTCCTCTTGGCATTTATAATATACTGGCTACATGTGACAGTTTTTGTTATTTTGATATTTTTTCCATTCTGCAGTTTTTCTGCATAGTGTGGCTACCATCTGGCTTCTGGTAAGATAACATGGATGCAAGTTTTATAGTATTTTTATTTCATCACAGATTAAAAAACAAGTTCAGGATAACAATCCAATAATCAAAGTGCAGTTCCATAAAGCTGACCAGTTGGCACAACGATAGTGTTACCACTTGTGACGCTGGTGACCCAGATTGGGAAGCAAGCCTGGGTCGTGGGGGGTTGGACTGAGCATCCCAGGGGCATGCCCCTTCCCAAGGGAGTGAGGAACCTGTCCTCTGCTACCACACTGCCCCCTGGTATAAGCAGGGGTGGGAGGAGTCACGCTGACAGTGTTTGATGTCCCTCGGTGATGTGCACACTGGCATCTCTCGCCCGCGTGACTCCTGAGGGAGTGGAAGACGAAAACTTAGAACAAGTGTAGCCCTGCCAGAGGATGAAGATCCCATGGCACCAGCACAATCCCGCGCCTGACTTCTGAGTGGCATCCCGACGAAACACAGACAAGCTCAAGGTACAAGCCCCTGACTTCGTCCCTGCCTGGGGGGAGGGGGGGAGTAAACCATGGTTCCATGGGTGATAGCACCTTGGGACTTGCAGGTAAAGGGAAAGCTGGCTTACCTTGTGGGGACCCTAAGGAGTTGGGTCAGAATGAAGGGGGCATATAAACCGAAATTATATTAATTAAAAAAAAAAGCAGTTCAGTAATAAATCCAGCATCATTCCAGTTAATTGGCATATAATGCCTCTTAATGCTCCAGACTAACTATAACATGTCTTTAATAAAGTTTGACACACCCCGGAGCCTACTGTATGAACCACCACCTAACCAGAACTAATCCTCTGTTTGCCAGCCACAGTACTTGGATGCTCTCCGCCTCTGGAGGAAAAGGGTGGGTAGTATCTCCAGTGCAGTGCCCCTGGGTGACCACAGGAAGTACTGCCACTGGGAGGCCTAGACAAACTAGGGTGGATGCCAACATGTGAGCAAGTGCATTGCGATGCACACAAGCTCCTGTCAACAGGGTGGGACGACTGGGAAAAAGTCACCCAACTGGGACACAAGACGAAGCCCGCCTTGTGTGCTGCAGGCCCTGCACCGCCAACTGTGACCATCTCCTCACTGGCCAAAGCTCAAGTTCCACGGGCGGATTCCGGGATACCCCCATCGGCCCCACCCTAGGTGGGGAGGAAGAGCCAGGACGGAACGAGCACAGACAGCTAAGTCCTGGGGCAGGTGAGTGACAGGGCTGGGCCCCAAGGCTGGGGCAATGGGCGAGTTCTAGGGGGAAAAAAATGGAACAAGGTTTTAAAAAAAAAAAAAAACAAACTTGAACACCCTTTTTCTACTTGTCAATAAGTAAAAAATGATTTAGAGTTGAAAGCTGAAATTTTCAAGTTGGTGAAAACTAGGTTTTTTTGGACATTGTTTTGGTTAAGAAGTTGCTGTTTTTAAATTAACAAAATAAAAAAAATCAGGCTTTACGCATGTGTAGTTCCATGTTTCATAAGATGTTTTTTGGTGACAGTGATGTGTGCCACTATCATGAGATTAATATCCTGTCATGAGAACTGGAAAGCACTTTTGTGGTAAACCCAGATACTTTTTTTGGTCTTCTTTTCTGCGGAAAGTTGAAGCTTGACACTTTCAGATTACTTAGATTCTTTTTTTTTTTTTTAAAGTATGTTTATTGTTTTGGAATAAACAAGCATACAGCTAAAAGTCGAGCATATGAAACTGAAACATGACCTATCAGCAGTGAGGGTGCTACTGCTCTTAATACAAACATTTTATCTGTCTTGTGCTTTGAGATAGATTTTTGGGGAGGAGGGGGAACAAGATAGTATATATTCCCGAATTAATGCTGCTTACTGAGCCCATGAGCTGCATGCTTTAAGTCCAACCAAAGTCCTGTATTAGACATCACATATTTTCTCTGCCTCACTCAGACCAAAAAATAAATTTGCCGCACTGTCAATTATTGTGCACTGTATGTGCAAACAGTATTAGATTAAGCTTAATGCAACACTAACACTTGTAAGGCTTTGATATCGAAGAGAACTACTTCTACATACTGAAACAGTAACGGTTCACCAGCACGAGAGAGGGGGATATAACGTGATAAAATATCTGAGTATTGGTATCAAGAGGAAAACCTTCTTGCCTTAACAGTAGGACATTTCAAACATTATAAATCCAACTAATTGAATTGGCAATGGTTAAATATTTATGGTGTATGACTTCCCAAGGTTTTTTTTTTTTTTTTTACAGTCCAGGTCACAGAAGGGCACTGAAAGTTTTTAGTCTTATCTGGGGGTTAGCCTATTATACCACAAATGGGTCAGGTATCTTTGTTCTTAGAAAGAGAATCCCCTTGGGCTCCACTCTGAGGTCTCACCAGGCTTCTTTTTGGCCCAATTTCAGCCTTTCTGCTAGGTCAGAAAAGAGAAACTCCTTGCCCTAGTGCGCAATGCGAAGTCTGACCAGGAACACCACGCCATGTGTAATGTCCGTCTCCCGCAGTATGGCCTGCACCCTGTTGAATGTCTTTTTCTTCTGCCTGGTGGCAAAGCTGATATATGTTACCTAGAGATTCTAGGCCAAGGGTGACCCTTTCTCTTTTGTCTTTGTCAGAAGTTTTTACGTTTTAAATGTTTTCATCCATTGTTTTTGCAACAGCATGTGAGATGGAGTTGTGAGTTGAACCTGTTGTCACGAAAACTATTAAGGCACTTCTGTTTAGAAAAGCAGACTTTTTCTCGCTTTTTTTTTTTTTTTTTTTTTTTAACTTAAATAGATTTTATTGATAGTTCAAAATACAATCGTGAATTAGGCAGATGTACAGTTCTTGCTAGGAATAGATAATTGATTATATCCCTATGTTTACAATTTCTGTTTCCTTTACAGGTGAATATTTTTCATACCAGTCGGAAGAAAGATTTAATCTTTCTGAACTCTGTAAAATAGATTACTTTTCATCCATGCACAGTTAATTTTTTCACTCATTTTTCCAAACTGGATTTTTGCAAAACAGACACACCATTTTCGTGAGCAGGAACCAACTTTCATGAGATAATACCCCTGTTTTCTTGAGCCTTTGTGGTCACAGAAATGAAGAAACCTTTATGCATGAAAAACAAAATGAGTCACAGGTTAAATCTGTGATGTATGTGACTGTTAGTGTTGGATGCAAGGTTGGCTCTTCAAATGATTTTTTTTTTTTTTTAAGTCAATTGTTTTTTAAAATATAAATGAAATGAGGCTGTTGCCCTCAGGAAAACAGGAAGCTGCTTTCGTGTCTTGCAAACCTCCTTCTGTTTTTTTTTTTTTTAGTTGTTTAACCAGGTATAGCACACTAAGCTGAAAGCTTTTTTACAGGAGCGACCTGGGAGCACAAGGAGGTTAAGTGACTTGCTCAGGGTCACACAGTATGCAAGTGGAAGCTGTGGGATTCAAACCCAGGTCTGGTCTGCTGGATGACTCCAAATTTGCAGCTCAGAGCCTTAGACCACTGCGCTATACTGCCTCTGTGAGGCTTAGCAGTCGCAAAAGTGGGAAAAAGAATGAAAAACATTGATCATCAAAAAGAAAATCTGTGGCCCGTGGCACTGAGGGTTGAGGCGCTGGATGCCACACCTCGCACCACGCTGGCGACCCGTGTACGGGAATGAGCATGGGCCACCAGGGTCAGTGGGGATGAGGAAGGATTGAGCGTCCCAAGGACTGCTCTCCTTCTTCAGGAGGGGTAGCTCTCACCAGTGCAATAGCAGCCCCTAGTGGCTACTAGGGGTTTGCATTGACCGTCCGGCAGATGTAGGGGATTGGGGCTGCGGCGGATGCCTTTCAAGTGCGCATGGGAGCATGCGCACGTCGAGCAGGGCGTCATTGCACATCCAAGCCCAGGGAATTACAAGCTCAAAACACCTCTCCCTACAGCAGCATGATAGCCACCGACAGACGACCTATCTAGTGGACCAAACAATGCCCGATGGCTGGAGACGAGGGCTCAGGGTGATGTGGTCTCCTCTCCCGGTTTCCGCCACCGGGGTGGCCCCTCCGTAGGGGGTAAGCTGCGGTCCTCCTTGCTTCGGCTGTTGTGTCGGGGGCTGGCTCCACCTAGGATCAGTTGAGCATCTGCATACAAGGCTGGATGGGTTGGGGTAAGTACTCCCCGCTGTAGTGAGTGAATAAAGAAAGTTTAAAAAAAAAAAAAAAACAATCTGTATGACTTTAGTCCAACACCTGTGTGGGTGACAATGTTGGGTGTAAAACGGATTTCCAAGTGTTTTTTAAACAATAGTTTTTAAAATATTAATAAAATAAGGCTTAAATGTGTCATGTGGGGAGGGAACCCTGTACAAAAGGCAGGAGGACAGGAGTAGGATGTTATATCGAAGGGGGTGCAGGGTAGCGGTGTTCCTGGGTACATTGTGGGAGGTTTGAGGTTGCTCAGTTTGCAGAGTCTCTGCCATATGATGGTGGAGGTGAGAAAGCTTAGAAGGGAATTATGTAGGCTAGTGAGGGGGAGGATCAGCAGTTGGGACAAGTAGGAGGGAAGGTTTGGGGTGGGGGGGCGGTCCAGGGAAGCACTGCAGCTAGTAAAGTGAGGGTGAAGGAGGTCAGACACCGATCTCTTGGACTCCTCTACCTCAAAGAATGAGAAAAACATATGGAGGCAGAGTGGTGGGAGGACGAGAGGAGATCAGAAAAAAGAGGGCAGGAGTGGGAGCACCTACTATGGTGCCAGTGTGGAACAGATTCCTCCCACTGACTTGGTCCGATTCAGGATAGGGAGTCCACGGAGGTTAGGGGGCTGGAGGAGTGAATGGCAGTAGTAGCGAGACTGGGAGAAAAGACAGGTAGGGGAGGGACAGCATTTATTTATTTGAAAAGTTTCACCAGGAAAGGCATACTGAGCCAAAACAGCTACTTTCCAGATGCGTCCTGGGGGCAAGGGGAATTGGAGAATACAACTGGTGTATACATAAAACCAAGAATCACAAAAAGCAGAAAAATCTAGACATACACTGAACAAAATTATAGCTATGGGCAGTTAAGCATAAGCTTATGATAAAATAAACTGAAATACTGTAATTGTACATTTAAAACATGAGTTAGGGGGCCATACCCAGCAAAGACAGTAGTTTAGCGGTAGAGTGAGATCCAAGCAGAGGCATAGTAGATTTGGGAGGGGAGATATAAATACCTCTGTACAGCGAGCCCTTTCCTACAGGGGACCCCAATGGTTCAATGACCTCCCAGTATCACTGACAGAGTGTGAAAAAAATTGGCCCCTTTAAAGAGACCTCCGTCTCCCTCCTTTCTATTGCGAATAACTGAGATTGACCCTCCGTTTCTCCTTTTCACACTATCCCTCACTAACCGCCTCCCCAATCCCACACAACTGTCCTCTCCCATATTCCCTTTACTACCTACCCCCATCATGACAAAGCATATTTTGAGGCTGCTAGCTACTTCAACTGTTTGGCACTTAGTAACCTTAATGAATTCCCTGATCATGACCCACTATGTATCACACATGAGGATTTACTTTTCAAAACATGCGCTTTTGCAACAATTTATGTAATGTATGCCTATTCCTCCTGCAAATATGAAGTGTTTTTTGTCACATTTGTATCCAATTGTCCTGTATTTTATTTATTTTTTATTTTGAAGTTGGTAACCGGGAAAGGCACCATGAGCAGACGCTCGTTTCCAGGTGCGACCCAGGGGAGGGGGAAACAGAGGAATAAAAAAAACAGCACAGATAATACAACATTGATAGCAAAGTTGTTACAAAAAGTAGGAATTTTACATAATACGAAGGAATGCTTTATACACTGAAAAAATATCCTGTATATACAAAACAATATTTACATTGATTATATACAACGAACTACAGCAAGTGGAGAGGGGGACAAAGAAGCAGAGGTAACTACGAGTACTAGGAAGGGGGAAATAGCAGGGGTTGGTTTGAATAGGCGCTTGAGGGCAGGGAAGGAGGGAGAAAGGTGGATTTGGAGGGGGGCACTATTCCAGAGGAAAGGAAGTCTATAGGAGTAAGAAAGTTTGCCAGCTGATGTGCGTACATGTGGGATGGAAAAGGTGTGAGTATTTTGTACATTGACTTGGAAATACAGGTTACTCACCTGTAACAGGAGTTCTAGGAATGGTATATGTTGTTCATCCACACTTATTGGCAGGTTCCTTGCCGCTTTAAATCTTGCCGGAAGGTCTTCAAGCTAGCTCCTCCCACCCACCCGGGTGGTAAAACTCTCGGCTCCACCCCATGACGCCAGATCTGGCCCGCTGGAAGCTCAGGTTGTGCGTCGAAGCCGGGGAGGTCGGGGGAGTCTGTGGATGAACAATATACCATTCCTAGAACTCCTGTTACAGGTGAGTAACCTGTATTTCTAGGGACATGGATATGTTGTTCATCCACACTTATTGGCAGACTCCTAGCAGTTCTCCGGGAGGAGGGAGGCAAGCACACCCCTAATACTTACTTGGGGAACAAAGATTGAGAACCGAGGCCCCAAAACCAGCATCCCGGCGTGACTCAAGGTCGATGTGGTAGTGGGAAATAAAGGTGTGCTGACTTCCAGGTAGCAGCCCTGCAGATCTCCTGGATAGGGACATCCCTGGAAGCAGCCACCGATGCAGCAGTATGGCGGGTAGAATGAGCTCTTATCCCTCTGGGAGGCTCCATGCCCGCTAACTCATAGCAGAGATTTATGCAGGAGGTGACCCATCTGCCTATCGTCCGCTTGGCTGCAGGTCTGCCAGGTGCGGCTTCAGCGTAGGTGACAAACAGCTGGCGAACCTCTCCCCGAATTTCAGCCGTGCGCTCCTTATAATAAGCGAGCGCCCTTCTAGGGTCCAGAGTATGGAGCCTATATTCGGCCTCCGAGGTGTGATTGGGGTAGAACACCGGCAGAGTCAATACCTGATTAAGGTGAAACTCCGACACCACCTTCGGAAGGAATTTCGGGTGGGGGCGTAGGACAACCTTGTCCCTGTGGAAGACCAGGTAAGGAGACTCGATGCTTAGTGCCTGGAGTTCTCCCATCCTTCTGGCTGACGTGATAGCCACCAAGAAGGCGGTTTTCCACGACAGGTGGGGAGACCACACCTGTGCATTGGTTCGAAATGGCTTGCCCATGAGCTTTGCCAGTACCAGCAGTAAATCCCAAGGAGGTGGGGTTCCCGCTGGAGGGAAATGTGATCAAGGCCTTTGAAAAAGCGCCCGACCACTTTTCCTCGCCACTGACTGCACTGACCGCCCGAGCCCGTAAGCAGAAATGGCTGCCAGGTGCACCTTAAGGGTCGTCGACCTAAGCCCTTGACTAGATAGGGACCATAGATAGTCCAAAATGCTGCTACAGGACACGAGAAAGGGTCCAACCCTTTTTTCCCGACACCAAATGGAGAACCTCTTCCATTTGAAGGCATAGCATTTTCTGGTCGACTCCTTACGGGACGCCTCAACGACGTTGAGGACCTCGTCGGAAAGACCCAAGGCCTGGAACTCTAGCCGCTCAGGAACCAGGCCGTCAGGTGCAGGGATTGAAGGTCCGGATGGAACACCTTCCCTGATTGACTGAGAGCAGGTCCGGGCGAGCTGGAAGCTGCCGTGAGTCCTGGAGCTGAGACTGAGGAGATCTGGTACCAGAACTGGCGAGGCCAGTCTGGGGCTATCAGAATCACCTGCGCCTTGTCCTCCTCGCTCAGCAGGACCCTGTGAATCAGGGGAACGGGTGAAAGAGAAGAGGCCCGGGGTCCACGGCTCGAAAAGGCATCCTGCAGCCAGCCCTGCTGAGGGGGCGGATGAAACAGCCTCAGCTCGCATTCTCCCTGGAGGCAAACAGATCCACCAGAGGTGTGCCCCAGCGGAGAACAGGTCTTGTACTATCTCCGGCAGGAGAGACCACTCGTGCGATGCAGCCCCTATCCGGCTCAGGGCATCGGCCAGGGTGTTGGAGGCTCCTGCCACATGAATGACCAGGAGATCCGCCTCCAGGCTGCGCACTAGTGACCAGATGCGGAGAGCTTCCTTGCATAGAGGCAGGAGCGCGTCCCGCCCTGGCGGTTTAGATAGTACATGGTCGTGGTATTGTCCGTCTGGACTCGGACCACCTGACCCCGGAGAAACGGAGCAAAGGCGGTGAGAGCTAGGCGGACCGCACGGAGCTCCAGCAGGTTGATATGGCATCGGGACTCCCGCGGGGACCAGAGGCCGTGTGCTCGGTGTTCCCCCAGATGGGCACCCCAACCCATCAAAGAGGCGTCGGTCGATAGAGAGACCGTCGGCTCGGGCGGACAAACAGGATACCTCCTGCAGATGGGACGAACGGTCCACCACTGGAGAGTTCCCACATCTCCTGGGTCGCCCACACGCGGCTGGTCCAGAGGATCGCAACGCTGTGACCACTGGCCGCCAGACCCCACTGGAGGGGGCGCATGTCCCAGCGTGCCCAACGGACTACGCTGGTACAGGCCGCCATAAGACCCAGGAGTCGCAGGAAGTCCCGGGCAGGGCGTGATTGCCCAACCAGAAATGACTGGGCAAAGGAGGTAAGAACCTCGGCCCTGTCCGCCGGGAGCCGTGCTCTGGCTCGAAGAGAGTCGAGCTCTGCCCCGATGAAGGATATCACCTGCTTCGGCTCGAGTTCCGACTTGGCCTCGTTGACCAGGAGGCCCAGTTGAGAGCAAACCCGGAGGGCCAGATTTCTGGACCGCTCCACCTCCAACCTGGAGGGGCTGCTATCAGCCAATCGTCCAGGTAAGGGTACACCGGACCTCGGGCGCCCAGCAGAGAAAGCTGTCACCGCTGCAATGCATTTGGTGAAGACCTGGGAGCTGAAGAAGGCCAAGGGCATGGCCTGAACTCGAGAGGATCCTCCGCTCTGAAGCGGAGGAATCTCTGATGAGACGGACGGATAGGGACGTGAAAGAACGCGTCCTGGAAGTCCAGAGAACAGAACCACCACGAGATCCAGAGATGGTATTATCTGAGCCAGAGTGACCATTCTGAAGGTTCGAGACCTTAGGAACTTGTTCAGGTCGTGTAGGTCTAAGATGGGGCGCCAGCCCCGTCCGTTTCGGGACCAGGAAGTACCTGGACACGAACCCTGGTTCTGGTGAAGGGTCCTCTATCTCTTTTATCACCCTTTTCTGAAGGAGGAGGGCGATGTCGGCTCGACGAGCCTGCAGAGATTCTGGGGACCCCAAAGCCCCCCGCGGGGCGACGGCTCTGAAGGGTGGAGCCTGCTCGAATTCCAGAGGCAGGCCTCTTCCCACCACCTCCAAAACCCACCTGTCCGTGGTAACAGCGGACCAGGCGGAAAGGAAGTGTCGGAGCCGTCCCCCCACGGGGGGAACCAGGGGCGAGGTGACGGGGATGGGGGTGACACCCCTCAGCCCGTCACTTAGCAGGCTTGGAGGAAGGACCGGCCTGGGGACCACCAGGGCCTTTTCCTCCTTGCTTCCTATTAGAGGAAGCCGATGGCTTGGGCTTGAATACCAAGGTCTAGCCTGCTGGCCCTGACGCTGTTGTTGGGCGGGGCGCGGGAGTAGAGGGACGAAAGGGCTTAGGCTGGGGCTTATGACCCTTGTCCTCTCGCTGACGAGACCGAATCCAAGGTGGCATTGGATTTTTCGATCCTCTGGAGGTGGCCTTCCACCCAGGGCCGAACAGGTCTGTTCCCAGGAAAGGAACGTCCGAAGCTTGTGCTGGGTATCCGCTAAAGGTGGATATTCGCAGCCACGCTCACGACGCATGGCCACAGCGCCGCCACTGACCGGGCACATGAGTCTCCTATATCCAGAGCAGTCTGGAGCTGTTGTTTGGCTACTGCCCTGCCTGATCCCGCACCTGCTTGACCGTAGTCTGCAGGTCAGCGGAAGATGAGGGACCGCCTCATCCAGGGGAACCCAACAGGGCATGGGAGAAATGTGCCATGAGGGCGGAACTGGCCTGGACGAAGGTCGAGAGAAGAGGCAGCATACACTTTCCGCTCGGTAGTCCAATTTCTGACCTTTGTCGGGCGGTTTGTCCACGCCCTGGCATTACTGCACGCCGAAAACACTGTCCGTGACCAGCCCTTCAGCCGAGGGATGTTCAGAAAACCCGGACAGAGAGCCAGTAGGACCGCATACTTCCTGGCCATCCTGGCCGGGCGCAGGACAGGAAGCCGGACCTGCCAAAGTTCCAGGGCGGCCCGACAATGGCTTCGCCACTGGAAAGGCCTCCGTGGGAGAATCCCTCGGTCCAGAATCTCGGTGAGGGATATCTGGCCCGTTGGAATCGGGTTCAAGCTTCATCCCAGTGGATTCTGAGATGAGCCTAGAAGTCCTAGGAAGGAGACAGGGCTATCGTCCACTGACTGCCCCCAGAGGACTCCAAGTCAAGGCGCTTGGAGAACAGGGAGGAGTCATCCGACTCCGACGAGTTGTCGAATAGCTGCCTGGAGCCTGAGCCACCCTCCACTTGCTGAGGCTTGTCAGGCGTGAGAGTGACCGACAGCCTACGGGGAAGGCCTTGGGCCAACCGCGAATCTTTCGTCGGAGCCCCAGCTGTCGGCTGAGGTGGAGGCGGTTCCACCACAATTGGTGGGGCAGCCGGAATAGGTCGGACAACTGGCCTGGAAACAGGCTCCTCGACCACTACCTGGTCCGGTGGCAACCACTTAATGGCTGGAGAAGAGGCCTGAGCCTGCTTATTGGCCAGAAAAATTTGTTGCCACATGAGGTCCTCGTATTTTCGGCGTAGCTTACGCCGAAGCCTTCCCTCCTCGGCCGAGGAGGAAGAAGAGGAAGAGCGGCGACGCCGCTTGCCGCGGTGCCGAGACCGAGACCGTCTGTGTCGACGGGAACGGCTGGACCGCGAAGATGTCCGAGACCGAGAACTCGGCTAGGCCGAGGTCGGTGAGGCGGGGAGCCGAGGATCGGCGATCCCCTCGGTTCGGTCGGCAAAACCGACGGCTCCTGATTCACCGGTACGGGAGAGCCGACGATATCCTCAACCCTCACCGGGGGAACCGGGGAGGAGGGAATCTCGGCTTCTCCAGCCGACAACCCGTCTAACGGGTCGAGAAAAATCTCGACCTCGTCGGCGGGAGTCTCAGTCACCTGGCCTGACGGGGGCACCGTGAAGCCAGTGGCCGGAGCCGAGAATTCGACCGAAGTCGATTGTCGACGAGGGGAGGGGGATCTTTCCCGCTCCCAAGAGCGTCGACGATGAGACTTGCTCTTAGACTTCTTCGACCGATGAAACGGACTCGAAGAAGTAGGACCCTCGCCTTTAGTTGAGAGGGTCAAGCAAAGCTCCTTAAAGGAAGCTGAATATGAGGACCCGAGCGGTAGAGGGACAAAGGAAGAAGAAGAGGAAGCCGCGGCCTGAGCCGCCTGCTCTTCGAAGGCGACCAACCTCTCTAGTTGTTCGGCGGATCCCGCAGCCGCGGAAACCGCCAGTCGGGCCTCTTTGGATTTGACTGGAGGAAATCTTCTTTCGGGACGCCCCAGAAGTAAGCGGGCAGCGCGGTCCTCGAGGACGTAGACCGAGAAGGAGGAACACAGGTCGCAAACCTGCAGATGCCTCCTAAGCCCAAGAGAGGCAATAAACGACGTGGAGTGCGGTTCCGCCAGAGACATCTTCTGCCCACAGGGACATCTCCGAAACCGAGTCGATTTGTCCATCGCAGCCGCCAAGGAAGAAGACCGAGAAAGTTATAAAGGTTTTTTTTTTTTTTGAACCGAAGATTTTAGGCCCAAAACTTAATCGCAGAGCGTTAAGGAGGAAACCTGAGCTCAAGCGTAAGGAAGATCTGGCGTCATGGGCGGAGCCGAGTTTTACCACCCGGTGGGTGGGAGGAGCTAGCTTGAAGACCTTCCGGCAAGATTTAAAGCGGCAAGGAACCTGCCAATAAGTGTGGATGAACAACATATCCATGTCCCTAGAACCTTTGTTTTTTGAATTAAAAAAAAAAAATGTATTTAAGCTTACACAGCCAGTATACCAAAACCGGATAAAGATAGCACATCTTGCTCTTCATACAGACCTATCTCTGTTCTCGATATAGATTATAAAATATTCACCTCCATACTTTCGAAAAGGTTTGAAACCTTTCTACCTCAGATAATAAACTTGGATCAGACTGGCTTTGTCCCAGGCCGCCAAACACAAGATAATATAAAAAGAACACTGCACTTGCTGCAACGGGTGGGGAACATGAGGTCTCTGTTTCTCCTGCTTTCTCTGGACGCAGAGAAGGCGTTCGACCATGTCGAGTAGCCTTTTCTGTGGGCGGTGATGGGGAGAATGGGAATACCACAATCTGTTATCAAAATGATACAATTAATGTATTCAAGTCCCAAAGCTTACATTAGAATAAATGGTTCATTTTCCAGCCCTATTTCACTATCCCGTGGCACCAGACGGGGTGCCCCCTGTCCCCTCTATTATTTGCAATATACTTAGAACCCTTGGCCCAAGCCTTAAGACAGGAAGAAAGACTACAGGGGGTGAAGGCTGAAACAGAAACTCACAAGCTGGCCTTATACGTGGATGACCTTTTATATATGACACAGCCCGAGACTTCCCTTTCCCACCTTTGGGACTTATTAAATAGATTCGACGATGTTATTAGGATACAGAGTCAACCTCTCTAAGACAGAAGTTCTGGCTTTGAATTATAACCCATCAGTAAAAATGAGAAGTCAATTTCCTTTTCCTGGGACTTGAAAAGTATTAAGTACTTAGGAGTACAGATTGGACTCTCACATACTGACCTTTTTTCCTTAAATTATACCCCCTTTATGACTAAAACATATGCTGAATTAGAAAAATGGAAAGCTCTCCCCTTGTCTCTATATCAGAGAATAGAATCTATCAAGATGGTGGTTCTCCCTAGTTTCCTTTATTTGGCTCAGACCCTTCCGATACAGCTACCAGAAGCATTTTATAGGACACTGCAAAGAAAAATATCAGCTTATATCTGGGCAAATCAGAGGCCAAGGATTACCCTCTCCACATTACAGCTCCCTAAACAGCAGGGAGGAATTTCTTTACCTAACCTCAAATTATATCATCTAGCTACCCAGATTACAATATCTCTGTATTGGTTTGACGTGAATTACATAGCCAGGTGGAAGTCGCTAGAGGGCCAGGAGAAGGAACTTGGGAATGTATGCCATACCCTACTGTCTTGTCCCCCAGAAATAAAACTGGAGAGAGCAATTAACCCATATACCCACTCCACATTAAAATGCTGACAAAAAGTATTATCATTCCAGGAACTCACAGGCTGGAGATCCGCCTTGCTCTCTTTGCCCTATACAGGCTCCTTTATCCCAGCTAAGATAGACAAGGGATTTCATAAATGGCAAAGGCAGGGTCTGCATTTGGTATACCATTTTATGCCTCAGGGTATAATTCTACCACTAACAGATTTAGTCCAAAAATATGGCATTCCTTATGCAGACAGATTTAGATATTCTCCAGACTACAGACTATCTTTTTTTTTGCTTATATTTTTGTCCCCCCAGGGCCACTGATCTGCTTACCTGCCACGTCCTGGCATCCCCCGCAGGTCTGTCCAGCCGCCGTCCCCTTGGATTACCCCCCGGCCACCTAATTAGGCCACGCGGCTACCCCCGCGGCGGGGGGGTGGGGAGCACTCCCTCCGGAGCTCAACCCACCCATTCCGGATCCAGTATTGCCGCACACCCAGGTACCAGGAGAGTCCGCGCGGAAACGGCCATCATGCCGCCGCAACCAGTGCCCTCCTTTTTCCACTTTTTCTCCCGGAGCCGGCAGGCATGCACTGACACCAATGGCCATGAGCGTGCGAGCATCCGCCCACGTTCTGGCCAGGCGTCTGCCTCCGGCTGAGCTTGTGCTCCCAGCCGCGGAAGTACCCCCAGTCTCCACCGGGGGTCACTCCCGCGCTGGGACGCCCCTGGATCCCCGCTGTCCCTCGGAGCTCGATCCTACTCCCTCCCGCCCGACTCCCAGCACCGGGCTCGTTCCCGAACCCGGGCGCTGACGCTGGGTGTGGTGCCCAGCGCCTCAACCTCAGCACCACCGGGCCGGCAGACTACAGACTATCTTAACACCCTTGGGACGGTGAAGTGGAGAAACTCTTCTCTTCCCGGACTCCTGGAGATTTTTATAGGGGCGATAGACAAAAGGCTGGTACCCCCTCACGTGATTTCAGTTCTTTATAAGGGCCTGCGGTCCCTGAAGGAAAGTTCATTAAATAACATTAGGTTGGCATGGCAAAAGGACCTGGGGTTGGAAGTGCCATTACCACAATGGGAAAGACACTTAGAAACAACGCAGAGGGGTGTTGGTTCTGGACAATGGAAGGAGTTTGCCTGGAAATTTTCAGTAAGATATTTTAGAGCTCCTGCAGTGGTTCAGAAATACAACCCTTCTAAACCAGCGAAATGTTGGAGGCAATGTGGACATACTCCAGCTACATTGGGCCACATATTTTGGACCTGTAAGGTACTTCAACCTTTTCTATCCCATTTCCAAGAAGCCCTTCAACAAATAATTTCACCAAACATAAATACTGACCCACATTTCTATTTCTTTGGGGAATACCCGCAGGACTGCAAAGATGTCCCGACAAAGAAATTTATTAACCTGGCTACCCTTGCAGTGAAAAAAAACTATAACTAAAAGATAGATGTCCCCTCTGCCTCCCACATTGGATCAATGGCATCAAATAATGATACATATCTATAAAATGGAGAAGATTACAGCTCTGTTAAATAAATCCCAGTCTGGCTTTGAGAATATTTGGAGAAGATGGGTAATATATATTGTACCTCTACAAATAGATTTTGTACCATGAGATGTGCCCTTCTTAAAGGAACTGGGATTTTAAGGATATGCTCAATATGTATTCCATCATTGTTTTAGGCAATCAAAGAAATCAGATAAGAGTATATAATGTATGTGCATTCTTTTTGCTTTAAATTATTTATTACTTTTTTATTGTTAACAATATTTAATTTTTGTAAATATTATGAATGGAGTTTATGTATACATTCCAAGTTATAGATGTGAAAAAATAAAGTGTTAAAAAAAAAAATTACTTTTTTTTTTTTTTTTTTTTTACTTACTATACTTTATTGCGCTTGCCTATCACCGGTACCTCAGCTCAGTCACAGACCCCTCCGCTCCCACATTGGCCGCGACTCCCCGATACCCCCTGGCTTACCTCCCAGGGCAGGGTTGCGACACTGGCCCCAAGTGCCGCAATCAACAGGAAAGGGCAGAGACCCGGCCTGGAAGCTAATCGAAGCAAAGGGGCAGGCTTCATCTAGGCAGCAGGCAGTGGTATTTTTCATCGGTGGGCGGGGATGTGCAATGATGGCTGGCGTCCACCCCGGCCCCCACCATATTGGCGTTGGTGCATGCGGTACACCCAGCCTACGCTAGGTATCCATATAGCGCCGAACACTCTACCACCCTCCCCCCAAAGAAGGAGAGCAGTCGTTGGATGCTCAATCCTTCTCCCCCCCGGCTGGCCCTCCAATGTCCCGGATCCACTGTCAAGCGCCAGTAGGTCGGCACTGCCCCGCGCTTAACGTGGGCCAGCTGGACTTGGAACCTTTGTAAAAGAGCCTGTTTGGTTCAAAGTTACTTTAATCCGAATGTGAAATAAATAAAATAAATATAGTTAGCCTGACTAAAGAATAGGCAGTGTAGGGAGTGGCAGGGGTGGGCAGAAGAAGAAGGTTGTGGAGGGCAGTGGGGAGGTTGGTCAGACTTGAGGGGAAGGGCAGGACAGAGGGCAAGGCTGGGGGGTGCTGGCCAGGGGGGGTTTCGAGAGGCAGGTAGAGTGGTATGGGATTGAAAGGAATTAGGGTTAATGAAGGAAGCGTTTTTAATCCTGGGTGACTCAATCGTGAAGGGAGTACGCTGGTAAGGGAAGGGGGAAGTGCACACTGGTAGCAAGGTGGTGTGTATGCTGGTGATGATAGCAGTGTGTATGTGCCCAATGATAGGACAACTTCTGCAGGGGGAAGGGGAAACCTCATGTAATAATTTATCTAGGAACAAATTACTTAGCTGGAGAAGAGGCAGAGCTGGTGCAGGAAAGGCTTAGGGCTGTGGGTAGAATTTTTGGTTTCTCAGAAGAAGCCAGAAGGGGAAGGAAACATTCATTTCAGTGCTTTACAGTAACTGGTAATTGCTATTTTTGTTATTAAACTTAGATTGTGGGCTTTTAGTGACACTGTAATTTCTTTGCTGTCTTTACTTAGAATTGTTTTTGGGCTGTTGAAAATTTACAGCGTAGTGGGGGTGTATTTCTTTGCTGTCTTTAATTGCTGCAAATTTTCCTCCCCTTCCCCCCAACTCTTAATTATATGCCCTGTTAAATCGGATTGACAGGAGCTAAACACAGGGGATAGTAGGGGGTGTGGAGTAGGAGGGGTATAAGGGGAAGAAGTCCACCCTCAGCAAGACAAGTGTTTTGACCCATTTATTTATTTATTTATTTTTAAAGAAAAGTATCTGAGGATCAGTGGCAGGATTTTTAGGACAGTAAATTAATAAAAAACGAACTAGGAGAGCTTCAATAACAGACAAGTAGTGGAACAGCAGTATAATTGCAGTATAATGTGCAGAGTGGTGCAATGCAGTGGCTGTGGGGCAGCCATATTCAGGCAGACCTTCTGGACACTGAGGTACTGCCCTATCTGCATGCATCTCTCTGGACTGCGGGAAGAGGTAGCCAGACTCAGAGCGGAAGTAAACTGGGTCAGGAGTACCATCACCCCTATCCAGAGACCACCCAGTCCAATGCCACTGCCTCAAAGGATGCCGAGAACAAGGAGCGCTTAGATGACAGTGGGCTCCCGGGTGGGTTAAGACAGTCAGGCAGAGGCACATCTCAGATCCTATTCCACTCAAGAACTCATATGCCACACTGGCAAATGGGGCAACCAAACAGAGGTACCCAGAAGTGGAAGGAAAGGATGTGGAGGTTAGCCAAGGAGGTGACCTCAGTGGGAAGAGCGGTGGACCCCAGAGGAGGAGAGCAATCCTGTGGGGACTCCATCATAAGAGGGATCCAGCTAGAACACGGGGCTGGAGGTGAAGTGCCTACTAGGTGCCACGGCATGGAGGGATGGAAGGAAGATCCTGGGGATTGCTGGGAAGGCAAGACGGGAGGGTGAGCTGGATTTCATTATCCACCTAGGTACTAATGACCTGGCAAATGGGGAGCCAAAGGAAGTTCAGGAAGAGTCTAGGAAATTGGGGAGGGGTCTCAAGCAAGTAGCTACTTCTGTCACCTTCTCAGAAGTACTACCTGCGAGAGGCATGGGAGAGCATAGGGGTGCATGCACCAGGAACTTTAACTCATGCTTGAATAACTGGTGCTGTGAGGAAGGGTTTGGATTCATTGGTGACTGGGGACCCACCTGGAGGGATGGAGGTTTGTTCAAGCCTGACTGCCTGCATCCATCCTGGAGGGAATCCAAGCACTCAATGATGAGTTTAAATGCTACACTGACAAGCATTTAAACTAGCCAAGGGGAGTGGCAGACAAGCAAGGAGGGTACTTACTTGCTCATTCCCCACAGCTAGCAGTGGAACCAGTGAACCGGAGGAGTGGATATCTCAACAAAGCAGTGTGCAAAAGCTGGAGATTAGCGCCCAAGAGGTGGACAGGCAGAAAAAGGGCAAAAATCAGCAGAAGGGCAGACAGCAAGGAGAACCAGGGATAAAGGACAATCAGGGAAGGGGCTGGAGTAGAACAGCTAAACAGTCTAGGGAGGTCAAATCATGGAAAGCCATGTGTGCCAATGCCAGGAGCCTTAGCAACAAGATGGAAGAGCTGGAGGCTGTCTTGGTGCAGTCAGACCTGGACATTGTGGCCATCACAGAAACCTGGTGTAATGATAACCACGACTGGGAGATGGCCATTCCTGGCTACAACATATTCAGAAGAGACCGGGTAGGTAGGAAGGGAGGAGGAGTGGCACTGTATGTGAAAAACGACATAAGGGCCACAGAGATCCAGGAGGAACAAAATGGGGGAAAGATACTGTGGGTTAAGCTGGAAAGGAAATGGGCCAGCCATCCATGCGCAGGTGTGGTCTATTGACTGTCAGCCCAGGAGGAAGAAACAGATAGGAGTTGATGCTAGCCATCCAAAAGATGGCAGACAAGGGTGAGGTAGTACTGGTTGAGACTTCAATATTCCAGACGTGGACTGGAGCATCCCAGCTGCAGCATCAACTAGGAGCAGATTTATCCTGACTCCTTCAGGGTGCCTTCCTCAAGCAACTGGTCATGGAACCAACTCGGCAGAAGGCAATACTGGACCTTGTGCTCACAAACAGGACAGTGTGGTGGGGTAACAGTGGGGAGCATCTAGGAACAGTGACTACCTAGTCACTGTGGTTTGAAATCACAGAAGGAGCAGAACCAAACCACACAAAACACGATCCTGGATTTTAAGGGACAGACTTTGGGAAAATGGGGAGATACTTGAAAGAGGCATTAAGGGAATGGGGCAGAAATCAGGGGTTGAGGAACAGTGGGCAGTATTTAAACAGGGATTACAAGAGCAACAAATTATGCATTAAGCAGGTTAGCAAGAGGAAAAGGAAGAGAGGCCATTATGGTTTTCCAAAGAGGTAGCAAAGAAAGTGAAAGCTAAAAAGATTGTATTCAGGCAATACAAAAGACACAAGCAGAAGGGGATAGGGAGAAGTACCAGGAGAAGCAAAGGGAGGCAGGGCGGCCAGTAAGGGAAGCCAAAGCTCAGACAGAAGAGCACATTTCAAAATCAGTGGGTAGAGGGGACAAAACCTTTTACAGGTACATAAGTGAAAAAAGAAAAGCAAAGGGAGGGATAGTGAGACTGAAGGGGGAAGATGGGGCCACATGGAGGATGACAACAGTAAAGCTGACATACTGAACAGGTATTTCTGCTCAGTCTTTACTGAGGAAGAGGACGGTAATGGGTCGGAAGGGAGTACAAGGGACGAGAATGGTGCAGAAATGGACACAAGTCCCTTTACACGAGAAAGGGTCCTGAAGGAACTGGAAGTAATAAGAGTTGATAAAGCAATGGGGCCAGATGGGGTGCATCCCAGGGTCCTTAAAGAACTAAGAGAGGTGATGGCTGAACCTCTGGCTATCCTGTTTAGCCGATCACTGGAAACAGGGGAGGTACCCAAAGACTGGAGGACAGCAGATATAGTCCCCTTATACAAAAATGGGAACAAAGAGGAAGCGGGGAACTACAGACCAGTCAGCCTCACCATGGGAAGTGGGGAAGATCATGGAAGCACTACTGAAGGAGAGACTGGTAGAACATCTGGTTGTCAATGGACTGCAGGACCCAAGGTAGCATGGTTTCACCAGGGGGAGGTCATGTCAGACCAACCTCATTGAATTTTTGACTGGGTGACTAGGGAGGTGGATCAGGGAGGCAGTGGACATGGTGTATCTGGACTTCAACAAGGCCTTTGACACTGTGCCACATCGAAGACTATTGCACAAACTAGGGAATATGGGTGTGGGCAGGACAGTAGCGTGATGAGTAGGTAACTGGCTGGGCGGCAGGACACAGAGGGTGGTGGTAAATGGTTGTCACTCCACAGAGGGAAGAGTGACCAGTGGGGAACCACAGGGATCAGTGCTGGGACCGGTCCTATTCAACATCTTCATCAGTGACATTGCGCAGGACCTAGAAGGCAGAATTTCACTGTTCGCTGATAACACAAAGCTCTGTAACAGAGTAGACACAACAGAGGGTGTAGACAGAATGAGAAGGGACCTGCAGAAACTTGAAGAATGGTCAGGGGTTTGGCAGTTGAAATTCAATGCAAAGAAGTGCAAGATAATGCATATGGGGCACAAAACACTGGCACAATACATCAGTTGGGGGTGAGGATATAGCATGCACCAAGCAGGAAAGGATCTTGGGGTTGTCATCTCTGATGACCTCAAGGATGAGGAAACAGTGTGACAAGGCAGCAGGTAAAGCAAATAGGATGCTGGGATGCATAGGCAGGGGCATCACTAGCAGGAAAAGGAGGTCATAATTCCACCATACAAGACACTAGTGAGGCCCCACCTGGAGTACAGTGTACAGTTCTGGAGACCTTACCTACGTAAGGACATAAGACAGGGTAGAGAAGGTTCAGAGGAGGGCAACAAAGATGGTACATGGATTGCATCACAAGTCCTATGACGACAGGTTGAAGGAACTGAATATGTACTCCCTGGAGGAGAGGATGAAGGGAAGGAACATGATAGAGACATACAAGTATCTTACAGGGAGGAACAGGGTGCAAGAATACACTATTTTTAAGCAAAAAAGATGTTCCAGGACTAGAGAGCATGGGATGAAGTTGGAGGGAGGATGATTCAGAGGAAATGTGAGGAAGAATTTCTTCACAGAACGAGTGGTGGACAAGAGGAACACCCTGCCAGAGGAAGTGGTGGGGGCTGAAACAATTACGGGATTTCAGAATGCATGGGATAGACACATCTGGAAGTCAGGGGTAAGGGGCAACAGGGTTCTAGGAAAACATAAACTGAAGTTACAAACTCAAATGGGCAGACTAGGTGGGCTATAGGCCCTAATCTGCCGACACTGTCTATGTATCTATGTAATCTATAGGGGGCTGGCTAGATTGGTAGCCTTCTCGAAAGTGTTACCAGTACCTACAGCCAATACAGCAAGGAAGAGGAGGACTGAGGATTTTAATTGCTGGGTACGGGAATAGTGCAGAGGGGAAGGTTTTGGTTACATAGGGGGCTGGGAGGGAACTTGGAATGGCAAAACCCTATATGCACCAGATAGACGGCACCTTAACAGAGGGGTTTACAGGGTACTTAGGGGCACACACAGGCTGGAAGAGTACTTGACTGGGAGCCGTGATTTATAATGACTGAGTGTGGGGGGCAGACTGGTTCTTTGTGCCCACAGTCTCTGGGAAAAGGGAGCAGACAGACATCCCCCCCCCGTCCAACAGGCTGAGATGGGATCAGGATATAGGACAGGGAAGAAGCAGTAATCAGCAGGGAGGGAGACTTGGACGAGGAGGCTGGATACAAAACACAGAGGCATACAGAGTGAGGGTTATCAGTAGATCTCAGGGAGATGCAGGGGGTGCATAGGGCATGGGGAATAGGCAACGATGGGCAGGGGGAGGACAACCATGTTAGGGGAGAAACAGGCATGAAGTTGTGGTGGAAGATGGTGTCCCTAAATACAAGAAGCCTTGGTAACAAAATGGATGACCTGAAGGCGATGATGGCAGAGAAGGTGGACACTGCAGCAGTTCTCAGAACTTGGGCTACACCAAACCATAACTGGGACCTCTGTATCCCTGGGTATAAGTTCTGCAGAATGGACACGGGAGAAAGAAAGTGGGGCGAGTAGCGATTTATACAAGGGAAGAAATAACATTATATGGGTCTTGGTGGAGGAAGCGAAGGCAGAGGTACTGTGGGTGAAGTCACAGTCGACTAAGGGAAAGAAGGCAAGGTTGGGAGTGGTTTATAGACCGTCAAACCAGGAAGAGGAAAGGGATAGGAGATTGGGGTTCTTAATCAGGACAGCTGCTGGCAAGGGTCCTGTGATAACTGTAAGGGTCATTAATCTGCCCAAATTGGACTGCAAGATTCCAGCCACAACTTTCACCAGGAGTCAGTTAATCCTGGAAGCTGCTCAGAGTGGATTCCTGACCCAAGGTGTCATAAAACTGACCAGGAGGGCAGCAATCCTGGATCTGGTTCTGGCAAACAGGGACCATGTTCAGGATATCCAGGTTAAGGAGACCCTGGGAGGGAGTGACCACCATACGGCGTGGTTCAGGTTAGACATGGGGAGGAAGAAGACAGGCGCCAAGATCAAGATCTGAGACTTCAAAAGTTTGGACTTCTACAAGATTGGGGATCTGCTAAGGGGACACCTGGCTAGCCTAAGTGAAGGGAGGGGGGTGGATCAGTAATGTTCCCCATCAAGGAAGAGACAGCGACAGCCACTAATGAGAGTACTGGCTGAAGGGGAGAAACGCCAGGGCCAAACCACACAGTTAGTTTACAGAGAGGTAGCCCAGACAGAGTCAGGGATAAAAGGATTGCTCACAGGAAGTTCCAGAGGACTCAAAAGAATGAGGACAAGGAGGATTAGCACAAAGACAAAGAGGCAGGGAAAGCAATCCATCTGGCCAAGACCAGGAACGAACTGCAGATAGGGGAAGGGATTAGAAAAGGGGGAAAAAGCATATTTTCAATACATTTGGGAGAATAGGGACAAGAAAGACGGTACTGTTTGGCTGATGAGAGGAGAGGGACAGGTGGAAGGCAGTGGGTACAAGGCAGAAGTAAGGAATGAATAGTTCTGCTCTGTCTTTACAAAGAGAGAGAGAGATGGCCCGGTATCACAGGGGAGAAGGGGGGAGGGGCGGCGCAGATGAAAGGATCAATGAGGACAGGCTGAAGAAAGGATTACTGACCCTCAAGGCTGATAAATTCAAGGCCCCAATGAAATCCATCCCAGGGTGCAAAAGAACTAGCAGAACAAGCAACCCCTAGCAGACCTGCTCTATAGTTCAGTAGAATCGTGGGTTGTGCTACTGGACTGGAGAACGGCGTACGTGGTGCTGCTTTGTAAAAGTGAACCCAGAGATGACTTGGGGAAACTACAGACCAGTCCACCTGACCTCAATCGTGGGTAAGCTCATGGAGGCAGTCCTTAAGGGAAAACTGGTGGGTTTCCTGGAGGAAAACAGTCTTCAAGATGAGAGACAGCATGGGCTCATGGCTGGGAGATCCTGTCAAACAAACCAGAGTTCTTTGACTGAGTGACAAAAACAAAGGACAACAGCAAGATACTTGATATCCTTTACTTGGATTTCAGCAAGGCCTTTCACTCTGTGCCCCACAGGAGGTTGATCAGGAAACTGATGGACCTGGGGGCAGGGGAGAAACTCATTGGATGGCTGGCAAAATGGCTGAAGGACAGGATACAGAGGGTGGTGGTGGGGGAGCTCTCGAGATCTAGAGAAGTCACCAAGGGTCCCACAGGGCTCAATACTTGTTCTGGTGTTGTTCAATGCATTCATTAACAACATTACAGAAGGCATAAAAGGCAAGAGTTGCCTGTTTGCGGATGATACCAAGCTCTGTGGGAGGGTAAATATACCAGAAGTGATACAGGACCTAAATAAAGATCTAGCCAAGCTTGATAGATGGTTGGGATTACGGGAGCTCGGGTTCAATGGAAAGAAGTGCAAGGTCATGCACATAGGAGCTAGGAACCGAAGGACAGAGTGCAGCCTGGGAGAAGTCCTAGTGACCAAATCAGAGGAAGAAAAAGATCTGGGGGTGACTTATCACTGGTGGCTTAAAACAATCCTCACACTGCAGAAGGGCAGCTGAGAAAGCCAATGAATGCTGGGTTACACTGCCAGGGGAATTACTAACAGGTGGGAGGAAGTCATTTTGCCACTGGAATGCAACCACAACTGGATGGAGTGAAGTGTGCAGTACTGGTGTCCTACCTGAATAAGGACATTGACCTGCCAGAATCGATGCAGAGGAGGGCAACAAAAGGTCACAGGACAGCATGGCAGGTGATATGAGGAGAGGCTAGAGTGCCTAAACATGTACTTTGTGGAAGAGATGAAGGAAGGGGGAGGGGGATGAATGAAACCATTGCATGAACGGCATCAACAGGGTGAACAAAGAGGGCTTCTTCACTCTCAGCAGAAGCAAAACTATAAGAGCAAGGTATTGCCATAAGCTGGAGGGGGAAGGTTCAGGAGAGATTTCAGGAAGCATTTCTTCACGGCGAGGGTGGCTGCAGGATAGAATGAGCTCCCAGAGGAGGTGCTCTCACTGGAGACTGTGGAAGAATTCAAAAGAAGGTGGAGACAGGGTAAAGGAGAAGGTTAGGGTTGAAGGGCGGGCAAAAGGGGGTAGCACTTGGTGAGGGGGTGGAATCCTTAGTTGCCACAAAGAACTACGCACCACAAGTAGACTAGATGGACTTCTGGGCCTTCTTCTGCTGGCATCTCTCACATGTTCATGTTTTATGAAAACTGACTATTTTCTTCTCTCGAGAGTTTGTTCTCGATCCTCTCAAACCCATGTTCATGAGATGCAGCCTCACTTTTGTAATACTCAGTTTCAAAATTAGAAAAAGCTAGATAACTTTTTAAGGCCACGTCTGTGAACATGCCCCTTAAGTCTACTATTAATGCATCCATTCTATGACTGTCCTGCAGGGCCAATCACGAAGTAAACTAATGGTCTGGCACAGTGAGCATCACAATGTAGTGTTCATCATGGAATGAACGAAAATTTTTCAACATGTAAATAAACTGCAAAAAAAAAAATCACGATAATGCATCTTTTACAGTTCAAACACAAAGCGTATAAAAAAAGGGAAATGAAAAATTTGAGTAAAAAGTCCCTGGAACATTGGTGAATGAATTTGCTGCTTGGTGTTCCTGGAGGTTTTAACAATCATGCGAAGCAATGATGGCATTACCCTAACATCGGTACTATCTTGTCAGAAAAAGTTAAATAGTGGCATGGTAATGCTTGCATGAAGAGCACAAATATTACTGTAATGTCAACACTGTGTCACATGATCATTTAAACCCTAAGGAACGCCACACCACACCACAGAACTGCCAATGTTACTGAAACTTTTTAACCTTGTTAGAAATTTCCTTATTTTATATGCATTGTAATTCAACCTAAAAGTTGCATTAACATTTTTTGCAGTTTTATTTTATACACTGTGCATCTGTCCTTTTGTTCTTCATTACTGTGTCAGTTTGTGCAGAAACATGAGCCCCTCTCCTAGAGTCCTTCTACTTCTGCTGTTTAATCCTTTCCTGAAGTCATAATTCTCTGTGACATCACAAAATGTTGCTGTGAAAGTATGATGATGTCACACAGGATTGTGACTTCAAAGGGCTAAACAGCAGCACATGATAAACTGCAGGGGCAAAGGATTCTGTTTCCATGAAAATGAAACAAACAATGCAAGTTACCTGGCACTGCAAAGGGTGTTTCTTAAGGTATTAGACAACTCACGAGGTTAGAGCGAGAGGACTGCAAATGCTCACAATGCCTCATTTTTACTATAAAGGACACTCACTGCAGTGCTTATTAGCTTAGTATAAATCATGACATGTTCAAAAAATGAGTGTAGGAAAGGTTCTGTATTCAGCAGCTAAGACAAACTGCTGCTGACACTTTGTCAAGGCTGAGTCATTCTCCTCCCCCTACCCGGGAAGGTCTGTGGTAATGTCAGTTTTCCTAGGGTTCACTCACAGCTGCAACACAGGATCCCCAAGAACCAGCCCAAGTCTGAATCGGCAATACATGGACGGACTTATATTTTCATAAAAATTATCTGAATGTAAAAAGTAAAAATAAAACAAAAACAAAAAAAAAACAAGGTACATGTTTTTATATCCCTTTTAATAATAGTGATAATGTACTCAAGATATTGCTTATACTGTAAAGCATCTGATGATTTCTGCTGTCTGAACAGTAATGTACCCCCTAGTCATACCTTACTACTTAAATAAACTGAATAGAAATACACAGTAGCTATAAAATATAAGCTGAATTTTGTCCAAATACAATGTTTTTCAAAGTTTTCCCAAAAGTGACTAACCAGCTTTAACTTTTTTTTTCTATAACAGAACGAGAAAATAGTGAAATGACAGAAAGTAGTGTGTGGGTCAGTCATATTCAGAATAGTTAATAATGCTGAAATAACACGAACATAAAATAAAACATATATAAACTGGTGAGTCATTTAAAAGTTGTGTCCAGGATTTACTTTTAAAGATGGCATTAAGTATAACTGATGCACCTCTTCATCATCATTAACTGCAGTTGTAATATGGCAAAAAAAAGATAGACATGATTCCAGGAACTGCACTGGAGCAAACACAACACATGGTACACTGTGAAGTGGGGATTAATCCATGAGTGATGCCCGCCTCAGAATGTAGCAGTGTTTGCAGCAAGAACGGGAGCGAGCAACAGGAAAAAGTGGACCACTGTTTGCGTTGTGGACGTGCTGCCAAAATCCTGAGCGCGTTCACCCTCCAACCTGGAGAAAGCCATGGGTATCACACTGTACAGGGAGCTATCGCGGCGATCATCAGCGTTTTTCATTGTGCGAGGAAAAGTAAGGCAAGTCACAGAGTCTGTTGTGTAGATGGACCCAAAGAAGCATGCTGTGAATGATGTATGTCTCCGTGAATATCGAATACGGCTATCGGGTATCACTTCCTAGTAAGCAGTGCATTGTGGGGACAGAACGAAGATTTGCATACCTTCAGATCAGCAAAGAAGTAAAATCTCAGGTATGCAAATATTCGTTATCTCCTCAGAATGCAGTAGTTAAGTAGAAATACAAAACAATGAAACAAGTCTAAACAGTCATGTAGATACGAATGAAAGTTATGTTGTCCGCCGAGATGCGTCATAACGTGCCTTTTAATCATTAGTAGGAAAATGATAGAAAGTAGCTGGCACAATATTAACAGGTAGTGAAGTTAGAGCGTGCACGCACCTGGTGGAGATTGAGATACATTGAAAAGTACACAGTAGAACAGCAGTTGAAATGGTAGAAAACAATATCGTAAGTTCCTGTTCACTAATATCGCACATACCACTCACTTGTAACATAACTTACTTTGCACTTGCCATGTTACAAGCGCATTAAGCCACTCCGAAGGTGGCATCTAATGGGAATTAATGCATGTTTGGCCCATTGTGGGCCTTGACCTCATAATGGTCCCAACCATGCATTAATTCCCGTAATTACCTTCGCCAGTGCTAACGCTTTCATATACTGCCTGAATGTTTCACTAAGTTTGAAAAATAGGTTGAGTATTCTATGAAAGGTTGCAACAATTTAGTACTAACATACTAATTGCCAGCAGATTAGGCCTTACGGTCTATCGAGTCTGCTTGAACTTCAGATCCCTAGTTGGGTGCCGAGGTGCCCCCCGTGTTCCAGAAACCCCTATCATCCATCCCCACCTCCCCGGGCCAGGCCATGATCTGATACATCCGCTTTCTGTGTCTGTCCCATCCTCCCTTGAAGCCCTCCACTGTGGATCTCTGAACCAGCTCACCAGGCAGTGCATTCCAAGGGTCCACCACCCTCTCAGTGAAAAACCTCCTCCTCTTCCCCCCCCTCACCCTTCCACCTTCCGACTTCAAACCATGCCCTCTGGCGATACCTCCCTGCTTTAGTCTAAAGATCCCCTCCATGTTTACCCTATTTATTCCCTTGAGGTACTTGAAGACCTCAATCATGTCTCCCCTGTCTCTCCTCTCCTCCAATGAAAACAGGCAGAGCTCCTCAAGTCTGTCCTCATATGTCAAATCCCCTAGTCTTCGTATCATCTTAGTTGCCCTCCTCTGTACCCTCTCCAGGAGCTGTATGTCCCTCTTCAAGTGTGATCTCCAGTACTGTACACCGTACTCAAGGTGTGGTCTAACCAGTCCATTGTACAGCGGCAGAATTACTTCCCTGTTCCTAGAGGTGATCCCTCTTACGATGCATCCCAACATCCTGTTTGCCTTGCTAGCCTCTCCTGCACTGCTCAGAGTTATTTTACATGCATCCACCATGACCCCTAGGTCTTTTTCCCTGTTGAGGCCTCCACCGCCCTCCCAGGGTGTACCTGTGTTTAGGGTTTCCCCACCCAAGATGCAACACCTTGCACTTGGTGATATTGAAATTTAATTTCCATGTGTGAGCCCAGCTTTCCAGGGTGTCCAGGTCTCCTTGCAGGGCCAACCTCCCCTCTTCTCCCTCAACTACTGCTCCCATCTTGGAGTCATCAGCGAAGAGACTCATTTCACACCCTATACCCTCCCCGATGTCAGATATGTATGCATTAAACAGGATCTGACCCAGGACCGAGCCCTGCGGTACCCCACTACCGACCTCTCTAGGGTTTGAAAGCTCCCCACCGACCACTACTCTCTGGGTGCGTCCAGCTAACCAGTTTTCGATCCATCTGACCATCAAAGGGCCTACTCCCAACCCCGTCAGTTTCTTCACCAGACCACTGTAGGGAACAGAGTCAAATGCCTTGCTGAAGTCCAAGAATAATACATCCACAGGCTTTCCCCTGTCCAGTTCTGATGTTACCCATTCGTAGAACTCCACAAGATTGGTTTGATATGATCTATCTAGCACAAACCCATGTTGCAGACTATCCAGACCTCCCACCTCCGCCAAGTACACCCCCAATCATTCCTTTAGTGTACTCTCCATTAATTTTCCCACCACCGAGGTCAAACTGATGGGTCTATAGTTACCTGGTACTTCCCTCGACCCCCCTTTATGGATTGGATGGATTGGCACATGTGCCTCCTGCAAATCCCTAGGTACCCTCCCTGTCTCAAGCGACCTGTTGAAGAGCTCGCCAGGGGTGCAGCCAGTATGTCCGCCAATTCCCATAGTACTCTCGAATGAATGCCATCTGGCCCAGGAGATTTATCTTTCTTTAGGGCCTTGAAGGCTAACCACACCCTTTCGGTGGAGATAGCATCATCCGTCCCCTCCACCTTACTGGCCTTTTTATCCTTATCCTGATGTGACACCCCTGGGGTACCTCTCCCTCCCTCTTGCTCCATTTCTGTTGCTCCCCTGATCCCACTCACTATCGCTTCTATCCCCATTGTGCCTTGCTTTGTAGATATCCCATCCCCCTCCCTAGTGAACACAGAGGCGTAGTACTAGTTTAATACCTCTGCCTAGTCCTTCGCCTCTTCCACCCACCCTCCTTCTGATCTCAATCTGCCGAGATGGCCCTTAGTTTTTCTCCGCTCCCCAAAGTACCGGAAGAACCCCTTTTCCCCTCCATGTATCCCCTGTGCCAGCCGCTGCTCTTTACTGGACTTTGCCCCCCTCACCATCTGGGTGACTTTTCTAGATGTGAGATGGTACATTTCCTTTTCCCTATCCCCTCTTGTTGTTTTATATTTTTTGTAGGCCGCCTTCTTTTTTCTGACCGCTACCTAAGCCTCACTGGACCACCAGCATGGTTTATGTGACCTTGCTCCCTTACGTTTCACCTTAGCGCAGGTCCTGACTGCCTCATGAAGCATAGTTTTTAATGTTAACCCTGTTATGTTACAAAACAAGCTTGTTACATAAAATTCTGCACAAAGAACACTAATGTAGCACTATTAATATCAAAATGTTTGACACGTGCATATAGGCTTCTAAAAGTTAGGACACACAGGATCTAGGACGCAGTACATCACAGTAAAGTATCTTACATAACAAAGAAAATGGAAAATATATTTATTTGCCAGTCATTTCCTTTCTGCAAGATCCAACATACCCCTGTAGTTGTAACACTGAAAATTATCCTGAGTCTGTAAGGGGAGGATGTACAACGTAATAGGAAAGTTGCTTACCGGTAACTAGATCTTTGAGATTATCTTCTCAAACCCTTTGGAGCCTAACAACAGATACTTACATTGTTTTTCCTAGTACAGAAAGATACCTGTCCAGGCTCCAATCACTCTCCTTAGGCTGGTGCAACTGCCACCTGGACTGTGGGAATTAGAACGTTGAGCCTTGCATGCTATAGGCCCTTGGTCAATGATAAACCTTGTGTGTATTGTTGTTGGGTATATGGCACACACTTGCCCTGTCACTTCAGTTCTGGACACAGAGAATGGAGGCCTCCAGTCAGATCCTAAGTTAACACAAAGCAAGACATAAAACAGTTTTGAAAAAGTAAAGTTTTCAACACAGCTCTGTTTTTCAAAACACTGACCACTCTAACACAACTAAAGAGATATGGTCACAGGGTGCGCAAACAAACTTCTACCTCATTCAGGGAGGAGGAGGCTGAGTGAGCGTGGTTCTACGGAGAGATTTTCTGCAAGATCTCAAGCTACTAGTAAGCAATGTTCCTACCTTTTTGGGAGCCATCTGCTCCATACAGCCCCACTTCTTTGAATGAGTCAATAGCAGTACCCGAACCTATACTCTGGGACACCATTAAAGCAGTGTTCAGAGGTGAGCTTATTGCTTACTCCAGAATGGAACAAGTAGCAGTGGGAAGTCCACTTCCTTGAACTTCAGTAGACTGCACACACTCAGGTCTTTCAGCAACAAGGCGACAGCTGCACAGTGCTTCAGCTAGCTCAGATGAAGCAAGAACTACAAAAGCTGATGGATTCTGAGATGGAACAAGTGCTGATCTACCTAAAACACTCTTACTGTGAAGGAGGGGCATGAGGAGCACACAGCTTGGCCTGCAGATTCCAAGACTGTTGAAAGCAGGCCTGCGTTCTTCAACTTTATGATCAAAGCACTGTGACTTTCACTAGACAGCCCAAGGAAATTACATAAGTCCTAACCCACAACTACCAAACCCTTTATGTGGCAGAGGGGATGCCTGACAGGACTAAATACAAGCCTGTTGGCTAGTGGTTGCAAAACTTAATTTTGACACCTGAATCCTGGAATAAGGTCACCTCCTGATTTATCGTCCAGAGAGACCCAATCCGGATCCGCTTCTCGATCTTACACCTACCTGGGGACTGAGGTGCAGTCAATCTTCCCAACCTGAAATGGTATGCAGAGACAGACCATCTGAGGACACAGTGCTTATGGCTCGCAAACGCCCACCGACTATACTGAAACCAAATAGAATTCACCCTAAACTATATTTTCAATTTAGACAACTATGTATTTGGTAACCCTCTGGGTTGCATTCCACATGCAAAATTTGCACAAAACATGATGGAAGCACTCACCCAATGGGTTGTGGTCCGGACATTCTTCACGTCTTCATCCAAACTCTTTCAGTTAAGAGTGATCCCCTCTGATACTAAATACCCTGTGAACAGGGTGGAGCTGGTTATGAGGGGCTGGAGCAGGTTGGTCTAAGATTCGTCTTCCAAATGCTTGACTCCAGAAGTATTCTGCAATTTGGTACTATTTAAATGACACTCAAACTCCCAGAGACTAACAATTTTAGATACTTACAGGCAAGATCCTATTTACCAGACCAAGACAAGGGCATCTCAGTGTTATTACCTGACAAGCTGTCCCAATTCCTTTTTTTTTTTTTACTTTCTTTTTATCCCCTATTGCCTGCCCTCGGTGTCCACTCCCTCAGGCTGTCCATCCCATTTCAGCCCCCTGACCTTGGGATCTGCCTCTAGAGTGCTCCTCCTATCTCCTACCTGCACATCGGGGTCTGTCCCGGAATTAGTGGTGGTCTGAATAAGCTTGGGTGGCTGTCATCTAGGACCATAGAGGAGTCTTTCCATTTTCTGTGTCCCTTGTTTCCCACCCCTGGGAGCGGTCAAGAGAGACTAAGTCCAGAGAGGTGGCGTGCTGGCGCACATCTTTCCCAAGTGCCTAACAGCGTCGCCCAGCCCCTCGAGGCGGTGCACACACTGGTTCTCTCAGGACGTCGGTGCGTGGCGCCCCTGGTATCCTCCCAAGGGAAGAGAGCATCCATTGTACGCCAATCCTCCCCTCCCGACCGACCTGAGTCTGTTCCCAAACCCGGGTCACCGGCGCAGTGTGAGGTGTAGCATCCAGCGCCTCAACCCTCAGCGCCACCGGGCCAGCCTGTCTCCATTTCTATGAATACTTATCTAACATCTGAAAGGTGAGACAGGGAACCATCTAATAGGCCACCTTTATAAAACCCTCCAGGAGGCTTCAGTTTTACAGCGCGAGAACAGGGAACTGGCAATCTCCCACCCTCTAGACATTTGGCATAAATTTGCACTCCCAGCCTACAGATTAACCCAGCCACTTGCAAGAGTCTTCATGGAAATGTAGATACCACTTCTTCCACACCCCACAAATCGTGGTAAAGTATGTTTGCCCAACTAAGGACCAGTGCTGAAGAGGATGTGGGCAACCCCAGGCTTACCATACTCATATTTTTTGGGGATGCCCACTCCTTCGGCCATTTTGGTAAGGAGTAACACAGACATTGGAGGAGATCTTCAGCTGCCCTGGAGAGGTAATCACCGATTCTGCTAGCCATTCCCCCAAGGGGAGCTCACTGCAGGGCCAGACCCTTCACACTCCTGCGGATCATTGTTTTGGCAGCGAAAAATGTTTTTACCCAGCCTTTACATATGGCCCATGCTCCCACCATGGGTTGGCAGAAAATAGTCCTGGAAATGTATTCATTGGAAAGACTGACTCACACCTCAGCCAATAAAACAAGCTTATTCAAACTCAGATGGCAGATGGGTGCTATACCAACTAGATAATAACCCTAACTTTGTTCCATGAGGTGACCCCCCCAACCCCCTTGCTCTCTCTGGTTAACTTATTCATTACTATTACTTGTCATCTATAGCAAAATCTGAAATGTTGCATGTAGGTCAACCAGTAGACTAGAACACAGAAGCACCACTGTGGGCACCTTCAACTGTCAGTTAATACCATACAGGCTCCATCAAGGACTCGTAATGGACAGCTCACGGATTCATGTTAGCCTTGGAAGTCCCTGGCACCCAATGAATGGTGCAATATTCTAGCACTCCAGCCCTGCAGGTGGTGCTGATATGCAAGTATCACTTGGTTTTATGTTTATTAGGACGACAAACAGAAAAGAACATACTAAAGAAGAAAGAGATCAGCCAAATTGCAATAGGTTGCAACTATTTATTAACACAAAACAACTTTGCTACAGAGTTAAGTGACTTGCACATGGTATTAACTACATATCTGTGTATTTCTCTCTATTTTCCTATTCTGTAAGCTAAAAAAAGTTCAATAGAAATCAAATCAAAAAAAATTCAGCGGGCCGGCCCTGTGGCGCTGAGGGTTGAGGTGCTTGACGCCACACCTTGCTGGCGACCTGGGTTCGGGAGCAAGCCCTGGACGTCGGGGATCG
The DNA here is from genome assembly GCA_016271365.2 of Neoceratodus forsteri. Lineage (NCBI taxonomy): Eukaryota > Metazoa > Chordata > Ceratodontiformes > Ceratodontidae > Neoceratodus > Neoceratodus forsteri. The sequence goes on from CM028135.1 coordinate 610,682,386, forward strand.
GCAGGGGAAGGAAAGGATTGAGTGTCCGGAGGACAGCTCTCCTCTCATGGGTGGGAGGGGGATCCATACTCGGCGCCCGACTGACCCCTGGCGGAAGGCGGGGGGAATGGCAGGCACAGAGTTGACGCTGGGAATGGGGAATGATGATGCCAGCAGCAATGCCTTGGCGTAGGGGCGTGCCACTCCTCCTTAGGAAAAATGTGAAAACACCTGCGGATGCCAGGAAGACAGAGCGCCCGGAGCATGCCCCCAATATGCCCTCGACTGCCTGACTACCCCCGATCCGACACCACTTACAGTATCGGGGTGTCAGAAGCCCAGCCTCGGCCCCACTCGGGGAGACAGCTACATTGGGACCGGGTGGTACGTATCGGGCAGGGCGAGTGAGGCAGGGGGATGACTCCTTGGCGCTCCCGAAGGGTCAGGGTCTGCAGGACGTAGGAGGGTTAAATAGAGAGAGAAAAAAAATACAGCAAATGCAGCATCTGCTTTTTTCTTCAGGGAGGCTCGTACAGGAGGTAGCCTTGTGTCTCATAAAATAGGGCCTTGGGGCAGTACTAGGCCAAAACTGGACCTTTACGTGAAAGCAATGTGCAGACTGCAGTGGTATATAAATATATAGATTTTATTCCACGTACTGTAGATGTACTGTATATTACCGATGCTGACAAGAATGGAAGAATACAAGTCACAAAGTTTACTTTCCTCAGGTGGTATGCCCTGTAATGTTTCCTGGCAACTATTCAGATTTGATGCAACACAAACTTAGGGCTCAATCTATAAAGCCCTATGCTCCACCACGTGGGTGCACTGGGGTGGACATAGACACAGCGAGAAAATGCCAGCTATATAAAGTGATCCCAACCCATTCTGAAGCTCTACATGGGCAATGAGGACAGGGTCTACAAATGTGGCATTTCTGCTCATGTCCATTCACAGCACTATCCACAAGCTACAGAGAGTCTCCAGGAGGACACATGGGCTACACCAAAATAAATACCCTATGTTCCCACTGGATGTGGGTGCAGGACTTGTTCAAGGAGATCCATGCTGATAGTGATACCAAGCCCTCCATAGTCATTTGGAGGGCTGGGCAGGATGTTGGTGAAAAACAGTTACATAAATTTGTAATTCTTTGCAAAGGAAACATAGCTGTCTAGAAAGAATGCTGTATCCTACAATCAGTTGCTCATGTGGAGTGATGTGTCCATTTGGCAGCTAACTGGGAGCTAAATTTCCTTCCCACCTCCCGTCCCCAGTCTGCCCCTGATCATGCCCAAAGCTCCATATATGTGGAGAGGGGCAGCCAGGAACTAGGGATGCCACCCGCTGCAGACAGGCATCAAGTTGTGGGTCTTCATGGGTTAGATACATATGACTCACGTGTATCCCAGCTTTTTTGTACCTCAGGCTCTTAAACATGATGACTGCCATCACGAAAGACACTGTAGTAACTGGCTTCCTCAGAGACTGTGGGGCAAATTACATGAACAACTGGCTTGACTGTCTAAGGGACTGGGGCAAGCCAAACAGAAGTGAGTTTTAAAGTGATGATGATGCTTCATGTATGCATTCCTAGAAGGTACAGCTACGCAGGGGGCTTATGCACAGAACTTAGTTTGAGGTTCTGGAGAGTCATACCAACTTACTATGTGGATTAGGACCAACAAGTGCTCATTTAAGACAGGATTTTGATTCTTAATACAGCAGCATGAACTTCCTTTTTGTTTTTAACTCTTAACCTTATTGTTACTATAATTTAGGTACTGTTTTACCCTATATCCTTTCCTGCTTTGCATCATGATAATGATATAAGTTAGACACTCAAGTGATGATATCTTGATAGAGATTATTGAATGGAATGTTATGATCAGGAATTATTTTTATTTGGCAACAACTACGCACTTGTGAATGTAAGTGTCCAAAATGACATATGCGAGCAATCTGTATCTTGTTCATCTGATTACGAAAACTTAATGAAAATATAATACAAAAAAAAAAAAAAAAAAAAAAAACAACCCAGAAGCGAGTGCTCTCCACACATAAAAGGAGTGGAAAATCTTTCCCCCGGTATTTTTTGGTTTTGGGAAGAAGACAAGACATAAAAAACTGATAGAGTGAAATCTTGGCTGGCATCAGTTTTGGCAAGAACTTAAGGTGCATTTTGTACACTACCCTGTTGCTGTGAAAGACCAAATACAGGATGGCGTGGGGTCTATAACTAAAGCTTGCAGCTCCCATACTCTGCAGGCTGATGTGATGGCCACCCAAAACAGTCATAAGGGTTTTTAGTTAGTGCACCAAAAAACAGAATAAGACCTGAAATGAGGACTGTTTTACAAACTGGATGGCTTACGTGGTACAGTCTTCTGAGGAAACAGCAGGGAGATACCTAGCTGCATATTAATAGGTTCATGAAAGGAGAGACTGCAGACAGATGTACCTTGATGAAAGGATACTGGAGTCCTGTGTGGAAAGCTGAGTAGCACTCTAACAAGTTCTGCACAGAATATGCAAATTAATTCAGGTCCCAGACACGACATTAAATAATGAAGCTCTTACATTTTTGTTCTTAGGTTTTTCTGGCTGACAGTATTCTAAAGAGCAGAAGCACTTCTGTCACCACCAGAAAGACCTAGAACCATTGGGAGCTCTGTATTCGCGAGTCAAGCATGAAACTGCAGAAAGTCAGTCCAGAAGGAACAACCATCCCTTGTGATGAAACAGCAGGTCATACTGGTTCTGTGAAGCTTTATCAGTTGCTCCAATGTGACACTGGTCTCACAACAGGGGACGCCAGACTTGCTTCAGCCAAAATGTGGTCACGGGACTCATGGTTGTTCCCCTGTTCCTTAGTTAAGGAGTGTCCTGTGCAGTAACTGCATCAAGGGAAAGATGTTCAGGAAGTTTCCCCCCCTCTGAGACACAGGTAGCACACTGTGCTATTAAGGGCTAGGCTCTGGAGATCACAAGCAGAAAGACGCAGTTTTGCACTGTGGAGGGAAAAACGGGTCCAACTCTTGATGACCCCAATGTCTGAGCTCATCTGCCACTATAAAGCACGTTCATGGGGACTTGCTACAGAGTGGCCAAGTGTCAACGTAGACAGTGTGCACCCCAGCCAGATACGTTAGGGCAGGGATAGAAATGCATATTTTTTCCGGTGCGTAAACGTGAGTGTTTGTAAGGTCTGCAGTTGTGCGCACCAGATTCTGGTTACCTACAATTGGGAAAAGGAATGAGCAATGTGCCCATACTGGCATTCGGGGGAAATTTTTTATCTTACTTGCATTTTATTAATTAAGGTAATGTTAATCACTGTTTTGTTGTTTTGTATACTTAAGAAATATTTCATTTTTTTGATTCAGCAGATGTGGGGAAAATAATCAGACAACTGCCACTGGCTATCCAATCTCATTCCTTTATGCATCTATATGTTAAGAAATCAACTTTTACAGAAGCATCCTGCCCCTGCTTAATCAACACAACTCAATATAAAAGACTTGCCACTGACAAATCCAAAGTTCCACCCTTGCCATGCGGTAAATAAGCTGCCACTTGCATTAGATTTCTGCCTCTGACTGAAAGAAAAAAAAAAGCTAGAAATTGCTAACCTGCACAGAGCAGCAGGCAAGGAAAATACTTACTTGCACAAGACACATTCTACTTGCGACTGGATCAGTTATTAGATGCTATTCGACCCTTGCATCACGGAGAGGTGAGCATTACTCTGTATCATCCACGCCAAGACTCAAGAGTTTCCCAGCAATGTGCATAATAAGTGTGTACACCACTTGCCGAGGAAGAACATCACACACTGGCCCCCCATATTCAATGGTCTCCATTTGCACCACACAAAATCCCTATTCTGAGTGTAAATTAGAGTGTATCATCATAAATGTACTATCTTCAAACAAGTTCAGAGAAGTATGAGGGGAAGGATAATGGGGGGAAAAGCAGAGATACTAAATGAATACTTCTGTTCAGTTTTCACCAGGGAGAAGGATGGACCAATGCCTTCAGGAAGGAAAAGAGGAGCGGGGGGGGGCACATAGATGAAGTGATAGAGGAGGATAAAGTGAGGGAGGAGCTGCTGGCATTGAAGGTGGACAAATCACCAGGCCCAGACAGAGTACATCCAAGGGTACTAAAGGAACTTGCTGAGGAGCTGGCAGGACCACTGGCACACCTATTTAATAGTTCACTAGAGCAAGGTGTGATACCGCAGGACTGGAGAACAGCACATGTAGCGCTCCTCCACAAAAGCGGTCCCAAGGATGACTCAGGGAATTACAGACCAGTCAGTCTGACCTCCATTGTGGGCAAGCTCATGGAGACCATACTAAAGAAAAGGTTGGTAGAATATCTAGAGGAGCATGGTCTCCAGGATACGAGGCAGCATGGGTTCATGGGGGGAGACTGTGTCAAACAAATCTGATTGACTTCTTTGACTGTGTCACTAAGACAGTAGACGGGGCCAAACGGTAGACATCCTCTATCTTGATTTCAGCAAGGCCTTTGAATCTGTGCCCCACAAAAGGTTGATCAGGAAGTTGGTGGATCTCGAGCTTGGGGAAAAGATGGCTAGATTTATAGAAAACTGACTGAGGGACAGAACCCAGAGGGTGGTTGTAGGGAGAAGAGTCATCTGGCACCAGAGAGGTAAACAGTGATGTCCCTCAGGGCTCGGTGCTGGGGCCTGTGTTGTTCAATGTCTTCATCAATGACATTGGGGATGGCATTAAAGACAAAATGTGCCTATTCATAGATGACACCAAGCTCTGTGGGAGAGTGGACACAGCTGAAGGAATACAGGACCTACAGAAAGATCTAGAAAAGCTGGGGAGGTGGTCCAGAAACTGGCAGCTTACTTTCACTGCCAAGAAATGCAAAGGTGCGGGGTCCCCCAGGGATCCGTCCTTGGACCCATTCCGTTTTCCCTATTCATTAATGAACTGCCCTCTGTTACAACCCACGGGCACTCCACCCTATACGCGGATGATCTTGTTGTACTGTCCAGTTCACCAGATATTACTGCCATCAACTCCCGGCTTAACTCCGACTTCAAACTTATCCAGCACTGGCTGGAGGGCCACAAGCTGACCATCAACCTGAATAAGACCCAGGCCATGCCCTTTGGCTCCGTGGCCAAAACCTCTTCCTGCCCGGCTCCTCTAACCATCTATGGATCGAATGGCTCTTGCAGGCCGTGGACTCTGTCAAGTATCTAGGAGTTACCCTTGATCCACAACTGGATCTCACCATGCATCTTCAGAATATATGCAAGGCCACGAACGGCAAGCTCGGACTTGCCTACAGAGCCAAAGGTTGCCTCACCCCAGCTGCGTGGCTCGCCCTAGCCAGGGGGGATACTTCTTCCCACACTTTGCTATGGGCTCGTAGCCTTTGCCCCAGTCCCGAACTCTAGTCTTGCAAAATGGGGCACTGCTTATAACAACGCGCTTCGCACTCTCTGCCCCTCGCCTTACACATTGCTGTGAGCTCTATTCATGGCTGGAGTGGCTCCCCCTTTGTCCTTGGCAACTTCGTAGATAACATAGCTAGAACGGCCAATCCTCTGACACTTGCTCTTCCCCTCAAACATGAAATCCCAGCCTACCACTTAAGATCCAGTGCTGCACAGGTCTGCCTGGTTCCTAAAACCTGAACCCTCACAGGAGACTGGGCCTTCTCCGTCCATGCGCCAAGACTGTGGAACTCCCTTCCTGCCTTAGTTTGAGCCTCTCCCTCCCATCCCTGCTTCAAAACATCCCTCTGGAGCTTCCTCAAATCTGCCTCTGCCTGTCTATATGCCATATACACCCAGCGTATTCTCTCCCTCCCTCCCAATTTGCTGAGGGTGATATCCTGACTGCCGCCGATACCGACTGCTGTTAAATCTTCTGGTAATAACCAGTACAAGGCACTTGAAGGGGCACTCATGGCATATCAGTAGCTGCTTGTATTTTCATTTATTTGATGTCATTCTCTTTCATGATAGGCGCTCATGTCATATCAGTACCTGCTTGTATTTTCATTTATTTTGATGTTATTCTCTTTCATGATGTTACTTAGATGTCATTCTACCTATTAATGCTGTTATGTATCCTGTTGCTATTCTGCCTACTTAACCATCTTAAAGCCTGTTGTCCCATATGCTGTACCACCTATTTGTCTATGCCTGAGGCTCCTGTACGTTACCTCGACTCTGTATTATGTTTCGTATGTACTCTGTAACCCTCCTGGGTCGCACCTGAAAATAGACACTTGGATGTCTAGCATGCTTACCTGGTAAACAAAAGGAAAATAAATAAATAAATATTGGAGCCAAGAATCCCTGGACAGAGTACTACCTGGGTGGAGTCCAAGTATCTGCATCAGAGGAGGAGAAGGACCTGAAGCACTCTGTACAGTGCAAGAAAGCAGCAGTAAAAGGCAAACAATATGCTGGCATGCATATCTAGGGGGATCAGTAGTAGGAGAGAGGAGGTTATACTGCTCTTGTACAGGTCACTGGTAAGGCCGCATCTAGAGTATGGAGTTGAGTACTGGTGCCCACATCTCAAAAAGGACATTAACCTGCTAGAGAAGGTCCAAAGTAGGGCTACAAAGATGATAGCCGGTCAGCAGGGTAAGGCATATGAGGAGAGGTTGAGGGCACTGAACATGTACTCCCTGGAAGACAGGAGAGAGAGAAGGGATATGACTGGGACCTTGAAGCACTTGAAAGGAATAAATAAGGTAGATAAGGAGAGTCTCTTTAAGCTGAGTGGCAACCATAACATGAGGGGGCAAAGTCTTAAGCTGGAGGGTGGGAGGTTTAGGAGGGAGGGCAGGAAGCACTTCTTCACAGAGAGGGTGGTGGACACGTTGGAATGGTGGTGGAATGCGCTGCCGGAAGAGGTCATCTCATTGAAGACAGTGGGCAGCTTTAAAAGAGGCTGTGGTAGGCATAGAGGGAAGGTAAAGTCATGGGTAGGGAGGATGGGAGGAGTGGGGAGGGAGGGTAGGGGCATTAGCTCAAGCTGTGGACCCTGCAATATGAGCAGACTTGATAGACCAAATGGCCTTCTTCTGCTGGCTTCTTCGTATGTTCATATGAGTGCTCTAATTCCCTCCTGATTGCCCCACAAAGGATTGGGGCCTGTTACTCCTCAGATTACTAGGACAGCTACTAGAACCTCTATGAAGGCAGCAAAGGGTCATCACGGGATATGAAGCCCTGTTCACAAGGTAATAAGTCTGCAACAAATAACATTCTGGCCTCAGAAAACCATTGTGAAACAATATATTCCCCCAAAAAACTTTCTCCAGGTAATTGGCGTGTGTGTGTGTGTGGGTGGGGGGTTCTAGTGATTGTAACTCTTTCTGATTTGCCCCTTGGAGCAGTGAGAACTGTGTCCTGCTGACCCAAGGCAACCTAGTGACAACAGTTGAAGGGGGGGTGGAATCTTGACTCCTAACCCCCCCGCAAAAGCAGCTGTAAACCACCCTTAAATAAGCCAAACCTGACCGGGGTGCCGGGCAGGTTCTGAACTTAACACACCCTGCTCAATGCAGCAGGAAACATACACCCCTGGTAATGCTGAGCCTAATTGCTGTTTTTGTTTGTTTACTTCTGAGGAGATCTGGTGATGACACAGACTGATTTGGGGCCAGGAAGGCTTAATTGCCCTTCCAGAGCACAATACTCTTGTAGAGCTCTGAAGCACAGGAACGGTGAGGCTGCCATCTCGCACTGCAGTGAGGTGCAGGTATTTCCAAAAGAACAGTGTGTAAGAACTTACCGTAACAGTAGAGCTTCGAGAGACTCTCCTCCATGAAGGCACACCTATGGAACTATAGCCATCAGTGGTAAGACCACACCGAAAATTTTGCCAGCTGGGGACAGCCCACAATGACATGCCACATCTACATATTTATAAATGTGGACGTCCCCATCATGCCTCAGTTCCCCAGCAGAGATTTGCCTCAGGGAATGTCCAACCTTTGGGAACCAGGAGATGAGACCAGCACCAGGCATACAAGCCATGGGGCTGGATACAGGATGCATCGAGTTGAATTTAGGCACATCATCTGACAGAAGCCTCACTGAAAGCAAAAGGGGGAGGGAGTGGAAGAATGACATGGCCTAATGGAGGAGATTCTATCAAAGATCTACATAATGGTAAGTTCTTGCAAAACTATTCTATCTTCTTTGAAGAGATCACCTCCATTAGGTCACATTTTGGAACGATTCCCAAGCAGTACAAAGTACACTGGGAGCATGATACAGTACGATACATAATCAAGACAGAAGGCCCTGCAGTATAGCAAGCCCAAAGTCAGCATGTTTATGAGAGATAATGTCCAGACTGTAATGTTTAGTCAAAGTGTGGACAGTGTTCCATGTGGTTGCAGGCTTACAGCACATATATCAGCAGCAGGGGGCATTTTTGAAACAGGCAACCGAAGTGGCCATACCCCTTGTGGAGTGACCATGGACAGCACCAGGAAGTTCCTTACCATGCTTCCTATAACAGAACGTAATACAATGTGCCAGCCATTTGGGAGGCATTGTTTAGACACTGGAGCACCCTCTTTCCCAGGGATGAACGAAACAGAATGAGCAGAAGTCACTGCAACTAAAAATGTTTTCCATGACAGGAAACATAAGCCACAATTGGAGGCAGGCTCAGAAGGCGCCAATGTCAATTTCTCAAGCATAAACTTCAAGTCTCAGGGTGGGACTGGATTAGAGACAGGAGGTTTCATGTGCAGAATACTTCTCAGAAACATATGGGACAAGGCCGGCCTGGTGGCACTAAGGGTTGAGGTGCTCAACGCCTTACCTCACACTATGCTGGCAACCCATGTTCGGGAATGACCTCGGGTCGCCGGCACAGGGTGGGGGGGAGGAGCAGGACTGAGCAGTGGTTCTCCTCTCCTGAAAAGGTGTGGGGGGGGGGGGGTCGTCTGCTCATAGTCCCGCCGTCACCAGATGGAGGTCCGGTGATAGGCGCAGGCGGTACTGGAGCGACCACTAGGGCAGAGCGTCCTGTATGGTGTGCGTTCACGTGCCTCCAAATGAGAGTGTCATGTTGGGGATGCGCAGGAGTGGGACTGGGGAGAAACCCAACAAAAAAGTAATAAAATTACTTCCATATGTTTCTTTTTTTTTGTTGTAACTCCTCTAACTGGGCAACCATACGACCATCAATAGGGACATGGAAAGCTGACATAGCAGCAAAATGTACCTTCTAGGTCAGTCTCGGACAAGGAAAGCAAGTGTTCCAACACGGCATTAACAACACGGCATTAACAGGACATGTAAAAGGGTCCCAATTCCTGGAAGCAACCAACAAAATTAACCACTTGCATTTCAAGGAATAAGTATGTCTGGTAGAAGCCTTTCTAGCTGAAATCAGGATGTTAGCAACCTTACAGGATAGCCCAAAACATACAATGGCTATGTCTTCAGGAGCCATGCATGAATATGTAGGGACTTTAGGGCCAGGTGTACCAGGGATCCCTTGTCCTGTGACAACAGACCTTAACACAGATTCAGAGGGACGGGAGGCTCCATTGCCAGGTGTTGAAAGAGTGGAAACCATATCTGGAGAGACCATAACGGAACAATGAGGATGAAAGTGGCACTCTTTGCCTGCAGTTTGAGCAGTACACTCTGTATTAGAGGAATGGGGGGAATGTGTATAGGAGTTTCCTTTTCCAAGAGCGGGACAATGCATCTCACCAAAAAATTCAAGGCCCTGAAGCGAGCGAGCAAAAACACTGCAGTTTTGCACTGCGTGGAGATGCAAAAAGGTACAGTTCTGGACAATCCCATCTTGCAAAGAGGTTATTTACCACGAAAGTCAGCAGTTTCCATTCGTGAATCATTGACTGGGACCTGCTTGGCTTATCTGCCAAGACATTTTGGCGACCTAAGAGATACATGATCAACAGCTGAAGGCCGTGAGACAGAGCCCAGTATCATACACCCACTGCTTCCCTGAATAAGGGATAGGACTGAGTGCCTCCTTGTTTGTTGATGTAATGCATCACACTGACGTTATCCATCTGGTTGAGCAGAGGTCTGCCAGGACAGAGATGGTTCTGAAATGCCTAGGGGCTATACAGGTCAGCTTTCATTTCCAGGACATTTATATGCAGTTCAGCCTCCACCTTGGTCCAGGACCACTCTGTCTGGTAAGGGCTGAGATGGGCACCCCAGCCAGAGCCGGAGGCATCCATGGTGAGAATCTGTACAGAAGCTGGTAGAAGGAATGGAACACTAACAGGTTTCTGTGATCCATCCACCATAACAACATTTTGCGAAGAGGAGACATGGCGCGCACAATTTGGTCCAGCTTGTCCATCAACTGATCCCACAGGACCCAGAGTGTCCACTAAGCGATCCTCAAATGAAGGCGTGCCAGTGGCAAAGTCATTATGGCCACAGCCATGAGACCCAGGAGAGGTAAAATTGTTCTCGTAGAGACACAGTGGCTCCTGTATAACAGTAGTGCCTGGACAATAACATTTTCTGCCTTGTCCTCTGGCAAGAGAGCACATCCCTTCTGTGTGTCCAAGACTGCTCCTATGTACTACGATCCACACGCACAGCACTCAGAAAAAGAGAAGTATGCTCAGATGCAGGTCACAGCAAATGCAATTTAATCTCGGGCAGTGGTACACAGCCCTACCCCAGCGCTTCGGCGTTAAGCCTTCGTCAGGGAGTGTGGTCTATAGAGATAATAAACCACATTTAAATGCATTACAGCTAATTCACATCACCTGTTGAAGCTTAAATAATTAAGTGATTAATACTCTCTCTGGATCGAAATAAATATTAGATGCATTAGAGACCAGATTAATTCATATAACAAACAAAATTATGTTTTGAAACTAAAACATCTAGCCACTGCTATCTTTTAGCATGCAAATGCAAACATATGACAAGGAGTACATAAAAAATACAAAAGCCACATAACTAGCAGTAAATTGTCCTATGTGATTATATTAGCCTGATCCAAATGTAGTGTATGCTTATCTTTATACTTTATTTATAAATTTTCATTTTAAATGACACCCTTGGTAAATACATAGTATGTTAAAGCACTGCTTTAAACCAAGATTAGAAAAGCTGCATAGGACAATTTACTGCTAGTTATGTGGCTTTTGTATTTTTTGTAGTTTTTGTGTACTCCTTGTCATATGTTTGCATTTGTATGCTAAAAGATAGCAGTGACCAGAGGTTTTAGTTTCAAAACGTAATTTTGTTTGTTATATGAATTAATCTGTTCTCTAATGCATCTAATATTTATTTTGAACCAGAGAGAATATTATTAATCCCTTAATTATTTAAGCTTCAACAAGTGATGTGAATTAGCTGTAATGTATTTAAATGTGGTTCATTACCTCTGTAGACCACGCCCCCTGATGAAAGCTTACGCTGAAGTACTGGGACAAGGCTGTGTACCACTGCTCGAAATTAAATTGCATTTGCTGTGACCTGCATCTGAGCATATTTCTCTTTTTTCGAGGGCTGTGTGTCTGGGACTTGGTTTATTTCAAGGTGGCAACCCTTCACCTAAGCACCTCCCTTGCTCCACATGCCTCGTGGTATCTACACTGTGGATTTTGCCCCTATTCATTGTAGTCTTTGACAGGGAGTAATCACAGACTTTGGCACATTCACTGTGATCACCCAAGTTGCTGAACAACTGACGTGTGCAAGACGGAGTATATTACAGAGCTTCCCTGGAGCTGGCCTTCAGGACCCAGTCATCCAGATGGGGAACACACACAGACCTTCCCTGGAAAGGGCTGTTGCTACTACTGCCAAGCATTTGGTAAAGATCAGTGGTGCAGAAGACAAGTCAAAGGGCAATACTCTGAATTGATAATGTTCACCTTCCAGCATAAAGTGGAGGTACTGTCGGTGGAATTTCCTGATCTCTACATTAAGGCACACATCCTTCTTGTCTAGAGAACAGAGCCAGTCCCCTGTCTGCAGATGGGGATCAGAGTTTGCAGGAATACCATTCAAAACTTTTTGCATCTGACGTACTGGTTGAGATCCCTGAGATTCAACATAGGATGCAGATCCCCTGTCCATTTTGGGACTTGGAAGTATCTGGAACAGAACCCTTTGTTCCTCTACTGAGGAGGAACTGGTTCTATGGCATGTTTTTGGATTAAAGACTTAACTTCTTCCTTTAGAAGGGACAAATGGCCCAGAGGATGAAAAGAAGGAGGTGAAGGATGATCTGGAGAAATCTGTGACAGCTCCAGTGCATCTCACCTTATTTACTGAAATTGTTTCACCAGGAAAAGCACACTGAGCAAGAACTGCTCATCTCCTGGTGCGATCTGGGGTAAGGGGTACAGTGGGGAAGAGGACAAGGGTAGTCCAGGTCCTGACATATATACATACAATTACAATACAGTTGAAAACATTTGACAGAAATAGTTGGGCGTAGATGATAATCTACCCTTACTTATAGTATAGTAGCAATTACACAGGGAAGTCATGCTTTATACCTTAAAAACATATAATTAGATAATACAGCTGCATATGTTTCACAGGAAGAGGTGAGTGTGGATTAATACATATACCCTAATAGTCGAGAATAACAGTTACAATGAGGAAATCCTGCTAAGGTATTGGGTTGTGGTATATAATGAGATACGGGTAAGTGCAAGCTAGCTAGCTCAAAAGTTGGGATCAAGTGCAGTAGTTGGGTGTGGTTAGCGAAGTAGCACCATTGGGCCTACTGGGAGAAGAAATATAGGAGTGTCTGAGGTAGAATAGATTGGAGAGTTAGCTGCAGGAGCAGTTTACTGAGCAGTGGTTGGCAAGGGCATAGGATAGTAAGCAGACAGAGGAAGAGTGACGAATTTCAGAGGGGAAAGAGTTCCAGACTTGAGGGAAGTGGTGAGAGAAGGCGGCCTGGCCGGCTTGGGTCCAATGTCTGGGGACTAACGGGAGCCGGGAGCCTAGTGACCTCAAAGCATAGGTGGGTGCCATTGGGGGCGATAGTACGGAGGTGCCTGCAATTATTTCCAGAACCCACTCATCTGTAGTGATCTCCCGCCACTGTTTCAGGTGCAGGGAGTTCCTGCATCCTACATTCAATCCTGGAGGTAAATGTTGAGTGGGGTGGCGGGGGGGAGAGAAACAGAAGACAGTCGGCAGTACCAGTGGTGGCAGAGCCAACTGAACAGATTCCTTTGGGTGCTTCTGTATGGAACCGTGGGGGGCAGGAAAGGAACAACCTCCTCTGCCATGGCCTTGCTGTCAGTAGGCACAGTTACCTCAGGGAGCAGACTGACAAAAGAGCATCAACCACGATCTCTTGCAGGAGTTGGACACAGGGACTTTACAGACCTCAGAGTCATTTTTGAAGCCTGAAGGCCACGTAGGGCCTTTTCAACATTGTATTCAAGAAGTTTTGTCCCACTAAAAGGGGTATTCAAAACTGCCTACTGCACATCATTGGCAAAGCCAGCAACTCTAAACCAAGAATATGTCCTCATGCAAATGCCAGAAGCAGCCACACTGGCAGAAGCATCAGAGACATCAAAAGCTGAGCATAGCAAATGTCTGCCAACCTCAGCACCAGAAGACAATGTTTTAAGTAAAGTAAATCGTTCTCAGTACAACCATCAGGCAAAGCCTGAGCTGCAGTACGAGAATTTTTCTACAGACTGTTTTGATATTTTATTAAGCGGGCCTAGCAATTTGCAATCCTAAGGCTCAATGATGCACAGGCATAAGTATGCTGGCTCATCAAATCCAGCCTCCTAGATTCTTTTTCAGAAGGCAAAGTATTCATGTGTCTAGGGACCTAGACCTATCACGAGGAGCCATGATGACCACAGAGTCAGTTTCTTGTTGGTTAGCATAAGAAGACTTAGCAGATGGTGCCGAATACTGCTGCTCAGCCTTTCTAGGCACTGCAGCAGTGAGTTTGATCTGTACCATGCAGCCAAGGCAGCATCCTCTAATGCAGGATATACAGGTGGAATTATAATATGGGGGAGCAGGGCACCTCCAAAAACTGAGACTCTCTAACTGGAATCTTCCTCTTCCACAGCAAAGGCCATGGCAGACTAAATTTGCTGCATCTTAGCTTGGAAAGTTTGATCCTCAGGAGGAGATCTCGGGGCATAAACCCAGAGTCTTCACTGTTCGATGAGAGGGCAGAACTATAGTGAGGTGCTAGAAAACTGTTCTCCCTCAACGGACCATGGCCCAATGGCAATGGCAGCCTACTGTCCATAGTAGGTAAGGCAGCACCTAAGCCAAGCCCTGATGTTGGTGTGTCACTGATGCTCGGGGTTGGGGGTGGGGGGCTGAAGCCAACACCACTAGAGCAGGCAATGACACAGCCTTACCCTGTCTCAATAACAACTGGGACCTTGCCAGCAAAGCAGACTGTTCTTTTTCTCTGTATGTGCTTATGGTTGGATGTCGAGGAGGGCTGCAATGATGACCATTCCGTTCCAATCCTTAGACTTCGGTGGCTGCATTTCAGCCAACTGTGAGGGACACACAGACTCTGTGCCCTGTTACTTCTCCATGGCTTTCAATGTCTTGAGAAAAAGGAAGGTGTCTAGAACTTTTTTACGGTGTCACCTTGAAGCCTGGCATGAAGCTCTGGCACATCTCACACGCCCTCACGTTGAGAGACAGACCCAGACAGCAAGTACAAATAGCATGCATGTCTTCTTTGTAAAGTTTACCTCTGTACTTACAAAACCAAACTAAAGGCTCTTTTGACTTTGGTGGCATGCAGAGATGAAATAAAACACTAAGTAGAATAAAATAATAAACAGCAATGGCTAGGCTGACAGCATCTCCTTCAGCAGGTCTGATGAGGATGATTGATGGCAGGAAAAGAACAAAGGGGTGATGGGGCTGCCCATGTTTATACACACGTAGACATGGCACGTCACTGTGGGCAGCCCCTGGCTAGCAAAAGTTTCTGTGTCGTCCTGGCGCTGACAGATGTAGCTCCAAAGGTGTGGCCTTATGGAGGCGATATCCTTGAGAAAGATCTGGAAATTCTGCCTGAAATGCCCCCCATGACTGAACACCCCTTCACCAAACACAGGGACAATTCCCCAACAAGGCCCTCAAAAACCAGAGCAACAATCTCCAGTGCTTCTGATTTTTTTGACTTTTAAGCAGACATTTTTGTAACTACTAATCCCAGAATCCCCTACAGCTGAAATCAGAGCAGGGCTGCAGCAGTGGGAAATTAAATATTTGCAGTGCATGTTAGAGATTTTATAGGCCCTGATCAGATGTTTGCTGATCCTGCTGTTTTCCTGGGACCAAGTACGGTCCTCTGTGACTACTTGGCTCAGGAAGGACAGCTGCAGCAACAAACATACTGGTAACTTAGCTGCGTGTACCTCTGCATCAAGAAACAGTAAGGGGTGCACCCCCCCCCCATACTATCTGACATTCAAATGGATCCCAGCCAATCAGAAGGCTAGATTTCCTGAATTAGTGTTATAAATTACTCATTTAAATAGACTCACCCAGTTTTCAAGAATGAACTTTGTAAGTTTCTCCTTACATTGGATAAGAGTTCCTGTAATTGACTCCTATACTAACACTTTTTTTTTTTCTTCTCCGAACTCTGCTTTATAAGCCGTCTTTCCGGGAAACTCTCTCAGGCATCCCCCACTTCACAGCTCTACCTCCTAGCCTGAAACTCTTTTGTCTTCCTGGCACCAGCTGGCTATCCCCCAGGCTCTAAGCCCCCGAGGTAGAGCAGCCCTATCCGCCCAGGACGCTCTAGCTACAATTCGGGCTGGGCTGGGCCCAGGAGAGGAGGGAGTCCGGCTGTTGGGGTGTGGCTGATGGTGGTGGTGCTGTCGCCTATCCCTGAGGATGGGGATTTCTACTTAGGTCCCTCTCCATTGGCGCAGTCGTGCAATGCGTCTCTGCATGGGCACACATGCTCCCATGCGTGCTTACTGGGTCGCCGCCACAGCCAATCCCCGTGCACTTTCTGATCTCAGGCTGCTGTGCTCCCAGCCATCGCTAGGAATCCCAGAGCCCGAGACGGGATCCCCCCTTCCTCCCAGGACAGGAGAGCGGTCCTCTGGATGCTCGATCCCGTCCCTCCCCTGCCAGCCCTCCCCCCCCATGACCCGAGCTCGTTCCCGAACCCGGGTTGCCAGTGTGGTGTCCAGTGCCTCAACCCTCAGCACTACCGGGCTGGCTCCTATACTGTGCCTCTCTCCCTCTTTTGTTCCAGTGTGTACAAGCGAAGGTCTCTCACTCTCTCCTCGTAAGGTTTGTGATGTAATCCTTTCACCATTTTGGTGCATGCATGTGCCAGTGACCAGGTGCAAAAGCACTAGTGTTATGTTTCTCTGGAGGAGTGGGGGGTGGAGGCCCCAGCTCCATTATCGTCACCAATTACAGTTGCCCCTCGCTATAACGAACGCATCTGGAGCCAATGTATAAGTTTGTTATAGCGAGGGCTCATTATGACGGGAAAAACTGCATTTTATCACATTTCAGCATGTACTTTTGAAATAAAGAAATGTCAAGACTCCTGCAGTGTGTAAAAAATGTTCATATACAGTAATTTATTGTTACAACATATACTTTAAAATCATCTGCTAAGAAATGCAATACACTATAGTTTAAAGAAAGTGTCCAAAGTTGTTTGAACCATCTTGTGTTGCAGTATTTCTTTCTTTGCCTGCATAATGAGCGGCCTCAGCTGGAGCAGCTGCAACGATGAGATGTATGGCTGCCTCTCTAGGTAGTGAAGCCCAGTCGCCAAAGCTTCAATTCCATCAGTTGCTTGAACAGAGGTTCTAGCTTGCTCCCCCTCCCAATCCTCTTCAGAGTCTGTTTCAAGTATGATTTCCCTGCCTTGCCACTGTACTTCTAATAGAATTGCACAGTCACTCATGGGTTGAGCAGTCGGGATGGCATCATCTTCTGTCAGCCAAGCAATCAGCTGCTCCTGCCCTTCAGCGCCGGCCCCTTCAATAAGTCCCAACCCGCATGCTATGTCTGTCTCTTCAGCATCACTTGCCACATCAGTGGCTGGCATAACATGCCGAGATGTGCTGTCCGCAAAAATTGGCCCAAGTGCATCATGCCAGCAGTTTTTTATTTGCTCAGCAGCTATTGCATCCCAAGCAGTCCCAGTGACATACATCATGTCCTTGATGGTAAATGCTTTAAGAAATTTGACCAATTCTGTTCCAGTGTCTCTAACAATGATTTCGCGATGCAGTTGCTTTCGGTTGGCAATAATGCCCTTGTCCATAGGCTGGATCACTGATGTTGTATTGGGGTGGAGGTACAGTACTGTAATTTTTCAGTCTCGACTCCGTAGTTCCTCAGCTTTAGGGTGGGCAGAACACTGATCGAGGAGCAATACTGCCTTGGTTTCTAAGTGTTTACCTCTAAGGAAACTGCGAACAGAGGGCACAAAGTGCTTGTGGAACCAGTCCCGAAAAATATCCCTCCTCATCCATGCATTTGAGCTACAGTCATATAGGAGAGGCAGGGCATCCCTGTTTAGGTGGTGAAAACATCTTGGATTCTGATATCGGCCAATACACAGGGGGCGTAATTTATGTTCTTCGGTGGCATTTGTGCATACAAGCAGGGTTACTCGGTCCTTGTAAATGTTATACCCTTTAGAGGCATCGTTCTCAGTCCTAGCAGCAAGAGTTCGGTCTGGCAAGCACTTGTAGAATAGACCAGTCTTGTTGGCATTATACAGTTGTGCAGCTCATAGTCACCTGCCTCTAGGATGTCAATGAGCTTTGGTTAAAAAAAAAAAAAACAGCTGCTGCAGAATCATCAGCTGATCTTTGTTCACCGGCAATTTTTAACTGGCGAATTCTGTTTCTTTTCTGAAATGCCAAAGCCAGCTGGTAGAAGATTTAAAATTACAGTCCTCCCCCAAGAATCTGCCTAGCAAAAGCTTCGGCCTTTTCTTTAACAATAGCCCTGGAGACAGGAACACCTGATGTGCGGTGGCTTTCAAACCAGAGCCATACGGCTTGATCCACATCATCATTACCTGCTAGACGCAGCTTTTTTCTCTGCATCCCCTCCTTCTCGCAGCACTGATCCGCAAATGCTCAGAGAGAGTCCTCTTGTTTTCGGATAGTGCAAATTATAGATTTTGCGAGGGATAATTCAGATGCCAGCTTAACAATACCTTCGCCATTCTTCAACTGGTCAATGATGGATAACTTGGTGGTGACATCCAGGGCTTTTCTTCTTTTTAGTTTGAGACATCACAACCGACACCGACGCTGAACTAAGAGCAGAGGAGAATGAAGCATTCAGATGTGAGCCATAGTCTGTATTTAAAATCAGTTAATACTGCACACGGGGAAATTTCAGTGAGGATGACTGAATAAGTGATTTATTTATTCATTGACTGATTGCAGACAGACCGGTAATGTTCACAACAAGCACCGAGTATACTCAGCATGTGATTAGCTTGAACATAATAGCATTATTGTATGCAAGCAATGTGAGAAGGCAGTAGGGAGGGCTGGGGGTATACTGGGATGTATAGGGAGAGGCATCAGCAGCAGAAAACAGGAAGTTGTTATCCCTCTGTACAGACAGTTGGTGAGACCCCACCTGGAGTACTGTGTCCAGTTCTGGAGACCCCATCTCCGCAAGGACATAGACAGGATAGAGGTAGTCCAGAGGAGGGCAACTAAATGGTGCAGGGTCTGCAAGAGAAGCCGTATGAGGAGAGACTAAAGGAGCTTAATATGTATACCCTTGAGGAAAGAAGGGAGAGGGGGGACATGATAGAAACTTTTAAGTACTCAGTGTAATCAACAAAGTCCAAGAGGGTAGCATCTTTCAGAAAAAGAGACGTGCAAGAACAAGGGGACACAATTTAAAGATAGAAGGAGGGCGGTTCAGGGGCAATGTGAGGAAGTATTATTTCAGAGAGGGTAGTGGATGCATGGAACAGCCTTCCTGAGGAGGTTGTGGGGTCTAAAACTGTGGGAGAATTCAAGAATGCATGGGACAGACATAAGGCAATTCTTGTGGGGGGTAGGAAGAAATAGGCTGTTGGTTAACTAGGATCTGCGGCCTATCCTGTAGGTAGGGAAATGGGCAGACTAGATGGGCCAAGCGGTCCTTATCTGCCGACAAAGTCTATGTTTCTATGTTTCTATGTATGGAAGCTAGAGCAACAAGTAAAAATTAAAAAATACACTCATTGCTAAATGATCACACCAGCTTCCAAAGCACTCATTTCAATGGGAGCCAAGACAACCGGGATTCATTATAATGAGATTCGTTATAACAAGGAAGAACTGTATATGCTTCAGGGTCTACCTAGCAGACCAGATCTCCACTTCGATTACACTCTTCCCCAAAACTGTATTTTACCTGTTTAATATTTGCACTTTGTACACTTGGTCACGCATGAATAAGGAACCTCAGTTCCTGTATGCTTACTCGGATATCATAGTAAACTAAAACTAAAATTAATCAGGTGGGCCCCACTATGAGGGACAAACCACAGAGCACCATATGCTAGGTCAGGGTTGGAGTACACTGAGAGGTAGGGTTGGCAAGGAAGAATGGGGCTAAACCCTGTAGAGGCGAGACAGCAGGGGGAGTTGAGAAAATTCTACAAAATGACTACAGAAGCATCTTATCTGTGTATGCTGAAGAACAACAGAACTCATGAGACAATGTCTGGCCTTAAACATATTCTGCATGAGGATAACCTTTAAACAGCAATGACGTTTCTGGCATTTGTACTAACAGGAAACCTATACTAAAATACAGGAGGAAGACAGTCATTACACAGGCTAGGTCTGGAATTGTGTTCAGTATGAAAGTTAAACCAGACAGCTCAGTACAAAAGTAATGCAATGAATACCTATGAGAAACAGCAATATTTTTACACACAAAAGTGAGCAAAACCAAAATACTGTATTTGGTAGCTCCCCTGAAGGTCCCACGTTTCTTACATTCCCCTAACAGATACTGCTGCACAAAAGTAACTAAACTTAACTAATAGCCATCTGCAGCTGCCAAGATCTGTGAAACCCAGCAAGACGATGTTACAGTTTAGCCAAATAATGTCATTTAGTTATCCAGGATGAGACAAATCAGTTTTTGAGAAGGTCGCCAGTTTGGCACTAGCTTTCAAAATCTGGTAACCAAAAACCAAATCAGTATTTTAGGGACCATCATATTTAAGGGCTCAAACATCACTCATGGATAGGTAGTCAGCTAGCTGTTAACATTCAAAATCCGGTAGCCAAACCAATTGTGTTAGTGGCCATTGACTACCTGATTTCTCCCAAATGGCATAAAAGTCCATTTGACACCATTAATGCTTCAGGGCAGGCAACTCATGATGAATGGGGACTGGGAGAGAGAGGGGTGTACCACTGGCCAATGGTAGAGGGAAGAGGAGGAGGGAAGCCATTCAACACCAGGAATTTGTTGCCATGGGGACAAAGAGAGAGAGAGACAGAGAGAGAGAGAGACAGAAGTGGGGGGGTCATCCAAACACCAAGGAACTGGCGAATGGGGCTAGGGAAAGGGAAGGGGTGAGCTGCGCTACTTGCACAATAAAACATGCTGTTAGTGCTTCCAAAAAAGCTACCAATATGCTAGCGAGCCCTGTATGAAGGACTCAGCTTCTAATTAGAATGTGCTCAGACAGTCCAACCGTGACTTTGAATATTAAACTTGCTGCCTTGACTACTTCCCCAGTTTGTGTGGCGCTGTTTTTATATGTTGCCTACAGTGCGTTACCCCAACAGCGCGTAGTACAGTAGAACTTAAAGGGGAACAGTAAGCACTACGAGCCCCACACCCAAGTGTGGAACAGCTCCCAATTTGTAATCTGCGTGCAAGACACTTTTTAATGTACTGTTACTGCAGTACATTAGACTGTTTCAGCCTAAATCTGCTTCCTCAGAGGCTGACAAGTTTCCTGTAACTATAAATCCCAGAATTCTCTGCAGATGATATCAGAGGAGGGCTGCTACAGTTCATGTTGGAGATTTTATAAGTGCCTTTGCTCCTGGCTGTCATATTCCACTCCAATATGGCATGCAAGGTGCCAAGACCATCTGAATGTCATCATGTGGCCATTAGAAGTTCTGTAAAAAGCCTCTGTGCCTTTGTATGTGTGAAGGAATTACACAAAGGTATCTGATGCCCCCCCCCCCGTCACCCCTAATGCAATGCCAACCATAACCAAAGTAAGGGATGGTACCTGGTAGTCTAGTAGTACCTCTAGTACCTCCCTCCTCCCTCCCTCCCCAATCCCTATTTATATGCTACGGACATTCCCTGGTGTCCAGTAGTCTCTCCCCCTTCACACCAACTCCACTGCTAATCTCATTCCTTGGCGGGCTACTGTCTGTCCCAAAAAAGCCGGTTATTGATATACAAAGCCAGCCTATACATCAATATAGGCTTTGCAATTTGAAAAGAAACTAAGTAGGGAAAGTGCTACAGAGCATGCACGCAGACTTAAATTTATTTTCGTCACCTTTTTACTCTGACCTCTTACTTAAGCCAAAATAAACACTTTCTTTCACCAAACTTTTTCCACCTCTTGCCTAGCTGGCCCCATCACCCACCGTCTCTGGGACTTACCTTGAGGATCCACCTGTTCCTCCACCACTTCCCCCCCTGTGGTGGGGCCATCGAGGGTTCCTCAAGCCCCTTCTGGATGGCTCTGCACAGTTTGGTGGCCCTGTGCCAAGCAGGCAGTGTGGGGTCTGCAAGGAGCTCCGTGACTTCATCCTGCCACTGGCAGTGGTTTCCTTGTTCTGTGTTCCCCGACCCTTTTTCCTGTGCCTCCGCAGACCAGACAGGGGCTACGAACCCCTCCCTCAGAGGGGTATGTCCTCCGGGCCCTGATTGCTCTGCATGGCCACCCCCAGAGTTCCCCTGCAGATTCCCCCTGCGGCAGAGCCAGGACTATGAGTGCCAGCGTGCCCCCCCCAAGCAATAATCCAAAATTGGGAGTGGCCTCACAGGAACGATTGCGCCATCATGGGTCCAGCTAAGTCCCAGTTTTCCTCTATTTTCTCCTGCATTCTACACCCATGCAATGGGCGGGAGACTGTCTCCACCTCCAAAGAGGCAGCCAATCATCCTGGACATGGGCCAATCTCTAGATGGCTGTACGTCTATGCCGACACCCAGATACCGCTGGGTGTCCGGACGTCAGTCAACAGTGCACAGTGCTATCCCCCCTCCCCGAGGAAGGACAGCAGTCCCCCGGACGCTCAATCCTTCCTCCCACGGCCAACCCCTAAGCGACTAGAGTCCATTCCCGGACTCGGGTCGCTGGCGTGGTGCAAGGTGTGATGTCCAGTGTGATGCTTGGCCAGCTGGTTATGATTATTGCATGATATTTGTAATATAAAAATATAGTATGTGATTGTCTCACATAAGACAGCCTGTGCATCCATGGGTTCCACACACACACACACACACACACACACACACACACACACACACACACACACACACACAGAGGTTTCAGTGAAACTACAGGATATGTAAACTGACCAAAGGATGTGTGAAACTGACCAGTAAAGGGGAGACCTAGAGTTCCCTGTCTGTTCTTAATTAAGGCTCTGGCCATTGGCCAGAGGATAAGCCTAATAAACTTTTATGATTTCCCAGAGGAACCCATTGATAACAGCAATGTGTTAAAATGTCGAAAAACCCTTTGATCTCCTTGGGAAAACAGGAACCAGCCACCAGTTCAAAGGAAAGGCTTGATTAAAGGCGGTCATAATTTAGGAAATGTCTTTTTTTCTTCTGAAGTCACATTATTTAAAATACCTCCTGATAGGAAATAATTTTTTGTAATTTTATATTCTAAAAGGAGGAGCTAGATAACTTACAGAAGGGGGGTGGGGACTCGGGAGTTTAAACTGATACTTGTGTCTGAAATATTTGTCATATCATCCTGGGACTCTACAGAGAGACAGCTCTCTGATCTAACTTTAAAATGCACTTCCAGAGGTAATACCTTAGACAGCAAAGGTCTAAATGTATCGTGGTAGGAGTTTTTGCTTTGTAATTTTCCCTTGTTCTTTTATGCGATTGAGAGCTCTTTGATATATTGTACTGTGTTTACATTTTTCATATTTTTATCATCTTTTAGTAAAGTACCTTTTCTTTGAAAGATTGCCTGGGTGTCTGTCAGTTCTTTCTGCATGTGACGTATAGGTGGTTAAGTCTGACAAAGCTGTTTAACAGCCTGATGGTGTTACTGAGCTTGAGTAAAAAAGGTAAGAATATACCTAAGGTCTCTTATAGAGTTTTAAGGGTTCATTTTGGATACCTGGTTAGGTGCCCTTAGGCTAAGGATATACTGCATCCCCCCGAAGAGAATATTATCTGAGCCTGTACATTTGGGTACGCTAGCATAAGGTTCACAGTTTGAATCTCCCCAGAACTTGAGACTAAAGGTGATTCGGACCCAAAAGCAGACAGGAGGGTTACCCTGTCTGTTACTTGTTCACACTATTGCGCTCCGAGGTTAGCACTATGGGAGCAGAGGGCCTGACCTGCGGAGCGTGTTTGTGACAGATTTAGTTGGCAGCGGTCTGATACATTTGGTAACATAAACTTTAACTGTTCAGTGTGTCAGCTTAATACTGTACAGCTCACTTGCAAAATAAGGCAGTGTTTTATTTTTAAAAAGGAAACAGAACTATATAATTTTGCTCAGTCAAAGTTCCTACCTGTTTTATTTTTGTTTCAAAGTGCAAGTTAGAGTAGCCGTAGTTAGGGAAGAAGATGGCTCCCAACTACAGTGAGCACACTGCAGACTACCTGAAGCTGTTGTGCAAGGAGAGAGGAGTCCTGCACAAGGGGAGAACCACCAAGCAGAACCTCATGGATGCCCTGATGGCAGCAGATGCCCAGAGTATCGAGTCACAGACTGTGACTGTAAAGGACCAAACCTTGGACGCTGAAGGGCCAGTGCAGTGTCCAGATCCAGTGAGTAGGACAGCAGGGCCAGTGCAAGCCCAGGGCCACAGCAGCAGGGGAAGGTCATCAGCATTCTGGAGCCAGAAGCAATCAGGCGGCAGACTGAGTTGCGCAGAATGGAGCTAGAATACCAGAGAGAGGCTGAGTGGGAATGGCAAGAAGCAGAGCAAGAGAAACAAGCTGCAGAGGAGAAGAGAGAGTGAGAACAGAGAGAGGCTGAGCGAGAGAAGCGAGCCACAAAGAAGAGGGAGCAAGAACAGCAAGAAGCTGAACATGAACAGCGAGAGGCAGACCGTGAAGAGCACGAGCACCAGAGGCGACATGAACTGGAGAAGCTGTGACTCAAACCACCAGCACCAGAGCAGGCAAGTGGCTTAGGTTTAACAGGAACTGCAGGACTGGGTTACAAATTAAATTCCAAATTGATATCTGAATTTACAGAGGGGGAGGATATGAATGCCCTTTTAAATTCCTTTGAAAAAGTTTGTATTCAGGCAAAGATTCCTAGAGGGTCCTGGAGCTTCCGGCTATCCTTGATACTTTCGGGGAAAGCCGGGATGCATTGGGTCAAATGGACAATGAGGACAGTAATGATTACAGCAAACTTAAAGCTGCACTTTTAAAAAAGTTTGGTTTAACTGCAGAAGCATACAGAGCTAAATTCCGTAAGCTCAGGAGAAGCCCAGACATGAGCTACGAGGAGCTAGCCACGAAACAACGTCAGTGTTAAAAACATTGGTGGGAAGGAATTGAAGCAAACTCTGTAGATAAAATTGAAAATGCTATATTGTTTTAACAGTTTTTTTTGAGCATGCCCAGCAGAGCTGAAAACCTGGCTGGAGGACCGAGATCCCAAAAAAGTGCAAGAGGCTGCTGAACTCTTGGACCACTATGCCAAGAGCAGACCTGCTCTGAGACCGAATGGGGTGGTGTGGCAGCGCAGAAAGGGAAAAGCGCACCTTCAGGGCAGCTAAAACCCTCACTGCCTCCACCGAAACCAGTCAGCCCCAGGTTTCAAAGAAAAGATTTTTCTGAGACAAGAAACGAATGTTGGGTTTGCAAAGAAACTGGGCATATTGCCAGACAGTGTCCCAAAAGGACGAGCAATATGCAAAATGGGGCTAGGAAAGAAGTGGGTTGTTGGGTGTCCCTGGAAGCATGCCGGTGAACATGAGGGAACACATGCACCCAGTCACTGTGAATGGTGTACAGACACAAGGGTTAAGAGACACAGGGGCATCCCTGACGTCAATAAAAGGGGATCTGGTAGAGCCTGGTCAGCTTATACCCAATAAATTTGTAACTGCACAGGGGTTTACTGGGGAGGAGACAACATTGCCACTCGCTTGTGTTCTCCTAGACTGGGGTGAAACAGGGGGAGCTGTGCAACAGGTGGCTGTAGCCAAAACTTTAGCAGCTGACATCATCCTTGGCAACAATCTCAAACAGGGGATGGTGGGTGCAGTTACCCGTAGACAAGCGGAACAAGGAAATTGTAGTTCCCTGGAGCCCACAGAAGCCACGGTGGAAACCACTAGGAAGCTGGTTCCCAGCCTGTGTCTCCTGACAGGGAGACTAATGAAAAGGGGGTAGATATTTCCCCAGTAGCAGTTAACCACACAGCTACAGAGGGTTACTCCAAAGAAGGAGGGGTGACCCACTGTCAGAGGGTTAGGGATGATAGTGATCTGGAGTGCCCAGACGCTAGTGCTAGGGACCCTAGTTTAAAGAATGAAGGGGACGTCCCATGCCTTGGGAATGTGTAAGGAGTTTGCAGTTGCTCAGAAAAGTGACCCTCGTCTAGAGACGCTAAGGGCTTGGGCAGACTCTGATGGAGAAAAGGGAGGTGATGGAAAGCATAAAGTTTATTGGAAAAATGGACTGATATATACTCAGGATGCTAAGACAGAGGGAGGGGTGATAGGCAGGCAGCTTGTCGTTCCCCAGGGGTACTGTGAGCAGTTGCTCAAGACTGAACATGATATTCCCTTGTCTGGTCATCTGAGAATCATTAGCACTACTCAGCGGTTGGCCAAGAGTTTCTATTGGCCCAACTTCACCCAGCAGCTGAAGAAGTATTGCAGGTCTTGTCACCGGTGCCAAGAAATAGGGAAGGCGGGTAAGAAAATCCAAGCCACCCTAATTCCATTGCCCATAGTGGAGGAGCCATTCCAGAGGGCGGGAATGGATATTGTGGGGCCTTTAAATACCCCCAGTTCCTCTGGGAAGATGTTCATCCCGACTGTGGTGGATTATGCTGCCCGGTATCCAGAGGCAGTCACCCTATCCTCACTGAAGACAGTGTCAGATGCCTTACTTGGCATTTTCTCCCGTGTTGGGTTTCCGCAGGAGGTAATCACTGATCGAGGGGGTTCCTTCATGTCAGACCTGATGAAATGTTTGTGGGAGAAGTGTGGGGTGGTGCAGAGGCGCACAACACCTTATCACCCGCAAGCCAATGGCCTTGTGGAAAGATTTAACAGTACCCTTAAGTCAATGCTCCAAGCATTTGCTGAACAGCATGGGAGAGACTGGGAGAAATACCTTCCCCACCTGTAGTTTGCATACAGGGGAGGTGCCCCAAGAGTCGACAGGATTTTCCCCCTTTGAGCTCATATGGACGCTGGGTACATGGGCCCCTAGACTTGATCCAGGAGGACTGGGAAAGCAAGCACGCCACGCAGGGCACTCCCATAGTGGATTACGTCCTTAGGTTTAGGGAAAGGCTGAAGGAGCTTATGGGGTCAGCCCAGAGCAACCTGACAGCTGCCCAACAGAAACAAAAAGTGTGGTACGATCACAGAGCCAGAGCTCGATCGTACACAGTGGGTCAGGACATCCCGGTCCTTATCCCGGTCCGGAAAGACAAGCAGCAGGCTGAGTGGGCAGGACCGTACAAGGTAGTTTAAAAGGTAAATGATGTGAACTATATCACAGAGTTACCTGACAGAAGACATACAGAA
Source organism: Neoceratodus forsteri (assembly GCA_016271365.2). NCBI lineage: Eukaryota > Metazoa > Chordata > Ceratodontiformes > Ceratodontidae > Neoceratodus > Neoceratodus forsteri. Next base: position 610,709,350 of record CM028135.1, read on the forward strand.
AGAATGCACCATGTCAACATGATGAAGCCATATGCTAATAGGGCCAACATGGTGTTTGCAGTATGTAGTCTTGGGGAGGGGACGGAAGAAGGAGACCCCCCCTTCTGAACTTGCTGGAAGAAAGCAAGTGGGAGTCCTCTGTGAACGCAGTTAAATTATCACCCCAGCTGGCCCCGGACAAGATCCAGGAAGTAAGGGAGGTTTTATCAGACTTTGCCCCACTATTTAGCGCCAAGCCTGGACTAACCCCCTTAGCAACGGACGATGTGGAGACAGGGACACAGATGCCCATACGGTGGACAGCATATCGGGTGTCAGAAGCAGTTCAAAAGGACATTAGGAAGGAGGTGGAGGACATGCTGGATTTAGGGGTAATCCAGAGATCCCACAGCACTGGGCCTCACCTGTAGTCCTTGTGCACAAGCCAGATGGCTCTACTCGTTTCTGTGTGGACTACCGTGGACTGAATGCAGTCGCAAAGTCAGATGCCCACCAAATGCCCCAGACGGATGAATTCCTGGACAAGCTGGGAAGGGTGACATACCTTACGAATACTGACCTGTCAAAGAGGTATTGGCAGGTCGATTTAACTGCCAGAGCTAGGGAGAGGTCTGCCTTCATCTCTCCAATAGGGTTATCTGAATTTAAAGTAATGCTGTTCGGAATGAAGAACGCCCCGGCCACTTTCCAAAGTTTGGTGAACCAGGTGTTAAATGGAGCTGAGGAGTACGCCGTGGTGTACCTGGATGACACTGCCATCTTTAGTGCCAGCTGGGAGGAACACCTGTTCCACCTTAGGGAAGTGCTGGGCAGGATACAGAGGGCCGGGCTCACTGTCAAAGCTGAGAAGTGCTACGTGGCCATGGCTGAAGTGGCATACCTTGGGCATGTTGTAGGCCAGGGACAGCTCCGTCCTAACAAAGTAAAAATAGAGGTGATCAAGGTGTGGCCCAGACCAGAAACGCAGAAACAGGTCAGGAGTTTTCCAGGGACAGCAGGGTACTATAGGAAATTTGTACCCAATTACAGTGTCCTGGCTGCTCCTCTATCTGGCCTGGTAAAGAAAAGGATGCCTAAGAAAATTAACTGGGAGCAAGCCTGTGAAAAAGCCTTTACCAGACTGAAGGAGGCACTGTCCAGTGCTCCTGTATTGACAAGTCCTGACTATAGCAGACCCTTTATAGTCCAGATTGACACCTCAGAAGTGGATATTGGGGCAGTACTGAGTCAGACATCCAACCAAGGGAAAGATCATCCCGTAGTATACCAGAGTAAAAAGTTACTTCCCAGAGAGCAGGCTTACTCTACTGTGGAAAAACAAAAGTGTGTCTTGCAATAGTGTGGGCCCTAAAGAAGTCACAGCCATACTTACATGGGCAGCATTTTGAGGTACAAACTTACCACAACCCCCTGGTTTGGCTGACACAAATGGGAAAAACTAATGGTAGACTATTAAGATGGAGTTTTGCCTTGCAAGAGTATGACATGATGATCTTACATAGGGCTGGAGTGACCAATCAGAACACAGATGGCTTGTCGCATCTATATGAGAAGTGAACTGACTTAGGTAGCTCATCCCATGCAGGGGGATAGAGCCCCCAAATTCAGTCTAGGTTGGGAGGAGTGTGATGCTTGGCCAGCTGGTCATGCTTACTGTATGATATCTGTAATATAAAAATATAGTGTGTGATTGTCTCACATAATACAGCCTGTGCTTTCATGGGTGCACCCCCACAGGTTTCAGTGAAGCTACAGGATATGTAAACTGACCATAGGATGTGTGAAATTGACCAGTAAAGGGGAAACCTAGAGTTTTCTGTCTTAATTAAGGCCCTGGCCAAAGGATAAGCCTAATAAACTTTTATGATTTCCTAGAGGAACCTACTGATAACAGCAATGTGTTAAAATGTCAAAAAACCCTTTGATCTCCTTGGGATAACAGGAACCAGCCACCAGTTCAAAGGAAAGGCTTGGTTAAAGAATGTCATAATTTAGGAATTTAGGAAAGAGGTGCTAGATGACTCACAGAAGGGGTGTGGAGACAAAGTTTAAACTGATACTTGTGTCTGAAATATTTGTCATATCATCTTGGGACTCTAGAGAGACACAGCTCTCTTATCCAACTTTAAAATGCACTTCCAGAGGTAATACCTTAGACAGCAAAGGTTTAAATGTATTGTGGTAGGAGTTTTTGCACCTCATCCCTCAGTGCCACCGGGCCGGCTAGAAGTAAAAACCTGATGTCTGCGCATCATTGGATGTGCTGATGTCTTCTGTCATAGGCGTCTCCCATCCTGAACTACCGCTCTTAACTGCACCACCCATGGTCAACAGGGTGTACTGTTGTGGCCAAGCAGTCTGCCATCCCTCCCCAAAGGAGGAGAGCATCCGCTGAGACGATCAATCCTCCTTCCCCCGGCTGACTCCAGAGAAGCCCAGGTTTGTTCCAGAACCCGGGTCGAAGGCGTAGCAGCAGTTGAGGCATGAATACTTCGGACCACCACCTTTAATCAAGGCCACTTAGTTACAGGTCAAAGTAAATCTGATGAAAATAAACTATCTGTGAAAATGCAGGGAAGACATTTTCACCGACTCTTTTCAGACCCAAAGTCCTGTACTAATGTACAGCTTTGTAGAGTGATACAGGACTTGGCTGCGGCAGATGGCAGCCAGCCAAGAACGTGAGTTGAGGGTGGTTCTGCCTTTTATCTGGAAGGGGGGGTTGGAGCAGAAAGCTGCAGACCACCATGGGGGGTAGAGATCACTGAACAACAGGGAATCACTGTACAAATAAGGAATCAGGTGAGGGGCGAGGGTACCACTAGACTACCACAGACTACAGAGAATGTATGACAAGTGAAGGGGTACCACCGGACTACTAGGGAATACAAATGGGTATCAAGTGAGGGAGGTGGGCCACTAGACTACCAGGGATTATCTTTTACATTCACTATAGCTGGCACTGGGTTGGGGGAAGGGGCCAGAAGAACTTTTTTTATTTCACGCAGGCACCATTGTGGCGGGGGGGGGGGGACGCACCACTGTGCGCATTATAGGAGAAAGGTTTTGGAAGCTTTACAGAGACACCGACGTAGCAGGTAGTTTGATTCGGATCTTTCCCCCCCTAAAGAGTAAAAAAAACAGACTGCCCACAATACTGGTGTTGCCACACAAAAACATGTTTGTTAACGATTCTTGATTAACTCCCACTGCATCTTTCCTAGAGTAAGGAACACCCCCAACAGTCTAGCCACTAATTATACAGTGGGAATAGAAGAGATTATTGTATCATGAGTATCTGCACTGTTTGGGGGTGCTTCTAATGTTCAGGAAGCATGCAACCAAAGTAGATCAAGACTCTAAAACGAAACAAGATAGGGTAGACCATACAATTAGCATGCATTTCAGTTCTACCAAGGAAGGAAGCAATAACACAACCAGCAACATCAATGAATTTTAGAAAAGGTAAACAATCATAAAATGTGGGTTTTTTTAAACTAGAAATAATATGATGCAAAAAAGGCTGACAGTGTCTCTTTAAATAGCACTACCAAAGCAGCCTTTTAGTGCTTCTAAAACCTGTTTAATATACCTTAAATCAACTACAAAGTGTGACTGCCTCTGAAGGCTTGCCCCCCCCCCCGACTCCACAGTCATCCCAGTCTGCAGTAAGCTCTGCAGCACCTCCCCACGCCGTCCTGCTAGTGTATACCCACTGTAAGCAGACACCCTTACTCCTTCAGCAAGGGCTCACCCACTTTTACACGCCACGTCATGCAAGTCCTTTCCAGCTCAAGCACCACATCATGCCATGCCCCTAATTTACCCCTTGTCAAGCACTTCACAGTTTTTGGTGCCCCTTTCACCCCCCAGGCACCAATTTATCCACACCTTAACCTTATACCTCGACAAGGCCCCCTCTGTGAGGCTGCTCTCCCACCACTGCTCTCTATCTCACCCACTGTAGCAGAACCAACCTCACGAAACCAGTGATAATCACTAAAGAATTGTAAATATATGAAATTAAAACTGTGTCTTGTACTTTACTTTATCTAGAGGTAACTGTAGTACTGTAACCAACTGTATGATAAACGTATTTTGTACTGTAAATTATCCACTGTTATTGCTATCCGACGTGGAATCTTTGCACTCGCGCTCAAAGGTAATTTCCGTACACCAAATAAATAAACTGCGCCCTGTATGCAAGAAGTTTACCTCATTTGCATGGGTGAAGTGTTGTATTTAGTGTGACTGTTCTAACCACCTAATGAAACCTCATTTGCATGGGTGAAGTGTTGTATTTAGTATGACTGTTCTAACCACCTAATGATGCACTAAGTGTACCTTTGAATACACAGTAGTAGCAGTCACTCTAACAGCCTGCCAGCCGCACTATATCCAATTAGCACGGCCCTAAGCCTGTAAACACCATGTTAATTATTTACATATGGGGCCCCAAATCTACTAAAGGTAAACAGTCCCCCTCAGCTGCATCCTGGTCCTGACATCAACTATGTAGGTAGTGGGACACTGCCTTCTGGCTTCTGCTTAGTGAGGCAGATTATTTTACAAATCCTGTGAGTAAAAAATTATTTGAAGCACTGGAATTGCTAACCGGGGGAAGTCCCACAAAACGCGTGGGACTCAGATGAACATTCTTCTTTAAAAAATTGTAAGAATGAAAAATGTCTGGAAAAAAAAAAAATCAACTAATAATCAGCAGAAAAGTGGCCACGCAGTAGACTTCTGGTCAGAATACAACCCCTCCTGACCTTGTTGGTCACCATAGGGAGTTGTGTGCCTCGGGTTGGGGATAGTAGTTCGGCATTTTACACAGCCTTGGTGGTAGCACTGGGGGATGGGGTGTTGGGATTCCCCTAAGCCAGCCACTGCAAAGGAAGAAACAGCTGAGTCACATGCAAGAGCTGGCCCAGGAGGGAGTAGGAAGCCACAGACAGCTATGTTTTATTAAGGCAGATGGCTCCACTCCACTTCCTCTCTTTGAGGTGACATTAGCTAGAGCAGTGTTTCTCAAATGAGGCCACTGCAGCTGCATGCAGCTACCAGCACAATCTTCTGCAGCCACAGAGTTCTTGGCACCAAATACAAAAGTAATGAAATGGGACTTTTACCTTTTTTATAAACATAGCATATAAATTTCAAGTGAAACTGTATCAGGTAGTTGATGTATACTGTGTAAAAAGAAATGTTATTATCAGGGGATATTGGTGTATAATGGGGTTTGTGGTGAAAATATAAGGATTGAGGCCAGCAGTAAGTTTCTGTGGCCGCACTCTGAGGCCCTCTGAGGTCACCAGGATTTAAAGCTTGAGAACCATGGCTGCAGTACTTGTACGTACAGTATATACAGGAGGAACCTTACATCTGCATGCCATTATAAAAGTTTTTTTTTAATTAATATCATTGTAGGAGCTTCAGGATACATTAAGTGGCCTCTTTTTATACAGTATATATCCTAGCAATCAATTACCTTAGGACTCGCTCTGCAAAGACTGGAAATAAACTTTAAACACCGCTGTCTTATCCCCCACATTCTTGTGCCACTCATATAAGCATCCCCCAGCTGCACCAACCTTTCCTCATTGCTCAAAAGTACAAAGATAAATCACAAAATGAGGGCCAGTTTCTGTGCCATTGTAGGAGTGAGAACCAGACTGATAAGAGGCCCTATAGGTTGCTGAGAGAGCAGTGGTGAAAGATATGGAAGAAGATTTTTTCAGTAACTTCATTACAAAAGGGAAGTTAAGAGATTGAAAGGAGGTTGGAGAGGGTTTGATTGATCACACAAAGTAACGTGAAGAGTGACAGCAGTTTTGAGGCAGTCAGACATGTAAAAGCCAGAAGAGAGGGAGAGGTTTATGACAGCAGTTAATATAGAGAGCTAGGGTAGGTAGGCAGGAAATGGTGAGGCAGATAGGAATTTGATCAAGTTTAGAAATGGTCCGATTCACTGAAAGATTTTAGAGAGCACAAAGATGGAGAAGTGGAGAAGGAGGTAAAGGGGTGGGTAAGGAAGTGAGAGGGGAAGAGGTGGCAACTGCAGTGGAAAGAGAGGGGGGTGGAGAACGGGAAAAATGCCAGAGTTTAGTGGGTAGACTAAGGGGTGAGGAAGGCTGTCACAGACTGGTTCTCTCCCAGAACTCAACCTGCACAGACACCAGTTTTCACAACCCTTCAGACTCCTGAAAGGGTTACCTTGGTACACTGCTACCACTCAGCCGCAGCCTCTCTTGGGGCATCTCTAGGTCTGAATCCCACCAGAGGAACTGTTCACACAGGAAACAAAGGACAAACAATCCACCCCCTTCTACTGCAGCTGTGAAAACTTTGCCTTAGGTATGTAACTGTAGCCTGCCTCTTCGGAAACAGATCTCAGACTTGTCAATTTATCCCCATTATCTATACCCTAAATGATTCCATCACAGAAAGCATGAAGTACATAAAAACATTTAATACTCCATGATATTCATGTATGTTACAGGATAATACATTGAAGGCTATGGGGAGTACAATATTTTTTATTAGTAATTTTTCTAGGTCGCCCCATCCCCTTTCTCCCCAGACCCGGAAACCCCGGCAGACACCCGAGTTAAGGCATACACGCATGCCGGGTACCAGCTTGGCCCCTTCAACGCCACCCCCTCCCGCCTACGCGTCCCATCAGAGCTCCACCCGATGGGAGCAGAACTACGGGGGGCTGACAACCACCCCGGGAGAGGAGAGCTGTCTTTGGGCTGTTCAGACTCACTCCCTCCCTACCGCCCATGCCGGCTCACAGATGACCCAAGGTCATTCCCAAACTCGGATCGCTGGTGTGACGCGAGATAAGGCGTCCAGCACCTCAGCCCTCTGCATCACCGGGCCGGCGGAGTACAGTATTTTTACACAGATAAAAAATAAATATCGGAGATAGAGATCACACAGTAGAAACCCAAATCAAAACTATCTAGATTCTAAGCAGAGCAGAAGCAGCTTACCTCAGCTGGGAACCAGTGAGTTATGGCAGATTCAAGCTCATGATGTTGCTAGTTCAAAGTCCCAAAACATAACTGAGTTCTAAGAGCAAACACACGACAGAAATGCCTTCGGCTGGCTGGCTGGCCCCCCCCACACACACACATCTTCATATGCCTCTCTGCCATCACAGACTGGACCATATCTTTGATCTCTGGGAAACACCCTTTTCCATTTACCACCACCACCACCATCTGTCTCATTTCTGTTAACCAGTTTCTAACCCAATTCACCAATTTAGATCCCACACCCAGACTGCTCACTTCCTTTATCAGCTTTGTATATGGCACAGTGTCAAAAGCCTTGCTGAAATCCAGATAGGCCATAATTACTGCTTTCCCCGATTTACTTCCCTGGTCCCCTAGTCAAAGAAGTCCATCAACTTCATTTGGCATGACCTCCCCCTGTGAATCCATGCTGCCTGTGGCCTTGTAACCCACTGGATTCAAGATACTCTACCAGTCTTTCCTTTAGCAGGGTTTATATTAATTCCCCACCACTGAAGTAAGACTGACTGGCCTACGGTTGCTGGTCTCCCTGCTACCACTCTCATACAGAGAGACCACATTGGCTCTTCTCCAGTCCTCTGGAATCACACCTGTTTCCAGTGAGCTGTTGAACAATACTGTCAGTGAAGCAGCTAGCACCTCAGAGTTCCTTTAGAACGCTTGGATGTATACCATCCAAGCTGCAAGTCCCCTCTGGACACTTTCTTCTGAAAACTGACTTGTATCCACCTTCCCTCACCCCCGTACCTGCAATTCCTTGGAGGTCCATCCCCCTCCTCCCTCCATTGTGAACACTGAACCGAAATACCTGTTCAAGAAAATTACTTGTTATTGGACCTCTTCTGTGCAGTCCCCCCCCCGGCTCATCTAATCCTCACTATCCCTCTCTATGCTTTCCTTTCCTCACTTATGTATATGAAGAAAGTTTTATCCCCAAAGTGACCCTTTGGCGATTCTGTCCTGTCTGTGCCTTGGAACCCCTCACCACCTTGCCTGCAGCCCTCTGCTTTATCAGGTATACTCACTCTCCACCACCTTCAGACTTTCCTTATGCTTCCTGAATGCCACACTTTTTTTCTTCACCACCACTGCTACTTCCTTAGAGAACCATAACAGTCTCTTTTTCCTTATGCTTTTACTCACTTCCTTCACGCAGTAGTTAGCTGCTTTAGTCATACCCTCCCTTATTTTGCCCATTGTGCCTCCCCCCACCCTGGCCATCCCCCCCCTTGAGGCAGTTTCTCAGGCAGTTCCCCCCCATTTCTTTAAAATCCACCTTTCTAAAGTCCAGGACCCTCATCCTTGTGTGGTTAGCTTTTGCTCCTGTTTTAATGTTAAAACACACTGTGCAGTGATAAATGGTACCCGGGGTGCTTGCCACTATGACGTCTGTAATACTGTTCCTGTTAGTAAGCACAAGGTTCATGCACTGCTCATCGCTAGTGGGTTCTGTAACTAGCTGCCTGAGAAAAGCACCTTGCAGCGGGGTCCAGGATGGCCCTGATACTTGTGGAAGCTGCCGTTGGAAGGCTCCAATCAACATCTGGTAGACTGAAGTCACCTACTACAAGCACCTCCCCCTTACTTGACATTTTAATGACTTCCCCAAATGCATTATCCAACTCCTCCCCCTGTGCTGGAGGCCCGTACACTACCCTGGTATGGACAGTAGCCCCAGAGCCTGTCTCCAGGGTGACCCATAGCACCTCTAGCCTTTCCTTTTCCTCCTGGTGTCCCTGTACCTCCATGGCCTTGATTCTCTTCTAAACAACTCCTCCTCCCTGCCTTACCTCTCCTGAAAACAGAGTAGCCCATTATGGCCACATCCCAGTCATAATGCTCAGTGCCACGACTCCATAATGGCCACAAAATCCAGGTCAAGCCTCTGCCATGACGGTTTCCAGGTCTGGAATTTTGTTTTTAGGGACATGGATATGTTGTTCATCCACACTTTCTGGCAGGTATCCTTGCCGCTTTAAGTCTTGGCGGAAGGTCTTCAAGCTGGCTCCTCCCACCCACCCGGGTGGTAAAACTCTCGGCTCCGCCCCATGATGCCAGATCTTCCTTACCGCTTGGAAGCTCAGGTTCCCTCCTTAACGCTCTGTGTATAAGACTGGTTCCCATTTCTTCAGTTTACCCGGAATTACTTTTAAGGTTTTCAAGACTTCGGTCATTTATTTCCCTCGTGGCTGCGATGGACAGATCGACTCCGGTTTCGGAGGTGCCCATGCGGGCGAAAGATATCTCGGGCGGATCCGTACTCACGATGCGTCTACTGCTTGGGCCCTGAGCCACGACCCACAGGCTTGCGACTGTGCTCTTCCTTTTCGGCCTATGTCCTGGAAGACCGCTGCCCGTTTACAACTGGGCCCAGAACATTACCCTCGGTAAAATCGAGAGAGGCCCGTTTGGCGGTTCCACGGCAGGCTCGTGGTGAACAGCTAGAGCAGATGATCGCCCTCGAGGAGGAGGAGGCGGCAGACCGCATCTGCCGTCTTCCTCAGCCGCGGCCTTTATCCCGCCTCCCTGGGATCCTCCTATTCAGCTTCTTTTAAGGAGCTCTGTCTGTCCCTTTCCACTAAGGGAGAGGGACCAACATCCTCAGGGCCTTCCTCTCGGTCCAAGAAGAAGGACCACAAAGGAAGAATCCCTCTGTCGGCCTTCTTGGCAGCGGAGGGTCCCTCTCCCCTGAGTAGTCGACCATCGACTTCGATCAATCCCCTTCTGCTTCGGCCACTGGCCTCATGGTGTCCCCGTCAGGTCAGTTGACCGAGACTCCCGTCAACGCAGTCGAGATTTTTCTCGACCCGTTGGATGGACTGTCGACTGGTGAAGTCGAAAACCCTCATTCCCGGTTCCCCCGGCGGAGACTGAGGTTTCCGTGGACTTGCCCGTGCCTCCGGTTCCGGAGTCCACGGTTGAACCATCCGAGCCGAGGGGAGAGCGGGTTTCCCCCGCCCTGCTCCAGAACCCTCCTCGGAAAAGCCGAGGTTCGCGGTCTTGGTCTTCTTCTGGTCCAGCGATCCCCCGTCATAAGCCGGTCTCGGCACCGTAACCGCGGCCCGGCCGCTCGTCCTCTTCTTCCTCCTCGGACAAGGGGAGGCTTCGACGCAAGATGCGTCGGCGCTATGAGGACCTCATGTGGCAACAGCTCCTTCTGTCCAGGAGCAAGCCGACGTCGTCGCCTTCCCCGGCTATAAAGTGGCTGTCACCGGAGCGGCCGAAGCAACCCCTCGCTCTAGCCGAGGCGCCTGCCCCCAGGCCTGTTGCTCAACCAAAACTGGCTGCCCCACCGATTCTAGTGGAACCTCCGCCTCCACAGCCATTGTTTGGGGCCCCCACCAAGAATTCTCGATTGGCCCAGGGTCTGCCCCATAGGCTGGCTGTCACCCTCACTCCCGATCGCCCTCGGCAGGTGGAGGGTGGCTCAGGCCCAAGGCAGCTCTTTGCAGACTCTTCCGAGTCCGACGACAATTCCTCCCTGTTCTCCAGGCGGGTCGACTTGGAGTCCTCCGGAGGTCAGTCGCTGGACGATAGCCCATCGTCCTTCATGGGTTCGATCAGACTCATCTCAGAGTCCACCGGGATGCAGCTCAAGCCCATATCCAAGTGGGCCAAGTATCCCCTCACGGAGATATTGGACCGAGGGGATTCTCCCACGGAGGCCTTTCCGGTGGCCAAGGCCATTGTTGGCCTGGCCTTGGAGCTCTGGCAGCGCCCTGCTTCCTGTCCTGCGCCCTCGGCCAGGATGGCGAGGAAGTACGCCGTTCCTACTGGTTCCTTGTCCAGTTTTTCGGAACACCCCTCGGCTGAGGGGTTGGTTACAGACAGTGTCTTCCGGCATGCCGGAAGCGCCAGGGACATGGACAAGCCTCCTGACAAGGAGTCCAAGAAGTTGGACTATGCCGGGCGCAAAGTCTACGCTGCGTCCTCCCTTGGCCTTTGTCAGGCTAGCTCGGCCGTGCTGATGACACACTTCTCTCACGCCCTGTTGGGTTCCTTGGACGAGGTAGTCCCTCATCTCCCGGCTGACCTGCAGACCACGGTTAAGCAGGTGCGGGACCAGGGCAGTGGCTAAGCAGCAACTTCAGACTGCTTTGAACATCGGTGACTCATGTGCCAGGTCAGTCGCGGCCGCAGTGGCTATACGCCGTCGGGCATGGCTAAGGATATCCACCTTCACAGCGGATACCCAGCACAAGTTGGCGGATGTCCCTTTCCTGGGGACCGACCTCTTTGGCCCTGGAGTGGAAGGTCACCTCCAGAGGATCAAAAAGTCCAATGCCACTCTGGACTGGGTCTCATCCGCCCAGAGGGACAAGGGCCGCAGACCGCAACCCAAGCCCTTTCGTCCATCTGCGCCCGCGGCACGTCCAGCCCAGCAGCATCAGGGCCAGCAGGCTCGCGCTTGGCATCCCAAACCCAAGCCCGCGGCTTCCTCCTCCAGGAAGCAGGGAGGTAAAGGCCCAGGTGGTCCCTCGGCCGGTCCCTCCTCCAAGCCTGCTCAGTGACGGGTTGAGGGGTGCTGCCCCAACCTCGTCACCCCACCCCAGGTTCCCCCCGTGGCGGGACAGCTTCGCCACTTCCTTTCCGCCTGGTCCGCTATCACCACAGACCGGTGGGTGTTGGAAGTGGTGGGAAAGGGCCTGCCTCTGGAGTTCGAGCAGGCCCCGCCCTTCCGAGCCGTCGCCCCCAAGGGGGGCCTCGGGGTCCGCAGCCTCGCTGTCGGCTCACCGAGCCGACATCGCTCTGCTCCTCGAGAAGAAGGTGATCAGAGAGGTGGCGGACCCTCCCTCAGACCCAGGGTTTGTGTCCAGGTACTTCCTGGTCCCAAAACGGATGGGGGGCTGGCGCCCCATTCTCGACCTGCACGACCTAAACAAGTTCCTAAGGTCTCGGACCTTCAGGATGGTCACTCTGGCTCAGATAATACCATCCCTGGAACGTGGCGTCTGGTTCTGCTCTCTGGACCTACAGGACGTGTTTTTTCACGTCCCTATCCGTCCGTCTCACCAGAGATTCCTTCACTTTCGAGCAGAAGGATCCCTGTATGAGTTCCGAGCCATGCCCTTCGGCCTTTCTCTTGCTCCCAGGGTCTTCACCAAATGCATGGCAGTGGTGACAGCATTCCTGCGGCACCGAGGGGTCCGGGTGTACCCTTACCTGGACGACTGGCTGATCGCAGCCCCCTCCAGACAGGAGGTGGAGCGGTCCAGAGATCTGGCCCTCCAGGTTTGCTCTCAGATCGGCCTCCTCATCAATGAGGCCAAGTCGGAACTCGAACCGAAGCAGGTGATTCTTTTCATTGGGGCAAAGCTCTACTCTCTTCGAGCCAGAGCACGGCTCCCGGCGGACAGGGCCGAGGTTCTTTCCTCCTTTGCCCAATCATTTCTGGTTGGGCAATTGCACCCTGCCCGGGACTTCCTGCGCCTCCTGGGTCTCATGGTGGCCTGCACCAGCGTGGTCCGTTGGGCCCGCTGGAACATGTGTCCCCTTCAATGGGGGTTGGCCAGCCAGTGGTCTCAACGCTGCAATCCATTGGACCAGCTAGTGACGGTGACCCAGGGGATGTGGAACGCTCTCCAGTGGTGGATCTTTCCAGCTCATCTGCAGGAGGGCATCCCGTTTGTCCGCCCTAAGACAACGGTCTCTCTATCGATCGACGCCTCTCTGATGGGTTGGGGTGCCCATCTGGGGGAGCACAGAGCGCACGGCCTCTGGTCCCCTCGGGAGTCCCGATGCCATATCAACCTGCTGGAGCTTCAGGCGGTCCGTCTAGCTCTTACCGCCTTTGCTCCGTTTCTATGGGGTCAAGTGGTTCAGGTCCAGACAGACAATACCACGACCATGTACTACCTAAACCGCCAGGGCGGGACGCGCTCCATGCCTCTGTGCAAGGAAGTTCTCCGCATTTGGTCACTCGTGCGCAGCCTGAAGGCGGATCTCCTAGCCATTCATGTGGCAGGAGCCTCCAACACCCTGGCTGATGCCCTAAGCCGTATAGGGGCAGTGTCTCATGAGTGGTCTCTCCTGCCGGAGGTAGTACAAGATCTGTTCTCCCATTGGGGCACACCTCAGGTGGACCTATTTGCCTCCAGGGAGGACGCGATGCTGAGGCTGTTCCATGCCCGCCCCCTCAGCAGGGCTCGCTGCAGGGGGATGCCTTCTCGAGGCCGTGGACCCCGGGCCTCTTCTACGCCTTTCCCCCCCATTTCCCTTGATCCACAAGGTGCTTCTCAAGGCGAGGAGGTACAAGGCGCAGGTGATTCTGGTAACTTCAGACTGGCCCCGCCAATGCTGGTATCCAGATCTCCTCATCCTCAGCTCCAGGCTCCCGAGGCAGCTTCCAGCTCGCCCGGACCTACTTTCAGTCAATCAGGGGAAGGTGTTCCATCCGGACCTTCAATCCCTGCACCTGACGGCCTGGTTCCTGAGCGGCTAGAGTTCCAGGCCTTGGGTCTTTCCGACGAGGTCCTCAATGTAGTTGAGGCGTCCCGTAAGGAGTCGACCAGGAAATGCTATGCCTTCAAATGGAAGAGATTTTCCATTTGGTGTCAGGGCAAGGGCCTGGACCCTTCCTCCTGTTCCTTGGCAAGCATCTTGGACTATCTATGGTCCCTTTCTCAGCAAGGGCTTAGGTCGACGACCCTAAAGGTGCACCTGACAGCCATCTCTGCTTACCAGGCGCGGGCCGGGAAGCAGTCGGTGGCGCAGGAGAAGGTGGTCTGGCGCTTTTTCAAAGGCCTTGATCACATTTCCCCTCCGTGCGAAACCTCCACCGTGATCTACTGCTGGTACTGGCAAAGCTCATGGGCAAGCATTTGAACCAATGCACAGGTGTGATCTCTCACTGTCGTGGAAGACCACCTTCTGTGGCTATTATGTCAGCCAGAAGGATGGGAGAGCTCCAGGCGCTTTCCATCGAGTCTCCTTACCTGGTCTTCCACAGGGACAAGGTTGTCCTGCACCCCAACCGAAATTCCTTCCGAAGGTGGTGTCGGAGTTTCACCTTAACCAGGTGTTGATTCTGCTGGTGTTCTACCCCAATCACACCTCAGAGGCCGAATATAGGCTCCATACTTTGGACCCTAGAAGGGCGCTCGCTTACTATAAGGAGCGCACGGCTGAAATTCGGGGAGAGGTTCGCCAGCTGTTTGTCACCTACGCTGAAGCCGCACCTGGCAGATCTGCAGCCAAGCGGACGATAAGCAGGTGGGTCACCTCCTGCATAGATCTCTGCTGTAGGTTGGTGGGCATGAAGCCTCCCAGAGGGATAAGAGCTCATTCTACCCGCCATACCGCTGCATCAGTGGCTGCTTCCAGGGACGTCCCTATCCAGGAAATCTGCAGGGCTGCTACCTGGAAGTCATCACCCACTACCACATCGACCTTGAGTCATGCCGGGATGCTGGTTTTGGGGCCTCGGCTCTCCAGTCTCTATTCCCTAAGTAGGGGGTGTGCACCTTGCCTCCCTCCTCCCAGAGAACTGCTAGGAGTCTGCCAGACAGTGTGGATGAACAACATATCCATGTCCCTAGAAATACAGGTTACTCACCTGTAACAGGAGTTCTAGGAATGGTGTATGTTGTTCATCCACACTTTCCTCGACCTTCCCGACTTCGGCGCACTACCTGAGCTTCCAGCGGGCCAGATCTCAGCGTCATGGGGCGGAGCCGAGAGTTTTACCACCCAGGTGGGTGGGAGGAGCCAGCTTGAAGACCTTCCGGCAAGACTTAAAGCGGCAAGGATACCTGCCAGAAAGTGTGGATGAACAACATATACCATTCCTAGAACTCCTGTTACAGGTGAGTAACCTGTATTTCCAGACTCTTTGCATTGACACACATAACCCTCCACACCTTCCTTCCATCATGTCCACCGTCTTGCTTCCCCTCCTACTCCTGACAGTTTTTTCCTAAAGCTTACCCTAGCTTTCCTACCTTTTTACTTCTCCATTCCTTTACTCCTTTACCCTCACCTACCCGGCTTTCACCCCCTCTCTTTTCTTCTGCCTTGTCCCCATCCCTACCTTTTTGCATCCCTGCCTTAGGTGAGTATCCCTCCCTGGGCCCTCCCTCCCACTGTTCCATCATCGGGGGCACATTCCTCCTTTATTTACACCCTCGGCCAGTTTAAATGCTCATCCAAGTAGCATTTAAACTTCCCACCAAGGACTGCAATCCCCTTCCTAGAAGGACGACGGACATCTCCCTTAAAGAGGCCCACAGTGTCCCAGGCTGGCCCGCAGTCCCCAGTGTAGCTGATGCTCTCCTCCACACACTGTGCCTTCAACCAACTGGTAAATGCCTACAGGTAACACCTTAGAAAAAGCCACTGTGCATGCTACCTGCTTAAGGCTCCTCCCCAACTTCCTGAAGTTACCCTGTATTACCCCTACCCAGTCCCCTGCCAGGACATTTGTCCCAAGGTGGACAATGACATCAAGCTGTCTCCCACCTCCTGCTGCCCTAGCGATCCTCTGGATACGTTCATACTCTCCTTCCTTGCCCCCTGCTACCAAGTCTCTATCCCCTAATCATAGAGTCTCCACCAGCAGCTGCTTCCTCCTCCTCGGTTGGGAGGGGCCCTCTTCCACCCTCCTTGGGACCTCCACCTCTGAGGACTACACTTCCTCCTTTGCCACTGCAACAGGTGCCTGCTCTTGGTTCCCCATCTCTGCAGAACAGAGAAGGAATTCCATAGTGGTATAGGCTGAGAAGCATGCATCCTTCCCACCACCACCACCACTCTCCTTGAGTCCAACAAGGTCCATTCACTATGCCTATGCTTTGGCATTCTTTTGGAACATTGTGGCAGACTTGATGGCCCCTGGGTAGGGCAGAAGGCACTCTGTGCTCTTGCCAGTTTGGCCTGGAGTCTGGCAACCTCTGCCCACAACCCAAAGAGGCGAGTACAAATGGGGCAGCACCTTAGTATACAGAAGGAGTCCCGAAAAACAGCAGTGCCACACCCACTACACTGTACCACTCCCACAGTCTTTCCTTTCCTTTGCCTAGTATTTGTTTACATTTCTCTGTAACCTTCTGCCTGCTTCATACTCCCACCTCTTCCTTTTGCTTTCCTGAAACTAATTTGTTACCCTTCCCGAGATAAGGTGCCTTTTGTTTCCCTTTGTTTGTAACCCTACTGCCTGTACCTACTTTATTCTGGGTGTGTACTAGTGCTTTCCTATTTGTTGTAAGGGTTATAAACTGCATTTACCCCCCCAGCCCAGATGTTGTAAGCAGTAACCAGTAATGTGTTACCTCCTCCTTACCTTGGGCTGGTGTACTCCATACAGAGTTCCCTGTAGACTGCGGACTATCCGCGGAAGCTCTGTTGACTCTCCCAAGTCAGATACTCCACTCCTGCTCTGTGCTACCCATGTACTGGGACATGCTGGGTGTTATTCCTTCTATCTCCCCTTCCTACATCCTGATGTCCACCGACTGCTTGACCCCACTAAGCCTTTGGCAGCTCCTCCCCCAAGTTACACATCTGATTCACTGGGCTTTCTTAATCTACTTACTCCCAAGATTAATTTCCTGAGCTAGGTTCTGCACACCACATACTACAAATTAAAAAGAAAAAAAGAAAAGAAAAATCTCAAAGTGCTCCTAAACTCAGACTAAAAATCTCCTTCCTCCACCTACCCACTTACACTGCTACTTACTTTTGTTGAGAAAAAATATATATGTTTAGGCTGGCTGCTTTCTCTCCTCTCTGTCAAAAAAAAATTTTAACTCCATGCCGCTGTGGATCACCACTCAAGGGAAAAAGCAACCTCCCCATTTTTGGGTTAAAGTTTAGGTGTCTGCTAATAGTCAATCCCCCCCTTTTTTTTTCTTAACTACCTAGCCTCCTCTCCTCCCACCTTTCCTGCCCTCTGCCTATTTCCTTCGTCACTCTTATCACTTGCTCCTTATTTACTACCAGACATCCCCTGCCAAATGGGCAAGAGCATTCTCCTGGAGACTCAGTGCCCTCTGGAACTCCTTCCTTCCCCGTCCTTCAGTTCTCCAGCACTCACTGGTCCTGAAAATGGCAGGGCTGGGAACTGTTTTGTATTACCCACGTCTGCTCCTATCCCATTCAGTCGGTTGCTGTCCTACAGCTTAGCTGGGTTCTTCAGCTCCAGTACCGTCCCCTTCAATATGACTCATGTTTTTCCCCTTCCCTCTGCATGTTCTAGTTCTGCCTGCCCAGCTTGTTACTGGTAAGTTAGTCTATCCAGTATAATCAGTTTTCATTACAACACATATTTGTACTTTGCTGTATTTGCAACATTGTTTTATTTATTTATTTCAGTTCTGCTTTCTGCTCATTCCAGGTGACTGGGGGATACTCCCACTCTTCCCCAAGCAATCTTCTGCCAGTACCCCCACCAGGCCCTCAATGGCCAGTGATGCCCGTAGCTTGCCCACTCCCATGGGGCTCTCCCCAGAGGTGAGGGAGAGAGGCCGAGAGCCACAATTCGCCAGCCCTTGGCTGGCCCAGCGCCCAGGAGGTAACGGTGTTACTAGCATGCTGAGAATGGATTTCCATTTTTTTCCCAATTCCCCAGAGGCGTGGACATGCAATAACATGCAGTGCAGGCTGAACACATTCCCACACCCAGCTTGCAGACATCCACCATTGCCTCCAATCCCGTCCCATGGTGGCCCGATCTTGATGCACACACAGCCTCCACTTGGTGTCGCTGAAAACATTCTCAAGCCCCTCCTGAATGCCCCCCCCCCCCCCGGCCAGCCTGCCTCCACTCATGTCCATGTTCTTGATTTGCCAATTCTGCTTAAAACTTTCCCAATCTACCTTGTTCATTCCTTTCAAGAACTTGAAGGTCTCTGTTGTATTGCTGCTCTTCCTTCTGATCTCTAGTGAGTACACCTTCAGAGCTTTAGGCCGATGCTTGTAAAATCTGCCCTGTTGGCCCTGAATCATTTTGTTAATCCTACGCTGTACCACTTCTAGCCTGTATTTGTTTTTTCTTATTTTGTTACATTGTTTAGCTCCCCTCCTCACACCTGGAAACAAGCTAATTATGGCTCGGTGTGCCCTTCAGGCAAAATCTTTAAATACATATTTAATACTATTTATGAATACTACTTTAGTTTTAACTACTTAGCCATTTACTTTTGTATGAATGTCACTCTCCTACTCCCCTACAGCTAAGAATGATCCAGATACTCAACAATTACATTGCGAACAATCCCTTATCAGCTGCTACGACTAGAACCTGTCATCAAGGCATGTAGCCTACAGTGATACAATACTCCTAATTATCCAGCTGGCCTTTTGAATGCTTCTCACCTAGTCTGCTAATCTGCAGATAAAGTACACCTGGAAGCAACAATGTTGAACACAGTACTTTATTTTTTTTTTTTTTTTTTTAACAGTTGCGGAGCTTGATTTGGCAAGTTATAACATACTGACTGGCTGGGCTAAGATAAAAATGAATCCAGGTGAGGTGCTACAGATGCACCCCCTGGCAATTTGTTACATACGTAATATGCTACATCATCATTTTAATAACACTGGCACAGCAGATGGCACACTTTGTAAGTATGCACAGTGAAAATGTCGGACTATTTTGAGAAGTTGATTTATAACTGTCTCACTGTAAATCGTTTTGGGGTGGGGGGGAATTATATTTTTAGAAATGTGCCTGGGAAAGAGTGAGAAGGTGTAGCTACTCGGCGGCCCTGCTTTGGCGCCACCGTCATACGAACTTCCATCACTCCTGTAGATTTATGGGAGATGCGGGCTCTAGGAATTGCTGTGGGGGCTCTGGAGGGGCGGTCCGAGTGGCTACTGGAGAGTCGTGGATACGGGTGGTGGGACAAGGAGATGCCCTGGGGAGAAATGGCCACGAGAGAGGGATCCTCACTGTCTGGTGCCCATACCCAAGGGCTCCACTGAAATTAGTGGGCACACAGCTGATCCAGCGGTCCCCCCTCATCCTACTCAGGCTGTGCTATGCAATGCCAGGTCAATGAGCAACAAGATTGCCATAATGACGAACTTGACTGCCTTGGTAGACCTGGCTGGATGAAAATGCGGCTCCCATTTTGGAGGCGGCAATGCCAGCTGGGTACTCCAAGATACACAGCCTGAGGAAGGATCTCAGAGGCGGGGGGTTGCCATTTGTTTTAAAGCTGACCTGGGCCTCACGGTGCTATGGATGGGTCCTATGGAGTCTTTTAAATGTGTTGCCACGTGGGGGGGGAAGGGTGTCCTGGCATGGGTTACAGGATCCTCCTACTCTATCGCCCTCCAGGTAGGGAGGGTGACTATTTGAGGTAGATGGGGGAGCTCGTCACTGGTTTGGTGTTGGAAGTCTCAGAGATGGTTAATTCTCGGGGACTTCAATGCCTGGGTAGATGACGGGCTCTCCAGATTTGGTAGCGAGCTCCTTAGAAGTATGGAGGGTCTGGGCCTGATGCAAAATATTACCTCAGCGACCCACTCGTGTGGCCACACATTGGGCTTGGTATTTTCATTAGGTCTTGAGACCACTGACCTGAGAGTCGATCTGATAGTTTAGTCGGATCATAGCACCGTGAGGTTCAAGTTTAGGCCCCCCAAGCCCTTGCTTCTGTGGAAATGGTCTGGTACTGCTCTATGCAGGGTTTGTCCCCATTAGGATTATCGGCGGTGCTGGGCCTATCAAGTGTGAGGACTGCTTGTGCGACTGGAATGGAGGAGGTGGTGGTGGCCCTATAATGGGGCCGTCACTGTCACCTTTGACTCAATCACACCCGTTCATGTCTGACCCTTATCTACTCATCGGAGACCTCCCTGGTTTGATGGGGAACTCAGGGAGTTAAATATTAAGCATCAGAAGTTAGAGAGACGATGGAGGGGCTCCGGCTGGATGGAGGACAAATTGGCCCTGGTGACCCATTAGAAGGATTATCAGGGGGCAATCTCCTGTAAGAAGGCAGAATTTTTGTCAAGGGAGATTGCTGCGGCAAGGAGCAGACCAGCTCAGCTCTTCCACACGGTGGATGGGCTACCGCCTCCTGCCTGCCTCCATGTCAGGAGAGCGGATTCTAGCACTAGGTGCGAGGAGTTCGCTCTGTTTTTTGCCGACAAAGTGCCCGCTATCAGAGCTGAGATCTCCTCCAGTGTCTCCCAAAGGGATTGTGGGGTCCACTCTGTGGTGTCTCGGAGCACGCCTCCTGTCTGGACCGAGTTTGACCCAGTTAGGGTGGAGGAGGTGGTGAGGGTTGTCTCGAGACTGAAGCCAATACATTGTGATCTGGACCCAGGCCCAACACAAATTTTGGTTGGATGCATGGATCCGATTGCTCCTGTTGTTGCCGAGACTGTCGGCAGCTCTCTGAGGAGTGGGGTCTTCCCATTGGCCTTGAAAGAGGCTTTGGTTAGACCCTTATTAAAGAAATCCTCATTGGATCTAGACTGTCTTGTCAACTACAGGCCAGTCTCTAACCTCCCATCTTTAGAGAAGATTATAGAAGAAGTGGTGGCAAGTCAACTTGAGGAACGTCTCATCTCCTCCTCCACCTATAAGATGTTCCAATCTGGGTTTAGGGTGGGGCATAGTACGGAGACCACCCTGGTGAAGGTGCTTAATGATCTCCTAATGGTGAGAGACAGGAGAAATCATTCCATCTTGGTCCTCCTGGATCTCTCAGCAGCATTTGACACTGTGGACCATGAGGTGCCACTTGACTGACTGCAGTTCTGGTGTGGCTGTTCGGTAAGGTCATCAAATGGTTCAGGTCATGCCTAGGAGGTAGAGTGCAGAGGGTAGTGATGGGGTTGGCCTCATCTAGCCCAAAGCCTCTAACCTGTGGTGTTCCGCAGGGGTCGGTCTTGTCGCCCTTATTGTTCAGTGTACATGCTATCATTGGGAGACATTATCAGGTGGTATGGGCGGGGTTTTCATTGCTACACAGATGATACCCAGCTATGCTTGTCCTGTGCACCAAGTAAACAGGTGGCAGACTCTGTATTTAACAACTGCCTGTCTGAGATCTGGACCTGGATGTCCCATAACTGGTTGAGACTCAATCTGGAGAATACAGAGGTGCTGGTGGTTGATCCAGGTCATCTTGGGGGGGACAGGGGTTTGTGGAAACCCCCTAGTCTTATACTGGGGGGGTGCCGCTGTCCCTATCCAAGCAGGTGAAGAATCTGGGTGTGTTCCTTGACAGTGGCCTGACACTTTACATGCTTTTGCAACATCCAGACTGGATTACTGCAATGCTCTGTACCTAGGGCTATCTGAAGGTAACCTCCACCGGCTGCAGCTAGTGCAGAACGTGGCAGCAAGATTACTGATGGGTGCGTGTAGCTACGATCATATTACACCCATCCTCCGCGAACTGCACTGGCTCCTGGTCAAGTGGAGGACTGCCTTCAAGGTCGATCCTGTGGCATAGGGGTGGCGGCTGGCGCCTGCCTGGAAACCCGCGACTGGTTCGGGGAATGAGCCCGGGTCATCGGAGCTCAGCAACGGGAGGAGGGAGGGCAGAGCTGGATGGAGCTGCCGGCAGACAAGCTCTCCTCTCCTGGGAGGTAGTGTGGCATCCCTCGGCCGATGGCGACCCCCAGTGGAGGCTAGGGGAGGCAAGGGCTCAGAGGGTGCCCAGGCATTAGGCCATGGGGTGGGGGAAAGGGGTCGTAACCGGAGCTGTACAGCACATGCATGCATACTCCTGGGGCCCCTGGGAGAAAAAACGGAGGGGGAAAATACGCCAGCAGCTGGATGAAGACCAACTCCCCGCAGGCGCCGTGGCCCGGGCAAGGTAAGCACCAGTAATTCCGGGGGAAGGAGCTGGTGGGGTCAGTTGGATGGGGGCTGCCAGTGAAGGTGCAAAAATCAAGTCGTGATAAAAAAAATAAAGCCCTACATGAAGGGGGACCAGTCTATCTGCAAGATCTCCTTGTGCCTCACCATCTGGCCTGGGCCCTCTGTTCTGCCAAGGGTTGTCTCCTGGATATTCCTAGGGTTAGACTGCGTCACTCTGGTGATCGAGCTTTTTCGGTGGCTGCACCTGCCCTGTGGAACACATTACCGAAACAGTTACGGGAGGCACCCTCAGTGGATACCTTCAAAAAAGGACTCAAAACCTATTTATTTAGCCCAGCTTTTAATTCGTAGATGTATGGTTTACTGCAACTGATTGGATAGATAGTTTTATATAGCATGGTGGCTGGATAATTGATGTTGGTTTTAATTCTGTGTTCTGTGTATATTTTAAAATTACTCTATTTATTTTGATTGTGAAGAGCTCCGAGTCCCTGGAAAGGGGTGCTATAGAAATAAAGTATCCATCCATCTATGTATCTATGTATCTATCTATCCATCTAGGCCCCCATCACCCTAAATGAAATGTAACAGCAATGATATCTTGAGTATAGCAAGGTAGGTTTTTCTTGAGCACTGCTCTGATTTTGACTACTTTATCTCTGTATCGACCTAGACTACATGCCAAGACACATGTCCAGATTTTAGTTGCCCAACTCGAAGAATAACACGTTAAACAAACCATATATTTAACAATGTAACAAATAAAATGCTGCACTTTTAAAACAAATATATATTCTTTACACTCCCTTCACTGGTGCAGACATTTTCACCCTAGGTCGGGCCCAAACCCATTCCACAAATCCCTGCCCCCTAACCCACCCAGACTGTGCCATCCACGTGGTGAGGCCTGGCCACACACTCCTGCAAGACAGGGAGGCAGGAAAACACTGGGTGCAGGAGGCGGTCAGGTGCCGAAGGTAGTGCCAGAGCATGCATGGAATTATCTTGCTCATTTCAGGGTGCTCCCTGTTTGCTCTTTCCACCTCAGGACTTCGGCACACTAGGAGCTACATGCCTACACAAGTTAAGCAAAATTGGGTGGATCTGGGATGACCTCTCTCCTCCTCACTGTACCTTGGTTGATCTTCTACACACTGTTACCCAAGTGACAGTGTGTTAGCAGAGGCAGTAACTCTCCAACCATGGAGGAAGGAAGCATCTGCTGGGACGCTTGGTCTTTCTTTCCTGGCCAGTCCCAGGCAGCACAGGTTCACTTCCTAACCTGGGTCAACGGTGCTGCGAGCAGTAGAGCTAACACAGCACAAACAGGTCTGCATTAAATGCAGATTTTAATAAAACTGTTGTGCTTTTCAGTTACATAGAATTTTATGGTTTAAAAAGTATTTTATTTTTGTTAACAAGGTAACGGCAATAGACAAAGAATATCACATGTGTGTGGAGGCCCGCACCGAAGAAGTCCTGCAGCTTCCCCCCTTCGTGCTGCTTCCTAACCATCCTACCACTAGGCCTCCGCCTGGTGGCACTCCCATGGTGGACCCGGTAACCCTCCCTCCCCAGGAGAGGAAAGCAGTCCGTCAGGTGCTCTATCCCTCCTCCGGCCAGCTCCCAGCAACCGGAGACTGCTTCCAATCACAGGTTGCTGGCATGGTGGGCCGCAGCACTATGGCCACACCATTAGACTGGCCCAAGGAAAAACATTTTTGAGTAACAGCCTGGAAGGATACAATGCACGAAAGAGAAACATTGAGAAACACAGTGGTACAACAGACAAAGGATGTAGTACAAATCAATAAATACAACAGTATAAAATACATGTGAAAAATTGCAATACAGTCAAGTTACAGAGATCCTAGGAGGGTACATAGTTATTTGAGACTCAGAGAGAGACAGTTCCAATACAATTAGGTACAGGTGCAGGCATTCTTCACAAGTACAATAGAGGTTTCTTCCACTCAGATTTAAGTAGCTGATGAGTGGAGTTACTATGGATATGGGAGGCACTTGGGGACAGTCAGCAGTGACTGACAGGATCAGAGGAAGTAAGTACACACATCAGGGATTTGGAGAAAGCACAGCCAAGGAGGGTGTTTAGTAAGGAGCACAGATTTTCGTCTACGAAACGACCATGGGTAAAAGGAATGCATGGCAGCTGGGAAGCACCAGCCCAGGCCACAGTTAAGGAGACATTAGTGGTTAAGGTGGGTAGTTGCCAAGGCAAAGTGGCAAATACAGTTGTAGGTGAAAAGAAACTTCATAAATGGCAAGAGTGTAATTTGCTTCACTGGACCTTACAGGAAACACAGTAGCAGTTCATAAATAACGTAGGGTACCACACATTTTCATACAGTGTACAGATTTGTCAGCTACATTTGCAGTCAGTACTTATTCTAAGTCACTGACCTTGCGATGCATCCACCACCTCCACAACATTAACATGGAATGGCAGGTTGGAGACAGGCCAGTAATTCAACAGGTCATAAGGATTATGAGAAGGATTCATGAGCACGGACGTTACCAATGGCTTCTTCAGAAATGTGGGAAATAAACTCTTGCACAAGGAAGTGTAGTGTTGATGATACCCACAAAAAACAGGGCCCAGTCATCTAAATAAGCTCATTAAGGCCTGAAGGCAGCCTGGAACAAAATCATTCAACTTTAAATCTTAAAATCTGCACATTTGGCAGCTCAGTGGTTTCAGAAGATGGACAAGATGCACCTTCCTGCAGTACTTATGGGACTGCATTATACCATATTATTTTTACGATTGCAGCGGGCAGAGCCTACAGCCGTCTTGCGACGAGCTCTAAAAACGAGTGACCTGAGGCCGGACTGGTGGTGCTGGATGCCTTACCTTGCGCCACACCGGCGACCCGGGTTCGGGAATGACCTTGGGTCATTGGAGAGCCGGCAAGGGGGGGGAAGGGTAGGGAGGAGGATTGAGCAGCCGAAAGACAGTTCTCCCCCCTCTGTGGGTGGTCGTGCCCCCCCCCGCAGTTCCATTCCCACTAGGTGGAGGCTCGGTAGGTAGCGTGGGTGGGAAGGGCGGCAGTGTAGTGAGAAGGCACCCCAAGATGTGGCCTGTGCGTGCCTCCATACACGCACGCCATGGGCACGAGGACGGGGAGAAAATGTTGATAAAAATCTATATGGAAAAAATAAATAAAAGCGAGTGACCGGATTCTGACTATAGAACAAATTAGAAGCAGCAGCACAATCCATCCACGAAAGCACTCCGCTCACGTGCACTGAGCTCACAGTGGAACAGTCCACTGTGACCAAGATGGCTGCCGGAGCTTGGCGCGTATGTGCGACTTCACCACAAGTGCAGAAGGACTCGCGTGATGCACAACTGCTCGTGGCATGCGCATTGAGCTCCGCAGCCATCTTGGGCATGGTGCACTGTTTTGTCGTGAGCTCAGCGAACACTTTTAAAGCACAGCTACAGCTGTGTCAGCTCTGGATAGAGTTTGTTTTCTGTTAGAATTGTCTTCAATAAGCATAATAGGTAATGGCAGAGGTGTATGGGAAATTTCAGCAGATTCCTTTTCAAGGATTTCATAGAACTGTACAAGTTTGCATATAGGTCAAACCCATAAGGGAAATTCAAGGGACATTTTGCTGCCCTTGTACTGGTCATTGGTTCACCCAAGTCTGAAGTATGTGGTGCAGTTATGGGCACTACACCAGATGGGTGAAATGACGAGAAGAGAGAGTCTAGAAAAGAGCAAGCGGGATGGTTAGTGGCTTGAGGTGAATGACATATATGAAAGACTGACCAAACTGAATCTGTTTTCCCCGGGGTAAAGGAAGTTAAGAGATATGATCAGAGTCTACACGACTGTAAATGACAAGTCACTGACAGAAACTCTGCAACTCAATAAAATAATCTGTAATAGAGTGATAAGAGGACACACTGTTAATCTCAGGGGTAAGCTATTTGTCCCTGAAAAGAGAAGGCATTTCTTTACACAGAGGCTGGTGGACACTTGGAATGATTTACCTGACTCAGCTGGTATGAATGACACAACAGATGACATTAAATACAACCAGGACAAGTACCCAAGGTTGAAAAACATACAAGGATATAACTGCTGAGAAGCGGGGGAAGGGCTTGATGGGCATTTGACTTTTTCTGTTTAAAGTTAAGCCTGACCCATTGTGCAATGGCCAATGTTTGGTATGTTTTACATGGCAATGAACTGACAGACTGTCTCAGTGTAACACAGCTCATCTAAAACGCTGCGTTATAATAAAGTTTATTCAGTAAGTTTATAAAAAGTATATATTTAGAATAGATAATACATCATCTACAGGCTCTGAATGCCCTAGAAAATCCCATGTTGTGGAAATCAGAACTATAATACACAGGGTCTCCATGGGCATGATTCCCTCCTGGTGTCATTACAGGGAGATGGAGTTGTACAGAGTTAACAATTATAAAAACAATTAAGGGCATGATTGCCAGTGGGCTGGAAAGGATGGGGGCTGGAGCTCCCATCCTCGATTGTTCATTTGTTTGGGGGTTTGTGTCTTAATTGAGCACTCTTAGAAGTCCAAACATGCTTAAGCGTGATACAAAATGGCCACCTCATCACAACTGAGTTAAAACAGGACTGGAAAAGAGCTGCACCGTTTAGTATATGTATATTTGTTATAATTACTGTACAGTCATTTGTATTCTTTTGAATGAAACTTTCAATAATGCCAACTCAAATCAGTGATCTCTCTCTCTGTCATATTAGTTAAAAACGTCTCCTCCAGCTTGTTTCAGCATCCTAGCCTCAAAGTACAGCATGTCCCTTGGGATGCAAAATCCTGCATCTCCTGGCCCGCAAACCAGGGACAAAATTTTAATAAACACAACCTCTAGACAGAGACGCAACTGCTAATACAACAGCACTGACGCAATGTGGCTGACAATAGCTGCATCTATAAGTAACAGAAAATCCAAGTCCAGTCTTTAACACTCCTCCCATGTGTGGCCACAGAAATAACTTTATAAAGCATCAGCAACTCACACGGCTTAAGCAATTTGGACGCTAGGTAATTCAAGTGGGCCTAACCAGGTCAGAGCAAACCTGATACAGGTGATTGGGGACTACTCCCTTTGCCCTAACGAGGGCTGGGGCACCCAGTTTCAGTCCACATGCAATGGCATCACACAGATCAAAAACATACTTTGTGTCGCACACATGTTTTTCTGATTTATGCTGTACGTGTCTCCTCTCAGAAAGGCAAAGTTACTTTTCCGGTTCCGTTTCTGAATCCTTTTCCTATTTACATACAATTGCTGGTGTCCAAGTGCTACTGAAAACTTGGAGCCC
Source organism: Neoceratodus forsteri (assembly GCA_016271365.2). Classification (NCBI taxonomy): domain Eukaryota; kingdom Metazoa; phylum Chordata; order Ceratodontiformes; family Ceratodontidae; genus Neoceratodus; species Neoceratodus forsteri. The sequence continues at coordinate 610,736,517 of CM028135.1, forward strand.
TTCAAAGAGTGGGTCACTGCCCCTCCCAAAGCCTGAAAATGTGCTTGGCTTAATGCCCGATTCTTCCTGTAATTGGCTTTGGCGATATGGTCTATGACACTGTCTCTCAGTACATTTATCTAAATTAAACTCATTACTGAATGTCCTCTACAAGTTCGTCTTCCACTGCTCAGGACGTACCCATGCCAAGGCACAATTTATGATCATCTTTACTCAAAGACAGATACGTGCAGCACATTGCTCTTTACGGCTTCAAGTTCGAGTTAATCAAACTTCCCATCTACCTATGTACCCTGCTCACCCCTGCTGTCTCCTCCAGCCACAACCTTTGCTCCAGTATGAGTAACACATTTCTTGTCCCCAGGTGTAAACAAAATTCCAGCCAGTTGGCTTTCAGTCACAAACTCCCACAGGTATGCAACAACATGGCCGTGGGAAATAGGTCCTCATAGCAAGCATTGCCTCAGTCAAGCACCACCTCAGAAATGTAACGCTTTCACACTGCGACTCCAAGACATAAAATACATGGGCTTGCATCACAATCTGCTACCCCTCAAAAATGCTATCTGCTTATCATGGGCAGCCTCGATTAGTAGAAGATGCTGATCAACTGATTTGCTACATTTCAGAAAAATGTCTGAACTGCTGTGATTTTTTTTCCTGCAATTGTGGTAAAAAGTGCAGAACTGCAGTAATTTATTTAAGCAATAAACCACTCCAGGGTGTGGGTTATGCTGGGATTTAACCATGCCTGGTGTGGTTCGATCACGAGGCAGCAGGCCGGGTGACCAAACCACACCAGAAGTGGGTAAATCCCAGCATAACCCACACCCTGGAGTGATTTATTGCGATTATTCAATGTGTAAAATAAGGAAACGACAAATATTTTAGGTGTCAAGCTCTTTTTTAAATTTGTTTATGAATAAAAGATATGCTTCCGCAGAAAAAAAATAGTCCTAGATTACTAGGTAAAACATGGAAGGCTGCCGTTTACATTTCCCCCACCAAGTGCACTCAGACACACAGAGACTGATGGCAAGCTTCTGTTTGCAGTTTCTAAGATTTTTACATCAGTAGTATCTGTTACTTGAGCAACCTGTCATGCAGACTGCTGTCATTCAGTGGTTGGGAAACAGGGAGTCTGAGCGGCACCTTTTTTTTTTTTTTAAATGGAAACAGGACTGTGAGCGCCTTTTTTAATTTTTATACAAGTGGGGGAGAGAGCAGTAAAGACAGCCTGGCAACAACGTGTTTTTTTAAACTGAAAGGCTTCTTGTTATGATTGGGTGGGGGAGAGAAAGACAGAGACAGAGAGACTGCCGGTGTCCCAGATCGGTTCCTACTGCATGTCAGATGTGCATCATCCGCAGGTGTGTCCCTGAACACTGCTGCCAGTTTTGTTCAGTCTGCAGCCAGTGCTGTTTTCCGCTGTCCTCTACCTCGGCTCCTGGAACAGTGAAGGCCCAAGGTCAGAGGATTCCGAGCTGCAACGGTTGGAAATTTGAAGTGTGGACTCCTGGTATGTTGTATCAGGGCTGCAACCTGCACTGTTGTGACTAGGTTACCAGTCATCCCTCTTGGGCAGTTCTGTGATATCGGGAGACTGGGGATGAGGACTCCGGACTCCGTTAAGGGAACCCCTGATTTTGGTGGGGGGAGCTTACAGGCACTTCACTTTTTTGGACATAGGGTTGGTTCCCCGTCACACTTAGTGGTGACCTAATACGGCTGCTTTCCCGGTTTCATGTTTGGAGGGGTCGGAATGATTTTAAATACTTGGAGATTCAAGATGCAGCTGACTGGCACCTTTTGTGTGGGTTATGCCAGGATTTACCACGCTAGAAAAGTGCCAGTCAGCCAATCAGATTATTGGATTTTAAAAGTGCCATTGTATAAATTAAGCAATATACCATGAGAGGCTGTGGGTGATGCCAGGATCCCATGGGTGGTGTGTTGTTTGGCCCGCGGCAGAGCCGAAGAGCCAGCAACACACCACCCATGTGCAAATCTTGGCATCACCCACAGGTGGGATACTGCTATTATACAATTAGGATTTTTTTTAATTAAATATTTTTATTATAGGTTTTACTGATCGTTAGGCATCGTGCTTGATGTACTGATGTAGTGCTGTGAAGGAAAAAAATAGTTCCTGATAGTATTGTATGCTGTGGAAACTTTTGCCGGTTCTGAAGGAGTCACAGAGGCTGGCTGCTCGAACGCTTGAGCTGAGGTGTCAGGTAAGTCCTAAGGAGAGTTTTGAGACGTTCTTCGTGGAAAGGTGTTCAGAATGTTTGAAAATATTTCATCCAGCTCAGTTTCATCCATGACTTGTTTTCTGAAATTTACCGTGGTCAGTAGCGACAGCATGGAAGATGGTGGCACACGGGTTTGATGTTGGACGTCAGACTGATTTTGAGAGGGTATAGGGCACGGGGGTGCAGCTGGCACTTTTTCCTGTTGGGTACTAGTAGGATTTACGTGTTGCAAATCCTGCTAGATAGCCAATCAGGAGCCAGCTTTTTTGTGCGTTGTTGTATAATCGTAATTTGACACTCTCCTCACAACTGGTGTTCTCTGGACTGTATCTTCTAGATAAAAACATAACCATTTAGTGAAACTGTTACTCAAACTTGGCTGGTCAATGATCAAAATTTTGTTGATAAGATTGCTAATCAAACTTCCAAAACTAATTTATGCCTTGGACTATACCTGATACTGTTCTACATTACTCTGTGTATCTAACTGCCTGTCTGTCCTGCTCATCTGCTGTTTATGTTTCACAGCACAAATTACAGTAATCTGTATATACAATTATACAGTACAGAGTGGTTTACTGTATTTTTATTTTCCTTTGTGTATATCGTGTTTGCATGTACATACTATGTTTGTATTTTTCCCCTCCGTGTACCCCCCTCGCATCTGTGAACAAGATTATCCTTGTATTTCGGTATGTTTACCTGGTAAAGGAATTTCAAATACAAAAAGAAAGAAAAAGTTTAACGGTTGTTGCATAGAAACACCATGCAGCTGTAACAAAAAGCAGAGCTGCAATGCATCTCCAGGAAATCAACAAAATGAGATGTGCGAACTAAGAACTTCATTCTGTACAGCAGGGTTCGAACCACTGGTGAAATGATCGTGATTCAGTAAATTGAAGTGTTTCAGGAGGTGCTGGGGAGAACTACCGTACAGATCTGTTGAGGTTCGGTCTATAAATTCAACCCCATCACCACTGTGTTTGTAATGGTGACTCAGACAACAAAATGTTTCGATTTCCTTTACTAACACTGGCAATCATGTTTATTTATTCAAAAGTCATTAAGTGCAAGTGTTGTAATGAAACTTTTCCAGCATGCATTTCATCCCTGGAAGCAGTTGTGATTACCGTGGCAATTCTAAGCCCAAATCCCCAAAACAGTACACTAGTATCAATTTCAAAATTCACACGGTGTATGATCAAAGCTGCTGGTTTGGTTTGAGCTGGCCCGGTGGCGCTGAGGGTTGAGGCGCTGGACACCACACCAGCGACCCGGGTTCAGGAGTGGACTCAGGTCGCTGGTGGGTCAGCCGTGGGGAGACAGGCTTGAGCGTCCCACGACAGCTCGCCTTCTCCAGGGAGGGAAGAGGCCAATGCCCGCAGCATTTCTGCCTCATCCGGTGGAGGCTGGAGTACTGCAAGCCCAGACCATAGGGGATGGCGCCAGTGCAGCACATGGACGCCAACGCCGCGCCATGATGTCTGGGGTTTCATGCTGTGGGGAGAGGAGAAAAGAGCCTGCCACTGCCGGGGAGATGGGGAGCCGGGGGACATGCCCACGATGTGCCTGTGTCCGCCCGACAGACCCGAGACGACGCTACGTAAGTTACGGGGTGTTAGCGTCCCCACCTCGTCCCTGCCCAGGTAGTTAAACTGCAGCTACATGGGGTCTTGGGGTCCGTTCAGGGCAGGGCACCAGGCACTGGGATGTCTGCCATGTCTCCCCGATGGGTCGGGGGTGGCAGGCTGGGGTAGGCGGACAAAGAGTACTTTAAAAAAAAAAAAAAAAAGCTGCTGGTTTGGTTAAAAGAGCTGAGTATTTACACAGAATCCTAAACTAAAGAGAAGCAGTCAGCACACACAGCCTCCCTCCCCTAGTGTTGGGCTGGTCCCATTTTGCGTGAAAAAACATTTTTGTTTTTACTTAACATTTACTGCAGTACTGCAGACTGTATCAAGCTTATTTTGCTGTCTTCTGAACTGAAATTTTCTGTAACCATAAATCCCAGAATCCCCTGCAGCTGACATCAGAGGTGGGCTGCAGCACCTGGAGATTTAATAGGCTGCAGTGAATTTTAGAGACTGTATAAGCTCATACCAGATGTCTGCCGGATCCTGTTCTCCCAAGCCTAAGAACAGTCCCCTCCGACTGTACCTAGCCCTGGGAGGACAGCGAGGCCAGCAAAATAACAAAAACAGATCAGAGTTTATAAAAACTCTTTAAGATGCACTGTAGGCTATCTCCCATTGCTGCACCCTGCTTTGATGTTAGCTGCAGGGGATTCTGGGATTTGTAGTTACAGAAAATGTCAGCTTAGAAGTCAACAAAATAAGCCTGATACAATCTACTATACTGCAGTAAGTAAGTAAAACCAAAAATGTTTTTGCACACAATGTGAAATTGGGACCAGCCCCACAATTGGATGTGGGGCTCTTGCTGTTCCCCTTTAAAGCACTTTAGATCACAGTTATATCGTACTGCTGAGTGGTTTTATCAGTCCTAGAATAGCTGGTCTGGCCATTTCCACCTCCAGTGTCAGCTGATGATGAAAGATGAGGAACAGAACATACTGTATCTGATTGTCAACAGCATGTGAACCTCTTTCTGTGCCAGCTGAAGAATCAAAAGGAGGCACAATTCAAGGCTGCCACGACAGTAGCACTAAGAAAACCTGTGGGTTACAAAAATATAAGTGAACCCAGTAGTGTCCTCAGCAGTCGGCAACTCGGCAGCGAAGACCATAAGCTTTTGACATGGGTGCATGCCTTCTTACAGCTCTCAGGAAAACAGCTTGCCTGTCTGTTTAAGCATGTCTGTCAGCATTTTATTTTACGGCATCTTCCTCTATTCTCAGTTTGTCTGGTGTGTGCTGCTATCTACTGTTTAGTTGTGGCACCCCTTACTTTTGTATAAGCACAAAAAAAAGCACTATACATTCTTCTGTGTTGTTTTCTTCTATTTATATCAGACTTTTATTCATATGCCAGGACTACTTGGTAGGGGTGGCATACATCTAACTTTTTAGTCTGAACTTAAAAGAGAAACAAATGTTTCAGTAAATAATTTCTATACTATATATTATACAGTACTGTGCTAATCACAGGAGGCTAGTTCAGCAACAGGCTACAGCACATACACACACTAACAACATACCCCCATAACTCCCATTACCAGTACAATAATGTATTAAAACCCAACATACAAGCTGGCTCCATGGCGCCGAGTGGTGGGGCTCCCTCTTGGCACCCTGGTGACCCAGGTCCTAGCCCCAAACTCAAGATGTCAGGAGCAGAGGCCAGCAGGGAGTGTGACAGTGTCCGCGTGGATGCTCTGCTCCTAGGGGAGGGTGCTGCAGAGCACCACTCAGAGAGTGACTCCTGATGGTGTGCAGAGCCTTGACAGCGTGGATGATCACGCGTTGGGAGGCTCCACCTCCAGGGTGCTGCCGTGCTGCACGCTGTTTGGGGGTGGCTGCTGGAAAGCACCAGAAAAACAGAAACTAGCAACCACCTCAGTCTGCCGGAAGGCGGCTGCCTTGTCCCCCCCATGCCACAGTCCTCCTAGTGCACTGCTCCTGCTTCCCCAACCATGCATAACTCAAGGCCACCCAGAAATGTTGTGCCCTCCTCTCCTGAGGAGGCCACCCCCAAAGGCAGGAATAAGGCGGACCTTCTGAGGATGTGGGGACAGCCTGGGGAGCCAGGTTGCAAAAAGTGGCAGCGAAGGATGAAACTGGCAGGCAGACAGGGACATTAAGTGAGTGCAGGGGTCACGTTAAGGGTGTGCTCTGTGCTCAGAGCACATTTTGCATTTTGACGAGCACGTTTTCAAAGCAGTTTCCCCTGCTATCTGTGCTCCTACTGTTTACTAGGAGCACAGAGGGGGAAGAGCTTTGAAACAGATCCGTTTTTTTTTTTTAAATAAAGAACGCAGTGCAAAATTGTTGTTTTTTATGAAGCAGTGCAGAAATAAAAGGAATGAGTGCAAAAATCAATGTGTTGTGTGCTTTTTTTTTCACCTTAGTATGGAGTGCAAAAATATGGAGGGTGGTGTGCATTTCAAAAGCGAGAGTTATAAAAAAAATCTAGTGGCTGTCTTTACTGTCAATTTGGGAAGTGTTGGGGCAGGCAACCTCTGATTGGCTGTAAACTACATTATTACTAGCGCAATGTGCGGCAAGCATGAGGGAGTGCAAGATGAGAGTGAAGAGAAGGTGGTGTCAGCTTCATAGAATTTTGATCGTTGGACAGTCATCCAGCATTCGGTCCAGTGTATAGAAGAACAAACGGTAGGTTTGTTCATGTCCTGGCAAATGCAATACCAGGTTGATCTACCTCTAAAAAATGTATTTTATATTCTAAAAGTTCTTGTGGAACTCTATCTTGTTGTTTTGGTTTACGTGGCTGTCCTCTCATGGTTGAACTGAAAATGCTCTCGGGGTTGGTGCTGACCAGACTGTTGGGCAAACTTGCTAACTTTCACTATTGTGTTGCTCTGCTTTACTAATTTATTGGATCCGGACATTGAGAGGTTTGAATTATGCTAAGGAGAAGGACTGAGGAGGCTGGTTGGTTTGGGGGGTGGGGGTACGTAGGTATTATACTGGTCGTATGTTTGCCTTTTCGCATGTTCTTCATCCAGTCCTACTCCTTGGTTGACTCTTCTGGCTGGTGTGTCTGGCCGCATTCTCATATGGTCTAAATTGACAAAATGGTCTCGGGCCTTGGGCGGCGGCTTACTGTGGGGCAAACTGCCATTTTTAGGCTGCTGCTCCATGATTTTATTTGATCCGGGCTGTGATTAGTGAAGTAAGATTGGAACAACTTTGAAAGTCAGCTTGCTGTATTGTAATTTTGAAGAAAATGAAGTGGTGGGGTCCCATATTTGCCTGTTATGCATTGCAATCCTTGCTCGTCTTAAGTGAATAGCCTGTACTGGTAAATGTTTAAAAAAAAAAAAAAAAAAAGCAGTATGTTGGTTTTATTTCTCTTAAACCTTCACCGACGCCTGCCTATGCTAAGTCAACTTGTGTGTGCATTGGACTACGGCAGTCTGCCATGTCGACTCCATCACGATTGTGAAATTTAAACATATTTGTTTTTTCTTGGCCTGTCAATGTCATGTCATGCATTCCGTATCCTTGGATCTTGCTGGGTGGTCCTTGTGGCGGGTGGTGGGCGAAGGGTCTGGTCCACTGTATTCTGTAGCCAAAGATCCACTCTGTAAAAGAAGCCACTAGCCCTCTTGCTCGCATCACGAGACCACTACTGATTACCTTGTGCATTTATGTATTTTAATGGTGCACGGTTTTGGGAGTAGCTAGTTGCTAGTACATGTGTGTTTCTGTTTGGGATGGCAGACTGGGGGGGGCGGGCGGAGGGCTGTGTTTCGTGGGGTGGGTGGGTAGTAGTTGTAGTCCTCTATTTTGCCCCAGTCGCAGCAAGTATTGCAAATAGGCAGTGACTGGCTCATTTTACTGGCATGTATTCGGCAGCTGCTTTGCTTTTTGGAACCGTCTGCCCATTTTAGTTTTCAGAGTAGTTGAGCTGAGGATTGCCTGGTGCTGCTGATAAAGAGATGCATAGTCTGAGTGAATGAAGTTAACGTCGATTGGTCTGGCGATTGCTCCGTGCGTGGTGCTGGTTTATTTTTTTGGGGGGGATGACCCGAGGAGCTAGAATATTGCCATTCCCTGGATCCGGGGGTACATTTAATTTGCCATGGTGGATGGGTGATCGGGCCTCTAGTGATAAAGCTACTGTGCTGTCTAATAAATGCCTCCCATTATAGTAGTCCCCACTCCCCGCCACTGGGCCACCCATGCATGAGATGGCATTTTAGTGTGAGTAGTAGATGGCGTGTGATGGGTCTGGCTGTTGGAAGGCCAGGACTGACTTACTGATGAAGACTGGTATTTGCTTGCTGTTGCTGCAGCTTTACTTAGAAAGACTTGAGGCTAGGGAACTCGGTGGTGTTGTCGGTAGATGCTGCTTGCTTGCTGCTGTTAGATTACTTTGTGCACAACCTAGTACAGAATTGATGCACTACTGACAGTGCCAACCAGTGCTACTGAGGGTGAGGCAATGAGGATGGAAAACTGACAACTGCTGCATGCACTTTTGCTAATTGGCTTTAAGGCAAGCATGAATTTGGAATGATGGTGGTTGAACGATGACAGAATGGTGTTAAGGTTGCAAATATTTATGCATTTTTTTATGTACATATTGTTTACATACAGTTGGCTGTCAATAATTAATTTAGAATGAGGCTGGCTGAATGAAGACAGGAAAGGAGTGTGGTTAAGTTAACGCTGGATTTGGAAATAGTTTCATTTTATTTATACTCCGTTTTGTGTGTTAGTCACTGCACATGCACAAGGGAGTGAGAGGAGGAGCAAGGAAGATATTATCATAGTAAATGCTGTGGGGGAAGGGGATCTTACCTGACCGGTGGGCTACCTGGCAGTATAGCATCTACTTTTGAGCAGATATGAGGGGGTTTATGTCTGAGCTGGCCTTGTGCTGCAGCTGGTGAGGACTGGAGCTGACAGAGAGATCCCACAGGTCATTTGATTTTGTACAGTCTACTACACCAACAGTGTTGGTGTGCCAGGTGGGTTATTATAGTCCCATGCTTTGATATGTGGTGGGTTATGCCTTTGTGGGTGGGTAATGGTACAGGGTTGGTGCCTGCCTGCCTGGGTGGGTGGAAGAAGACCGTGGTATTAACTTGGTCTTCTTCTTCTCCTTCTCCTTCTTCTACATTTGTCACTCCTAAACATGGCAAAATGCTTTCAATTAACTTATTTTAAAAAAAATAACATTCAGTATGTAGGAGCACAGATTTGATAGGCAGGAGCACATATTTTTGGTCTTTATCTTGCCAATGTGTGCTCCTAAATTTCAAAGGAGCACACCGTGACAAAACCTTAACGCCATCCCTGAGTGAGTGGGAGATCGGGGGGTGCAAGGGAAGGTGCAAAATATAAGAAAGAAACAATCCTGCAAAAATAGCTAATTCTAGCAGTAGACAGCCCATGAGCCCCCATCAAAATATGCTGCTCAAGGGACTTTTCTGCTTCAGTTTTCAATACAGCTTAATTTGGCCCTGTATGTTCACTGACCAGAGGTAGTAAGTACTGCTACCTTTATTTTATTATTTTTTTTTTTATATATATAGTTAGTACTTTTTACCTTGTGGCTCTCGGTCTACCTCTTCACATCCCGGCATCCACCTGTCTCTGGCCACCATCCGGCTCTGTCCCGGCCACCATCTACCCCAGCGGCAGGGCGGCAGGGAGTCCGCTCCTTACTCCCCACCGACACAGGGTCCAGAATCTGAGCGGTGGTGCCCCCAAGGCCAGCCAGCTCCTCAGACTGCCATCAAGCCGCCGCAACCGAGCACCACACTTTCCCCTTTTCTCGACATGGGCTGGGGTGTGCAATGACGCCAATGGAAGGGGACACGCACGCGTTCGCATGCACTTCTTCCCAGCATCATGCCCCGAGCTCACCCGTCTTACAGTGCCAGCGCACCACCCTCCGGTCTCCACCAGAGGTCACTGGAGTGCCGATGACTGAGAACCCCCCTCCCCCGGAGACGGACAGCAGTCTATGGACGCTCAATCCCTCTCCTTCCCTGCCGACCCATGGCGACCTGAGTCCGTTCCCGAGCCCGGGTCGCCAGCGTGGAGCACTGCTACCTTTATTTTTCTTTGTAGCGGCTATATTACTGAATTTTTAATTTGTCTGTCTTCCTGTTTTTTCATATTGCCCACTCTGGGTTCAACGCAATCATGACACCAATGTCTTTGTGCAGTCGAGGAGTATGCAATGAAAAATCTAACTACTGAGATCATGCCATCCTATGAGCATGCCACCCTAGTGAACGTAGTTATGCCACAAGTGAAAGTGTCTGCACTCTACAGCTAGTGTAGGTTTTCGATATTTGTATCAGAATGTATTAGAACATGGTGCTTATTTTGTACTGATTTTGGACCTCATTGTGTGTCCTTGGTACTTGTGTTGTTTTCTCTCACAACCCAATGTGCACATTCAAGTCTTTGGTGCTATAAGTTTGCATCTAAAATGCCAGTGGAATTACAGACAAAAAATGCGAAACTTGTGTTGCAAGAAAAACAAAAGGCAACAGGCAGTGCAAGGGGATCAAATATCTATTGCATCAAATACACAAAGTACAGAGAGGGGAAAAGCTGACAGTGCCACCTTCAGTTCAGGCACTGTGGAGAAGTGCAAGGAATGCTGATGGGGAAACCTGAGAAGCTGAAGTTACACTGTACAACTCACCACTAGCTTCAGGTTTCCAAAAACTGTCAACTTCGTCAAACTGCACTATTGCACTGCTGGGCTGAGAACAGTCTATGAAGGAAATACAAATGAAGGCACACACAGCATGAAGAAGAACAGAACTGTCAACTTCACTTTCAAACTGTTTGCCAGTATATACTGTATGTTCAGACTATAAACGATCTACTTTTGTGCATGATGAATACATTAATTGATAGACTTCTCAGCCATAAATAACTGACTTTTAAAAAACTGTTCATCTGAACAAGGCACACAAACTACCAAGCGTCTTGGAATTATTTTATTCTGTCCCACTGAACTGAATGCTTAATGTAACAGAAATACTGTAATATTTACTCCCAAAAATATATGCTAACATAATTATAAAATTATTATGTTGGTCCACACTAATAAAAATACATACTGCAATAAAGTATACCTATGTTAGTTTAGGAATTATGTACTGATTTGAAGCATGTGTTTGAATTAAAGATTGATTTTTTTTATTGAGACAGATACAGCCAAATGTATGCCTTCCATCACAATTAGGTATAAATTTATGTATTTGTTTTTTGTTTACCGGGTAAGTACACTAGACAACAATGTTGCCTATATTCAGGCACGACCCGGGAGAGTACAGACAGGGGGAGACCAGAGTCAACATTAAAGAGTATTTCATGACGCAGCATGAGGTGAGAACAAACATGTGAACAGTATACAGCCAGGTACAGTCATTATCAGTAACGACAAAGAGAAACAGATAACATTACATTAATTATTTCATCTGATGATACATCAATGACTAAATTGAAACGACAAACAGCAAACAAAACTTAAATGAAGTAGCATTATAACAATAGGATTTCTGCTGGATGTGGGAAACTTTCAGATTTTGGAGACCAGTAGGAAATCAGTAAGTGCCATAGGGAGGAGAAAATGCTGGGAGAGAAGCTCAAGTTACAGCACAAGAGCAGCAGTCGGATTCTAATAGGTGTGCCCGAAGACTCAGTTTAAAAGCCTTGTGGGATTTGGAGAGTTTGATGTGGGAGGGAATGGAGTTCTAGAAGCGGGGGGCAGATATGGCAAAAGGATCGTTCTCCTTTTGTGTGAGAAATCTGGGAATTTCAAGTTGGGTTTGAGCAGATGCCCTGAGGAGGTATGCTTGGGAGGGCTGAGTTAATAGTTCAGCAAGGTATTTAGGGGACCCCGTTCTGATCATATTATCAATTGTACAGCCTGCAGAATAGTGTCTGAGCGAGTCTGGGGAGAGCCAATTTAGTTTTGAGTACAGCAGGCAATGATGGGTAAGTCTGTGAGCGGAGAGAGCAAATCTGCATATACTGTTATAGCAGGTGCTCCATTTCTGGAGTGCTCCTTTGCTAGCTTTAAGGTAAACCTGACAGCAATATGTTAGAGCAGGGAGGAGAAATCCTTGTGCAATAGCAAGCCGTGCAGCATCATTGAGGGAGGACCTAATTTTAAAGGCAAGACCAAGTTTTGAGTAAACTGTCCTACATGTAGCCGCAATGTGGAGGTTAAAGTCAAGAGATGGGTTCGAGAGTGACTCCTAGATACCTGAAGGAAATGCGAATTCAAGAGGGGAGTCATCTAGAGAATGTATCAATAAGTCTGGAGTAAGAGATCTGATTCTTGACGAGGGCCAAAAAGCATAGTTACAGTTTTCTTAGCATTCATTAGGAGCCTGTTCTGTAGTAACCACTCCTGCAAGCAGTTGAAGTCTGCTTGAAGATGTGCTCTTACTGATAAGGGATCTTTACCACTGGAGAGAAGCACCATGTCATCGGCATAAAGGATTAACGAGAAGGAGCAGGGAAAGGAGGGCAAGTTGTTAATGAAAAGGGAGAAAAATAGTGGGCCAAGAATAGATCCTTGGGGGACTCCAACAGAGGTAGGGGAAAGATTTGAGACGGCGGATTCAATTTGGACAAATTGCAACCTCCCTGAGAGGTAGCTATCGAACCAGGAGATGGACGACAGGTCAAAGCCAAGCGGGACAGTTTGGAAAGTAGCAGAGAGTGATTCACAAGGTCAAATGCCTTTGTGAGATCGACAAAATATAACTCCAGTGAGCAGGCTCTTATCCATCGCTGTGAGACTGCATTTGTCAGCTGAAGCAGAGCAGTTGTGGTGCTGTGTCCTGTTCAGAATCCGTGCTGGGTAGGGGATATAAGGTTGTTAAGGTGCAGGTAATTTGTGACCCGAGTAGCGATGGCCTTCTCGAGAAGTTTAATTAGGGTAGAGAGAATGGCAATTGGTCTATAGTTTGACATATTTTTGGTATTCCCTTTTTTGTGAACAGGGACAACGCGAGTGGTTTTCCACAATGTTGGTACCGTTTGGGTTATTATGGAAAGATTAAAGATTCTTGCAATAGGAACAGCAGGGGGGGCTGCCTGCTTCAAGAAGCTTGGCAGTAGCCCATCCGGGCCAGCAGATCCATAGGTGGATACTGATTTGAGGAGATGCAGCACTCGTGGAGGAGACTAATGTGAGATGAAAAGGGGTTTCATACGAAAGTTGCACCTCAGGAGGAGGTGAAAGAGGTTAGTTGAATTTCTTAGTGTATTCGGAGAGATCTGAGAATTGTGCATTAAGAGCATTAGCAATAGTAGGTAACTTGTTACAGTTTCGTCATTCAGTGTCATGTCGGTAATGGCGTCTTGGGCCTTTGCCCAATGACATTTTGATGTGGTTCCAAAACCCTGGTATCACCGCTGAAGATTGGAGAAGCTTAAGGCAGTAGCTCCTTTTAGCCTTCCGAATATCTTTTTTGCAGGCATTTCTCAGTTGTTTATAGTTAACCCAGTCTTCTGATTGTTGGGACTTCTTTGCCAAGGTCCAGGCCTTGTCTCTTTTTTAAGCCATTTATTAGGGGAGCCCCTAAGACGCCTTTTTTTCAGAGGGATGTGCAGATCCTGAAGGGCCAGAAGCCGAGACATCAGGTATTCAAGTGCTGTGTTTACATCATCAGTGTGATAGATGGGAGACCAGGCTATATTATTAACGTCCTCGAGAAGTGCAGTTTGGTTTAGTTTGGCAAAATCCCGAAATTGAATGATTCTTTGGGGGGGGGGTTAAGGCAGTGGCCATTCCAGATACAGAACGTAGGCAGGTGATCACTAATAGAATCCGAAAAGGTCCCTGCAGCAATTATTTTATTTGCTCTATTTGTAGCCATCCAGTCCAGGAGAGATTGGCGCTAAATAGCAAAATACATCCATATTACTCAAATAGAAAAGAAATCATTACGCTGACACCACTGACCTTAGATCATGAATACAGTCAGATGGGTAACCACCCTAGAATGGCAAGTCTAGGCATTGTCTATTAGTCCTCAGAACACATATGGGCCTGTAGCCCACCAACCAATAGGTTACGATAAGAATTCCAGATCTGTGTCTAGGAGGTATTGTGTCCATCTGTAGCACCTAGTTCTAAATTGCTCTAGGTGATCATGGATAGAAGCCATGAGTCGTTCCATCGAATAGCTCTCAGAGACTATATTTCTCCAGTCATCTATAATGGGAAGTCTCTCCCACATTCAGCGTCATGAGATGGCCTTCTTGGCTGCCAAAATATAGACAAAGGCAAGTGCTTTACTACACAAACCGCATCCTGGAGGAGGGATGGGCAGAAGGAATACAGAAGAACACACAATCTCCCAAAAGGGATAACTGCATTAGCTGCTGGGCCAGTTCTTGCCAAAAAATCTTAAGAACTGCACAAGACCTTAGGATGCGTGTACGATTGACTAGAGGTTATCAATACAGGCGCCAACATGCACCATAATCAATGGAGAGAATACAGTCTAAAACAACAGGGGTACTAAAAAAAAATATATATACACCTGCATTTCTAAGCAAATTCCTTTCATCTCAGGGAGGAGGTGATTTTCAAAGTAGGAGGGCATAACGAAGTCATGAGTCCTAGGTGATTTCCACATTCAATTCCACATTCTATTAAGCCAATATGTTTTTAGTGGAGTACCCTACCAGGCCTTGTAATGCCCGATTACAGTTCCCTGTAAGGTGCTCCCAAGCAGAGCCCTGAATGGCTCCTGTAAGGAGGGTTAAAGGCAAGGGGATGGATCTGGTAAGCTGTTTCATTCCAATGTTTTGTGGAGCAAATGTTTGAATCTGAATTTGGATGTGTCAAGTACTCCTTTCACAGAAGATTTGTAACGGCTCTGCTAAGACAGTGCAGACTAGAGAGACCTACTGGGAGGCAGTCAGGATCTGCGGCAGCAGATGGGGGAAGTTTTAATCAGGGACTGGGGCCAACAGTTGTTAGATGAGCAGGATCTGTGGCAGAAGGTGGGACTATTTCGAATGTGGAGGGGTCAGGAGGAAATTGGTATGCTCTGATGTACTAGAAGGGAGGTGGGCAGCGTAGTGATCTGATACATACAAATGAGGTGATCTGATTCCACTGTGGATGTAGAATATACTATATCAGTTCCGCATCCGCTTCCCATGTTTTTTTTCCTGACTGCGCAATACTAAACTATACAGCCATAAAAACAAGTACAAATGACTAAAATGGGGGGGCAACATTCTAAAAAAAAAGGAATATATTCCTATAACTGATTTATGGTAAAAAGTAATTTTCTGAAGATGAGCCAGACTCAACAAGATCTTATTTTGTCCTAATTACCTACTCTGCAGTGATGAAAATACAGGTTACTCACCTGTAACAGGAGTTCTAGGAATGGTATATGTTGTTCATCCACACTGTCTGGCAGGTATCCTTGCCGCTTTAAATCTTGCCGGAAGGTCTGCAAGCTGGCTCCTCCCACCCACCCGGGTGGTAAAACTCTCAGCTCCGCCCCATGACGCCAGATCTGGCCCGCTGGAAGCTCAGGTTGTGCGTCGAGGTCGGGTGGGTTGTGTGGATGAACAACATATACCATTCCTAGAACTCCTGTTACAGGTGAGTAACCTGTATTTCTAGGGACATGGATATGTTGTTCATCCACACTGTCTGGCAGACTCCTAGCAGTTCTCCGGGAGGAGGGAGGCAAGGTGCACACCCCCGATACTTACTTGGGAAAGAGAGACTGGAGAACCGAGGCCCCAAAACCAGCATCCCGGCGTGACTCAAGGTCGATGTGGTAATGGGTGATGAAGGTGTGTGCTGACTTCCGGGTAGCTGCCCTGCAGATTTCCTGGATAGGGACGTCCCTGGAAGCAGCCACCGATGCAGCAGTATGGCGGGTAGAATGAGCTCTTATCCCTCTGGGAGGCTCCATGCCCGCCAACTTATAGCAGAGATCTATGCAGGAGGTGACCCACCTGCCTATACGTCCCACTTGGCTGCAGGTCTGCCAGGTGCGGCTTCAGCGTAGGTGACAAACAGCTGGCGAACCTCTCCCGATTTCAGCTAGCGCTCCTTATAGTAAGCGTTAGCCTCTAGGGTCCAAAGTATGGAGCCTATATTCAGCCTCTGAGGTGTGATTGGGGTAGAACACCGGCAGAGTCAACACCTGGTTAAGGTGAAACTCCGACCACCACCTTCGGAAGGAATTTCGGTGGGGGCTCAGGACAACCTTGTCCCTGTGGAAGACCAGTGAGGGGAGCTGATGCAGAGCGCCTGGAGCTCTCCATTCTTCTGGCTGACGTGATAGCCACCAAGAAGGCAGTCTTCCGACGGGTGAGTTTTCACACCTGTGCATTGGTTCGAATGGCTTTGCCCATGAGCTTTGCCAGTACCAGCAGTAGATCCCACGGAGGTGGAGGTTCTCTGCACCGAGGGAAATGTGATCAAGGCCTTGAAAAGCACCAGACCACCTTCTCCTGCGCCATCGACTGCTTCGCCCGCCGCCTCGTAAGCAGAGATGGCTGCCAGGTGCACCCTTAAGGGTCAGCGACCTAAGCCCCTTGCTGAGAAAGGGACCACAGGTAGTCCAATATGCTCGCCAAGGAACAGAAGGAAGGGTCCAGGCCCTTGCCCTGACACCAAATGGAAAACCTTTTCCATTTGAAGGCGTGGCATTTTCTGGTCGACTCCTTACGGGACGCCTCAACTACGTTGAGGACCTCGTCGGAAAGACCCAAGGCCTGGAACTCTAGCCGCTCAGGAACCAGGCCGTCAGGTGCAGGGATTGAAGGTCCGGATGGAATACCTTCCCCTGATTGACTGAGAGCAGGTCCGGGCGAGCTGGAAGCTGCCTCGGAAGCCTGGAGCTGAGGCTGAGGAGATCTGGGTACCAGTACTGGTGGGGCCAGTCTGGGGCTATCAGAATCACCTGCGCCTTGTCCCTCCTTGCTTTGAGCAGCACCTTGTGCATCAAGGGAAACGGGGGAAAGGCGTAGAAGAGGCCCGGGGTCCACGGCTCGAGAAGGCATCCTGCAGAGAGCCCTGCTGAGGCGGGCATGGAACAGCCTCAACCGCGATTCTCCTGGAGGCAAACAGGTCCACCTGAGGTGTGCCCCAATGGGAGAATAGATCTCGTACTACCTCCGGCAGGAGGACCACTCGTGGGAGGCAGCCCTATCCGGCAGGGCAGCGGCCAGGGTGTTGGGCTCCTGCCACATGAATAGCTAGGAGATCCGCCTTCAGGCTGCGCACGAGTGACCAGATGCGGAGAGCTTCCTTGCATAGGAGCATGGAGCGCTTCCCGCCCTGGCGGTTTAGATAGTACATGGTCGTGGTACCTGGACCACTTGACCCCGAAGAAACGGAGCAAAGGCGGTGAGAGCTAGGCGGACCACTCAGAGCTCCAGCAGGTTGATGTGACATTGGGACTCCTGCGGGGACCAGAGGCCGTGCGCTCGGTGTTCCGGCAGATGGGCACCCCAACCCATCAGAGAGGCATCGGTCGATAGAGAGACCGTCGGCTCGGGGCGGACAAACGGGATGCCCTCCTGCAGATGAACTGGAAAGGTCCACCACTGGAGAACGTTCCACATCCCCTGGGTCACCGTCACTAGCTGGTCCAATGGATCACAGCATTGGAACCACTGGCTGGCCAGCCCCCACTGAAGGGGGCGCATGTTCCAGCGGGCCCAACGGACCACGCTGGTACAGGCCGCCATGAGACCCAGGAGGCGCAGGAAGTCCCAGGCAGGGTGCAATTGTCCAACCAGAAATGACTGGGCAAAGGAGGAAAGAACCTCGGCCCTGTCCGCCGGTAGAGCCGTGCTCTGGCTCGAAGAGAGTCGAGCTCTGCCCCGATGAAAGAATCACCTGCTTCGGCTCGAGTTCCGACTTGGCCTCATTGATGAGGAGGCCGACCTGAGAGCAAACCTGGAGGGCCAGATCTCTGGACCGCTCCACCTCCTGTCTGGAGGGAGCTGCTATCAGCCAATCGTCCAGGTAAGGGTAAACCCGGACCCCTCAGCGCCGCAGGAATGCTGTCACCACTGCCATGCATTTGGTGAAGACCCTGGGAGCTGGAGATAAGCCGAAGGGCATGGCTTGGAACTCAAAAAGGGAACCTTCCGCTCGAAAGCGAAGGAACCTTTGATGAGATGGACGGATAGGGACGTGAAAGAACGCATCCTGTAGGTCCAGAGAGCAGAACCACACGCCGTGTTCCAAGGATGGGATTATCTGAGCCAGAGTGACCATCCTGAAGGTTCGAGACCTTAGGAACTTGTTCAGGTCGTGTAGGTCGAGAATGGGGCGCCAGCCCCCCGTCCGTTTCGGAACCAGGAAGTACCTGGACACGAACCCCGGGTTTGAGGGAAGGTCCGCCACCTCTCTTATCACCTCCTTCTCGAGGAGGAGAGCGATGTCGGCTCGGCGAGCTGACAGCGAGGCTTTGGACCCCGAGGCCCCCCGAGGTGCAACGGCTCTGAAGGGTGGGGCCTGCTCGAACTCCAGAGGCAGGCCCTTTCCTACCACCTCCAACACCCACCTGTCTGTGGTAATAGCAGACCAGGCAGAAAGGAAGTACCGGAGCCGTCCCCACGGGGGGAACCTGGGGTGAGGTGACGAGGTTGGGGGCGACACCCCTCAACCCGTCACTGTGCAGGCTTGGAGGAGGGACCGGCCGAGGGACCGCCTGGGCCTTTACCTCCCTGCTTCCTGGAGGAGGAAGCCGCAGGCTTGGGTTTGGGACACCAAGCGCGAGCCTGCTGGCCCTGGTGTTGCTGGGCCGGGCGTGCCGGGGGCGCAGACGGACGAAAGGGCTTGGGTTGAGGTCTGCGGCCCTTGTCCCTCTGAGCGGATGCTACCGAGTCCAAGGTGGCAGTGGACTTTTCGATCCTCTGGAGGTGGCCTTCCACTCCAGGGCTGAAGAGGTAGGTCCCCAAGAAGGGGACATCCGCCAATTTGTGCTGGGTATCCGCTGTGAAAGTGAATATCCTCAGCCATGCCCGACGGCGCATAGCCACTGCAGCCGCTACTGACCTGGCGCATGAATCACCGATGTCCAAAGCAGTCTGAAGTTTCTGCTTGGTCTCTGCCCTGCCCTGGTCCCGCACCTGCTTAACCGTGGTCTGCAGGTCAGCCGGGAGATGAGGGACCACCTCGTCCAGGGAGCCCAACAGGGCGTGAGAAAAATGTGCCATCAGTACGGTCGAGCTGGCCTGACTAAGGCCAAGAGAGGACGCAGCGAGAGTTACTCGCCCGCATAGTCCAATTTCTTGACTCCTTGTCGGAGGTTTGTCCAGCCCCTAGCGCTTGGCACGCCGGAAAACGCTGTCGGTAACTAACCCTCGGCCGAGGGATGTTCCGAGAAACCGACAGGGAACCGGTAGGGACCGCAGATACTTCCTGGCCATCCTGGCCGAGCGCGAGGGCAGGAAGCAGGATGCCGCCAGAGCTCCAAGGCCGGGCCCACAAT
This sequence comes from Neoceratodus forsteri, assembly GCA_016271365.2. Classification (NCBI taxonomy): domain Eukaryota; kingdom Metazoa; phylum Chordata; order Ceratodontiformes; family Ceratodontidae; genus Neoceratodus; species Neoceratodus forsteri. Next base: position 610,755,890 of record CM028135.1, read on the forward strand.
GGCCTCAGCCACAGGGAAGGCCTCCGTAGGGGAATCCCCTCGGTCCAATATCTCCATGAGGGGATACTTGGCCCACTTGGATACGGGCTCGAGCTGCATCCCGGTGGATTCCGAGATGAGTCTGAGCAACCCCAGGAAGGACGAAGGGCTGTCGTCCAGCGACTGACCTCCAGAGGACTCCAAGTCCACTCGCTTGGAGAAAAAGGTGGAATCGTCGTTGGACTCGGAAGAGTCCGCAAAGAGCTGCCTCAGGCCTGAGCCACTCTCCACCTGCCGAGGGCGATCGGGAGTGAGGGTGACCGACAGCCTATGGGGCAGACCCTGAGCCGACCGAGAATTCTTGGTCAGAGCCCCAAACAGCGGCTGTGGAGGCGGAGGTTCCACCGAATCGGTGAGCAGCTGGTTTTGGCCGAACAACCGCCTGACAACAGGCTCCTCGGTAAAACGGGGTTGTTTCGCCGCTCGCGTGACAGCCACTTAATGGCCGGGAAGGCAACAGCGCCGGCTTATTCCCGGTCCAAGGAGCTGTTGCCACATGAGGTCCTTGTATCGGCCAACGCAACTTGCGTCGAAGCCTCCCCTCATCCGAGGAGGAGTAAGAGGACGAGCGGCGGCGCCGCTTACCGCGGTGCCAAGACCAAGACCGCTTATGATGGCGGGATCGGCTGGACCGCGAAGAAGTCCGAGACCAAGAACCTCGGCCTTTCCGAGGATGGTGCGGTGAGGGCGGGTGGAACGGCTCCTCCCTCGGCTCGGAGAACACCAAGGGCTCCGAACTGGAGGCACTGGCAAGCCAAGGGATCCTCAACTCCACCGGGGAAAGGGGATTTTTACGACCGCTGGTCGACAACCCGTCCAGCGGGTTCGAGAAAGATCTCGACTGCGTCGACGGGAGTCTCGGTCATCTGACCCGACTTGGACACCGTGAGACCAGTGGCCGAAGCCGAACGATCGACCGAAGTCGATGGCCGACAACTCGGGGAGAGGGACCTTTCCCGCTCCCAAGAGCGTCGGACGAAGAGACTTACCCTTGTCTTTCTTCTTGGACCGAGAAGAAGAAGGTCCAGCAGACACTGGTCCCTCTCCTAGTGGAAGGGACAGACAAAGCTCCTAAAGGAAGCTGTGAGAGGAACCCAGGAAAGCGAATAAAAGCACGGTCGAGGAAGATGCGGCCCAGCACGCCTCCTCCTCTTCGAGGATGATCATCTGCTCTAAGCTGATCCGCCCGACCCCGCCGCCCGGAAACCGCCAACCGGCCTCTTTGACTTAACCGGAGGAAAGCGTTTCTCAGGGCCTAGTTGTAAGCAGGCGCACGGTCTTCGAGGACATAGGGCTGAGAAGGAAGAGCACAGGCTCTAAGCCCGCGGGTCGTGCTCGAGGACTAAACAGTACATACATCGCGGAGTGGATCCGGTCTGAGACATCTTCTGCCCACAAGGGCACCACCGCAAACCGAGTCGATTTGTCCATCGCAGCCATGAGGGATAGAAGACCAAGTCTTTAAGCAAAACTTTAAATTGAAAATCAAGAATTAGGAACCAGTCTTATACGCAGAGCATTAAGGGAGGGAACCTGAGCTAAGCGTAAGGAAGATCTACGCCATGGGCCGGA